>CM047808.1:41087020-41743623 GCA_026214975.1 Gentiana macrophylla | reverse complement strand
ATAATCAAATTTTAAATTATATGAAGATATATAGTGGGAGTAATTTCTTTACTTATTTATTTTGTTTGAAGGGGTGTCTCATCATTTGAACAGAAAGATGGAAATTGTCGGCCATTGTTGTTTAAACTGTAGTCAATAGCCCTCCTTATCGTAAGAGTTTTAGGTGTTTCTTAAACTCTTTCATTGATTTCCAATTACAGAAGAAGAAAAGAAATATACATGCTGGACGGGTTCAATGAATATTTTACATTGACCGGTTCTCGGGTCTAAATAGAAACCAAATGTTTGTTTTTTATTTTCAAATCTGATATTTTATTTAAACGAAACTGTATAAAAAGATACACAACTGTACAAACAAGACCTATCGATTTAATTACATGGATTTAACGCGTATTCAAAAATAAATCAATACCAAGTTTAGTTTAAATTCACGGGTTTGGCTCGCAAACAAATGGAGATAAATATCTAAACCAAAATGTTTTCGCTTGTTAGATATATAGCTTCGGATCATGGATATCGTTGGTGAATAAAATGGGCAAATGACGTACCTATTGTCAAATAGGCTTATATATTTTGAAACAAAGTGATATATAATAATTATTATTATATGCAACTTGAGAAACATCAATTTCACACTTATCGTAGTCCATAATGGCTCGATTGGTGGAGAAGATGGATGCCCAAACAAAACATTAGTACCGGATCATCGGAATGTCCAAAACTACAAATTCAACTGGGAAGACAAAACTCCCCACTCGAGCTCACAGCCTCTCATATCGACCTCACGACGATCGACAAAGCGCATACTTCGCACTTCATCCATCTCACCTTGAATTTTTGCATGTTTACAGAGATAAAGGGAGGATATTGCAACTAGAGCCGAATCGCACATCCCTAATCCTAGAGATACTCCGCTGATCGATACATGGGAGTCTAAAGGTACTGTGGTCTCCTAACTTGACTACAAGGACGGAGCTAGTGTATTAATGTAGTGGCTGCCTCACCCGGAAAAAAAAATATTACACTAAAAATATGTGTAGTCTAGTCGGATCCATAAAATATTCTTAATCCAGCCCACCCGATGAACTTGATATAATCCATTAGCCCACCCCAAGTTAAAATCCTGGCTCCGTCCTTGCTTGACTATAGTGTCCGAATCCGGGTAATCCTAAGATTCAGAAAATATGGTGTCAGAACCTCCTCGGATCGTAATCACGAGGATATATCAATTAACTCAATAGGAAACTCACATGGGCGATAGCTCTCGTATTCCTTCTCGCTCTAGCTTCTTCCTTTTCCAATTCCACTTCTTCTTGTCCGATTCATACCGCTTCTCGCATTTTTTGAGCCTTGGTACATAGAGATGGGGACGACGCTCAAAACGGTTCTTGGCATAGTGCTAGTTGACTTCTTATTCCTTTGATCTTCCTAAGTCGATGTCGAAAGTGTTCTTTATCATGCAACATAGACGAAATAAAACAAAAAAACATGGTTAGTAAATTCTCGCTCACCTGGGTCCAAACCTCAACTGCAGTGGACCTACTAACTAAAAACGCATAAGGTGAACACAGTAAAAACAAAGAAGTGATCGTAATCGAGTCACGACACTCGCGTGGCCGCGCAGAGTGTGTGTCACACCCGGAGCTGTTTCCTTTTATGATCGACTCTAAATTAATACAAAATACGGCCTGCCTCGATTTCGTGGTTGTCCAAGTTTCTCGCGTCATGCTGCTAGGGTTACACAAACTGGGCCTTTTTTGCTTCCTCCGTCCAACAGACTTCATACAAACTTTTCCCCGACTTTGTCCCAATGTTCTCTTTAAATCCAGATTCATTCCGAGCTCGCTCCATACTAAAGTACTCCTAAAATCACACAAAACAAGACGGAAATAAAGACTCAAATATCGGATAAAATATAAAGATGCAGATTAATAATCAAGGAACCGACACCAGTGGCGGATCCGTAAAATTATTTCAATGGTGTTACCGGAGCTCGAAACTACATTTTTTGTCAACAAATTTGTTCCAACGGGGTCACCGGAGCCTAAATCTACATTTTTTTAACCATAAAATTACGTTTTTTAACAATAAAACTACATACTTTTAGTACTAAAAAGATTTCTCGGAATCTCAATGTCACGTGACCACACCCTCGATAGATGTGGATACGCCCTTGACTCGACACTCAGGCAATTGCCACACATTTCATACAATAATTGAACCATCAACTCATCATTCGAGCATAATTCGAGTAGATAGGGGTATATTTATAGTACCAATTATGGTGCGATCAATATCCGAAGAATCATGTAAATTTTTCCAAACTTCCCATGTAATCTTCATGTCACGTCCTTTGTAAGATCAACCTTGTAATTAATCAATGCATCCGGCTTAGCATCCATTGCAGCAATCTTCTCATCTTTAGAAGTAATCTTTTTCCCCATTGGTGCAAATTTCTCAATCAAGACAGAGTGAATGCCCTTTGTGGCGACATCCGCATGTCTCTTCACAAAGCCATTTCCAGTATTATTGTTACCATTTAATTGAATAAGCTTGTCTGAGAGATATATGCTTTGTTGACCAAATCCAATGGCGGGATCCTTGATAATGCCGTTTTATTCCTTCAGATATTCCCTAATTGTTTCAAACTTTGTATCAAGATTTGTACCCTTAGCCTGCAACATATCAACGCAACTCTCAATATTTTGACTTTATCTGTCCAACCTCTGCAACATATCGCTCACTACGGATTGGAACATGTTTTAATTTGACCTCCATCCAAGATGTAGAACTGTAGCCTCTTCTTTCCCTTCGTGAATCTGTTCTTGCAAAACAGTTGACTGATCCTCCTGTCTGGTTATTGTACCATTGATTTCTCATTCTTCACAAAAATTTAAGACTCGGGAATTGGAACAGCTTCGATGTGCTCTTCACTTTGTTACAATATATGGGTATGAATCGTATGATGGATGCAAGAGGATGTGTCACATACATAGCTAACCTTAACACTCAGCTCAGCTAGCTAGAGATTAAGCTGACACAGTCTAAGGTCAGCTGACTGAAGATCTAGTTGACACATACTTTGCTCAGTTATCTTAGTTTTCAACATACTATATTCTGCTGTAACTTCTATTATGTTATAACTGAATGTAACTACTGTAATGAAGTATACTCTATAAATACTCCATGATCAGCAACATTGTAATTAACTTGTTATTTTTTTATCAATAAGAATTTCACATTTATTTTCTCTTGTTGTGTCAATTTCATCAAATTCAACAGGTCATCAAGAACTTTGACATGTTCAACATTGTGAGTCTGCAATTGTGACTGGTTCTTTAGTGATCATAGTTTAAGTATGTCTCCTTCATGGATGGTTATATCCTTAAGATTCATAGGTATAACGAATACCAAAATATTCTATGACAAACTCGTTGGACTATTCTCGCTATACCTTCTACCCTCTTGGTATACATGCATCCTTGTTGACCTTCCAGCCTCAGTAGACATGTGGAGCCTTGTTCCCAAAATTTCTCATATTTCGTAAGTAGCTCTATTAAGAGCTTTCGAATCAAGGATCGTAAGAATAAACATATTTATTCATGTTTACTAGAATGTCAACTCTCCAATAATCTTCAGAGGGAAAAAATCTTCCTTTTTGTAACGCCCCGTTCCCGGACACTGAGTCCTTATCCGGAAAAGGAACGTTCGGCACGTATAAAATAAAAATAAATTCATTTCATACGTAAGCCTCTACTACGTCGTATCAAAAAGCAAGCAAACGGAAGCAAAAGACTCGGGTATAAAATTTTCTAATGATCCAAGAATAGAAATGCAACATCTAAAGATGGAAATTTAACTTTATTATATTCAAAGAAAAATACGAAATCCCAAAAGAATATACGACAAATCTCGAAAGGGCAAAAGTCTAATCCAAAAGTACTCCAATAGTCTAATAAATGAAAGGCAAAATAAATAAATATAAAGTCTTCAACGAGGCGTCACAAACGTCATCATCGAACTCATCTTGAAACCATGATCAACTCGTGTTCGCCTTTCTCACCCCCAAACACATAGAAAACATGCATTTGAGGTAAGTACAACGATTTAATAAGAAAGAGAAGCTATGACAACAAGTTACAATCTATTGAGAAAAGATATTTAAAAGTTTAGTTGTTTATGTGTAGATCGACTCAATGGGGTTCATTCCATGTCCATCAACATGAATTGACTAAACGCTTCTACCTAGCTTATTGTGGAAATATTACGTTACATTAGTGTAACATATTAATTGTGAGACATATTAATTGTAAGACATATTAATTGTATTGAATAAACAATTAATATGTCATAAAGTCATAAAGTAACTCTATTTTGTCTTATTAGGTAATAGATAACTCTAGCAATTAATACTAGCCGACTCTAGTAATTAATTGCTCTCTCCTAGCTTATACTCTACTAGACCTTTCTCACTTACTTGTACCTATTTATACTCACTCTTTATTATGAATAAAACCAAGTTGAAGTTTACTCAAGTATTATTTACTTTCTCAAACTCTCTTCATGGTAGCAGAGCCTTAAACTCTGAATCCACTGCAAATTCTCAAGACTTGAATCAAGATGTCTTCATTATCGAAGCTTCCTCACCTCGCTTGAGTCCCACTGCCTCAAACAGCCTGGGGTCACTGAATCTTCATCTTATACTAATCATAGACTTGATGGCAACAACTACTTGCTATGGTCAAGGTCTATGAAAATGTACATTTCTCGGACAAGGTAAGATGGGATACTCCGCCCACTCTAAACTCCGCCCCGCTTGAAGATGACCTGTGGATTTGAAGCATGGGACACTACTAATAATCAAGTCATGACCATTCTCACAAGATCAATGACAAAAGAGATTAGTGAGAATTTTATGATGTATGATACTGCAAAGGAGATGTGGGATAATGCCAGGGACCTTTACTCCAAGAAAGACAATACATCAGAAGTGTATGAACTTGAAGCTCAGATTCAAAACTGCAGACAAGGAGATCTGTCTGTAACTCAATACTTCAACCAACTGTCTAGGGCATGGCAACACCTAGATATGCTGGAAACTCACCCCTGGAATGATGTCAAGGATGCTTTTGCCTTTATAAGGACATTATTGAGAAAAAGAGAGTATTCAAGTTCTCATCTGATTGGATCCCACTCTTGATGATGTTAGAGGAAGAATCCTTGCCACAAAACCTCTCCCCAATCTCAAATCCATGTTTGCTGAAGTCAAACATGAGGAAAGTAGGAGGAAAGTGATGCCGCTAAACTCCCCTCGCCGACAACCTCGCTTGAGAGTGCTACCTGGCTGACCGCCGGAAGCTCTTGAGGTTACTGAGGCTGTCAGGAAGGCTACTGATAAAACTGGAAAGTTGTTCTGTAAGCACTACAAACGCACAAATCACACCAAGGACACTTGCTGGAAGCTACATGGCATGCCTAAATCCTTCAAGCCTCCCAGGGAAAGTCAGGGCAGGCATGTCAATGAAGAGGAGAATGATAACAAGTTGAATGCTCAGTTTGCTGCATTCAAAGCTTTCCTCACTCAACAAAAAGAAGGTAGTACCTCTACTGACACGGCTACTCAGGCTAGTGCAGGTAAATTTTACTCTTCTATTAGTAATGAAACATGGATTGTTGATTCTGGGGCCTCCTCCCATATGACTGGCAATAAAAACCTCATAACTCACCTTATACCATGTCAGCAAATTCACAATGTTAAGACTGCGGATGGATCTATCTCTCGTGCAAAAGGTTTTGGAAATGTTAAACTCACTAATAAGATATGTCTAAAGGATGTCCTATTTGTTCCAAAATTAGACTGCAATCTCATATCTGTTAGTAGACTTGTAAAAGATTTGAACTGGACTGTTGTTTTTAATAAGAATCAGTGCACTTTCCAGGACCCTTCTTCACAGGAAGTGATTGGGAGGGCTAAACCCTGCTTAGGATTGTATGTGGTCGACCCTGCTGAAGACAGAAGACTGAAGACTGAATCTGCCTCAGCAGCCTGCACTCAAACCTTAGATAATATCATGTTATGGCATTATAGACTAGGACATCCAAGTTTTGGTTATTTGAAGTCCAGAATTCCTGAATTATTTAAAGGATGTAATGTCAATGATCTTCAATGTGATATTTGCCAATTTGCCAAACTTACCAAATCAGATATACCAAATCGCTTTATGTGCCATCCACACCTTTCACTTTAATTCATAGTGATGTATGGGACCTTCAAGAGTAAAAAGTATAACAAGAAAGAGGTGGTTTGTCACTTTCATTGACGATCATACTAGAACACATGGTTGTTTTTAATGAAGGATAAATCGATGTTGGAACAATTTTTCGTGAATTTTACAACATGATCTCTACTCAATTTGACACTAAGATCAACATCTTAAAGATTGATAATGCACTTGAGTACTATGAGTCTAACCTCATTAATTTCTTGATGAATAAAGGATTGTCCATATCGGTAGTTGTGTGGAAACACCTCAACAAAATGGGGTTTTGAGAGAAAGAACAGCACTACTGGAGATGGCTAGATCAATCATGTTCACCACACATGTTCCAAAGTATATGTGGGGTGAAGCTATATTAATCGCCACTTACTTAATCAATGCAGACTTCCCAGCAGAGTGTTAGGCTTCAAAACTCCTATCTAAACCCTCCCGACCACACACACTCCGCCTCATCTTATTTCCCAATTACCTCCAAAAATCTTTGGTTGCACTTTGATTTGTTTATATCCATGCCCAACATGTATAAACTTGATCCCAAAGCTCACAAGTGCATTTTCCTAGGATATGCAAAGGATGGGAAAGGTTACGGTGTGTTATTCTCTTCCAAAAGAGATTTTACAATTCTATGGATGTAAAATTCTTTGAAAGAACTCCTACTACAAAGCAAGTCCACTGAGGCGATCCATCGATGGAAACTCGATTGAAATTGACCTAAATCTGTTCTCTCAAGAAACTCTTAACCTCAAAGAACTCCATCGACTCTCAAGCAGATGAACCTCAAGACCTACCGACTCTCGACAGCCTCATCGAACTCGAGACTCATCGACCCAGAGCCTCGCCGACCCAGAGCCTCATCGACACTCAAAGAATCCACGGACTCTCAAGACTGCCGACATTGATGATATAGCCTATTGCTCTCGTGGAAGTGGAAAGAGATCTTGCACCGATCACTCTATTCATACTTATTTATCTTATGATCACTGTCTCTGCCTTTGCCATGTTTACACAGGACTTGGATTCTCACTCTATTCCTAAAAATATTCAGGAGGCTCTTCAAAATGATAAGTGGAAGGCTGCTGTTAAAACAGAGATGACTGCCCTCCTGGATAATCATACTTGGGATCTCACAACTCTTCCAAAAGGCAAGAAGACAGTCAGCTGCAGATGGTTATTCACTATCAAATACAATGCTGATGGTACAATTGACAAGTACAAAGCCAGGTTGGTTGCAAGGGGTTTCACTCAAACCGGCATTGACTATAAAGAAACGTTTGCACCAGTGGCAAAACTGAACACTGTCAGGGTGCTGATTTCTCTAGCTGTCCAACTTGACTGGCCTCTACACCAATTGGATATCAAAAATGCTTTTCTCAATGGTGACCTCACTGAGGAAGTCTACATGAATGTACCTCCTGGTTTTGTCAATCCCCACACTCAGGGGCAAGGTAGGCAAACTCAGAAATCTCTATATGGCCTCAAGCAATCCTCAAGAGCCTGGTTTGGAAAACTCACTCTTTTGTGGTCAAAGCTGCTTGGATATCATCAATGCAACTCGAGATCACACTATGTTTATCAAGACAACCAACCGAGAGAAGGTCCATTCTTATTGTATATGTGGATGATATCATCCTCATGGTGATGACTCTACCGAGATCCAAAATTTGAAGACCCTACCTGGCAAAGGTGTTTCAAGTCAAGGATTTGGGCTATCTTAAATACTTCCTTGGTATGGAAATTGCAAGAAACAACCAGGGTATCTCTATCTCTCAAAGGAAATATGTGCCGGACTCTTGAAGGAAACCGGTATGTTTGGCCGCAAACCTCGTCAGATCCCCCAGAGACCCAAGTAATACCCTCATTGCATGGTGACATTCATTGCCGGGGAAGGATCAATATCAAAGACTTGTAGGAAACTCATCTACCTATCCCATACCCATACAAGACCCGACATTGCATATGGAGTCGATCACCGTAAGCCAGTTCATGCATTGCCCCATCGAGCACCATTGGGATCCCGTGAACAGATATGAGGTACTTGAAATCCACTCCGACCAAGGCATGCATTTCACCAAGTCTCGCTGAGAGATCTATCAAGGTTTACACTCGATGCCGATTGGGTGGCCGCCACATAGACAGAAGGTCCAATACAAAGCACGTTTTATGTATGGGAAATCTTGTCACCTGGAGGAGCAAGAAACAACAACCCACTGCTCTCTAGAAGCGATCTTTGCCGAACTCTGTGGCATTATTTTTGGGAATTTGTGAAGCTCTATGGATAAAAAGAGTCCTTCATCGAACTTCAAGAAGCCTATTCAAAGAACCTATCACACTCTCATCAGTGACAACAATTCAAATTTTATGCATGGCAGAGGATCCATCCATCATGATAAAACCAAACATGTGGACATTGACAGACACTTCCTCGGAAGGAGAAGATTGATGCCAAGATTATTCAACTCCAGTATGTTTCCTCAGCAGATCAGAATGCTGATATTCTCACCAAGGCCATTCCGCCACTTATATTCAGCAGACTGAGTAGCAAACATGGCTGTATAAACATATACAACCCAGTTTGAGGAGGGGTGTGGAAATATTACGTTACATTAGTGTAACATATTAATTGTGAGACATATTAATTGTAAGACATATTAATTGTATTGAATAAACAATTAATTTGTCATAAAGTCATAAAGTAACTCTATTTTGTCTTATTAGGTAATAGACAACTCTAGCAATTAATACTAGCCGACTCTAGTAATTAATTGCTCTCTCCTAGCTTATACTCTACTAGGACCTTTCTCACTTACTTGTACCTATTTATACTCACTCTTTTATTATGAATAAAAAACCAATTTGAAGTTTACTCAAGTATTATTTACTTTCTCAAACTCTCTTCACTTATCTATGTTACAACCGCACTCAAGGGCACTACGCCTGATGTATATCCTCCAGGAGATATCGATTGCAACATATCAGTGGATCACACCAATACCCACAGAGGCTAGAATAGGTAGGCTCGATAGTACAAGACACCTCGGTGGAGTCCCTCCGCAGTTTAGGGTTCTTTTGACCTACGGAGTTCTTCCACCTTCAGAGGTAGCACACACATCGCGATATAAACTAGTGCATATCCAAGAGAGACATATTGTTTAATCTTTTACTAGTCAAATACGTGTTTTATTAGAATGATCGATTAACTAACGACCTAAGTGTTTTCAATTAATCACCTCACATTTACTACTCTCTTCCTACACCACTAGACATTAACAAGGCCTAGCAATTACACAGACATTGATGAATACTAATTAATCAAAGCACAAGCCTATCATGCTCTTCCGACGGATCCGAACTTCAACTCCCTTTAAGAGTACATTCGGTGTTTTAACTGAACGAATCAGAAGCTCAATTCAGGCTTGTTTACGTTTATACAATGTTAACGTATCGTAATTAAGGAGTTTAAAATCGATCGACAAAGCTTTAACACCATTTATTTAAAAATAGGGGGCAATGCGCAAGATCCCTATGGAATGCGTACGCATTCCTAAGCTAGAAACATGCTAAAAAATTTATGTCCAAACAATGCATACGCATTGCTTACAATGCGTACGCATTACGTGACCAGACTTCCTCCTAAAACTCTCTGTCCGATCAATGTGTGCGATTCCAATGAATGCGACGCATCCAAAGAACTAAAACAAACCGTAACTCTCTCGCTCAAGGAATGCGTGCACATTCTATTGAATGCGTATGCATTGGCGTCGTAAAGTAAACTCGCAAACTCGATATAGAATGCGTATGCATTGCTAGCCAATGCGCACGATTTCGCTCGCTTTGCCTAAGTTTCTGATTTCGATCCTTAACGGTTTCTAATCCGTTTCTAACCCAATTAACATCAAATTAAGCACAGTAAAACGTAGATAAATATATCTAAACATCCCATTCCATCTATGATCCTTTGATTAATGAAAAACACATCTTTCTAGCATTAAAACGCATTAAAGCATGCTCTAAACCCTAGAAACGAAATTGAGATAATAGGAAGAGTCTCTTACGTGATTGCAGCCAAAAACTAGTCTAAATAAACCTTGAAAAGTCTGCTGCAGCTCCTACAATCGATGTCCGAACGGAGCTATTCTTCACGCACGATTCCAAATCTCTCGTCTGATTCAAAACGGTTCAACGACTCTTTAGATAATTGAAGAACCCTTCTAGCCTTTTCTCTTCTCCCAATGCGCAGAGAAGGAGGCACAAGTTGTTTCTGATTAGTGTTTAGGTTTAGGGAGTTATCTATGTTAATTCTCCTTAAATACAATTCCCAATGAAAACCCTTTTTCCTTAATTACCCTTTAATTACAAAAAATCATAATTTCCTAAATTACATCCACAAATTTTCGAAAATCATGTGTAAAATAGTCAATAAAATACTTAACTCCAATGAAAGAAAAGCAATAGTAATATTTTGTTTTCGTAAAATGACACGTCTGTCCTTTCCCGAAAATCGGAATATTACATTCCTTCCCCCTTGAAAGGAGTTTCGTCCTCGAAACTAGAACATACCTGGTAAATCCACGAACTCTTGGAATTCATTGATCATATCATCTTCAACTTCCCAAGTTGCCTCCTCGGGTGAATGATTGCTCCATTGAACCAAGACCAACGGAATCAGCCGTCTCTTAATCATCTTTTTTTCCTTCCGGTCCAAAATCTTGATCGGTCTCTCATCATAGGCAAGATTGTCTTAGAGAACTCCCGGAACAACCATGGTTTCCACATCATTCTTTGTCAGACACTTTTCAACATTGAGACGTGAAACACACTATGGACTCTTGACATCGATTCCGGTAACTTAAGCTTGTAAGCCAACGGTCCAATTCTTTCCAGAATCTCAAAAGGTCCAACATACCTTGGACATAGCTTTCCCTTTTGTCCAAAGCGTTTCACTCCTTTCATCGGTGAGGCTCGTAGATACACTCTTTCACCGACTTCAAACTCAAAAGGTCTTCTTCTAACTCCAGTCCAACTCTTCTGTCGATCTTGAGCTGCCTTCAGATTCTTCTTGACCAACTGAACCCTTTCCTTAGCTTGTTCGACCATTTCCGGCCCTGTGATCTGTCTTTCCCCGACTTCATCCCAAAACAGCGGCGTTCTACATCTTCTCCCATACAAAGCTTCAAACGGTGGCATGCCTACGCTTGCATGACAACTATTGTTGTAGGCAAACTCTGCTACAGATAGGTAATCATCCCATGATCCGCCTACTTCCAAAACACAAGCCCTTAGCATGTCCTTGAGTGTTTGGATTGTCCTTTCTGACTGTCCATCTGTCTGAGGATGAAAGGCCGTACTCCAATCCAACTTGGTTCCAAAAGCTGCTTGTAAACTCTTCCAAAACCGACTGACGAACCTCGGATCACGATCCGAAACTATCGAGATAGGAACTCCATGTAACTTCACTATATTATCCAGATATATTGTTGTCATCTTCTTCAAAGACATATCAACCTTGTACGGCAAGAAATGGGCAGATTTGGTCAATCTATCCACAATTACCCAAATTGCATCATGTCCACCTCTTGTCCTTGGTAAACCGGTGATAAAATCCATCGTAATCTTATCTCATTCCCATTCGGTGATATCCAAGGGCTTAAGCATTCCCCTGGTCTTCTATGCTCGCTTTTACTTTTAGACAAATATCACATTCTCGCCACAAACTTAGCTATCTCTACCTTCATCGAGGCCACCAAAACCTTTCCTTCAAGTCTCTCTGTACATTTTAGTAGCTCTGGATGAACTGTGAAAGCAATCCTATGTGCCTCTTCCATATTCTCTGTCTTAGATCGCCAACATTAGGCACACACAAATGATCCTGGTACCAAAGGTTTCTATTCCTGTCCAAGACATAACCCACTGTAGGTTTCTCTTTGGCAACTCGCTTCAAATCAACCAAAACTGGTCTTCATCTTGCTTTTCCCGAATATCGTCCATCAACTCGAGACTCGCTAACAACGGCGCGCCAAGAACTCGCCGGTCCTCAAGCTGATCAAAGCTACTGATTTCCAGCCCATCGAACCTTTCTGCAACAACTTCAACACTTGAAACTGCAAACACTGGTTTCCTGCTCAAAGCATCAGCCACTACATTGGCTTTGCCCGGATGGTACTGAATATCCTAATCATAGTCCTTCACGAACTCTAACCATCTCCTTTTTCTCATATTCAGGTTCTCCTGAGTAAAGAAATACTTTAAACTTTTGTGATCGGTGAAGATCCTTGCCTTAACTCCATACAAGTAGTGCCTCCAAGCCTTTAATGCAAACACTACTGCTGCCAATTCTAAGTCATGTGTCGGGTAGTTCTTCTCATGCACCTTCAGTTGTCTAGATGCATAAGCAATCACTTTCCCTCCTTGCATCAACACACAACCTAAACCCTGTCCTGAAGTATCCGTGTAGACGTCGTAGTTATCAAAGATCTCCGGAACTGCTAACACTGGGGCCGTAGTCAACATATCCATCAAGGTATGAAAAGCTGTGTCACACTCGCTAGTCCATTCGAACTTCACATTCTTCTGTGTAAGCTTAGTGAGTGGGGTAGCTATCTTCGAAAAATCTTGCACGAACTTCCTATAGTAGCCAGCTAATCCAAGAAAACTTCTTACCTGTGAAACTGTGGTAGGTTTAGGCCAATTCTCAAATGCTTCTATCTTTGCTTTGGATCAACTTGGATGCCATCTCCGGAAATGACATGTCCCAAGAAACTGACTTGCTTCAACCAAAAGTCACACTTAGAAAACATAGCGAACAAATCGGTTCTTCTTCAAAGTATCCAACACTATCCTTAAGTGTTCCTCATGTTCCTTCTCATCCTTAGAGTATACTAGGATCTCGTCTATGAACACTATCACAAACTTATCCAGGTAAGGCATGAAAACTCGCTGCATTAAGTCCATAAATGCAGATGGAGCATTAGTGAGTTCAAAGGGCATGACTAGGAACTCGTAATGTCCATACCTCATACTAAAAGCCGTCTTCGGTATATCTGCAACCTTGATCTTCAACTGATGATAACCTGACCTCAGATCAATCTTAGAGAACACCTTCTTGCCTTGCAACTGATTAAACAAATTGTCTATCCTCGGTAAGGGGTACTTGTTCTTGATGGTAAGATTGTTCAATGCTCTGTAGTCGATACACATCCTCATGCTACCATCTTTCTTTTTCACGAACAAAACAGAGGCTCCCCAAGGTGAAGTACTGGGCTAAATTATATTCCTCTCGAGCATATCCTTAAGCTGTGCTTTCAACTCCTTTAACTCAGCCGGTGCCATTCTATAGGGTGCCTTAGCAACTGGTGCCGCTCGGTATCAACTTGATCTCAAACTCGATTTCCCTATCCGGCATATTTCCCGGTAACTCTTCTGGAAATACCTCGGGGTACTCTCTTAATACTGGAGTTTCCTCCAGCTTTGGCTTCACTTGTCCAACATCCACTGCGTACAACAAGTAGCCTTCACAACCTTTCTGACAAGCCCTAATTGCCTTGACTGCTAAAATTATCGGATGGCGCTTCATACTCGGCTTGTACACATTTCTTGATACGCCTTGTCTAATTTCTTGGGTATCTTAAAAGTCACTTTCTTCTCTCAGAAATCTAGGTGACCAAAATTCTCGGATAGCCAATCTATTCCAAGAATCACATCAAAATCTGAGAAGTCTAATCGTGAAGTCGCTTCTTGCATCAATAAGATCCAACTCGAACTTCCACTTGAGGTATCATCTTAGTTACCTTAGTTACCTTCTCTAACGATGTAGTTATCTCCAGGGTGTTTCTTAAAGGTTCCGAAGGTAAACTCAACTTCTTAGCTACCTTGGTCGACACAAAAGTGTTTAGACGCTCCCGTATCAAACAAGGCTCGACCACTAGGTTATCTAACATTATCGCATTCCTAAGATGCATATTCGTTCATTTGAATATAATTATAACATGAATAATCACGCTATAAAATATCTTAATAAATTAAATAAACAACAAGGTACACGAGATAACATCATCCTCTCTGGTTCCGCATCCCTAGCATCAGCTGCAAAAACTCGAACCGGTCGGCTGGGGCCGCTTCTCCCGTTTCCTCGGCTCGTACTCCCTTTATTCCCCTTATTGGGACATTCCCTAGAAAAGTGCCCGCTTCTCCCAAAGGTAGCAACCTCCTCGAACTAGATCTGCACTCTCCGAATGATTCCTATTGCACTTGGAACACAGAGGTGCACTGTTTGGGGCCTTAGCTGCCGTGGGAGCTGTTGTCTTCTTAGTATTCTGTTGCGGTGCTCCACGATAATTACCCTGACTAGTCCCAAAGTTTCTCTTGTATCCAATCACAACTATGGCCTTCTTCTTGAAGGTCTCAACCTCCAAGGCTTTATTCAAGAGATCTGCCATGTTCTCATTTGTAAATCCCAAAGATGCTGCATCGAATTTCATAGGCCAATCCTTCTTTGTAAAGGGCCATCTTCCTTTCTTCCACTTTCATCAGCTCAGGTTAAAACCTTCCCAACTCATTGAACTTGTTGGTGTACTGAGATACCGTCATGTGATTACCCTGCTTAAGTTTCAAAAACTGACTTGCCTTGTCCGCTTGAATCGTTGCCGGGAAGTACTCATTGTAAAACATAGCTTTAAAAGCTTCCTCATCTGTGACCTTGCCATTGCTACTCAGATAGCATATATCCAACCCTCTGCGCGCCCAAAGAAAACTAACCGCCATCTCGTGCCATCTCGGCCTCGTGCACATGTATATTTCTGCAAGCCTTCTCAAAACCTCTCAACCATTCTTCTACCTTTAAGTGCTCCACATTCCCATGAAAGTTCTCAACCTAGTTTCTTCTCAATTTCAGACACCAATCCACCGTTGGTGCTTGCTCAAAACTAGTCTAACGGTGGGTAAACCGGAGGGTAGCAAAAGGTACTTGTCGCCGGGTAGAATCTGTTGTTTTTGAGGGTAAGGCGGGATCACTTGAGGTTCAGGCTGAAAGGGGTAGTGTCCCTGATGAGAATTCTGTTGGTGCTGTGGGGTTGGCTGAGGTTGTTGGAAACCAAAGGGTGGGTAACCGAAACCTTGCTGATGGTCGAAACGCGGTGAGAGTGGTACAGTAGGTCGAGGGGTATGACCTACATGAGGTGGGTAGAAACTCTGTTGTTGTTGGTGAAACACTAGTGGTGAGGGGTGGCTCGCTGGTGGAGGATAAACACTGACTGGCGGCGGATAAAAGGTCTGTTGGTGTGGAGGGTAGCTTACCGGCGGTGGTACAAAACCTGCTGGAACCTCACTTACCCAAGAGAACTGAACCGAACTCCCCACGTGCCATCGTGGAGGTTGCTCCTAATGAGGTCACGGCGACAATCTCTGTTGTGATCTTGGTGTAGGTGTCGCAGTATGAGGTGGTGGTGTCAAACTCCGATGGGGTGGAGGATTCTGCCTCGCAACACCGCCTCCTACGACCGGTGTTGGACTTTCCCGACGAACTCCCGAAGTCTCTGCACCCGCTCCAGTTCTCGGGAACACCATCCTGATGATCAAAGAAAACCAGAACGTTACTAAAAGATCTAGAGAAACTTATCTTAAAAGAAATGAAGTCTAAAAGACGCTTTGCTCTGATACCAACTGTAACGCCCCGTTCCCGGACACCGAGTCCTTATCCGGAAAAGGAACGTTCGGCGCGTATAAAATAAAAATAAATTCATTTCATACGTAAGCCTCTACTATGTCGTATCAAAAAGCAAGAAAACGGAAGCAAAAGACTCGGGTATAAAAATTTTTGAATGATCCAAGAATAGAAATGCAACATCAAAAGATGGAAATATAACTTTATTACGTTTAAAGAAAAATACGAAATCCTAAAAGAATATACGACAAATCTCGAAAGGGCAAAAGTATAATCCAAAAGTACTTCAATAGTCTAATAAATGAAAGGCAAAATAAATAAATATAAAGTCTTCAACGAGGCGTCGTCAAACGTCATCATCGAACTCATCCTCGAAACCATGATCAACCTGTTCGTCTTCTCACACCAAACACATAGAAAACATGCATTTGAGGTAAGTACAACGTACTTAATAAGAAAGAGAAGCTATGACAACAATTACAATCTATAGAGAAAAGATATTTAAAAGTTTAGTTGTTTATGTGTGACCGACTCAATCTGGGGTTCATTCCATGTCCATCAACATGAATTGACTAAACGTTTCTACCTAGCTTATCTATGTTACAACCGCACTCAAGGGCACTACGCCTGATGTATATCCACCAGGAGATATCGATTGCAACATATCAGTGGATCACACTAATATCCACGGAGGCTAGAATAGGTAGGCTCCGATAGTACGCACACCTCAGTGGAGTCCCTCCGTACTTAGGGTCCTTTCGACCTATGGAGTTCTTCCACCTTCAGAAGTAGCACACCCATCGCGATATAGACTAGTGCCTATCCAAGAGAGACATGTTGTTTAATCTTTTACTAGTCAAGTATGTGTTTTATTAGAATGATTAACTAACCACCTAAGTGTTTTCAATTAATCTCCCTCACATTTACTACTCTCTTCCTAGACCACTAGACATTAACAAGGCCTAGCAATTACACAGACATTGATGAATACTAATTCATCAAAGCACAAGCCTATCATGCTCTTCCGACGGATCCGAACTTCAACTCCATTTAAGGGTACATTTGGTGTTTTAACTGAACGAATCAGAAGCTCAATTCAGGCTTGTTTACGTTTATAGAATGTTAACGTATCGTAATTAAGGGTTTAAAACTGATCGACAAAGCTTTAACACCATTTATGTAAAAACAGGGGGCAATGCGTAAGATCCCTATGGAAATGCGATGCATTCCTAAGCTAGAAACTTGCTGAAAAATTTCTGTCCAAACAATGCGTGCGCATTGCTTACAATGTGTACACATTACCTGACCAGACTTCCTCCTAAAACTCTCTGTCCGATCAATGCGTGCGCATTCCAATGAATGCGTACGCATCCAGCAACCAGAAACAAACTAGAACTCTCTGTTCAAGGAATGCGTGCGCATTCAGCGTCCAGAAAGTAAACCTACAAACCTGATACAGGAATGCGTGCGCATTCTGCCTGCTGCCCTAAATTTCTGATTTCGATCCTTAACGGTTTCTAATCCATTTCTAACCAAATTAACATCAAATTAAGCACAGTAAAATGTAGATAAACATATCTAAACTTCCCATACCATCTATGATCCTTTGATCAACGAAAAACACATCTTTCTAGCATTAAAACGCATTAAAGCATGCTCTAAACCCTACAAATGATAATTGAGATCATAGGAAGAGTCTCTTACGTGATTGCGGCCAAAAACCAGTCTAAATAGCCTTGAAAAGTCTGCTGCAGGTTCCTACAATCGATGTCCGAACGGTGCTATTCTTCACGACGATTCCAAATCTCTCGTCTGATTCAAAACGGTTCAACGCCTCTTTAGATAATTGAAGAACCCTTCTTGCCTTTTCTCTTATTCCAATGCGCAGAGAAGGAGGCACAAGCTGTTTCTGATTAGTGTTTAGGTTTAGGGACTTATCTATGTTAATTTTCCTTAAATACAATTCCCAATGAAAACCCTTTTTCCTTAATTACCCTTTAATTACCAAAAATCAGAATTTCCTAAATTACATCCACAAATTTTCGAAAATCATGTGTAAATAGTCAATAAAATACTTAACTCCAATAAAAGAAAAGAAATAGTAATATTTCGTTTTCGCAAAATGACACGCTCCGCTCTTTCCGAAAATCGGAATATTACACTTTTCCTTTCAACACAATTTTCTAGGAACTTTATCAACTTTAGGTCTATTGTTTGATGATTGCTTCTTTTCCCAGATCGACTTGAAACATTGTTCAGGTATGAACTTGGGACCAGATTTTGTCTTGCGTCATGACTTAGAAATTTTTCTAGATTTGGAACTTCCTGGCTATCACACCCTAACCTAAATTTGCTGCTAAATCTTTTATGAGGTTTGAAAGCAGGTTTGGAAACTGGTTCAGATATGTGACAAGATCCAAATATGTTACCATTTGATTTCTGCTTCTCACCTAAATCAGGTTTCTCATCCGATCAATCAGCGTTGATACTAGTCAGCTCAGCTTTAATTATATCATTTTCAATTCTCAACACCTCTTTCTATTTCTGAAGAATTTCATAACCAGTTCGAATTTCTTCAAGCTTACACTTGAGATTCTATATAATTTCATATAAATCAAGATTATCAAATGTAATTTCTCAAAGATGGTACAAGAACTGGATGCAAAAGAAGATGTGGAACATGAGAGTGACTCAGTTTCTTCAATTTCATGAGTGATCAAGCATAGATAAGCAGCTTCATCTGATGATTTATAAGTGCTGCCTTGTTCACTTGAGCTGTTGGATCTCTCCTAAGCTTTGAGTGATCTTCTACTCTTCGTAATGTCATTAGACTTGTACTTACTCTTTTCACCACTTTGCTCTTCTTTGCAACTGGTGTTGGACAGACAACTTTGAAGCGTCTGAAGTTATTTAGTTTTGTTGTTATTGTTTCTAGTGTTGTTATTGACCTGTGCAGTTGGTTTCTGAGGTGCTTGCTGAGGTGCAACTAAGGATAGCACCTTATGAACTTCATGTCTCTGAACATCTTTAGTATTAAGCTCAAATTCATAGGCTTTCATATATGAGATTTATTTAAAGGTGGTGGTTTTAGAAAGGTTCCTTGATTGTTGTGTAGCTGTAGCCTTGATCATCTATTTTACAGAGAATCCCCTTAAAATCATCAGGCTAACTTCTAACTGAGTGTAGGATTTTTTAAGTAAGATCATTTTATCCATTATTGCAGCAAATCTGACATCCATATGCTCAATAGTTTCACCAGATTTCGTCTCAAATGACTGAAACTTCTATGTTTCAACAGTAAGTTTATTCTCTTTGTTTGAATTTGATCTTTCACGGACTAGAATCAAATTTTCCAGATTTTTTTGGCGGTTTTTCAGTTTTTAATCTTCATGAAAGTATTGTTGTCCAAAGTCTTCAGAACAATATCTTTGGCAATTTTATCCAGGTTGTGCTTTTTCTTGTCATCTTTAGTCCATTCACTCTTTGGTTTAGGAATCATTTGCACAACTCATCAGTTGCATCATCAGTATTTTCTTTCATGATCGGTAAGGGTCCATCAGTGATAACATCCATCATATCCTTATATGTAGCAGGCAAATGATCCTGCATACGCATTTTGTACTCATCAAATCTATCAAGTGAAAATACAGGAAGAATCCATGATAAAATATAAAACTAATCTGAAACAGAGTCTTGTTCAGAAATATGTTTTAGGATAACACTGCTCTGATACCAATTGTTGATCCGAAAGAAAGGCTAGAGCAAGTTCAAAAAGGGTTGAGTGAACTTGTTGGATTTTAAAACTTTTTTAACAACTTATTACTTAAATAAGGTTAAAATATCATATTATTTATGCAGCAAAATAAATCATTTTTAATTTTTTTTCAAAGTCATGTTCTTATCAAAGTCGATTATGTAAGACTGAATCTAAATTGCAAATGGAGGAATTCACTATGTCCGTACTTCTCATGTGATGATGGATGAATTCACTATTGTTCTATTTACAACAATACAACAGTGACTGATATTCCTTGACAACACTGTATTGCTTCACTACTTGAGCTATCAATCCTTCACAACTTCTTAAAGCTGCTTAACTGATTTAGGTATGATGTTCCTTCGAAGTAATCTTCAACAACTATCAGTTGCTAACATTCCTTAACACCCTATAGATGCTTCAATGTTTATCTATCTTTGACTACATCAACAACTTCATAGATTGAACTCATTGGTTGATATGAATCAATATCATGATGATATTTTGGATATAAGAATTCTAGCCGTTTGATCAACAAGTAATTAGTTGTTTCACTGAAAAGATTCCTGAAAATGTTTACGTTGCTTGTTAGAAATGATAAGGTCCATTCATTGATAGCTAATAGGTGTCCCATTTTTCAAATCTCGGTTGCAACGTCCTCCAACAGTCCTGGATGTATTAAATTCTAGCCCAGCCTTATCCTTATTATCAAGTTGAACGTTATACTTGGAATTATTCGAGTCTTCAAGCACTTGATAAGTATAAGTGACCTTCTCATTTGATCTTTCAGCTCTGATAATTTCTTCTCATCTGATTAACTCTATGGAAAATTAGGGATAAGGACACAATCTGAAATATTATTAAGCAACAGGACAACTACATATTTTTTATAGGGAGAAGGACAACTGCATAATTTTTATAGCGAGAATGACAAACAGTGAATCCCGAAAATCAGTGAATCTCCCTAGTGAATCCCGAAATCAGTGAATTTCGATAGTGAATTTTGACAGTGAATCCTGAAAATCAGTGAATCCCGACAATGAATTTTGAAAATTAGTGAATTTCGACAGTGAATTTCGGCAGTGAATTTAAACAGTGAATTTCGAACACAAGTGAATTTCGATAGTGGATAAATAGTTTTGTCCTTTATGCAAAAGTTTCAAAAGACTGTCCTTCTACTTAATTGATGAAATATTTTTGTCCTTCTCCCTCATTCCCCCTTAACTCTATTCTTCTGATGTGAATGAATCTTCTATTTTGAATAGTTGTTCTGATAAATCCTTGATCAATTTTGTTTATCTTTTGAACTCGTCTTATTCTTCTGATTTAATTTCTTGTCGATTGAACTGACTTTATCTATTTATTTTGTCTGGATAATCCTCTGAATCTAATTCAACTTTTCTACTCCACTGATTCATTTTATCAGATCTGTTCTTTGCTTCTGATTTGAATTACTTTTTCTGATTTTATATTAGTGAGATAAGAGTACACTATATTTTCAGTGCTTGAAGTTTTCATATCATTTCTTTGAATTTAAGTCTTTGTCACATAAATTTACTTCAAGTCATCATAAGACTTCCTTGAAGTAATCTTTTGAAGTTGCTTTCTTTCGATTGTCTTCTCTTCTGATCTTCCAATCTATGTCTGATCCCTCAGTCTTTTGGTTTTTCAGTATTTAGTACTGAGTTTGATCCCTTGATTCTTCGGTCTTCAACACCGAGTTTGATCCCTCAGTCTTTTGATCTTCTAAATATCAGTCTAGAACCGGTCTAGAATTTCAATCTTCTGATTTTCTTCATGTTTGGATCTGACTGACCTATTCTACTAAGAACCTATCAGATTTCTATTACAATACTTAGCCTTATTAACCAATACAAATTCAGGCTTCTTATACGAATCTGTTTAAATCCAATCATGCTTCTATTACAGCTGGTTTAACCATAATCAAAACTAAAATTTCCGAAAAAGGTAGCCGAGGAAATGGAGGATAAGGACTTAGGTCCCCTCAAATATTTCTTAGGAATAGAGGTGGCAAGATCTAAATATGGGATTGTGGTTTCATACATAAAGCATATTTTGGATCTTTTGGCTGAAACTGGTATGAGGGAGCTAAATCAATAGGAACTCCAATGGATAAAAATTCCAAGCATGGGGAAATTGTAGATCATGTTCTAGTGACCGTGGAGAGGTATCCAAAATTGGTGGGAAAGTTGATTTATTTATCTCATACACGACCCGACACAGCTTTTTCAATGGGTGTTGTGAGTCAGTTTATGTGTTCTCCTACTCAAAGACACATGGATGCGGTGTATAGAATTCTAAGGTATCTTAAGGAAACTCCAATCAATAGTTAAAAGATAGACAAAAGAGGGGTTAGTTATTCACTGATGCGGACTGTGGGCTGATCTCAAAGATCGTAAGTCCACTTTATGGACATTGTGCATTTGTGTGGGGAAACTGTGTTACATGGAGATGTAAAAAAGCAAAGTGGGGTGTGGCTCATAGCTGTGCTAAAACAATTTTAAATCTTTATCCTTGGGTGTGTGTGAAGTTCTATGGTTAATGCGGTTTTAAAAGATTTGAGGATGCCACTTCAGTTGCCGATTAATTTCTTTTGTGACAACAAGGGTGCAATAAATATCGCTAATGATCCGGTCCATCATGATCGGACCAAGCATGCGGAGATTGATAGGCATTTTACGAATGAGAAGCTAGTGAAAGGTTTGATTTGCATATATTTTCTACCTTCGGCTAAACAGGCGGTGGACGGGTTGACCAAGGCGTCCGGAAGAGTGGACATCGAAAGTTTTGCAAGCAAGTTGGGCATACTGAATATTTATGTGTCAACTTGATGAGGGGAGGTGTTAGAGAAATATAATTTGGAGTCCTACTTTGTTTTTGTTTATTTATGTTAATATTATGTTATAAAGGTAGTATTGGCATTAGTATGTAGTAAGACTTTATCTTGTCTTTCTAGTTAAGTTTAATGTAACTATAAAAAGGGACATTCTTACCAAACAGAATATCAATAAAATTTAAGTCGTCTTATCTTTCTCGTTATCTACAAATTAAAGCAAAGTAGGACTCCAGAAGAGATTGCCAATGCGTGAGAATATTTCCAAGCGTGGAGTCGACGTAAATGACATGCTGTGGCCGATGTGTAAATGAACTTCATCTATTTTTGTTGTGCCCATTTGGGAATGCGGTTTGGAGACTACTTCTTCAATGGTGCGGAATCACGGAACCGATGCCTAATAATTTGGAAGGAATTTTCAACTTGCATCACAAAGTTTCTATGCTTAGGAAAAAAATTTGGTTGTGGGATGCTTTGTCTAAACTGCTCTATGGATCATTTGGATAAAATGAAATGATGTCGTCTTTTATTCGAAATCATGCACAGTTAAGGAAGTCTTTGATGAGATACAAATTAAAAGCTTTTAATGGGTGACGGGAAGGGAAGAAAATTTCAAACCAATTGGAGCGAATGGAAGAATAATCCGCTACAAGGTTAATTCATATGGAGTGCAATTGTTTGGTATATGGTAGATGCCAATTTTTACGCATCGGATAGGAGGCCTTTGATATACATTGTTTCTTACTAAGAATTGTTATTTTGTAGCATCTTGCTACTTTGATTAATAAAATTTCTTAACTTGCTGTTCAAAAAAAAACTAACTTCATGTAAAGTGTTTGATGAAGTGCAATCCTCAATACATCTTTCTTTCATTGAGCTTAGATGTTATGTACTATAAATCTTCGTCTCATATATGCATTCTTCAGCTTGATCATGCGTAGGCATGAATCTTGATCTATGAAGATAAGTTGCACTTCATATTCATATGCTGCAACATACCCCCTCAAGCTAGATTAGTAGGAGGTCGAATGTTTCTCAATAAATAAGCTAGGTGTTGCTTAGTGTTGATACGCATAAGCTTGACTATTCTAAATTGTTATTTTTCCCTTATTAAATGATAATCGATTTCATTGAAGAATATAAAATGTTAGTTGTCTACCTCTCTATCAGTTTAAGTTTTTGGGAGAGATGGTAATTCAACCTTTTACTAAAATGGGAGGTCCTTAACTCAAACCCCGTTGCAAGCATAGTCCACCCCAAACAAAGTTATTGTTTCAAGTGTTGGGACACATTTGTGGGGGCATGTTGACGTATATAAAATGTTAATTGTCTACCTCTCTACTAGCTTTGGGACATATGGTATTTTAACAAATTTCAATATGCTTTGTCCACTCAGGTAGACTAGATTTTCGACAATGTAGATTGCCCTATTGTTATCACAAAATAATGCAATTGCTTGAAGATGAGGTACTTGAAAGTCTTTAATTCTAGATATATAATAACCATTGTATTTTAGTTGTGGCCACTGCAATAGTCTTGTACTAAGATTTTGAAGAGCTTTCAGATATTTTTCTTGCATCGATTTCTACGATAAAATGTAACTCCCTTGGAATATTGAATATCCACTGGTAGATCTTCTCGTAATGGTACATGTTGCCCAATCCGAATCTGAGTATGCTGCAAGATTTAAGGAGTTATAAGCAAGGAAAAAATCCTTGTCCTTGAGCACTTTTGAAATATCAAAGCACATGGTCTGTAGCTTTTAGATGAATTTCAGTTGGTGCAACAAGATATTCAATAAGTTGTTGTACAACAAAAGCCATAGCAGACCTTGTCAAACTTAGATAAAGTAACTTTCCTATTAGGGTCCTATTATAAGTATTGTCTTTCAACACAAGAATTAAGTATTGGGAGGTATCCATGGGTGTTTTTTCGGGTTTGCAATCCATGTATCCAAATTCTATAAGCAAAGTCTAGACAATATTTTCTTTGGGAAAAAAACCTTTTGTGTTCTAGTCACTTTTAGACCTAAGAAACTTTTTAGATCACTCATGTCTTTGATGGTAGACTTGTCATGTAGAAAGTCTATAACCTCTTGTATTTTTTTCAATGTGAGTCCAACCAATAATACATCATCAACATATACTAATAGAATAGTGATGTTGTTTTCTGAACCTCTAGTGAACAAACTATGGTCATTTTGTGATCGCTTGAAACCTTGACTTAGCCGAGGTTGTGTTAATTTTTTATTCCACTTCTTGTTTACTTGATTCAACCTGTACAAAGACCTTGATAATTTGCATAAAAGATCAAGCTTTCCTATCTGATAACCTTGAGGTAGCACCATGTATACTTCATTTCCAAATCACTATGGAGAAATGCATTGTTTACATAAAGTCTGGTGTAAATTTCATTTATAGATTCAAGCAAGAGCTAATGAATCCTTATAGTTGTTGTCTTTGCCACTAGACTCAATATAGCCCAAATGTATTTTATAAAGTGAAAACGATGCTACATATTAAAAGGACAAAAAAGTAAATTAATGAAGTTTTAAACGACAAGACAACCTATTAATTGATGTGTCCTTAAATATTCTGAGTTTCAAAATGTCCCGAACAAATTGGGACGAAGGACCGGAGTATATTTTTAGCCACAAAATTGGCTCTCTATTTCTTGTGATTAAAATAATCCTTGTTTATATCTCATATTTATCATACGGAGACTAACATTAGCCCGGAAAAGACACCAGGTATACAAGGAAAAATTAGAGATGAAAAATTTACATCCATAACCATGTTCAAAATATTCCAACATCCAAATCATGGTTATTTTGTAACGAAATATTCAATGTTCTTTTTGAGGAAGTTCATTTATATAGTTTAAAACCCATCAATTTATTCTTAAAGACAATGGTTTGTTAAATAATTACCCGGTTCATGGTTTAGCTGGTTGACTGGGGGTTTGGCGGTTTGACCAACAGGTTTTCCGTTCGCAGAGATTTAAACACCGGCAGTACCTCGGTGTAGGTCCTAAGAGTTCTTCCTCCACTAATGGGCTTTTTCATTTCAAATCCATTAGTTTGTCTCGTACCCAAGTGTATATTCCTTAATTGTTTGTGAGACAATCTTCATATTGAAACCATAGAATAAGCTTACCACTCTAAGTCGATATATTATTCTCTTTCCCTCCAAACCTTCCTAGTTGAGCTTCCACTGCCCCTAATTAAAGGAAGATACTGAGTACATCCGTAACCGAACGAAACGACTTATGGGAACACATCTCATGGATACCCCTTCTTTTCTTGGGTATGTGTTGGGGCTTTCAGGGCATCTAGTTAAGTGTCAAATAGTGTAGTCCCTTGGAAAAGAGGTTAGATGTCGGAGTAGGAAAATGTACTAGTGAAGTAAATGATCTTGACATGGAAATGAAAGCGGTTGGCTTCCTTAAGCAGTTCAATGTATGAATCGGCTCTTTCACGTCCGATTTACCGGTTTTACCTGTTCGACCGACGGTCTGGTACTGTTCTGATAACTATACTATATCCGTCCAAACATTCCAAACTGAAAAAGAAAGAAATAATGTATTAAAAAAACGGTTAAACCCTAACCGTGAGGGTCCCCCCACCCCGATCCCACAGGAATGTGGGGAGAGGTTAATCAGGTAACCTAGAGCTTAGAGTCAGGGGCTTGCTGGTTCCCCATCACTGAAGGGTGTTATCAATCGGAAATCAACCCCTATTATGGGAATCGAACCGCTGACCTCCAGCTTAGGGTCCGGCTGTCATTATAACACCCTGCTCCTCATCACTAGGCCATATCCAGGGGATAGAAATAATGTATTCAAAGACCCATGATAAGAGGCTAAGAGCCAATTTTAGCAACTTAATTTCTATTGTAAGCATGAAATGGAACGAAACTTTGAAGTCCAAGTTGTTATTTCTCTTACAATAATTTAGAGGAAATTCTCCTTATATCTTATTAACAAAGTGGCAAAGAGTAGGAACAAGAACTATTACATTTTCAAAAATGGAATCACTTTTAAAGCTAGAGGGATGAAGCGGAATACCCCAAATATTATCCACAAAAGTATTCCGGATGGGTGTGAGTAAAAAAATACTCCCTCAATTTTTATGACGGTCGCTTTAAGGAATTAGTTTGTTCATATTTCTCTGTCATTTAAGAAAACTAATGCAACATTTATTATTGATATACCAAACCCGAAAGGAGCCTCCGGATTCAAAACCCTCTTCAGCATGTTGTTCACACGTCCACTTCAGCATGTTCGGCCTCAAGGCCTTAAGCTCTAGCAACTCGCGAGCCACCGAAACGTCTTCTCGCACTCTTCACCCGAAGCAACTCAAGCCTTCACGATCACTTGGTCCATCTGAGCCATAAAATCGTTGAAGTCTTTGTTCTTATGCTCAGCGAGAGACCTTGCGCTATCGAGCTCCGTCTCAATTGCCATCCTTGCCAGCTTCGCCTTATGTGCGCATGGTCAACTCGATTCTCAGCAACAATGATCTTATTATATATGGGCCTCTTCCAGCTCACTTAAAGATTTCTTAACCTTCTTCTCCGATGTTGCCAATTCGGCCTCCCCCGAGTGAAGGTCCTGCGCTCATTGTGTAGCCCATGTCACCATGTGAGAAAAGAAACATTGTGTCATATAGCCCCAACATCAAAGGCAATCAGATCAGATCATCAGAGAATTCATTACAGAGAAAGTAAAAGGTTAACTGACTAGCAAGGATTCCCGCCAGACTGACAATATCGGTGGGCTTCGCAATAAAGTCGTCAAGCTGATCGGACATCATCACTCGCTCTATGATCCCCTCGCCGACGCCGACGGCCAACTTTATAGGATCGGGCTTAGACCAACGTAGGTGATTCAACTTGGGAATGTTTTTTTCGACTCCTTGACAAACACTCCATCCTCGCGAGTTTCGGGATATCGGAATTTTTTCTGCAACCAAACGGGTCCACCCCGGGAAACCCCTTTCCAGACCGCTGCGAGCCGCCTCCAGAGCTTGACCCACCGGGCTGGTCAGCACAAGCTTTCTTTGAAGACGGATCTGATCGGCCCGTCATGGCGAAAATCGAGCTCACACCGCCCGTGGTCTTCTGCTTCTTCCGACTCAGATTTAAGTCAGCCTCTTTTGCAAGTATTTCTTTAAGAGCCGTAACATCCACCGTCCGCGAAGAGCTGGGGGCTGACCCTTGAGCCTAGGCACTCGTGTTGGCTCTGTTTATCATCAAGCCCACATTACAAGTAAGGGTAAACCCTCAACTGGTCCTACATGATGTATTTTGTATTCCTGGTGTTAAATACAATCCATATGAGGTGCTTTGTGGCACCAAACCAGATTATTCTATGTTCAAAGTTTTTCGTTGCTTAGTTTTTTCTTGCACACTTCAACAATACAAACAAAGTTTGATTCCAGGTGTAAGACTTGTGTCTATCTTGGAAACTCAAACACCTCCAAGGGTGCCATACTCTTGGACATCACCAACAACGATATCTTTGTTGCTAGAAATATTCAATTTCATGCGAATTATTTTCCTCGATCTATAAGGCTAGATATCTTGTTGATATGCCAGTACCACTACAAGTCATAGACAATTTTGATGATCTGTTGAATCAGTCAATAGACCAACCAAACACAGAGTCAGTTGTAGCAGAGGCTTCCAATGAAAGACCTGCTCTTGTCAGCCAAGCACATGTATCTGCCCAATTGAGAAGATCCACAAGGACATGGAGTGACCAGCATTTTATCAAGGTGGTGCTCATACAATTCAACAGACCACACATCGGTTGGGTGAGGTAATGAATCTGGAAAAGCTTTCAGCAGAATATGCCAGATTTTATTAATGCAATTGATGTTATTAAAGAACCTAAGACCTACAATCAAGCTATCAAGCATGATGAATGGAAAGAAGCAATGCGAAAAGAGATTGAAGCTCTGTAAATAAACTCATACATGGGAAGTAGTTTATTTGCCCCCAAGAAAGAAGACAATTGGGTGCAAATGGGTGTATAAAATCAAGTACAATCCTGATGGTTCAGTGGAGAGGTACAAAGCTAGACTAGTGGAAGGCTACACTCAGAAATATGGCATTAATTATAAAGAAATCTTTCCCCTGTTGTCAAGATTACTATAGTCAGGGCTTTACTTGCAGCAGCAGCATCCAATAATTGGCATCTCCATCATATGGATGTCAATACTGCTTTCCTACATGGAGATCTACATAAAGAAGTGTATATGCTGCTGCCACCAAGTTTTACAGCAACCAAACCAAATCAAGTTTGCACACTAACAAAATCCGTGTATGACCTAAAGCAATCCAGCAGATGATGGAATTGTAAGTTGATTGAATCCTTGGAAGCACAAGGATAAATGACCTAGTTTATTCACCAAAGGGTCAAGACGTATTTTATTTCCATGCTGGTATATATATATATATATATATGATATAATAGCAGCAAACCCTAATGAGCAATTGATTCATCAAGTCAAGGATGCCTTAAATCAACAAGTTCACTATCAAAGATCTTGGAATATTGAGATATTTCCTAGGATTGTGGCTGCTAGAACTCTTGCAGGCATATTCATTTCTCAAAATATGTACACATTTAACCTCCTATCGGAATATGAATTTTTTGGGCCAAACCAGCCAAGACACCTATGGAGTCCAAGAAAACTTTAAAGTGTGGTGAGTCTGCACTTTCGGAAGACAACATTGCATCCAGATCATTAGTGGGAAAACTAATCTACCTCACTTTTACCAGACAAGATATAGCTTTTGCAGTTCAGCAGCTGAGTCAGTTTTTTGACACTCCCACTCAAAACCACATGAAAGAACACCTAGACAGCTGGGACATTTGAAAGTCAATCCAGGCCTAGGAATCTTGTTCCCAGTAGAGAATAATCTTTTCCTGAAGGTTTTCCATACAGTGATTGGGTTGGTTACCCTAAAATAAGAAAATTAGTATCAGGCTACATAATGTCTTTAAAAGATGCTCCCATTTCTTGGAAGGAAAATAAACAAAAAAAATCATAGAAATGGGCTCCTCAAAGGATGAGAACAGGGCTATGGCAAATGTAGTCTGTGAAATTCAACGGTTGATTTACATTCTACAAGATTTGAAGGTCCTTGTTCAACTGGATGCTGTATTGTTTTGTGATAATGCAAGTGCCAGGCACATTGCTCATAATCCTGTCTTCCATGAAAGAACAAAGCATATTGCGATTGACTGTCATATTGTAAGAGACAAAGTCAAATCTAGACTTGTCAAACTTCTTCCAGTCAACATAAAAGAAAAAGTTGCTGACATCATCACCGAGGCTCTAGATGCACCCATATTTTCTTACCTGTTGGAGAAGTTAGCCATTTCAGAGTAATTTCGAAATTCCAGTAGTTGAAGGAGTATGCTGAGTGCAAGCTGCTCATTTAGCATTCTCAGCTTGTGAGGGTGTTCTAATATTTTAGCTGAAGGAGTCTGCTGAGTGCAAGTCAGCTGACCAACTGAACTCAACACCCTGCTGAGTTAATCAGTAGACCAGTTGGCAGAAAGTGTTTATTCAATTTAGAGTTAGTTATTTTCTATTGTAACCATTTGTAACTTACTCATAACTATTCCATGAGGTGTATGAAGCTGTAAATACCCCATGAACAGCTGCATTGTAACTTAACTTGTTGGTTTTACTTCTATAATAATTCTTCCGTATTTCATTTATGTTTTCTTCATAATTGTACAAACTTCAACACGGCACCTTGCCGACACGCCCTCGAGCGTTCATGCATTTAAGCCCGGTCACTTTAGCATGGCCCCCTACGGATACGCACTCTAGCGTTCATGCACCAAAGCCCGTCGCTTTGGCAAGCCACCATGCGGACATGTCCTCAAGCTTTCACGCACCTAAGCCCGTCTGTCTAGGCAGGGTGTCAACAAGACCGCTCAACAACACACGGCTCGGCACACGGTGAATCAATATGAACTTACTCTTTGATGTATTCATGAGTGCATAATGATTAAATCAATGAGTAGGGGGCCATTGATGTACGAAACTCGACAAGAGACCATAGATTCAAATCCTAGCCCATGTATAAGCCCAGCAAAGGATAAAGCCTACGGACCAGCCACTCCTCATCGTCATAAGCTAGACCAAGTCAACAGTAACCCAGCGCGCCTCACACCTTCCTGATTCTCTGCATGCACTAATAGACATAGGGCAACAAATGTCCTCCTCGGTTCAAAGCACTGGGAGCCGACCTGCTCACCTCTAGCTCGCCCCTCATCAGCTTAGATAATGACCACTCAACTGGACAAGGGTATGTACGACGGTTAAAGGTGAAGGAGCTCGCAGCGCCCTCAACATAAGCACACCCGTCAGAGCTTGCCCGATGAGACACACGTCCTTCCACCGCCTCTTGTAAATGCTGACTATATTATCTATAAATAGCGACGTCCCCTCACACCATAACTACGTCATTTGGCTTGATCCCATACACTTAAGGGTATTTGGTAGCCATACCGGCTCAGCCGTAATCCCCCAAAACACACCCCTATTTTTATTCACTTATTATGATTGATCTTATACTGTTCTCGAGATAAATCAGCATTAAACTGGACAAAATCACACATATATAGCTAGATATCCACCGCTCAATCCGTTTAAATAAGTAAAAATATAATATTTCATTTTCACAAAATGACACGTCTACCCTTTCCTGAAAATCGGAATATTACATTCCTCCCCCTTAAGAGGATTTTCATCCTCGAAACTAGAACATACCTGGTAAATCCATAAAATCTGGAAATTCGCTGATCATGGCGTCTTCATCTTCCCAAGTTGCTTCGCTCGGTGAATGATTGATCCATTGCACCAAAACCAAAGAGATCAATCATCTTTTGATCATCTTTTCCTTCCGATCTAGAATTTTGATCGGCTTCTCATTATAAGCAAGATTATCTTGAAGAACTTCCAGATCAACTGTAGTTTCAACATCAGTCTTTGTCAAACACTTATTCAACATTGATACGTGGAAAACATTATGGACTCTTGACATTGATTCCGGTAACTTGAGCTTATAGCCCAAATGTCCAACTCTTTCAAGAATCTCAAACGGTCCAACATACCTTAGACATAGCTTTCCCTTTTGTCCAAAATGCTTAACTCCCTTCATTGGTGAAGCTCGTAGATAAAATCTCTCACCCACATCAAACTCAAGAGGTCTTCTTTTAACATCTGCCCAACTCTTCTGTCTTTCTTGAGCTGCCTTCAGATTCTTCTTTACCAACAAAACCCTTTCTTTAGCTTGCTCAACCAATTCCGGCCCGGTGACTTGTCTATCCCTGAATTCATCCTAAAACTACGGCGTTCGACATCTTCTCCCATACAAAGCCTCAAACGGTGGCATACCTATGCTTGCGTGATAACTGTCGTTGTAGGCAAATTCTGCTACGGGTAGGTAGTTATCCCATGATCCGCCTACTTCCAAAACACAAACTCTTAGCATATCTTCAAGTGTTTGGATTGTCCTTTCTGATTGTCCATCTATTTGAGGATGAAAGGTCATACTTAAGTCCAATTTTGTGCCTAAAGCCTTTTGCAAACTCTTCCAAAATCGACTGACAAAATGACTGTCACAATCCGATACTCTCGAGATAGGTAGTCCATGTAACTTCACTATATTATCCAGGTATAGTGTCATCATATTCTTCAAGGACATATATACTTTTGTTGGCAAGAAGTGGGTTGATTTGTTCAATATATCCACGATCACCCAAATCGCGTCATGTCGACTCTTTGTCTTCGGTAACCCGGTGATGAAATCCGTCATGATCTTATCCCATTTCCATTCAGGGTTATCCAATGGCTTAAGCATTCCTCCTGGTCTTCTATGTTCTGTTTTAACTTTCAGGCAAGTATCATATTCTGCTACATGCTTAGCTATTTTCACATTCATAGAAGGCCACCAAAACTTTTCCTTCAAATCCCTGTACATTTTCGTAGCTCCTGGATGTACTTCAAAAGCAATCCTATGTGCCTCTTCCATAACTCTTTGCCTTAGATTGCCAACATTAGGCACACATAAACGATCATGGTTCCAAAGGTTCCCATTCTTACCTAAAACATAACCCACTGTAGGCTTTTCCCTTGCAACTCGCTTCAAATCAACCAACACTGGATCTTCATCTAGCTTTTCCCGAATGTCATCCATAAACTCGGATCCTTCTAACAACGGTGCCACAAACTGTCGATCTTCAATCTATTCAAAACCCCAGATTTTCAACCCATCTAACCGTTCTACCACATCTTCAATGCTTGAAACTGCAAACATGGGTTTTTTACTCGAGGCATCTGCCATTACATTTGCTTTACCCGGATAGTACTGAATATCTAAGCCATAATCCTTTACAAACTCTAACCATCTCCTCTGTCTTATATTCAGATTCTCTTGAGTGAAGAAATACTTTAAGCTTTTGTGGTCCGTAAAGATCCTAGCCTTGACTCCGTACAAGTAATGCCGCCAAGTCATTAAGGCAAACACTACCGCTGCCAACTCTAACTCATGTGTTGGATAATTCTTTTCATGCTCTTTTAACTATCTAGCTGCATAAGCAATCACTTTTCCTCCTTGCAACACACAACCAAAACCTTGTACCGAAGCATCAGTATAGACGTCGTAGTTATCAAAGATCTCTGGAACTTCCAACACTGGGGCTGTAGTCAACTTCTTTTTCAACGTCTGGAAAGCCTCTTCACACTCACTAGTCCACTCAAACTTCACATTCTTTTGTGTAATCTGGGTAAGTGGTGTAGCTATCTTTCAAAAGTCATGTACAAACTTCATATAGTAGCCGGCCAGACAAAGAAAACTTCTCAGCTGTAAAACTGTAATTGGTGTGGACCATTTCTCAACTGCTTCAATCTTCACCAGATCAGCTTGAATGCCATCTCCAGCAATGACATGACCCAAGAAACTGATTTGATTCAACCAAAATTCGCACTTCGAAAGCTTGTCATACAACTATTTCACGTTTAGTGTGTTCAACACTATCCTTAGGTGTTCTTCATGTTCTTTCTCATCCTTTGAGTAAACAAGGATGTCATTTGTGAATACTGTCATGAATTTGTCCAAGTATGGTATGAAAACACGCTGCATTAAATGTTAGGAAATCTATGCGGGAACGCAGCGGAATTTAAAAATTTATTTCCTATCGACCCAAGATCGACTTCGTTTAAGCAAAAAACAAATAAGCTAAAGACGGTGGTTACCTTGCTTGATATATAAGATCGATGCTTTGACCGTCTAAGGAGGGTAGTTCTACATAGAGCCGCCCAAGTGTTCGGCCTCCACCGCTAGTCCACACGAACAACCCGCTGGAATCCACCATTGGACTGCTACTAGAAAAATCCGGTTGCTAGACCGGCTTTTCCTCTCTCTCAAAATCGCACAAGAAGCTCTCTTTTATTTTCACAAGAATTCTAAACTCTTGGAATTATGGTGTATGAAAGAGCTAGCTAAGCCCTCCTATTTATAGGGTAGTGGGGCGACCCAACTAATAATAAAATCCTTGGGCATTAAGTCTTGTGTTAATTAAGGAGAAAGAAAACATTTTCTTAATAAAATAAGAAAAATATAATTGATTGATTTATCCCATTAATAATCAATATCTTATATTAAATATTTCCAATATTTTGTCAATATCTTATATTGAATAAATTTATTTTATTACCATAAATCAATTTTACACACACACACACACACACACACACACACACACATATATATATATATATATATATATATATATATATATATATATATCACACATATAAATCTATATATATATGTTTTGGAAACAACTAAGCACATGCACATCCAATGTGCACCACACGATGAAGCAACACACACACACACACACACACACACACACACACATATATATATATATATATATATATATATATATATATATATGTTTTGGAAACAACTAAGAACATGCACATCCAATGTGCATTACACGATGAAACATATATATATATATATATATATATATATATATATATATATATATATATATATATATATATATATATATCTTATATTAATACTAGATAATATAATACTATGATTAATTAATTTGCAAAATATATGTATATCACATATATACATAATTTCGACATCCACATCATATATGTATATTTAATTAATCAACATAACTAATTTCTTGTATTATATTTATTCATAATAAATAAATATCACCATATTAATTTACCACTATAACCCTTATAGTCTCGAGATAAACTTTTCTTATTTGGTTATCAACTATAACCACATTTTAATCCGCCTAGATGTTCTTATGTGTGTGACCCGATAGGCTTCCGAATATGTTGGCCGTAGACACAAAGTGCAAATTACGAAATTGCCCTTCATGCCTAACGATCACGGGATAGCGTCTAGCAACACACCGTGACCCCCAATCATCGGAAGAGTCAAATGCAATGACTACTACATTTCATCTGAAACAGTTACCGTGTAACTTAGAATCCTATCGCTGTAATAATATCCATATGATCGTATCTCGAGTGTCGATACATTAACGACCGTATCTTATAATCTGGATATCATGCTCTCTCAAAGTAACTCATTTACTCTCACTTTGCAAAGATTAACGAGAGCTAGACATTCCTTATGAGAAGGCCATTTCGGATATTCGATCCCAATCATAGGATACGCGATTCCTGCATTTCGACCAATCATGTATACTCCGTGATGCTTCAAGATCACACCCAATCACCACCGCATGATCGCCCGTGGCTGTGGGAAACCTCAATAGTGTCAAAGCATGATAATCCACACCGTGATGCCATGAAGACTCGTGCGAAGGATAATTACACAACCGCCACATGGTGTGACACTTAATGTAAGTGGGTCAGTCTAATGTACGGATTCTCTAATACACGTCCACGTATAGTCCAAGTGTTTATACACTTCGATAGACGAGATCTATCCCTGCCCTAAAGACAGAAGACATCTAATACGTGCTAGTCTGTTCGTACTTTCAATGCCCTGTTTAATAGTACATCAGCCTAGAGACATTTAAGTATCAAACTTATTAAAGTGATTAAAGATCTAATCAACCATAATCGCCTATCATGGTTTCTCTATCATAGTTTAATACTAAGGACGTTATCATATAACAATTCACACTTGGTTCTCTAAAAGAACATGTATATGACAACATAAAAGCCATTTAATATATGTATAAACATAAAGAAATAGTAGAAATGATCCGACCCGGTCGGATCCGGTCCAACCCGACTGGGTTTAGGACACTATTTCAACAATATCCCACTTGGCCTAAAACCCATCACTCGCACACACAAGACCAAGTTGAAACACAAGAATCTCACGCAATACTCGCAACCAGCCCTAGCCATGAACAGATCGCTATCCGTGGGGACTCAAAGTATCTTCATATCATGTTCTAAATAACCAAGTCAAAGGAACCGCCTCAACACACAGATGAATCTCTGACGAGACCCTGGTCCTTGCTTCAAGCAATGAATCCACTTGATATATCAGCCCTATAGAAATAGTGGAAGAACCGTACAAGGTTCAAGAATGAACCTCATAGACTCATGTACTGCTCCCACTGCGCCTCCAAGGCACTACTGTGTTTTGGCCTAGTTATAGAATTTACAGTGACCTATAGGCTAGAACATTTCCAGCTCAATGTATCACTTAATCAAAGTGACTGCAAACCCAGACTGTAGCTCCCACTCGCCTTCATAAGACTTAGAATATACGTCTGTATATCTACGTTTATTTAATTCCAAGTTTCAATAAAATAGGAAACTTTCCTTAACTTGTTTAAGGATATTCTCGACATCTGCTAGAATCACTTTCATACTTGCTCATGACTCTTCATGAAGTGTGAACCTCTAGCATAACTCTTATCATGGATCTTATTGCAGTAGCAAAGGGAACCTTCCATAATCATCATCTTTCACCTTATCAGGACAACGTCCTAAAATAGTTAGATCTTGAGAACACCGTCTAGCAGTATCCCCTGTCGCAATCTATGCTAAAATCTTTTAGCATCACATCTATACAGGTAAACTATAATCTAACAGCTGTTAAATCTATCACTATAGATTCTCGTTTCTAAAATAAGAACTGCTAATCCAAGTGCTTTCGTAAAGACCTTGAAATACCAAACATTAATTGACTGTGACATGGGGTGGCAATTCTTGAGAGAGATATTTAATACCTTACTCAAAAATCGTAACACACTCCCACTATACAACTTGCACATTGGGCATATCCTTCTTTTGACTAAATCAAACTCTTTTGATTATCAAACAAAGAAATCGTCTAGAGAGACTTGTTTGAGTCCATAAATGGATCTCGTGGGCTAACATATCATGTCATCGTCTATGAACATCGAGCTTTCTGCCCAACGTCTTCAAAACTATCATATAGCCATGACACGAAGTTATAATAAGCATAGTCTGAATAGAACTGGGCTCAGCCTTACAGGGACATTCCCTCAAGGTAATACAGACTAGGTTCATAACCTGGTTTTCACTGATGGAATCTAATTCGGATATTATGGCTCCTGGTCATATCTCTCAATCTTGCCTTTCAAACATTCATTCTTAGGTCGTGAGACATTCATTCATCAAGATGAACATACCAACTGCCCTTTCGGGTTTGAGGTTATCCACATACTTACAGAACTTTTGTGCGCACTGAGCAGTGTTCTACACCTCATCGCTATGTGGCGTCTGCTCACGTTCCTATGGTTGAATATGTCTTTGTGGTTCTCAAACTCTTTTGAGATCTGATTTACTCCCACTATTTCTTTTGGAAGAAACACTTCCTTTAGAAGACAGCATGATTGGAGACAAACATTTTGCTCCGTGGACAAGCAAATAATATCCAGCGTGCTAGCTAAGACATTCCATAAAGTTGCATATGTCGTACTAGGCTCCAAGCCTTTCTGACTCAGCCTATGACAACTTCAAATCATCGGTTAAGATAGATTCGACATTATCCTCTTCCATATATAATATGGAATTTATTTAACCTTTATTCTTTGGAACTTGGTTAAGTATAAGGGCACTATCCCGAAACGGGTATGGGATATTTCGCATGGCTTGCGTCACAACTTTATCTTATACAGTGTTGTTTCCATTCTGGGAACACAATCTAATTGCGTATCCCAAAGATGGTATCCTTCAAGGGAGAATCTTATTCCTTTCAGACGGCTTCTAAAACACCCTTCAGGTATTAATTACTTCAATCCAATTGAAGACTAATTCCTAAGTAGCTCATCAATCTTAGATTCGTACTAGCTCGAACTTTTCGGGCTTTCCGAATTATGCACTTCACTAAGTACACTTGACTATTTCTAAAAATAGTCGTAGAGACTAATAAACAATTATTTGTGGCATTAATTGTCACAAGCCAACAAACATCAGTATGTTTAGGCTTTAGATAATTTTTCTAGATTTTACAACCTTTTTCATAAAAGGGCATTTTAGTCATCTTTAGATAAGATACGTATTACCCACATGATTCATAATCACATGGTTCAACATCATCAGAATGACGTTTAATTACACGCTTCCCTTCCAGAGAGACTATGTCTAGAACAACCACAAATATTAAGGATAACAGCCATACAAATATTTAGTTGAGATCTCATCACATATATCAACTATATAGTGACAACAATCTAGTATGTTAGATTCAGTGACCTTCCAACTTTATCAGAATAACATTTATTCTTTCAATTGAATATGTCTACTAAATCCTAACAAATAACTGAAAGTATGTTCTTCATAAGAACCGGAACATATGACAAGTGTTATTTAGTTCCTTTATCAGTTTACTAGATCCAAAATATGACAAGTGTTACAATGTTTGCTTCACCTTCCATATCTGCATTTAATCTTTCTAATTTAATCACACTCGCAAGATATCATATATCTAAGAGTCGACTTTGAACTTAGATAGATTTATCTCAACTGACTTGCTTAGAATAGAAACTTCAATAAGTTCTCTATTTAAGCACATGCCCTAACTTTCATTTTTAATCCTTCAAGCACTTGTAAATATTTCTTAGTGTAGTCTTCATAAGACTTAAGAAAAATCACAAGAGCTATGTCTTTGATTTCCTTTCATAAAGAAAATCTAAAGTTTATTAAATAGTTTATTTAACCTTTTGAATTGTATTCAAAACATTAACTATTTAATTAACCTTTATGCAATGATAGAATATAATTAAGTAGATACTTAAATCTTACAATTTTGAAAACAACCTTTCCAAAATTAGATGTGGTCATTCTTATCCAACGTTTGAATTAATTGTCATCGTATGACTGAATGATCTTCTTGGATCGTATCCAATGTCGTGAGCTTTCGCCTTTCATTAATAATTAAAGTCTTGAAGTACTACATCAAATATGTAGTTTCCTTGTCTCTAACTACTACAACGGGATTGCTCGTGTCATTGCTTATTTTAAAAGGATTAATATTACTTAACCATATTTGGGAACGTTTCTCAAAAGGTAACAGTCATAATTTGGTTTACTAATCGAGAATAAAACATAAATATAAAGTTTGCTAAAACTACAACATAAAAAATGAAAATAAAAGAATGTTGTTGTTTATACACGCAAAATCAAAAATGGTCTTTTGATTTATGATTTTGCTCCCACTAGTCAACTACTCCCTATTGACTTTCAAGAATCTTTCAAAATTCTTTAGTGGCCAAGATCTCATCTGGTTACTCCGATTCCCGACGAGGGCCGATCAACCGGAATAATTAGAAAGGTATGTAACACTTACCAATCACATCTCTATGTGACTCTTTGTGGTTGACTAGTCAACTCTTTGACAATTCACATCTTTATGTGGTAGTCAACCCCTTGCCTCTAGAATAAGACGATCCTGACGAGGGCCAATCACTGCAATACTCTAGTCAAGTCATAACTCAATATTCACGAGATCTCATACGATCATATATCAATAACGAAGGTATACCCGTGGTAGGTCAACTCCCGACGAGGGCGATCAGTTGGATCCGAACAAAGGCTCTTCACCGTCACTATAATATTGGGAGACAATATTTTCACTTGATTTATGTTGTGGAAGTATTTACGTAAATTAATTCACTTAATTAATTTTAATTACGGTCTTATCAAATATATCTATCTCTATAGACATACATCCTACACATTTATCTAAATCGTGCCTAGTCATGCATCTATCGTATCATATAAAATAAATACAAGAACAAAATAAATAAATGCGTAAAGTAACCGGTATGATCATGGACTTTTTCTAGAGTGCGGTTTCGAATACAAACCCACGAAACCATGGGGTCACAATCTAAGGTAGCTGCAACCGCCAATAGGATATTTAATGCGCCATTCTCCAATGGGATCTTTATTCTTCTTTCTTTGGTCTTCATCTTCTGCTATATTCTTGTTACAATTAATTCTATCTAATAAAATAAATACACCCGCCGCACACAGGGGAGCTAACGGGAATGTGATAAATGCAGAAAATAAACTAGGTCACATTCTTCATAACGGCCTATGACAATTTTTAAACCAACAGAAAAATTAAATCATTCACATATATCCTATCGGTCGAGTCCATGATCAATCGGGGTCCATATAATCATATTATATCTACTATATCTAATCCATACAATAACATCTTATGAAAGAGAAAAAATTAAAATTTAACTACTTGCGTCTTAATTAATCAATTAACATTTAATCTATTAAATAATTTTATCCAATCAATTAACTAATTAACATTTAATTAATTAAATGATTTTAATCGAAATAAAATTAACGATTAATTTTAAACGATTTTAATTTTAATTTTAATTAATTAGAACTATTCTAAAATAAATCAAAATTAAAATTAAGTCTCTTTTGTTTCTTTCTTTTAGATTCCTAATCAAAAGGGATGCATTTGGTTTCATAAACCAAAAGGCATCTTCCTAAACCAAATTTGGTTTAGGCCAGGCCCGTTTCCAATCAAAATTTTGGAAGTGGCCTTGTCCTAGGCCTAGGCCTTTTACAAATCAAATATTTGAAAAAGGGCCTAGGCCTATTCCAAATCAAAATTTGGAAATGCCAATATTTTATTTAATATGCCTGGCCACTTTCCAAAATCAAAATTTTGGAATTGGCCTAGGCCTAGGCCTAGGCCTTTTCCCAAATCAAATATTTGAAAAGGACCTAGGCCTAATCCAAACACATTTTGGAAAAACCAATATTGTTTTAATGCCATGTGGCATCCCAATGGCCCAAACTATTTGAACCATTGATTAGTCTCATGACACAACTAAACAAAGTGATATCAATCACAACTATGAACTATATTGAAACACGAAATACACAAACCAAAATTTAGGGATGCACCAGCCGACCTCTACCGCCCCAAGGGGGAGCCGACGCCGCCGGCGCAATTTCCGGTGGGGGTGCCGCCGCCGATCAGCCGAGCACACCAAAAGCCGTCGCCCTTTTTTTTTCGTGTATCGTTTTGCGAATCACAATCTTTCATCTTTTAATTACGTGATTTAAACGATAAAATTAACTACGCAAAATAACATGCTTATTGCTTAATCTCATCAACCATAATCGCCTATCATGGTTTCTCTATCACAGTTTAATACTAAGGACGTTATCATATAACAATTCACAATTGGTTCTCTAAAAGAACATGTATATGACAACAGAAAAGCCATTTAATATATGTATAAACATAAAGAAATAGTAAAATTGATCCGACCCGGTCGGATCCGGTCCAACCCGATTGGGTTTAGGACACTATTTCAACATTAAATCAATAAATGTAGATGGATCATTAGTGAGTCCAAATGGCATAACCAACAACTCATAATTTCCAAATCTAGTACTAAAAGCCGTCTTCGGTATATCTGCTACCTTGATCTTCAACTGATGATAACCCGACCTAAGATCAATCTTAGAGAGCACTCTCTTACCTTGAAACTGGTTAAACAGATCATCCATCCTTGGTGGGGATACTTATTCTTGATGGTAAGGTTATTCAAAGCTCTATAGTCGATGCACATTCTCATGCTACAATCTTTCTTCTTAATGAACAAAACAGGGGCTCCCCAAGGTGTGGTGCTAGGCTGAATTATGTTTCTTTCCAGCGTATCTTTAAGTTGATCTTTCAACTCATTCAATTCAGCTGGTGCCATCCTATAGGGTTCCTTAGCAACTGGTGCCGCTCCTAGTACTAACTTGATCTCGAACTCTATTTCTCTATCCAACATGTTTCCCGGTAACTCTTCTGGAAACACTTCAGGGTACTCCTTTACTATAGTGATTTCTCCTTTATTGGTGACGCTTCTTGCTAGGCCTGTAAACATTAACTTGATAAGTCTTAGATGATTTCCCAGGCACTTTAAAGGCCACTCCCTTTTTTCTAAAATCCAAGTGCACATAATTCTCGGATAGGCAATCTATTCCATGTATTACATCGAAATCTGAAAAGTCCAAAACTGTGCAGTCTCTCTTGCACCGATATGATCCTACTCAAACATCCACTTGAGGTATTGTCCTAGTTACCTTAGTTACCCTTCCTAGTGGTGTAGTTATCTCCAAGGTGTTACTTAAGGTCTCTGAAGGTAGATTCAACTTCTTAGCTATCTTAGACGACACAAATGTGTTAGACGCTCCCGTATCAAACAAGGTCTTAACCGCTAGGTTGTCTAATATTATCGTAGCTAAAATGTAAATTCGTTTATTCAAATACAATTACATCATGAATTAAAGCCCTATAAAGATACTTTAATAACATAGAATAACAAAATAAAGGTGCCCGAGATAACATTATCATCCGGTTCTGCATACCCTGCATCTACGGCAAACACTCGAACTGGTCGACTTGAACCTCTTTTGTCATTCCCTTGGTTCTGAGCTCCTCTGTTCCCTATTGATGGATAATTATTTGCTATGTGTCCCTGTTCTCCACAAAGAAAGCAACCATATGTACCCACTCGGCATTCACGGTATGGTTCTTCTTGCACTTCTGGCACAGTGGTGCACTTGATGATGGTGTTGACGATGTCTTCTTCACCTTTTGCTGGGGTACTGCCCGACTACTACCTTGGCTTGTCCCAAAATTCCTCTTAGCATCGATAACGACGGTAGGCTTCCTCTTGAAGGTCTCAACTTCCAAAGCTTTATTCAACAATTCTGCCATATTTCTTGCAGTGAAAACCGGCATGCCAGCTTGTATTTTGTGGGACAACCCATTCTTGTACAGCGCCATCTTCCTCTCTTCAATTCTCATAAGCTCAGGGTAGAACCTACCCAACTTATTAAACTTGTTAGTACACTGAGATACCATCATATGTATGCCCTGCTTATGCCTTAAGAACTGACTCGCCTTGTCTGGCTGCACCGTAGCTGGGAAATACTCATTGTAAAACAAGACCATGAACCATTCCCAATCTATCACCTTTCCATTACTACTCTCAATAGCATCGACCCAGGCTTCAGCTGTACCCAAAAGAAAACCAACTGCCAACTGGGCCATATCAGATTCAGGGACGTTTATGTTCCTGCATGTTTTTTTAAAACCTCTTTACCATGCTTCAGCCTTTGCCGGTTCAACATTCCCGTGAAAATCTTGTACCCAATTCCTCTTCAACTTTGAGTACCAATCAACTGGCGGTGCTTGTTCATAAGATGGTGGCGGCTGGTTGGTAAACAAGAGGGTGTCCAAGAGGTGATTGTGGTTGGTAAGGCTTTTGTTGTGGGTATGGTGGTGGTGAGGTTGTTGAGGGTGGATCACTTGAGGTTCCGTATGATAGGGGTGGTATCTCTCATGATGTTGCTGGGTGTGATGAGGTTGGTGGAAACCATAGGGTGGGTAACCAACGCCTTGCTAGTGATCAAAACATGGCGAAGGCGGTATAGTAGGTTGAGGGGTGTGACCTACTGGTGGAGGGTGGAAAGTCTGTTGATACTGGTGGTGGAACACGGATGGAGAAGGGTGACTCACTGGTGAAGGGTGGACGTTTATCAGTGGAGGTGGAGGGTAGACGCTCACTGGTGGAGGTACACAGGCTGGTGGAATCGCACATACAATGGTGACGCGTATGGGTTCTTCCTCAGGTTTGCGGTAGATGTAGTTATAGCGTGTCTCCTGCTGGAACTGAGGCCATGGTGACTGGCTTGCATAAGGCCGTGACGTGTGGTTCGGCTGAGGTGAAGGGTTCATGTCGCACAAACCTGCCGCTAACCACTGATGTCAGACTATCTTCTCATACTCCTGAACTTTCTGCACCATCAACTCCTATTCCAGTTGTCACCAACCTGATGGTCAAAGAAATGTCAAGGCGTTACTAAAAGATCTAAAGAAGTCTTACCTTAAAATAAAGGATGCTTAAAGGACGCTTTCCTTTGATATCAACTGTAACGCCCCGTTCCCGGACATCGAGTCCTTATCCGAAAAAGGAATGTTCGGCACGTATAATATAAAATAAATTTCACTTTATACGTAACACTCTACTACGTCGTATCGAGTTAAGCAATACGGAAGCAAAAGACTCGGGTATATTTTTTTTCAAACATCTAAGAATAGAAACTCAAAATTCTAAAGATGGAAATGTAATTTTATTACAACGGAAAACCAAACGAAACTTATAACGTATGAAAAAGAATCAATAGAAGAATACAAACACGTCTCAAAGGGAAATGTATCTTTTCCAAAACCAAGTAAAACACCTAGTCCAAAAAGTCATATGAAAATGAATAAAAATTAATGCTCTAACATCGGCATCCTCAAACGTCGTCATCAAAGTCTTCCTCATACTCTCGTTCAACGTGTTCATCTTCTCTCCCCTAAACACATAACAAAACATATATTTGAGGTAAGTACAATATTGTACTTAGTAAAAGGTAGAAGCTACAAATTAATTATGGTTTATAACATAAGATTTATAATTAACAGATTATCTTTATAAGACCGACTCAATCTAGGGTTCACTTCATGTCCATCAACATGTCATGACTCTACGTATCTAGCTTAAGTTATCTTTGTTATGTCAGCATTCAAGGGCACTACACGAGGTGTATGTCCACCACGAGATAGTTGCCAACCAACAATATTATGCACCATTAGCCCCGGGATTCCCCAGTATGCATACACGTTTTGTGAAGTCCCCCTGTCATTTGGCTGCTTGTAGGTCACAGAGTTATCCACTTGTCCGAGCGCGTCACATAGCCGATATATACTTGTGACTATTCAAGAATGACATGACGTTTAATCTTTTTTTACTATACACGTATGTAATTTATTAATCGTTAAATAGCCATCTAAGTGATTTCAAGGAAAGACTCAGCTAGACAACTTTACTCCCTCACTTAGACAGCTAGACTCCACATCCAATCAAGTACACAGACATTGATGAATACTACTTCATCAATGCACAAGCCTATCATGCCTTTCCGACGGTCCCGAACTTCAACTCTTTGGATGGGTACATCCGGTGCAGGAACTAAATGCATCAGAAACTCAATCATGGCTTGTTCATGTTTAATTAATGTTATTAGATCAAGAAAAATAATTTAAAACTGGGCTCGGGGATTAAAACAACACTTTCCTCAAAACTAGAGTCAATGCGTATGCATTCTCTGGAGTGTGTGCGCATTGATCGACCAGAAACATGCTGAAAGTTTCTGTCCGGCCAATGCGTGCACATTGCTCATGCTGGGAGCAAAACTGAACATCCTGAAACAGAAATGCGTGCGCATTCCGATGAATGCGTGCGTATTGCACCTGCTGTAAAATGGATTGGAAATCCTGAATCACGAATGCATGCGCATTCCTATGAATCTGTGCGCATTCGACACTATAAAACCCTAAACTCGATTTTCTATACTTCATACGATTTCTACCGAATTCCAAACACGATCATCACCGATAAAACTCAGAAAATTGCAGAAAACTCAACCTCTTCGAAACCAGAACATCCTATACTCCTTAAACAACAATTTGACATGATTTCTAGCATCCAACATACCGAATTATCAACCTTAACATCATAAACCATAACCAAATTATAGGAAGAGCCTCTTACCTTTTAGAAAGCTAATCCCAGTCCAAAACTATGAAAAATCTACTGCAAACTCGAACCTTTCCACAAAAAACCTACGTGATCAATCCAAACTTAGATTAGATTCGATCACATGCTTCTAAAACAACAACACAATGAATCCATGAGTTTGAACACATCTACGACTCTAAATTCATAACTTCAAAACTCTAAACTTTCTTGTATTGAAACGACTCCCTCTTCATGACAATTCCACTACTCTACTTGAATCTGAAAACGGTTGAAAACTGACTTAGTATTTGAAGAAACTCTCGGCCCTTTTTCTTCTGATACTCACGCCGTTTGGGGAGTGTAGAAAGAAATTCGGAAACTGATAGGTTATAACGCTATTGGGGAGTTATTTTCCTTAAACAACAAATCCCGAAAATACTAATTACTTATTATTTTATTTAATTATCCCTTAATTAAATTAACTCCATATTTCCAAATATATATATATATATATATAAGTTCGACATATATATACATACAAATACTTATATCCACAAAAGAAAGATTATAATGTTTTGTTTTCGTAAAATGACACATCTATCATTTTCCGAAAATCAGAATATTACAATGAAATGGTTATAAAATATTAAAAATTGGTTGGATTGTTAATAAATTAGGGGTAAGATAGAGAAAATAGTAATAAATATTTCAATGGTAATGTAGAATAACTTATAATTTGATACAATCAAAAAGAGATAAAATGACCTATATTTTGGAACGGATGTAGTATCCAATTGCTAGACTTTAAGATCTTGCGCGTTGTGATCTCCCCGCGACACACTCGTGGATGCCCATTATTTTTCCCTTGATTTCTTTTTATGGTGATTAATCTTGAAACAAATTCATCTATAAGGAAAAGAAAACCTACACTCATAATCGATAGATTTAAGAAATTGTATAAGAAAATTAACTCTTAAATTGATTTAATGGGTATTTGTTTATGATGACTGACTTGGAGACTTAATCAGACAATTAGTACACCTAAAAAGATAATTATTTTTAAGGACACATTCTATTTAACTTTCCTAAATTACCTATTTCTTCTATTCCGGTGGATAAGCATAAACCCTATTCAGAGTACACCCAACCGATACTACCGGAGCGCCATCAACATGGGTAAGGAAGAAATCAGAACCCCCTCATCAGCTCGTGATTCTAGAACGGCACCGGGTCGGACAATTGATATATAGACGGTGCAGTGCTGCAAGTGTATGAAATGGAGAAAAGTTGTTAGCCAAAAGGAATTTAAGGAGATACGAAGCAAATTCAAGGATGATCCTTTCTACTGTAACAGAACCCTAACATTTCATGTGATGATCTAGCTAATATCGACTATGGTTCGACTCGAACATGGGCTGTTGACAAACCTAATCTCCCAAAGCCTGTGGCTATATTTAGTAGGCGTTTGGTGATGGGTAAAGAATTTTCAAAGATTGATGTCTACTATCAAGCACCTACTGGTAAGAACCCGAGGTTCATTTATGAATTTGCTTCGTATTTGTAGAAGATTCATCAACTGGGAGATGTGAATGTTTCACAGTTTAGCTTCAACAGTCCAAAGATTATGGATGATACGATTCTGTCAGGTAAGAAGAGGAAAGGTGCTTGTGGTGTGATTGATTAATTGAATATGTGTTAGAAGATGATGAATAGAGTAATGGGTAGTTAGTGTTGGAGATGTTGATTGAATTAGGTGCTGAATGTATCAACATTCTCGCCTTCCCCCCTCCCCTCCCTTGTTACCACTGCCATGAGTCAGGAATATTTGGATGGAGTATTGGTTAGTGTGTAAGTAATATGTTGAGTTGTTTTATTTTAAGATATGCAAGTTAATGTTCTTGTTTCTTTTGTAAAAAAAACATAAGATCGGAAAAACCGAGTTTACGGATCATTTAACTCATAAGTTGAAGCATCATTCTTGACAGATAGAAGTTGCAGCTATTATGGAACACATTTTTTATGGAAGTTCTATTATCAAAGAAGCTCAAAACATAAATGAAATGGATCCATTGCAAAAGCCTAAACAAGATCGTTACGCGCTTCGAACGTCTCCACAATGGTTAGGTCTTCTTATTAAAGTGATTAGAGCATCAACAAAAACAATTGAAAGAGAGATTAACTCTGTTAATGATAATCCATTGATTGATGTTTCAAGAAACAAGCTTTACATGGAGGGAATTTCCAAGGCACCCTAACTGGTGTATCTATGGATAATACTTGTTTGGCGATTGGTGAACTGGGAAACTCATGTTTGCACAGTTTTCTGAGCTTGTTATTGATTTCTACAACAATGGATTACCTTCAAACTTATCAGGAGGCCGAAACCTGAGTTTGGATTGCAGGTTTAAAGGCATGGAAATCACGATGTTAGCCTATTGCTCAAAGCTACAATTCTTATCCAATCCAGTAACCAGCTATGTTCAAATTGCTGGGCAACACAACCAAGATGTCAACTCATTAGGTTTGATCTTAGCCCGTAAAACCACGGAATCCGTGCATATACTTAAGCTCATGAGTTCAACTTACTTAGCTGCTGTAAAAAATATTCTGCCAAAACAAATATAGAAAGTTTTCGAGGTTGGTCTATACGTGTTTTGTTTGTCTCGATTGATTTGCTACTGTCATGTAATTTAAATCTTTATTTTGATGAACATCCTTCTTCATCTTTGTAAGTCATTTCCAAATTGATTTTTGGTATAATCACTTTATAGAATATATATTCTTGAAATTCAACGACATCATGCAATGTGTAGAATTACTAGTCATACTACGGTCTGGTGTATCCAATCTAGGAGTCCTTTTCTTTATATAATATCATGACAATCCTGGTATTTAGGTATAGAGATAGTTTCAAGCTGAATGTAAATTTTTTTCACGATTTGCTTGTAGCTGATGGTCTATTAACTTGTTTCTTATCTTAAAGTGATGGTCTGATTGGGAGGAATGGACATCCAGATTGGTGAAGTGACTTTGATGATTGGTTTGAGTTTGATTTGGAATAAAATTGATGCGGGGACATCGAAGTCAGTGCATTTACGAGTAGAGAATTGATGCAGTGACATTGATGTCATTGCATATACAATTTGATACACAAATTTGGTAACTTTACAAAATAAGTGTGGTGCCACTCATATTAGAGGTGTAATCGATCCAAGTCAGATTGATACTCCCTAGAGCTCGGGCTAGACTCGACTAAAAAGGTTTAGGCTCGATCGATCCATATAAAGGCAAGATCAAACACGACTCGCTAAGTACTCGATATAGATCGACACAGCTCGTAAGCTCGATTATTTTCTTATAATTCATTTAATTTTTAATAAAATATAACAAGATCCAGCTCGACTTGTCTAATACTCGACTCGAATAATACTTTTTTATTACAATATTTTATAATAAATTTAATAAATATAATTATTTAAATAATTAATTATTTATTGAACCCCGATTAGCTCACGAGGTACTCGATTACTATATTTTAAAACATGAGATCGGCATGGTTAATTATTCGAGTAGCTCGACTTGAGTTTGAACTTGAAAAAAAACTGAATCGAATCAAACTATCTTACGAGTCGAGTACGAGTAGCTCACGAGTAGACCAGTTCATATGTCACTTCATCGTCAAATGTCATTGCATCGTCAAATGCCATTACATCGTCAAATGTCACTACATCTTCATATGTCACATCATCTTCACATGTCACTGATCATGATGGTCACTACATTGCGGTGGTCCTTACATCACGGTGGTCAAAGCATCGGGGGTGGTCACTACATCACGGTGGTCATTGCATCGCGGTAGTCGTTGCATCGCGGTGATCACTGCATCATGGATGGCCACTGGATCTGGGTGGCCTCTGCATCGCAGTGGTTAATGCATCACGATGGTCAATGCATCGGAGGTGGCCACTGCAATGGGATGGTCACTGCATCGCGGGGGTCAATGCATCGCGGTGGTCAACGAATCACAGTGGTGAATGCATTGGGGTGGTCGTTGTATCGTGGAGGTTAATGCATTGCGGTGTCTCTACATCACAGTGTCTATGCATCGGGGGTGGTCACTGCATCACGGTGGTGAATGAATCGCGATGGCCACTGCATCGCGATGTCAATGCATTGGGGGTAGTCAATGCATCGGGTGGTCAATGCATCGCGGTTATTAGTGCCTCACGGTTGTTAATGGATCCCGGTGTCAATTCATTGCGGTGTCTCTGCATCATGACATTTCTACATCGCGGTGTCTCTGCATTGGGGGTGGTCACTGCATCGGGGATGACCACTGTATCACGGTGGTCAATGGATCGGGGGCGGACAATGGATCGTGGTGGTCCATACATCGCGATGGTCACTGCATCGGAGGTGGTCACTGTATCGGGATTGTCACTGCATCGAGGTGTTCAATGCATTACGATGGTCAATGAATCGCGGTGGTCAATGCATTGAAGTGGTCACTGCATCGCGGTGGTGAATGCATCGCGGTGTCTCTGCATCGCTGCGTCTCTACATTGGGACCGGTCACTGCATCGCGGTGTCTCTGCATCGGGGTGGCCACTTCATCGAGGTGGCCACTGCATTGTGGTGGTCAATGAATCGGGGGTGGTCAATGCATCGCGATGGTCACTGCATCGGAGATGGTCACTGCATTGCGGTGGTCAATGAGTTGCGGTGGTCAATGTATTGGGGTGGTCACTACATCGCGGTGGTGAATGCATTGCGATGGCCACTGCATCTCGGTGTCAATGCATCGGGGGTGGTCACTGCATCGCGGTGGTCACTGCATCGCGGTGCCAACTCATCTAGGTGTCTCTGCATCGTGGCATCTCTGCATTGGCGGTGTCTCTGTATCAGGTGTGGTCACTGCATGTCGGTGTCTCTGTATTGGGGGTGGTCACTGTAAGATGTAATATCGCCGGATGGATCAAGATCCACCCGATTACGCAGCGGAATTGTATAGATCTAGATCTAGTCAACCAAAATACATAAAATAAATACATCTAACCTACGAGGGGGTTAGATTGCTTACCGGTTTATGGTGAATAAACTCCAAGAACAATCTTCAATCCAAGCTCCAAGCTAGATGAGAAGCCACAGTCTTCCAACGTGTGTCTCTAAGCACCACCAGGTGGATGGTGTTTCAAGCCGCCGAACCTCCTCGATATGCTACCTTAGAAAAACCCGAAGTTTTTCTAAAACTCGAACCCAAGGAAAATAGCCGAAAAATCTAAGCAATTTCCATGCAATATTTCAAAATTTGTATTGTGTCATAAGGCTTGGGAGAACTCTCTTTATATAGGAAAGTAATCCTTGTCCTCCAAAAATTTAATAATTAAGAGATAATTATTAGATTAATCCTTATTCCAAATAAAAGATTAAAAAAATAATTATCCCAAACAAATTAGGATAAATCATATTATTATCTAATATTCCATTAATTATCAATTAACAAATAAAAGATAAATCACACATTAAATAATTATCCAAGAAAACTAATTCAATGATAATTTATTAATGCAATATGCACCCCACCTCTACTAAATAAAGGTCCATGCGCATTTTTTGACACATTGGGCCGAGTCCACGAAAAAATTCATTTTCCATGTATTTAATTATCTAGTCCAACTAAACAATTAATCCACATATCAATTAAATAGTCCAATCCAACTATTTAATTATAATTGAGGTGAAACGACGAGAAAACATATGCTATGTTAGGAGCCACGTCGGGGACCATGGACCCATATTCAGTAGCTACAATAAATTAAATAAATTGTTCGTCAGACCGAACAATTATATTCAATCTATTAATTCCGGGATTAAACCACCATAAACCCGAAACTGAACTCTGCCGAATATAGATAACTTATACTCAACTATGAGTTGACAAGAGTCCACTGATATAATCATTACATACGGATAAATCCTCCATAGACTGTTCATTTCGATTCGGGATATTCCGTAAACCCTCCTCGAAACATATTATCCTTATTTACCATTAACCACCTAGTGATCAATTAGTTCATTACTAATATAGTATGAACTGGGCCCATCGATCAGTTTCTAGGGTTAACAAATAAGGGAACTGTCTGTCTACTTCCCGAGGGAATGAATAGATTCCATATCTGTGATAGCACAGACAACTCACTCATCCCAGAATAGAGCCAACGAGAAGTGTTGGACCACATACTACGAAGTGATCCTTACTAACACATCAAACTCTACCCTAGTCTAAGCAGTTGTCTGTGATCACCTCGGGATTGAGATTAATCCATATATGATCATATTGTGATTCGATAAGACTTCTCGATTACGGAATTATATCGAGAACTCAAATCAAATTGGTCCAGCCCTATATGATTATCATCATATATAAATGTCCCACTAGGTATCCTATTACCGACAGTCCGGATAAGACTGTCACACCTAAAGTGTTCTGGGCGCATTATTAGCAAATTAATCATGAGACCCGTACTCAGATTAATCAATGCTACGGAGTAAGTTAATTTTAAGTACATCTCACTAACGCAATCCTCTTGTGTATAGCCATACACTGAGTTATGTGATTACATAAACGAGGTACTTAGGGTTTTTAGTAGTGTCTTAATTACAAGCATACATGCATATAATAAGATGAATTATTAATTCTGTCCTAAAACAATTATATAATTGTCTTTCGGGCACTACACCTAACAATCTCCCACTTGCACGAAAGGCAAGTGGATTAATTGTTTTTGGAGCACACCCTTTATATCTATATCTACAACATTCTCCCACTTGCTCAAAACAAGTGAGACATGTCCCTAAGATTCATACCCTCCAAGCGCATCCAAATAATTCACGTTTCCAAGTACGACCGGAGTATGCCGCCGTAGGGTAGGTCAGTGACCCGACGCGTACTTAAAACTGAACACCATGTGACTTGGTACACTGATCAGGTACGTTGGCGGCTTGAGTCGATCTTTGGGATCAAACGCGTCGCTTTCCATCTAATCAGGTGGTACGATTTCAATATGCCTTTGATTCAACACTGAGGACAAAATCGACTTAACGATCATCCTTAATCCGACCTAAAGCCAGAAGGAGTGTTATCACTTATATTCTCGAATATACTAGCATATTATTCCTCATTCTCCCGAAGAGACTTGAGGATTCACTAAACATCCCATTTAGTATTCATCCATGAGTTTAGATAATCATTCACGAGAGGTAGGGTAGACTACATCGTTGAATCTTTGCATAAATGCAAAAGATCTTAACCAGGTGAATGGATGGGATTGCCAATGATCGATTCTCACGAATTTGAGCGAATCAAATCCTTTAGAATGAATCCCGATGGCATGTCAGACTCTGACTTCAGATAATACACCCATGTTGTTTCCAACTGTTTCAGTGTTTCCATTCACAAACACTAATCTACATACTACTTTACTAATATTGATGCCCAGTCTATGAAAGACTTATCAACATTCTGGTCAAGTCCACATATTAAAATATATGACTTTGAAATGACCTAGAGGTTTGCTTTAATCCTCAAATGATATAAGCTATGGAAGACATCTGCCAAAGGTTCTTTTCGAATAAATTAAGATACCGTTAGTCTCGCAAAAAGGTCTTAGGGAATCACCCATATTTTCTACTTTGCAACGAATCCGTCATTTGTTCTTAGCTAAAACCCTTCTGTTCTGAATGAATTTAGATTCCGTTGTTCGGCAAGGAAGTCTTAGGGAATCACCCTTATTTCTCGCTTTCTGACGAAATCAAGCAAGACTGAGTAGTAAGAGAGATCACGGTCTGGTTAACTCTCTACCTTTTAGGGAATCACCCCTAAATTACTCAGCTTTGCGGTGAAAGTTAAACTTTCCTATTCATTCGACTCTTCTCCATGTAGTTCTAATTACTCCCACTGGGCCTGAGATACTCAGGTGGTTCTACACGAGTTTCAACAGAATTGGAGTATCAAACTCCATTCACAGGTTTGTGGCTTTTAAACCAACCTCTATGATCAGGATCCTATACAGTCCACGAAGGACTATAGATCATCAATCTACCCTATAGACCGTAAGGTCCTGCAATGGGTAATGGACAAACCATACTCCCACTGCGTTCGGGGTGGATTGATATACTGATCTAGTTTAGTAGTTCTTATTAGTGTTATCACCAACTGCCGGTGTTGGATGTGGACTTAACACATCAGTTAGTAACATCTTGAGTATAAATACTTCAAGATCCAAGGTTGTTATTTATAGACTCTATCAGACCGAGTTTGACAGTATAACCGTCATTCTCTGATTTTACGAGTTTTATAACCAACCTTTACTCAATGCATTAAGATATTTCACGACCTGAACGTGTACGCAAAATGTCCAGTCCAACCTTCAAGCACTCGGTGCTAAATGCCTCTATTTACGGAAGTGGGGTGAACCGAATTCACTCCTTATCCACAAATGCGTAGGCATCTTTTAGGTAGACTTCTCGGTTTTTCATTACAACGTAAACCGTTATTTTACAACCAATAACTTAAATGAGTTTAGCAGCGTATCGTAGCACATCAATAACTATGTAAGGCAAATTTGTGGTGTATCCCTTAGTGAAAACATTCCACTGGGAGGCAGGCCGAGCATCAGTCCCGAAGACTACGCAATAACCTATTTCTGGGTATGAAATACTCTATCTCTGGTGAAATCAGAGATTCCTCCAAATATTTTGGATAAAGTTACCGGAGTCTCGAATAGTTGTCAGACAAGATGTCACTACTTCAAAAGCTCCCACTAGCTTGTACCTTTCATATGATCCCGAAGGTTGTTATGAACACGCTATGCGACTTCTTTAAAACTATTATCCTTTCCCGATTGAAAGGAAACTTAGTCATTGTTCCTTTGAGATAGTGTTCTGTTGACTGGGAGATAGGAATCACCCTAAGCCAGTCTTCAGATCTTGTCTTTATGGAACATACACTAATTAATAGAATAGAAAGAAGAGTTTATCTAAATATGGTAACCATTTGCGTTTATATTGTTTGAGATGTGTTGCATATACCTACTCAGCATTTCTTAGTGGTTCTGACATTATCAAACAAAAGTCCGAGTCATGGGTTCGTGCTACGAATGTTATATTCATCGTCAATAAGGCAAACAGATTATCCTATTGAAAATGAATACGTTCGTTCCAACGAATCCGAAAACAGAAAATGAATTTTCTGTGATACTCAAGAATTGAATCCGAGATTCATTTCCTTATATCACTCCCACTAGTCTATCTGAAATAACTGCCCGTTGTCTATTTTATTTATCGTTTAATGCAAAGCTACCTAGTTCTTCCAAAGAACTTTAGCTTTTTGAGAAAATTTCTAAGGATGCATTGGTCAGTGATCCAAAATCACTTTCCTTATCCACTAATTTCCAATTTATTAATTTTCCATTTTAGCCTTAAAACTACTTAGTTTAGATGACTAACACGTATAAACATTCGTTCCCATTCTCGAATTTCCTTAAATGGAAACAGTTTTGAATTAGCAGTTCGTTCGAGTACTCTTGAACTGTGGGATGTTCAGTGTTACTTGCTTGGACTATCGATTTTTCTAATCGACAAATCATAAGACCAAAGCTCCCACTAGTTTATCGGTTCCAAATACCGTCTAACTAGCAACACTTTGTATTTATGATTTTTCAAAGATTAGAACATCACCTAGAACTAAGCTCCCACTAGTTTATCAGTTCCAAATATTGTCTAACTAGCAATGCTATGTTCATGATGTTTCAAAGATTATAAAATCTCCAGAACTAAGCTCCCACTAGTTTATCAGTTCCAAATACTGTCTAACTAGTAACGCTTTATTCTTGTTTTCCCAATGAATGGAAAAACTCTTGTGCAGTCCATTACACATTTCTAATGATTCAGAAAAACAACAAATCATAAGGCTAAGGCTCCCACTAGTTTATCGGTTCCAAATTCCGTCTAACTAGCAACGCCTTATGTGTATGATTTTCCAATTTTTCAATTTAGAAATTTGTTGTGTAATTACACTTTTAAAATTCACTAAATGAATTTGTCTGATAGTCCTATATCATCTTTTGTAAACTAAGTATGGTCGTCTCTCGTTCAACACGAGTGACACCCGTGACATACATATACTATGTCACTTAAGTTTTTATAGGCTCAAGATAAAATCTTTTCCAAAAATTAACTGCATTTGTTGATAATTACAACGTACTTGTTACTCTACACATTTTTAATGAAGTCCTATTACTAACAGTTTAGTAGCCTAGAGATTTAGCGGTAAATACAATGACAGAAAATTAAATTCAAAAGTAAATTTTCACTACTAGATTTTTATTTTAGGAATAATAAACTTGTTTAAAGTCTATCCTACCATTCCAAGGATTTAATCTCACACCTCGGTGCCGCCGCAGGGTCAGTCAAACAGTGACGATTAAAGCGAGACAATCTCTCTCAATGATTAAGCTTCGAGAATCGAACATCTCACGGAATCGGACATCCCGGCCTTACTCATTGATTACCTTTCTTTTCTAGCCTAGATATTTCGAAAATATCCATAAAGAGTGTGACCTACTATATCAGATCTCTAAGTACGCCCGAGTATGCCGCTTGAGGTCGGTCGATGACTCAATGAGTACCGTAATCCTATCCTTTCGGAGACCAAGCCTTGAATTTTGATAGGGGTGAACACCACCCGCAGGGGGCCGGAATCAAAGCGGCTCGAGGCGTCACCCTTCTCTCACATGCCTGCACCTATAGTAGAGGCCGTGGGGTCGGCTGTCGCCTTCCCCGCTCCCACTCAATATTTTGAAAAAGTGGTGGGTTTACTAATTACGGTTTCGATCTTGACAATAAAAAACAATAAATCAAAGTACTCCGAACAGGGTCGGTTATGTAGGCAAACCTACGCCATCTTATTCGTTGGAACATATGTGACAGTTCATGCTAATCCAGCAAGAGAAGCTTAGCCCAATGGCTTATCGGCTATGCTATGTCTTGTCGAACTACTGTAACGTACATCACACGTGGAAGGGGAGTCGATTGAGCCGAAGCTCGGTTGAATTCGCCCAACCATGGTTAGACCATTTCCGAACCCATGTACTAAGATTTTCCGATTTCTATGTTGTCAACCAAAGCGCAATCTCGTTTCAGTTTAAGGTGGGTTCACCGAAAACTCAACGATTTATCTAAGTGAGATTCACCAAGAATCCATCACTAAAATCGTAACGATTGACAAAAACCCGGTTCCTCGGTTTTTATAATTAGTTACTTATTTATTAACTACCACATATTAATTAAATAAGCCTTTAAACTAATTATACGAGTTATACATGCCTAATTTATTCGAAATAAACTAGCTACATGTATGCATTGGAGTGGAATCATGATATGATGCATGTCATGAAAATTTCCGGTTATATCATACAATTTTCGATCATACACGAAAAAATAACGGAAAAATTAAACACCGAGATGGATCGTTGGTACCCCCGTATCTAACCTTTTAAAAAAAACAAACAAACCCTAACTACGGTTTACAATTTTCTAATCCGCTGCTGCTGCGTTTTGTCGATGATCGGACTTCCAAACGAACCTTGATCGTCACGAAACTTTATGGACCTGTTCTTCACTCCTCCTACTTCAATCTTAACGGTTGGATCTTCGTTTCAACGGTCCAATTTTCTCCAGAAATCCGCTGATCTAACTGCTGCATCTGTTTATAACTGCGGCGCAGCACCGTCTTCCCGGGGCCGATCGGACATCGATCCAAATCCCGATCGACCTGAAATTTTTAGGGCTTGTTCATAACTCTATGGTAGTTGATCTTCACGGTCGGATCTTCGTTTCAACGGTCCAATCTATTCCAGAAATTCGACGAACTCACAGCTAGGGTTTTAATGCCTGCTGTGCTTTTCTGTTACAGCAGCAACTTTATAGCAGCGATCGGACATCGAGATCGAATCCAATCGTCATGAAATTTTGAGGGCATGTTCTTCAACTTTTATTATTCATTATGACCGGAGAGATTGTCGTTTCAACGGCTCAAACTCCGGGAAAAAATAAAAAACGGAACAGCAACAAAACAGATCTACTGCTAGGAAATTAAAATTACAAAATTTCCTATACTCATATAAACGAATTTATATAAGTTTACAATAGATCTAACGAGTAAACAATACCAACCCCAATCCATCTCTTCAACCGCAACAATCACAAAGGCAACATTCATGATATTTTCGAATCATCATAAAAACGAAAATAAAAACAATCTAACATGCTTATTCCACTACTAAGATCTAAAATTTACATACTTTGATTGATAGATCAAAGGCTCCGATACCACTTGTAAGATGTAATATCGTCGGATGGATCAAGATCCACCCGAGTACGCAGCAGAATAGTATAGATCTAGATCTAGTCAACCAAAATACATAAAATAAATAGATCTAACCTATGAGGGGGGTAGATTGCTTACCGGTTTATGGTGAATAAACTCCAAGAACAATCTTCAATCCAAGATCCAAGCTAGATGAGAAGCCACAGTCTTCCAACGTGTGTCTCCAAGCACCACCAGGTGGATGGTGTTTCAAGACGCCGGACCTCCTCGATATGCTACCTTAGAAAAACCCGAAGTTTTTCTAAAACTCGAACCCAAGGAAAATAGCCAAAAAATCTAAGCTATTTCCATGCAATATTTCGAAATTTGTATTGTGTCATAAGGCTTGGGAGAACTCTCTTTATATAGGAGAGTAATCCTTGTCCTCCAAGGATTTAATAATTAAGAGATAATTATTAGATTAATCCTTATTACAAATAAATGATAAATAAAATAATTATCCAAACAAATTAGGATAAATCATATTATTATCCAATATTCCATGAATTATCAATTAACAAATAAAAGATAAATCACACATTAAATAATTATCCAAAAAAACAAATTCTTTGATAATTTATTAATGCAATATGCGCCCCACCTCTACTAAATAAAGGTCCATGCGCATTTTTTGACACATTGGGCCGAGTCCACGAAAAAATTCATTTTCCATGTATTTAATTATCTAGTCCAACTAACAAATTAATCCACATATCAATTAAATAGTCCAATCGAACTATTTAATTATAATTGAGGTGAAACGACGAGAAACCATATCCTATGTTAGGAGCCACGTCGGGGACCATTGACCCATATTCAGTAGCTACAATAAATTAAATAAAATTATTTCTCAGACCGAACAATTATATTCAATCTATTAATTCCGGGATTACACCACCATAAACCCGAAACTGAACTCTGCCGAATATAGATAACTTATACTCAACTATGAGTTGATAAGCGTCCACTGATATAATCATTACATACGGATAAATCCTCCATAGACTGTTCATTTCGATTCGGGATATTCCGTAAACCCTCCTCGAAATATGTTATCATTATTTACCATTAACCCCCTAGTGATCAATTAGTTCATAACTAATATAGTATGAACTGGGCCTATCGATCAGTTTTAGGGTTAACAAATAAAGAGGCTATGCATCTACTTCCGAGGAATGAATGGATTCCATATCTGTTATAGCACAGACTACTCACTCATCACAGAATAGAGCCAACGAGAAGTGTTGGACCACATACTACGAAGTGATCCTTACTAACACATCAAACTCTACCCTAGTCTAAGCAGTTGTCTGTGATCACCTCAGGATTGAGATTAATCCATATATGATCATCTTGTGATTCGATAAGACTTCTCGATTACGGAATTATATCGAGAATTCAAATCAAATCGGTCCATCCCTATATGATTATCATCATATATAAATGCCCCACTAGGTACCCTATTACCGATAGTCCAGATAAGATTGTCACGCCTAAAGTGTTCTGGGCGCATTATTAGCAAATTAATCATGAGACCCATACTCAGATTAATCAATGCTACGGACTAAGTTAATTTTAAGTACATCTCACTAACTCAATCCTCTTGTGTATAGCCATACACTGAGTTTTTTGATCACATAAACGAGGTACTTAGGGTTTTCAGTAGTGTCTTAATTATAAGCATACATGCATATAATAAGATGAATTATTAATTCTGTCCTAAAACAATTATATAATTGTCTTTCAGGCACTATGTTGGGGAGATTTTGCATCATTAAAACAAAAGAAAATTTATAAACCTATACTACCATGCAAAACTACCTCCTAACCGGCCGAATACCGGGTAGTTGCTAGTAAAGTTGGATAAGTACGGGTATCGATCCTCAGGGAAAAGGGATGTTGAACCTAATTTCGCTAATTCCTTTCAATTGTTACTTAGGAAAAACGAATTAACGAAAGAACAAATAAAATAAACGAAAGAGCAATTAAAATAAATCTAACCTACGAAATAAAATAACACAACCTAAACTAAACTAAAGATACATGGGATCAAACAGTGCACAAACCAAGTGATTTCAATCCTAGTTCATCTCATGATTTTAATTCAAATTGTGGTTTCACCTTTACACGAGACACAAATCCCTAATCTCTTAGTGAATCAGTATTCTCAAGCTATGAATCCACAATTCCTTAGTGAATTCAATTATCGATCTCTCCTCTTCCGAATGTTGAGATCGATTTTCAATACAAAGCGAAGGTGTAGATTCGAGTTAACTCTCGTATTTTAGAATCTAACAACCTAGATAATTAATCGATTAATTTGTCATCATTAATGATTAAAGATCCTATCTTTCTATGGTGATCTAGTTTACATAACTTTCGTATGTTGTAACTATCAATCGCAAACCAATCTCTCGATAAAGTTCACACATAGCATCATAATCAAAGAAAGATACAAAATCAATTAAAGATCATAAAAGCGAATAAGGGTGAATAAATTAAATAAATAAACTCACGTAGTTTGGTACATGATTGAATCCATGAATCGAAAGCGGAAGAAAAACGACATCCTAATCTAACCCGGATCACCCGAGCACAAGGCTCGGGTGACCGCCTGATTGCCTCCCTCGTAGCCGCCGGCTCTTTGTGAAATTGCGGCTAAATAAAATTGTGTAGAATTAGGGTTGATCATGCATTTGTTTATATAGAGGTTTAGGTCGGCCGCTTAAGTCGGTTGGGTTGGGCCCGTTTGAAAGCGATCTGAAGACTCTGTTCTAATTACGGACCTATGAGCGCTCGTTCAATATTACGAACGCCCGTCCGACTTGGGCGCTCGTTCACTTCCTGGACGCCTTGATCCGATTGTCGATCAAATTGATAATTCCATCTTTATCTTGATTTATTTCTTTCCTTATCTCTTTTAATCTTCCATAAATCTTGGTTGATCCTTTCCAATCACGAATTTGGCTCTCTAAAATCCTCTCTTCCATCATCAATGAGTATCTACAACAATAGGAAAAACATACCAATGCGTAACATATTTCCAAAATAACATAAAATCATCATTTAAGCACATAATTCGTTACGTTTTGAGATTTAACTATTAAAAACATCATTTACTCAATATAATCGATTATAAGCTCGATTTCTATGAAAATCCTAAGAATATGGGGAATATTGACATAAAATATATCCTTATAAAACGTATAAAATCACCCTTAACACACTACACCTAACATTCACTGCATCGCCGTGGTCACCGAAAAAAAAAAAACTTTTTAGCGTCCCGAAAAAAACAAAAAAAATTTTAGTGTTTAGAAGGAAAAAAAAACACATTTTTAGCCTCCAGAAAAAAAAAGGAAAAAAAAAACATTAAAAAATCAAAAACAAAACAACAACAACAGATCAACGCTGATTTTTTTTAAAATAATTTATGGGTAGTTTGGTCTATATACTAATTTTATGTCCTTATTACTAATTAAGATTTAAGTAGGTCCTATTTGTATAATTGAGCCTAATATATGTCAATTCAGATCATTACTCCTTGATTTAAGAAATTGTTTAGAAAAATTAACTCTTAAATTATTTTGATTCAATCTATTTATCCCGGTATTCAGTCCATCACCCTAAATATACAACTGAATTTTAACGATTACATACCATAGACAATTTCCAAATAGAGTATGTTAAGACTTTGTAAATATTTTTCATTATCACATATCATTATTATCCATTATTGCAGTAGTGATCACTTATATAAGTATCAAAATTATAAATTATGCCTATCAATCAAATTCTTGGACTAACAAATAATGCTAATGTCAATGGTGATTATGACCGCAATACATAATAATCGTTACTAAACACATTAATCATCATCTTGAAACAAACAGGGGTCTGTTATTATCCAAGATTCAGATTACTCTGTGTATGTTAATATTATCGTTCGAGAAGATTATCATTACATAAGCACATGGGAGAGTGAGATTAATTCGATCCGAGTCCTATATAATCGTATTATAGCTATATGCCCCACTAAGATTTTTGAAATTCTAATAATACTGTCACTCTAAGTGGTTTACGGCATTATTGGTGCTTTAATCAATATTCTTGCATTTAATTAAGTTCACCGTTTAATGTATCTTCCTAAACTAAATATTCTCGAAAATACTTTGACATTGAGTATTATGGTTATTTCAAATACAACTTAGAGGTTTTTAGTGACCCATAAATGTATAAAATTGCATAAAATTGACATATAACAATTCAATTAATATTAGTTGTTATATATTAAATACAAATAATATTAATATTGTCTGTCAGAGATTATGCTCAACACTATTTTCCCTACCATACGTCACATGTATCGAGAGCACCCGCAGACGGTGATACGAGTCAGAGGTCGAGAACGGTACACAATATTACAAGTTTATAAACATTAAATTTACAAATTTAAGTATGATCACGAGTCAGGGTCAATATTTTAAAAGATTAGAGGGCCAGTCACTAGTAATTAGTGTAGAAAAATTATAAATAGTGTAAAAAAACATAGAAAAAAAATTAATGGGTCAGGTGACCCATATTCACCTACATTCCGCCACTCTGCACGTATCCTACTCCACCAACCTTATGATGTACCCACAAGACCCTACGTTACGCTACACCTAAGGCCGGCCCAAAGGTTGGATTAGGCGGTGGCCGAAGGCTTGGTCTGTGGCCCGAATTACATTTTTCGCAAAAACATTTGTGGGGATCCAATCTTAACCAAGCTTATAATATAATTTGTTAAAAATTACATTAATTGATAAAGGCTTAACTCATTGGCCCACTAATATAATGTGTTCAGAAAATTAGTTGAATTGATTATGCCCAAATTTATAGTAATTATGACGCATCAATTTGAATTTAAGAACTCAGGTCGAACACCGTTTTGTTACGGCAACCAAAATGCAAACAGTAACAGTATATGAAAAGATATCTAACATCAATAAATTAGAATTTCGTATCTAAATAATTTTGAAACGCGATGTTGATGTAATATTCCGATTTTCGGGAAAGGGCAGACGTGTCATTTTGCGAAACGAAATATTATAACCTTTACCTTTTCAGGGATTTTAAGTGTATTTATATATATATGGCCGAAATATGTACGTAATTTGGAGATAAATCTGATTTTATGATAAAAAGGGAGAATAATAAGAATTTATTATTTTGGGATTATCTATTTAAGAAAAATAAATCAGATTAGCCCCCATAACCGAAAAGAAATCAGAAATTTCCCCTACGCTAGTGAGAACGGCGTGTGAGAGAAATTAGGGCTGAGAGCTTTTTCTTTTGGTTTCTATGACGGATCTTAACGGTTTTCAGATCAAAGAAAAGCATCGGAATCGTCGTGAAGAGAGCAACGTTTCAACACAAGAATGTAAGGGCTTTGTCAAGGTATGTTTTTAAGCCCTAGTTATGTTCTTGACTGTGTTTGAAGGATTCAAACTCATGATCTCATAGTTTAGTTTGTTTAGAAGCGTGTGATCGTATCTAATTTAATTATGGATTGATCACATAGGTTTCTGCAGAAAAGATCAGAGTTGCTGCAGTTTTTCATAGCTTTAGTGTTGGATTAGCTTGCTTATAAGGAAAGAGGCTCTTCCTACGAATTAATTATGGGTTTTGAGAGGTTAGATCATGTTTTGATGTGTTTTCTATCAAGGTTTATGCCTATATATTGGTTAAGGTTTGTTTTGGATCATAAAATTAAGTTTTCCTTATGTCTTTCTGATGAAAATCGTGTAGAACATGTTTGGAATCCAGTGGAGATCGCAAAGCCTAGAAAATCAGGGTTTAGGTTTTTTCTGCGTTCAATGCATACGCATTGGCTAGCAATGCGCACGCATTCCTGTTACAGGATCCGTGGCCTTAGATGCTGCAGGTGGAATGCCTATACATTCACGATTCAGGATGGAAAATCCTTTTCATAGTAGGTGCAATGCGGACGCATTCATGGGAATACGCATGCATTGATGGTTAAGGATGTAAAAGGGTACTCCCAGCATGATAAATGCGCATGCATTGGCTGGACAGTAACTTCCAGCATGTCTCTGGTCAGTGAATCCGCACGTATTCCAAGGAATATGCACGCATTGATGCCCTGTTTTGATAAAATGTTGTTTAAGCTATGAATGGAGATTTAAAATGTTGTTTCATGATTCAATAACATTAATTAAACATGAACAAGTCTCGATTGAGCTTCTGATCAATGCGTTTAGTTCAGGCACCGAATGTACTCTTCAAGGGAGTTGAAGTTTGGGACCGCCAGAAGGGCATGAAAGGACTTGTGCTTTGATGAGCTAGAGTTCATCAATGTCTGTGTACTTGATAGGATGTGAAGTCTAGCTGTCTAAGTGAGGGAGTGGAGTTGAAAAGGTGAGCTTTTTCCTTGAAAACACTTAGCATGCTAGTTAATAACAAATAATAAGTACATACTTGCATATATAGTAATAAGCTTGAACGCCATGTCAATTTTGGTCAGGCACATGTAAACATCGGCTATGTGACTCGTCCGGATAGGTGGATAACACTGTGACCTTTTAGAGGCCAAATGACAGGGGAGCTTCACCGGACCTGTATGCATACCGGGGAAACCCGGGACTAATAGTGCAAGCTACTGTTGTTTGGCACCCTCTCATAGTGGACACACATCGTGTAGTGCCCTTGACTGCTGACGTAACCAAGATAAGCTAAGCTAGAAAATGTATATTCATGACATGTTGATGGACATGAAGTGAACCATAGATTGATTATGTCTCAGAAAGATAACATATTAAGTATAAAACTTGAGTTATAAACCTTAGTTAGTTTGTAGCTTCTATCTCTTATTGAGTACTTTGTACTTACCTCAAATGCATTGTTTTTCTATGTGTTTGTGGAAGAGAAGATGAACAGGTTAAACAAGGGTTCGAGGAAGACTTTGATGATGACGTCTTAGGGCCGAAGTTGAAGCACTTACTTTTGTTCTTTATTATTATATACTAGACTTGTCGCTTCTTTGGGAACTATGTAATTTCTTTTTAGTATACGTTTGGAGGTTTTCGTACGTTTAGATTTTTGTTTGGTTTCCAATGTAATAAATGTTACATTTCTATCTTTAGTTTGGGTTTCTATTCTTGGTTGTTTGAAAAAAAATTATACCCGAGTCTTTTGCTTCCGTTTTGCTTAACTTGATACGACGTAGTAGATGCTGACGTATAATATGAGATTTATTGTATATAATACGTGCCAAATGTTATTTTTTCCGGATAAGGATTCGGTGTCCGGGAACGAGGCGTTACAGTTGGTATCAGAGAGAAGCGTCTTTTAAGTTTCCTTCTTGTAAGTTAAGATTTCATTTGTTCTTTTAGTAATGTTCTGGTCTTTCTTTGAGCATCAAGATGGTGACCACAAGGACTGGAGCTCATGGTGGAGAGACCTCCAGAGCACGAGAGAATAGTCCTACACAGGTTGTAAGAGGTGGTTTTGTACGTCAGAATCCGTCACCTCACCCAACCCATACTCTAAGGCATTTGGCAAGCCAGACTTCATGACCTCATCAGAATCCTACTCCACGACCTCAATAGAGCCCGACACCATAACCCGAACCAAGGTATACTTACATATATGGTGAACCAGGGGAAGCACCCATACGTGTCACTATGATAGAAGATATTCCACCAGTGTATGTACCCCCAACAACCAACATCTACCCTCCATCGATAAGTGTCTACCCACCACCAGTGAGTCACCCCTCTCCACCAGTTTTTCATCACCAGCAACAACAGACATTCACCCTCCACCAGTAGGTCACACTCCTCGGCCTACTATACCTCATTCACCATGTTTTGATAATCAGTAAGGCATCGGTTACCCACCTTATGATTTCTATCAGCTACCATCATGCCCTCAGCAACAGCCTTATCAACCACGAGCACCTTTTGGAAACACTCTTGTTTACCAACCAGCCCCACCAGTTAGACCACCACCGGCTTATGAGCAAGTACAGCCATTTGATTGGCACTCAAAACTGAAGTGAAACCGAGTTCAAGACTTTCAAGGGAATGTAGAACCTTCCCAGACTGAAGCTTGGTTAATAGGATTTGAGAAAGCATGCAGAAACATTAATGTTCCTGAATCTAAGATGGCCCAGTTGGTAGTTGGTTTTATTTGGGTGCAGCTGAAGCTTGGATCGATGCCATAGAGAGTAGTAATGGAAAAGTCACGAATTGGGAAGCCTTCAAGGCTATGTTTTACAGTGAGTACTTCCCAGCAATAGTGCAAGCAGACAAAGCAAGCCAATTCTTAAGACTTAAGCAGGGTGTTCATATGACGGTATCTCAGTATACCAACAAGTTCAATGAGCTAGCAAGGTTTTACTCTGAGCTTATGAAGATCAAAGAGAGAAACATGGCACTGTACAAGGAGGGATTATCCCATGAAGTAAAATCTGGCATGTCGGGTTTCACAGCGAGAAACAAGGCTGAACTGTTGAATAAGGCTTTGGAGGTTGAGGACCTTCAGGAAGAAGCCTACCATAGTCATTGGTGTTAAGAGGAAATTTGTAACAAGCCAGGGTAATAGTCGGACAGTACCTCAGCAAAGGGAGAAGAAGACATCGGCACCGACATCGTCAAATGCACCACTATGCTAGAAATGCAAAAGGAACCACATCGGTGAATACCGTGTGGGCACAGGTGGTTGCTTTATCTATGGAGAATAGGGACATATAGCAAAGCAGTGTCCACTAAAGGGATCTTCATGCAATCAGAAGCAGGGAAGCGGAAAAGGCGGCCCTAGACGCCTAGTTCGAGTGTTTGCAGTGGATGCTGAGTATGCAGAACCGGATGATAATGTTATTTCCGGTACCTTTATTTGTTTGTTCTAATTTATTAGAGTGTTTTTATAGCACGTTAAATCATGTTGTATTCGTATTTAAATAAATGAAACTACTTCTTAGGTTACAATAATATTAGACAACTTAGCGGTTACGACCTTGTTTGATACGGGAGCGTCTAACACGTTTGTGTCGTCTAAGATAGCTAAGATGTTGAATCACCATCGGAAAGCTTAAGAAACACTTTGGAAATAATTACACAGCTGAAGGTAACTAAGGTAACTAGGATGATACCTCAAGTGGATGATCGAGTTGGGTCATATCGATGTAAAAGCGACTTTTCAGATGTTGATGTAATTCTTGGAATAGATTGGCTATCTGATAATTATGTTCACTTGGATTGTAGAGAAAAGAAAGTGACCTTTGAGACACCTAGAAATTCAGCTAAGACTTATTAAGGTAATGTTTACAAGCCTAGTAAGAAGCAACATCTGATAATATCAGCGGTTAAGGCTATTACAGCTTGTCAAAAAGGGTTGTGAAGGCTACTTGTTATACGCAATGCATGTGGAACAAGTGTAGCCTAAGTTAGAGGAAACCCTATAGTAACGGAATACCCTGAAGTGTTTCCAGAAGAGTTACCGGGAAACATGCCGCATAGAGAGATAGAATTCGAAATCAAGTTGGTACCAGGAGTGACACCAATTTCTAAGGCACCCTATATGATGGCACCGGCTGAATTGAAGGAGTTGAAAGCTCAACTTAAGGATATGCTCGAGAGGAATATAATTTAGCCTAGTACCTCACCCTTGGGAGCCCCAGTTATGTTTGTCATGAAGAAAGATGGTAGCATGAGGATGTGTATAGACTACCGAGCTTTAAATAACCTTACCATCAATAATAAGTATCCCTTACCAAGGAATGATGATTTTTTTAAATTAGTTTCAAGGAAAGAGAGTGTTCTCTAAGATTTATCTTAGGTCAGGTTATCATCAGTTGAAGATCAAGGTAGCAGACATACGGAAGATGGCTTTTAGTACGAGGTATGGACATTACAAGTTCTTGGTCATGCCATTCAGACTCACTAATGCTCCATCTGAATTTATGGATTTAATGTATCGGGTTTTCATGCCTTACTTGGATAAATTTGTGATAGTATTCATAGATGACATCCTTGTATAATCAAATGATGAGAAAGAACACGAAGAAAATCTAAGGATAGTTTTGGATACCTTGAGAAAGAACAAGTTATATGCTAAGTCATCAGTGTGTGACTTTTGGTTGAATCATGTTAGTTTCTTGGGTCATGTCATTTCTGGAGATGGCATTCAAGTTGATCCGGCGAAGATTGATTAAGTTGAGAAATGGTCCAGACCAACTACCGTTTCAGAAGTGAGAAGTTCTCCCGGTTTGGCTGGCTATTATAGGAAGTTTGCATAAGACATCTCAAAGATAGCTACCCCACTTACCCGACTCACTCAAAAGAATATGAAGTTCGAGTGGACTAGTGAGTGTGAAGATGCTTTCCGAACATTGAAGAAGAAGTTGACTATAGCCCCAGTTTTGGCAGTTCTGGAGATCTTTGATAATTACGATGTCTACACTGATGCTTCGGGACAAGGTTTAGGTTGTGTGTTGATGCAAGGACAAAAAGTCATTGCTTATGCATCTTGACAGTTAAAAGTGCATGAAAATAATTATCCAACACATGAATTAGAGTTGGCAGCGGTAGTGTTTGCCTTGAATATTTGGAGGCACTACTTATATGGAGTTAAGGCTAGGATCTTTACAGGCCACAAGTGCTTAAAGTACTTCTTCACTCAGGAGAATCTAAATATGAGGCAGATGGGATGGTTAGAATTCATAAAGGATTACGACTTAGATATTCAATACCATCTGGGTAAAGACAAAGTGGTTCCAGATGCCTTAAGCATAAAGCCAGTGTTTGCAGTTTCAAGTGTTGAAGATGTGGTAGAAAGGTTTGATAGGCAAAAAATCTGAGGTTTTGATCAGATTGAAGATCGACCGGTTGTAGCACATTTGTTAGCAAGATCTGAGTTGATGGATGATATTCGGGAAAAGCAAGATGAAGACCCAGTGTTAGATGATCTGAAGCGAGTTGCAAGGGAAAAGCCCACAGTGGGTTATGTTTTAGATAAGAACGGGAATCTCTAGTATCATGATCGGTTATGTGTTCCTAATGTTGGCGAGTTGAGACAAAGGGTTATGAAAGAGGCACATAGGATTGCTTTTGAGGTTCATTCAGGAGCTACTAAAATGTATAAAGACTTGAAGGAAAAGTTTTGATGGCCCTCAATGAAAGTGGAAATATCTAAGTATGTAGCAGAATGTGATACTTGTAAGAAAGTTAAAGCGGAACATAGAAGACCAGGAGGAATGCTTAAGTCATTGGATATCCCTGAATGAAAATAGGATAAGATCATGATGGATTTATCACAGGCTTACCGAGGACGAAGGGCGGACATGATGCGATTTGGGTGATTGTGGATAGGTTGACCAAATCAGCCCACTTCTTGCCAGCAAAGGTTGATATGTCATTGAAGAAGATGACCACACTATACTTGGATAATATAAGTGAAGTTTCACGGAGTGCCTATCTCGATAGTTTCAGATCGTGACAGTCAGTTTGTCAGTCGATTCTGGAAAAGTTTGCAAAGGGCTGTAGGTACAAAGTTGGACTAGAGTACGACTTTTCATCCTCAAACAGACGGATAGTCAGAAAGGACCATCCAAACACCTGAAGATATGCTAAGATCTTGTGTTTTAGAAGTAGGCGGATCATGGGATGACTACCTAACTGTAGCGGAGTTTGCCTATAACAACAGTTATCACGCAAGCATAGGCATGCCACCGTTTGAAGCTTTGTATGGGAGAAGATGTCGAACGCTGCTTTTTTGGGATGAAGTCGGGGAAAGACAAGTCACCGGGCCGGAGTTGGTTGAACAAGCTAAAGAAAGAGTTCAGTTGGTTAAGAAGAATCTGAAGGCAACAGAAGATAGATAGGAAAGTTGGAAAGATGTCAGAAGAAGGCCACTTAAGTTTGATGTTGGTGAGAGAGTTTTTCTACGAGCTTCACCAATGAAAGGAGTCAAGCGTTTTGGACAAAAAGGAAAGCTAAGTCCAAGGTATGTTGGACCATTTGAGATTCTGGAAAGAGTTGGACCCTTGGCTTATAAGCTTGAGTTACCGGAATCAATGTCGAGAGTCTATAATGTTTCCACGTATCACTGTTGAAGAAGTGCTTGACAAAACTTATGTTGAGACCACCGTTGATCCGGAAGTTCTTCAAGATAATCTTGCGTATGATGAAAAGTTGATCAAGATTCTAGACCAGAAAGAAAAGATGATCAAGAGATGGTTGATCCCTCTGGTTTTGGTGCAATGGAGCAATCATTCACCGAATGAAGCCACTTGGGAAGTTGAAGAAGACATGATCAGCGAGTTTCCAGAGTTTGAGGACTTACCAAGTATGTTCTAGTTTCGAGGACGAAACTCCTCTTAAGGGGGGTGGAATTTAATATTCTGATTTTCGGGAAAGAGCAGGCGTGTCATTTTACGAAAATGAAATATTATATTCTTTACCTTTTCGAGGATTTTAAGTGTATTTATGTATATGGCTGAAATACATATGTAATTTGGAGATAAATCTGATTTTATAATAATAAGGGAAAATAATAAGAAATTATTATTTTGGGATTATCTATTTAAGGAAAATAAATTCCATTAGTTCCCAAAACAAAAAAGAAATCAGAAATTTCCCTTACGCTAGTGAGAACGGTGTGTGAGAGCAATTAGGGCTGAGAGCTTTTCCTTTCGGTTTCTAAAGTGGATATTAACAGTTTTCAGATCAAAGTAGAGCATCACAATCGTCGTGAAGAGAGAAATGTTTCAACACAAGAAAGTTAGGGCTTTGTCAAGGTATGTTTTTGAGCCCTAGATATGTTCTTCACTGAGTTTGAAGGATTCAAACTCATGATCTCATATTTTTGTTTGTTTAGAAGTGTGTGATCGTATCTAATTTAATTATGGATTGATCACATAGGTTTCTGCAGAAAAGATCGAGTTCTTTTTGATTTTTCATAGCTTTTGTGTTGGAATAGCTTGCTTATAAGGTAAGAGTCTCTTCCGATGAATTAATTATGGGTTAGAGATGTTAGATCGTGTTTTGGTGCGTTTTGTATCAAGGTTTATGCCTATATGTTGGTTAAGGTTTAAGGTTTGTTTTGGATCATAAAAGTTAAGTTTTCCTGATGTCTTTCTGATGAAAAGCATGTAGAACATGTTTGGAATCGAGTGAAGATCGCAAAGCGTAGACAATCAGGGTTTAGGGTTTTTCTGTGTTGAATGCGTACGCATTGGCTAAAAATGGCAAGCATTCCTGTTACAGGATCTGTGGCCTTAGATGATGCTGGTGGAATGCACACGCATTCGTGATTCATGATGGGAAATCCTTTTCACAGCAGGTGCAATGCGCCTGCATTTGAGGGAATGTGCACGCTTTGCTGGTTTAGGATGTAAAAGGGTGATCCTAGCATGATCAATGCACATGCATTGGCTGGACAATAACTTCCAGCATGTCTCTGGTCAGTGAATGCGCATGCATTCCAAGGAATGTGCACGCATTGACCCCCAGTTTTGATAAAACGTTTTTTAAGCTATGAATGGAGATTTAAATGTTGTTTCACGATTCAATAACATTAATTAAACATGAACAAGCCTCAATTGAGCTTCTGATGCGTTTAGTTCAGGTACCAAATTTACTCTTCAAGGGAGTTGAAGTTCGGGAACGTCGGAAGGGCATGAAAGGGCTTGTGCTTTGATGAGCTAGAGTTCATCAATGTCAGTGTACTTGATAGGATGTGAAGTCTAGCTGTCTAAGTAAGGAAGTGGAGTTGATAAGGTGAGCTTTTTCCTTGAAAACACTTCGGTGGCAGTTAAAAACAAATAATATGTACATACTTATAGTAATAAGCTTAAACGTCATGTCACTTTTGGTTAGGCACATGAAAACATCGGCTATGTGACTCGTCCAGACACGTAGATAACCCTGTGACCTTCTAGAGGCCAAATGACAGGGGACCTTCACCGGTCCTGTATGCATACCGGGGAAACCCGGGACAAACATTTGAATATGTGTCTTAAACCCAATCGGGTTGGACCGGATCCGACCGGGTCGGGTCATTTACAGTATATTTTAGTTGATGTAATAACTTTATTATGTTTAATAAAAGCACTTTTGTTATTATATATTGTTTATCTTCATGTTATTGGTTGTATATATATAGTAACATCCCTAGTGTCAAACTGTGATAGAGAAACCATGATAGTGATTATGGTTGATGAGATCTCTAATCACTTTAACAAGTTTGATGCTTAAATGTCTCTAGTCGTATGTAATGTCAAATGGGACATTGATAGTATGATTAGACTAGCACGTATTAGATGTCCTCTATCTTATAGAAGGTAGCGATAGATCTCGTCTATCGAAGTGTAGAGACACTTACACTGTACGTGGACGTGTATTAGAGAATGCGTATGTTAGACTGACCCACTTACATTAAGTGTCACACTGTGTGGCGGTTGTGTAATTATCCTTTAGACCGGAGCCTTCATGGCATCACGGTGTGGATTGTCATGCTTTGACACTATTGAGATTTCCCTTATCCATAGGTCGATCATGCGGTAGTGATTGGGTATGATATTGAAGCATGCGGAGTATACATGTTTGGTCGTCCGGGAATCGCGTATCCTATGATTGGGATTGAATATCCGAAATGGCCTTCTTAGAAGGAATGTCTAGCTCTCGAGAATCTTTGCAAAGTTGGAGTAAATGTGTTATTCTGAGAGAGCATGATATCCAGATTATAAGATACGATCGTTAATGTATTGACACTCCAGATACGATCGTATGGATATTATTACAGCGGTAGGATTGTAAGTTACCCGGTAACTGCTTCACATGAAATGTAGTAGTCATTGCATTTGACTTTTCCGATGATTGGGGGTCACGTGTGTTGCTAGACGCTATCCCGTGATTGTTAGGCCTGAAGGGTATTTTCTTAATTTACACTTTGTGTCTAAAGCCAACATAATCGGAAGCCTATCGGGTCACACACATATGAACATTGAGTCGGATTAAAATGCGATTATAGTTGATAACCAAATAAGAAAAGTTTATCTCTAGACTATAAAGGTTATAGCTGGGGGTTAAATTATGCCAAAGAGTTGTCCACCTGTTAAATTATTTTTGGCCCATCAGCCAAAGCTGGGGGTCGAGGTAGTTTTGTAAGATCTTGACCACTAAAGGAATTAATTTTTCTTGAAACCCAATTGCGAATAGTTGGCTAGTGGAAGCTGGGCCACATGTTGGAACGAGAATTGAGTATTGACTTGATTCTGAAATCTCTACCTGATTCATACTCGCCGTTCGTGATGAATTATCACATGAAAAAGATAGATTGCTCCCTTGCGGAATTATTGAACATGATGAAAACTGCTGAGGGCACTGTGGGGAAGGGAAATCAAGTGTTGCTGGTCACTTCTAACAAGGGCAAGGCAAAAGCCCAAAAGAAGTCCAAGAAGGCGAAGGCTGCACCTAAGCCAACGCCTAAGATAGCCAAAGACAAATCCAATGATGCTTGCTTCCATTGTGGGGATACCGGACATTGGAGGAGAAACTACAAAGGCTTCTTGAGTACCAAGAAGAAGCATTTTGATGCTTCGACTTCAGGTATGTTTATGATTGAGATCAATATTGCTTCTTCTAAGTCTAACACTTGGGTATTAGATCTTTGGTTGTGGTTCTCATATTTGTACGAATATGCAGGCACTAAGAAGAACTAGAGAACTCAGGAAATGAGAGGTGGACCTACGCGTTGGGAATGGAGCAAGTGTTGCTGCGCTAGCCGTAGGAGTTTATTTTCTTTCGTTGCCCAGTGGGCTTGTACTAGAACTTAATAACTGTTATTTTGTTCCAGCTCTTACGAAGAGCATTATTTCTATTTCTGCATTAGATGTTGATGGATTTTCTTTTACTTTTGAGAATAAATGTTGTTCTTTTTCATGTGATGAAATATTTTATGGTACTGGCATACTAAGCAATGGTCTATACATATTAGATATGAGTGTTGACGTACTTAATAAAAACAACAAGAAAGCCAAGACAAATGACTTGAATGAATCCTACCTATGGCATTGTAGACTTCGCCATATAAATAAGAATCGCATTTCCAAGCTCCATAAAGATAGAATGTTGGATCAATTCGATTACGAATCGTTTGATACATGCGAAGCTTGTTTGCTTGGCAAGATGACAAAGTCACCTTTTAGTTGCAAAGGGATAAGATCCAATGAGTTGCTTGAGCAAGTACATACTGATGTGTGCGGCCCAATGTCAATTCACGCCAAAGGAGGATACTCTTATTTTTCACTTTCACTGATTACCATTCTCGACATGGTTACATATACTTAATGAAGTATAAGTCTGAAGCCTTTGAAAAGTTCAAGGAATTCAGAAGTGAAGTGGAGAAACAGCTAGGTAAAGAAATCGAAACACTACGATCCGATCGAGGTTGAGAATACCTATATGGAGAGTTTCAAGATTATTTGAAGGAGAATGGGATTCTACCAGAATGGACCCCTCCCCGGACACCTTAGATGAATGGAGTGTCTGAGAGGAGGAACCGCACCTTGTTAGACATGGTGCGATCCATGATGAGCTACGCAGTTCTTCCAAAATCGTTTTGGGGGTATGCTCTAGAAACCGCATCCTATACACTGAACCAAGTTCCATCAATGACGGTTGATTTTACACCATACGAGGTATGGACTAAGAGGAAACCGAGCCTAGGTCATCTAAAATCTTGGGGATGTACAACTTACGTGAAGCGCATGATGCCTGACAAATTAGAGCCCAGATCTGACAAATGTGTATTTGTGGGATATCCTAGGGAAACCATGTTGAAATAGTGTCCTAAACCCAATCGGGTTGGACCGGATCCGACCGGGTCGGATCATTTCTACTATTTCTTTATGTTTATACATATATTAAATGGATTTTCTGTTGTCATATATATGTTCTTTTAAAGAACCAATTATGAATTTTTATGTGATAACGTCCTTAGTATTAAACTGTGATAGAGAAACAATGATAGGCGATTATGGTTGATGAGATCTCTAATCACTTTAATAAGTTTGATACTTAAATGTCTCTAGGCTGATGTACTATTAAACAGGGCATTGATAGTATGAACAGGCTAGCACGTATTAGATGTCTTCTGTCTTCAAGGACAGGAATAGATCTTGTCTATAAAAGTGTACAGACACTTGGACTGTACGTGGACGTGTATTAGAGAATGCGTACGTTAGATTGACCCACTTACACGGCTAAGTGTCGCACTATGTGGCGGTTGCGTAATTATCCTTAACACCGGAGTCTTCATGGCATCACGGTGTGGATTGTCATGCTTTGACACTATTGAGGTTTCCCGTAGCCACGGGGCGATCATGCGGTAGTGATTGGGTGTGATACTAAAGCATGCGGAGTATACATGTTTGGTCGTCTGGGAATCGCGTACCCTATTAGTAGGGTGAATATCCGAAAGTGCCTTCTTATAAGGAATGTCTTACTCTCGTGAATCTTTGCAAAGTGGGAGGAAATGAGTTACTTCGAGAGAGCATGATATCCAGATAATAAGATACGGTCGTTGATGTTTTGACACTCGACTAACGACTGTATGGATATTATTATTGCGATAGGATTGTAAGTTACACGGTAACTGTTTCACATGAAAGGTAGTAGTTATTGCATTTGACTCTTCCGATGATTGGGGGTCGCAGTGTGTTGCTAGATGCTATCCCGTGATCGTTAGGCATGAAGGGCATTTTCGTAATTTGCATTTTATGTCTACGGCCAACATATTCGGAAGCCTATCGTGTCACACACATATGAACATCTAGCCGAATTAAAATGTGGTTATAGTTGATAACTAAATAAGGAAAGTTTTATCTCACGACTATAAAGGTTATAGTGGTAAATTAATATGGTGGTGTTTATTTATTATGAATAAATTAAATACAAGATATTAATAGTATTATATTAATTAAAGAATATTCCGGATGCCAATTTATTGGCTAAGGTGGCGCAATTGTGTGTGTTGGATTGTGCAGTTTAATTAATGGTATTACCATATATTAATATTAGATATTAATATTTATATATTTGTGCTTACATGCGTGTAATGCATATTAGATATGCATGTGCACATTTGTTTCCAATATATTTATGTATAGATTTATATGTGTAATATATATTTGAAATATATACACATGTGTAAATTGATTTATGGTAATAAGATAAATATAGTCAATATAAGATATTGACAATATATTGGAATATTTAATATAAGATATTGAATATTAATGAGATAAATCAGTAAAATATATTTTCCTTATTTTACTAGTAAAAGGTTTTTTTTTTCTCCCCAATCTACTAGGAAGCTAATCCCAATCAGATTGGGAACAATGAGGGGCGCACCATACCCTATAAATATGAGGGCTTGGCTAGCTCTTTTGTACATCATAATTCCAAGAGCTAATAAATCTTGTGAAAAATAGAGAGCTTCTTAGGAGAGAGAGAAAAAGTCGGTCTAGGAACCGAATTTTTCTGGTAGCAATCCATGATGGGATTTCGGCGGGCTGTTCGTGTGGATCACCGGTAGAGGCCGAACACTTGGGCGGCTCCATGCAGAACTACTCTCCTTAGACGGTCAAAGCGTCGATCTTTTAGATCAAGCAAGGTAACTACCGTATTCAGATTATTTGTTTATTGCTTAAACGAAGTCGGTCTTGGGTAAAAGGAAATCAAAATTTTGAATTCCGCTGCCTTCCCGCGTAGATTTCCTAACAACCCAAAGGGTACCAATTTTACCATCCTGATGAACAAAAGGTGTTTGTTGTCAGGACTGGCCACTTTCTGGAGAAAGATTGATCTTGAAGAAATTCAAGAACCACTTACGGATAACAATCAGTTGAAGGAAGTAGAGGAGACACCATATACAGATGTGATGCCAACCCCTACCGTGGACACACTAGGACGTCGAAGATCCTCCAGGGAATGCCGTGAACCCGAAAGGTACACTAGCGTGTATCTCATGGAAGATGAGGACCCTAGAACTTATGAGGAAGTGTTATTGAGGCATGACAAAGAGAAATGGCTAGAAGCCATGAATTCTGAAATGGAATCCATGAAAGACAACCAAGTTTGAAACTTAGTTGATCCACCAGAAGGAATAGTTCCTATAGGGGGACTTTAAGAGAAAGACCGACATGGACGGTAACGTGACTACCTACAAGGCTAGGTTAGTGGCAAAGGGTTATAGGCAAAGACAAGGAGTTGACTATAACGAAACCTTTTCGCATGTTGCTACGTTAAAATCCACTAGAATTCTGCTCGCTATTACAGCATACCATGATTACGAAATCTGGCAGATGGGTGTGAAAACAGCTTTCCTTAATGGTAACCTGTCTGATGAAGTGTATATGACACAGCCTGAGGGTTTCACAACCAATGATGCCATGATGGTGTGCAAAATGCAAAGATCCATTTATGGATTAAAGCAAGCTTCTCGGAGTTGGAATCTTCGCTTTGATGAGATAATCAAACAGTTTGATTTCTCAAGAACAAAGATGAGCCATGTGTTTACAAGAAGGTTAGTGGGAGTGCCATTGTGTTCCTAGTGCTTTATGTAGACGACATATTGCTCATAGGGAATGATGTGCCTATGTTAGAGTCAGTCAAAGCTTGGTTATCCAAGAACTTCTCAATGAAGGACTTGGGTGAAGCAGCCTATATTCTAGGAATCAAGATCTATATAGATAGATCTAAGAGGTTGCTTGGTGCATGCGCAATCCACCTATATAGACAAGATCTTTGAAGAGATTCAAAGCATGGAGCGATCCAGGAAAGGATTCTTCGCCCATGTCATATGGGGTCTACTGTCGAAAGGAATGAGTCCTAAGAGAGATGAGAAAAGGCACAAATGAGTAAGGTCCCTTATGCTTGAAATCGGGTCCATCATGTATGCCATGTTGTGCACTAGACCGGATGTCTCGTACTCTCTTAAATACGACTAGTAGGTACCAGTCCAACCCCTGGTGATGGTCAGCTGGGTTGCGATCAAGAATATTCTCAAGTACATGAGGCGTCTAAGGATATGTTCTGGTTTTCGAGGATGATGATTTAGTATTACGAGGTTACACAGATGCTAGTTTTCAAAGCGACAAGGATGACTTTAAGTCACGATGCTGGATTTGTTTTCACGCTTAATGGCGGAGCGGTGAGCTGAAATAGTTCCAAGCGAGGAGACTCTGCGCAGACTACCAACGGAAGCCGAATACATAGCGACCTCGAGGCGGCAAAGAAGCGAGTTTGGATGAAGAAGTTCATTACTGAACTTGGTGTGGTTCTTTCCATTGAAGGTCCAATGCCACTGTACTGCGATAACAATGGGGATATATCTCAGTAAAAGGAACCAAGGTCTCATTAGAATTCCAAACACGTGCTACGGCGCTATCACTTGATTAGAGAGATAGTTGATAGAGGAGATATAAAGATAGAAAAATTCCACACGGATGATAACGTAGCTGATCCGTTAACCATGCATTGTCACAAGCAAAGCATGAGAAACATGTTCACATGCAAGGGCTTAGGCATATGGGTGATTGGCTTCAGGCCAAGTGGGAGATTGTTGAATAGGAGTCCTAAACCCAATCGGGTTGGACCGGATCCGACCAGGTCGGGTCGTTTACAGTCTATTTTAGTGCATGTAATAACTTTATTATGTTTAATAAAAGCACTTTTGTTATTATATATTGTTTATCTTCAAGTTATTGGTTGTATATATATAGTAACGTCCCTAGTGTCAAACTGTGATAGAGAAACCATGATAGTGATTATGGTTGATGAGATCTCTAATCACTTTATCAAGTTTGATGCTTAAATGTCTCTAGTCATATGTACTGTAAAATGGGATATTGATAGTATGATTAGAGTAGCACGTACTGGATGTCCTCTATCTTATAGAAGGTAGGGATAGATCTCGTCTATAAAAAGTATAGAAACACTGTACGTGGACGTGTATTAGAGAATGCGTAAGTTAGACTGGCCCACTTACATTAAGTGTCCCACTGTGTGGCGGTTGACTCATTCATTTGACTCATTCCTTATAGATCTTGTCTATAAAAGTGTACAGACACTTGGACACGTGGACGTGTATTAGAGAATGCGTACGTTAGACTGACCCACTTACACGGCTAAGTGTCGCACTATGTGGCAGTTGCGTAATTATCCTTAGGACCGGAGTCTTCTTGGCATCACGGTGTGGATTGCCATGCTTTGACACTATTGAGATTTCCCCTATCCACGGGGCGATCATGCGGTAGTGATTGTGTATGATATTGAAGCATGCGGAGTATACATGTTTGGTCGTCCGGGAATCGCGTATCCTATGATTGGAATTGAATATCCGAAATGGTCTTCTTATAAGGAATGTCTAGCTCTCGAGAATCTTTACAAAGTGGGAGTAAATGTGTTATTCCGAGAGAGAGCATGATATCCAGATTATAAGCTACAATTGTTAATGTATTGACACTCGAGATACGATCGTATGGATATTATTACAGCGGTAGGATTGTAAGTTACACGGTGACTGCTTCACATGAAAGGTAGTAGTCATTGCATTTCACTTTTCCGATGATTGGGGGTCACGGTGTGTTGCTAGACGGCAGACGCTATCCCGTGATCGTTAGGCATGAAGGGCATTTTCATAATATGCACTTTGTGTCTACGGCCAACATATTCGGAAGTCTATCGGGTCACACACATATGAACATCGAGTCGGATTAAAATGCGGTTATAGTTGATAACCAAATAAGGAAAGTTTATCTCTAGACTATAAAGGTTATAGTGGTAAATTAATATGATGGTATTTATTTATTATGAATAAATAAAATACAAGATATTAATTATACATAAATTATATTAATTAAAAAATATTGCAGAAGCCAAATATTGGTAATATGGGGCGCCACATCTAGGTGTATAAGATGCACTTGGATTGTGCACTTTAATTAATAAGATTACGATAATATTAATATTGGATATTAATTGATTTTGAAAAAATAGATTTATGGTAATAAGATAAATATAATCCATATAAGATATTGGCAATATTTAGATTTTATTGAATATGAGATATTGTAATAAAAGAGATAAATCAATTTACGAGATTTTCCTAATTTTTTTGGGAAAATGTTTTCTTCTCCTCCACTCTAGTTTGAGGCGCCCCTCTCACTATAAATAAGAGGTGAGTGTCAAGCTCTTTTGTACAACAAAATTCCAAGAGCTAATAGTTTTGAGTAAAATAGAGAGCTTCCAATAGAGAGTTAGAGAGAGGAAAAAGGCCGGTCTAGCAGCTGGAGTTTTTCCGATAGCAATCCAAGGAGGATTCCGGCGAGGAGTTCGTGTGGATATCGATAGAGGCTGGGCGCATGGACGGCTTGTGCAATGTACTACTCTCCGTTGACGGTCAAAGCGAAGATCTTATAGATCATCCGAGGTATATTCCGTCAAACTACTTAACGTGTTTATTGCATTAAACGAAGACGATCTAGAAAAAGGAAATCAAAATGTTAAATTATGCTGCGTTAAACTAGTGTTTTCCTGACATAACAGTGCAAGCCATTGTTGGTTGGCACCCTCTCGTGGTGGACACACCTCGCGTAGTGTCCTTGAGTGCTGACGTAACCAAGATAAGCTAAACTAGAAACGTATAGTCATGACATGTTGATGGACATGAAGTGAACCCTAGATTGAGTCGGTCTCAGAAATAAATATATTAAGTATAAAAATTGAGTTATAAACCTTAGTTAATTTGTAGCTTCTACCTCTTTTTGAAGACTTTGTACTTACCTCAAATGCATTGTTTTTCTATATGTTTGAGAAGAGAAGATGAGCGAAGGTTGAACAAAGGGTTCGAGGAAAAGCTTTGATAGCGACGTTTGAGGACGCCAGAAGTTAAAGACTTACTTTTGTTCTTTATTATTATATACTAGACTTGTCGTTTCTTTGGGAACTATGTAATTTCTTTTTAGTATACGTTTGGAGGTTTTTTCGTACATTTAGATTTTCGTTTGGTTTTCAGTTTAATAATAAATGTTACATTTATCTTTAGTTTGGGTTTATATTCTTGGATGTTTGAAAAAAATTATATCTCGATCTCTTTTCTTCCGTTTTCTTAACTTCGATACTGACGTAGTAGAGGTGACATATAATATGAGATTTATTTTATATTATCGTAAACGAGCGTTTTTTTAGGATAAAGGCTCGGTGTCCTAAAGCTTGGGCGTTATGATTGAAATAATATTTGATATGTATGTTTTTGAAGAAAAAAAAAAAAAAAAAAAAAAAAAAACCTTTTCAACAAAGTCGCCAAAGGCCCGGAAATTTTCATGGCCCGCCCGGCTACAACACCCCATATAACCTTACCCACCACACTCTAGTACCCGTCCTTCACCACAGTATCGTGCCCATTTCATTATTTCAAGTGTCAAATACGGTAAACAAATGTCTCTATTCATTTTATAAATTTGAAACGAAAAGAATTGATGATTAGACTAATATGCCGGCCGTTGAATTATGAGGTGGTGGGATGCTAGGTTTTTTTTTTCACTTTGCCCAAGCTTTGCTGTTTTGTTATGATTAGTTATGATTAGTTATTTGCTGTTTAGTTGTGATTAGTTTCTTTCACTCAAATTAAAAATAAACTAAACATTAAATTATTAGGCACTGACTCAAATTAAACGTACAAAAGGCACCACGTACGCTTTGATCTTTGGTTGAGTTCTAATGATAAAGAACGCAAATTTCCACATTCAAGTTACATGTGATTGGCCGATAAAACATGTGATGTTGTTATGGGAAGGCATACGCTTCACAAAATTATAGACACGCAGACATGGGCTTACTTATATTTTTATAATATTAAATGCATATTTTATTTACTTTGGAGAAGTAGTCCTATGATTCCTTGTTTTATTATTTTTAATCTTTTTATTAAACGTTATCTCCAAACGAGATAGTGGGCCTTTATATATGGTACTTTCAAATTGAGTACAACGTTAACCATGCTTACACATGTTGAGATTAACCTGCATTATCTTGAACCGGGGACCATTTTATTACCTAATACTATTAGGATAATGTTGTTCAAGGATGCCCACTTTCTGTAACGATAATGAATTTTCTATAGCTGTCCATTAAATCTTAAATTTGATGACATTAGAGCATTTACATCATATTTTTTTTTTTCAAATTATTTATTTTTATAGTTTTAAATACATATTTTTCAAGTTTATAGAAACTGTATCCAAAATCTAATCAATCGGATTCTCTATTTTACGTAATGTGATAAAATATAAAAGAAAATTTACATAACCTGGATGAATTTGATAGATGTAAAAATCTTTTTTTTAACAGAATATGTATTCTATAGTTAAAAATACGAGGCATTTCAAATCTGGCTTTTGAGACACTCAAATTCCCCAACTCCCACTTCATTCCCAAATACCACTCCGTTTTATGATTTAGGTGTTTTGGGCAAACTAAACCCTGGTGGGAAGGAACCCCGATAGGGATTTGAGGGCCTTAAGATCGTCTTGGCATTTGTGGAAAAATGGGAGAAAATCGCGTCCACCATTTTTTTTTTTTTTTTTTGCCTTGGGTGGTATTTGGGGGATTTGGAGCAGAAAATGGTGGTAGTCACAGAAAAATCCCTAAAAATACAGTATCTGTTACGGTATTATTTTTCTTAAATCTGTTGTTGAAACCTCCAAAATACAGGTTTCACAGGATTTAATTACAGCATCTTCTACACGTGCCCTTGGTTGTGACAGTTGTACATATTTCCATACGTCAAAACACTATTGTATTAAAAGATTTACTTCCCTCACCTCACAACTTAAGTTTTGAGGATGAGGTCCCTCATCTTTTATGAGTTTTGGCTTATTTTCAACGCGATGGACCCATAGTTCGGAAAAAGAAGAACTTCTCCTTCCACCTTTTAACATGGGAAGAGGGCTGAGGAATGAATATTGAGAGTCAAGTGTTTGTATCAACCTTAGACCTACGAACAAAGCTATACCAGCTCAGGGTCTCATGGCATCTTCTAATGTTGTAAATGTCCTAAACAGAGAAACGGAGAACGGCACACCCATTATTCCACAAATATCAGCCAAGCCTATAATGACTATAATCCCGTTGGGAACAATCAGCGGCTGGCCTAATTTATAATGGACCAAGATATGAAAGAAGGAAGGTATTACTGGAAACCTAAGACCTGCAAATAATTTTTCATCACACACTAGTCAATATCCCACAATAGGGGAATCGTCTCTTTAGTTTTAATATAGAGAGAAATCAGCCAAAATCTTTTTCTATTTATGCCATACTCGTAGCATAAGCAAACCATCTGTGTTTTATCAGAAAAAGAAGGAATGTCCTCGGGTGGGTAGGGTTCACCCTCAGCAGTAATATGTGTCTCTACCACTAAAGATCCCTAAGAACCTTTAGCGGATCATAACCTTGATGCAGTTGAGTGTTCTTGAACAACAACACACTTAGCTACACAAATATCCCTATGTTGGAAATAAAATTTATGTTTTGATGATGATTCATCAGTTATTTAATTATTATTTTGAACCTCATTGATGAACTATCATAACTAGCTGCTATAGTGCAAAGCAAAAAGATGTCTAGCTATTGATGTATAAAATTTAATAGAGTCTGATAATTGTATAAGTAAATCAGACAAGAACTGTAATAATTCTAGGTTCAGAACTGAGAAAACGAGAAACTGACTTGATGAGATTAAGAAAACTGAATTCACAACTGATTGAGAAGCCGACTCAGAGCACAGCAATAGAAACCGAAGAAGGTAAGTTCGCTAAGGGACACAGACTCGGTTGACTTATCTAGAAGTTTAAGAACTGAGGGAACAAACTCAGTGGATGAAGAACTGAAGGACACAGACTCAGTTAACTTAAGAATGTAGAACTGAGGGTTCAAACTCAGTTTATGAAGATTAAAGCCAAGACTGTAAAGTTAGATTTCAGGCAAGATTGTGATGACCTGAACTGACTTTATCGATCTTGTATGAAGACCTAAGATACATAAGGACAATGTTATCTTAGTTGATTTATGAATTATGGTGTACTCTGATTAAGTCAATAATGAGCAGATGAAGAATAGAGTACTGAGTTTTTGAAAAAGGGTAAAAACTCAGTTAATGCTCTTAAAGCTGAAAACTGACGAGCTTACTAATGATCAGTTTCAACTGAAGTTATAAAAGCTGAAGGAGGATTCAGACCGTTATGAAGCAAGCCATTTTATTGGACACTCAAAAATGTCAGAAAGGACACTGACATTCATCAGATCAAGCAGGACCACCAACGGACATAAGGATTCAAATTCAAACATTCTAATTCATTTTACCGTTGGAGAAACCCTTATAAATAGGTCACTTCTACCACAAGAAAAAGTGTGGAGTTCTAAGAATTAAGATATCAAGAAAGATTTTAGAAACGGAAATTGAAGGAACTCCTGCTGAATTGCAAGATCAAGAAATTCTGAAGTGTTCTTTAAACATTCAAAGAAGTATCAAGATCAAACACTTGAAGAAAAACAGAGCCTAAGCATATCATATACATTCTGAAGAAGAAGATCAAATCACAAGTTGAATCATAGTCATTGTTTCAAGTCTCAACTTTGATTTTATCATAGGTTTTTAGACTGTGTATCACCAAGAAGGTGTGAAGGAGCTACAGTCAGGAAGACTGTGTTTGTGATGAGCTGGTGAAGAGGCAATACTGTTGGAAGTAGTGCCCGAAAAACAATTTATGTAATTGTTTTTATAATTAATAAATGACAGATTTATTCTCATCTTATTATTGCTTCGTGCTTATAAGTAATACACTAATGAAAACCCCAAGTCGTATCATATGTAGCCATATAACTTAGTGTGTGTCACACACGAGGATTAAGATTATGGTGATACACTTGAAATGTTAGTCCGTGGTGAAGTTAATCAAAGTATGGGGTCTATTGATTAAACCATCATTAATGCGCCCAGAACACTTTATGGGGTGACCGTCTTATCCAGACCGTCGACATTGGTTGTCTAAGTGGGGCATTTATATATGATTTAGTCATATAGGACATGACCGATTTAATCTGAGTTTCTCATATAATTCCGTGATCAAGAAATCTTATTAAATCATAAGATGATCATGTATGGATTAACCTTAATCCTGAAGTGATTACAGGCTCCTACTTGTTTCAGGATAGGGTTTGATGTGTTCGTTAAGGATCGCTAAGAGGCGCGGTCCGAATCACTTTCACATTGGCACAATTCTGGAATGAGTGAGAACTGTGTGTCTGACAGATATGTAATTCATTCCTTCCTGCGGGAAGCAGAAAAACAATCCCCTTATTTGTTGATCCGAGAAACTGATCGATCTGCGGAGTCCGTATTGGTTATGAACTAATTGATCACTAGTGGGTTAATGGTAAATAAGGATAAGATGTATTGAAGAAGGTTTATGGAAATAATCCTGCTTCATTACGGATAGTCTATGGAGGGTTAGTCTATATGTAATGATTTTATCAATGGACACTTATCGACTCGACTCAACATTTTGAGAATAAGTTATATCTATAATCGATAGAGTTCCGTTTCGTATTTTTGGTGGCCTAATTCCGGAATTAATAAGTTGAGTAGAAATATTCTGTTCGATGAATATTTTATTTAATTTATTGTAGCTACTGCTTATAGGTCCATGGTCCCCAGGTTGGCTCCTAACATGCGAGTGATTTCTCGTTTTATGGAACCTCGAGAATAAATTAAATAGTTGGTCTATATAATGAATATGCAATATTATTTATTTGGTAAATAATATGTAAAATAGAAAAAAAAATTTCTATTAAATATGCAATATTATTTATTTGGTAAATAATATGTAAAAAAGAAAAGAAATTTTCTATTAAATTTAATGACTATATTGGCGCCACTTTATGTGATAAATAAGAAAAAGAAATTTTTCTAGATTATGTCACATGTGTAATTAATTAATTATCTATTTGTTGGATAATTAATGGAAAAATTAAGAGATTGATTTTTTGGGAATTATCTCTTATCTTTTGGCAAATATCTTTTCTTTGTGGGAATAGGTAATTGTGGTGTGAAAAGGATAACTCTCTTGACTAGTTATTTTCCTATATAAAGAGAGTTACTCATAGCACAAAAATACATATTAATTGCGCCACTTATCACCAAATATAAGAGAAAAATTAGTTTCTTGTTCTAGTCATTAAGAGGAGAAAAACTAGGTTTTTTCTTGTGCATATTCGAGGAGGTTCTACGGCGAGGATCGACGTCCACCAGTCGTCTCTTGGAGATACAATCCGGAAGGTCACGGCTTCTCCATTTGGTCGATTGCCTATTTCTCTCCGGTTGGGGTAAATCTACTAACCTTCTGGTAGGTTAATTTATTATGTGAATCACATCGTGGTAAAATCGTAAACAAATCTAATTCGTAGCTTCCGCTGTGCAAGAAATTCTCAAGTGTTCTTTAAACATTCAAAGAAGTATCAAGATCAAACACTTGAAGAAAAACAGAGCCTAAGCATATCATATACATTCTGAAGAAGAATATCAAATCACAAGTTGAATCATAGTCATTGTTTCAGGTCACAACTTTGATTTTATCATAGGTTTTTAGACTGTGAAACACCAAGAGGGTGTGAAGGACAGTTGAGCTACAGTCAGGAAGACTGTGTTTGTGATGAGCTGGTGAAGAGGCAATACTGTTGGAAGTAGCATCCGAAAGAAAATTTATGTAATTGTTTTTATAATTAATAAATGACAGATTTATTCTCATCTTATTATTTGATTCGTGCTTATAAGTAATACACTACTGAAAACCCTAAGTCATAACATATGTAGCCATATAACTTAGTGTGTGTCACACATGAGGATTAAGTTTATGGTGATAGGGTTTGATGTGTTCGTTAAGGATGGCTAAGAGGCACTGTCCGAATCACTTTCACGTTGGCACTATTCTAGAATGAGTGAGAAGTGTGTGTCCCACAGATATAGAATCCATTCCTTCCCGCGGGAAGTAGAAAAACAATCCCCTTATTTGTTTATCCTAGAAACTGATCGATCCGCGGAGTTCGTATTGGTTATGAACTAATTGATCACTAGTATGTTAATGGTAAATAAGGATAAGATGTATTGAAGAAGGTTTACGGAAATAATCCTGCTTCATTACGGATAGTCTATGGAGGGTTAGTCTGTATGTAATGATTATATCAATGGACACTTATCGACTCGACTCGACGTTTTGAGAATAAGTTATATCTATAATCGATAGAGTTCAGTTTCGGATTTATGGTGGCGTAATTCCGGAATTAATAAGTTAAGTAGAAATATTCTGTTCGATGAATATTTTATTTAATTTATTGTAGCTACTGGTTATTGGTCCATGTTCCCCAGGTTGGCTCATAACCCGCGAGTGTTTTCTCGTTTAATGGAACCTCGAGAATAAATTAAATAGTTGGTCTATTTAATGAATATGCAATTATTTATTTGGTAAATAATATGTAAAATAGAAAAGAAATTTTCTATTAAATTTAATGACTATATTGGCGCCAATTTATGTAATAAATTAGAAAAAGTAATTTTTCTAGATTATGTAACATGTGTAATTAATTAAGTATCTATTTGATCGATTATTAATGGAAAAATTAAGAGATTGATTTTTTGGGAATTATCTCTTATCTTTTGGCAAATATCTTTTCTTTGTGGGAATAGGTAATTGTGGTGTGAGAAAGATAACTCTCTTGATTTTCCAATATAAAGAGAGTTTCTCCTAGCACAAAAATACACATTAATTGCGCCACTTATCACCAAATAGAAGAGAAAAATTAGTTTATTGTTCTAGTCATTCAGAGGAGAAAAACTAGGCTTTTTCTTGTCCATATTTGAGGAGGTTCTACGGCGAGGATCGATGTCCACCAGTCATCGCTTGGAGATACAATCCGGAAGATCACGGCTTCTCCCTTTGGTCGATTGCCTATTTCTCTCCGGTTGGGGTAAATCTACTAACCTTCTTGTAGGTTAATTTATTATCCGAAGCATATTGTGGTAAAATCATAAACGAATCTAATTCGTAGCTTCTTGATGGGAACCAACTTTACAGTACATTTCTGTACAGTTCAGCCCACGATTATCACATTTCTGGCATGTTTCTGGTGAGTTTAGACCCTATCTTGAGTATTAAATGAGGATTTATTGCACGGCGAGTGACTGTCGGTTTTCCGTAAACTCGACCTTATTTTAGCATTTTATACTCGTTTCTCCCGAGCACCCGTAGTTTGCGGGGTTATGCGTTTGTTTGTTGTTTTCATATGGATGCAGGACTAGGGTGTCTCGAGAGCCCGAAAGGCGAGAAGTATGAGTTTGGACGTGTCCGAGGCGAAACACGGAGGTTGGAGGTGAAAAAGTGAAGATTTGGGCTGCAAAATGGCTGTCCGGACGGACAAGTTGTTGTGTCCGGACGGCTAACTCACTGGTTTTGGAAGATTTTTTGATGAAGAACTCATCCGGACGGACATAGGAAGCATCCGGCGGACAAGAGCATGCCATCCGGACGGACATATATGCATCCGTCCGGACACCTGGAGAATCAAGAACAGTCCGGCCGGACATTGAGGACATCCGGACGGACAGATGTTTTTCTATATAAGGCTGCTCATTTTCTCACAGCAGCCAAGTAGAGAAAGAGGGGGCGATAATATTAGATAGTTTTGGAGATTTTGGGCGATTTTCTTCGTTTTTTAGAGTTAGATCAAGTGTTATATATCATTAGAATCCTCTTTCAATCCTCTCTTTGATCTACTAACTTTTAGCTTCGATCCGTAACTTTTCACTTGGAAAAAATTCGATCTTTTGTAAGCACATTTGGTACCTTCCCCAAGTTGAATAAAGTAAGTATGTTCTTTTGTTATTCTATTGTTGTTGTGATGTTTTTCTTCCGTTTTTATTGTTTAGATTCGATTATGAGTAGCTAGATTCCTCGTATGGTTGAACTATGTGAAGGCGGGTGAAACGCCATTAGAGAGATGAACCGGGAGGTAGTGTAGTGCGTAAATAAACGTTCTAATTGATACTCCGCATCACGAAACTTGTTTTGATTGTTTTAATAGCTTTGAATGAGATTGACAACTTTGCTCATTGTTGCACACAAGTAGTTTATAAATGTATGTTGCGGCGACGTGTGGGAACGGGGTTTCGGGACCGTAGAAGTTTTGGGCTTGAAAGGTAGTCTGACTCCTACCCGTGTACTAGATTGACGCCCTAGTCATCGAGTCCAGTTCCAATACGGGGTTTGTCCTATGAGTTGTCGTTAGACGGTGAAAAAAAGGTATGGCACACTCCCGGGGTAATCTGTTTAAGGGTAAAGTAATCCGTTGGATCGTAGTTCGGCCATACTTCTTTTAATTGTTTAGAATTTCGAGTAGTGTAATCTTTCTTTTATGCAATAGTATAACTTCACATCTATCTGTTTGACCTGAACTGAGTGCTAAGTCAACTGTGGTACTCAAAAACCAATCTCTGTGGGTTCGACCTCGGACTCCTCAAGCACTATCCTACAATCGACCCGGTCCACTGCCGGTTAGAAAGTAGATTTTGCTAAGGTTTCGAGTTTTTACTTGATCGACCGGACCTAGAAAATTCGCTTATCAAGTTGGCGCCGTTTCCGGGGATTGGTAACGCTTTGATATCACAAAAGTTGACCGAAAGCTTGGGCTTAGGTCGTTTTCTTTTATTGTTTTCTTGTTGTTTGATTTGACTTGCAGTGTATGACCCGGAGTTCAGGACTCTCTGAGCCTTTTACCCGGAGATTGATAGGCACGCAAGCCAATTGAGGAAAAGATCGCCTCGCCTCGGCAGACACCGTGGACGGACAAGAAGTTTTTGATTCTTCTTGAGAGGAAGAAAGTATGACGCGACGGCGGAAGAGATAGGTTGAATGGTGATGATACATCTCAAGTTGGAGGATTGGGCCATCTAAACACCCCTCCTCCACGTGAAAGAAATCCTCCTTTGGTTGCAAGGACAGATGGGAGGAATTTGTTCGATCCCGCCTTGGAAGGGAATGTACAACTTCAACAACAAGCACTGGGTCAGGACAATCAAGACTTACTTGGCTTGGTTCAACAATTAGCGGCACGTAATCGGCTTCTTCAAGCTAATCGAATAACGCGAATCAAAAGACATGAATGACCCACCGCCAATCAAGGGTTTGTTTCAATGAGAGATTATGTGGTTACTCCATATTACCAAGGGGTCGCCACAATCCAATCAAAATTCCAGCCGTCCATGCTAACAACATGGAACCAAAGCAAAATGTCATAAATCTTATCAGTGAGAATACGGTTTTCTATGGGCAAAGGAATGAGGATCCTAATGAGTTTTTGGACAATTACCTACAAATAATTTCGACATTGAAGTATAATGGAGTGACCGAGGAGGCACTCAAGTTGATGATGTTTCGGTTTGCTTTGAGAGGGGCTGCAAAAACATGGTTTAACACCTTACCAAATGGCTCCCTATCTACTTGGGCGGAAGTGGACGATGTTTTTCTGAAAAAGTATTTTCCTCCGGCAAAGATTGAAGATTTGAAGCGTGAAATTCATAACTTTAGTGGGAGAAAAGGAAAGACTATGAAAGAGACAGTTGAGAGGTTCAGAGCTTTAATGAAAAAGTGTCCTCCCCACAATTTGAGTACGGTTGAACAAGTCATAAAAATCTATCGAGCCTTGGATAAATCGGATAGAAATCTTTTGGATGCGGCAAGTGGAAAGGGTTTGACAAGGATTGATCCCGAGTTGGCTATGCAACATATCAATGATGCAATTGAAAGGGATGATGAATGGGTCTCAAGTTCAGGGACAGACAACCCGAATGAGTCTCACCAAACTGTCAAGGCACTTGAAGAACAGTTGGACAAAGAGACAGCTGCACACAATGAGTTGTTGGCACTGCAAACCAAGGTGAAGAAAATGGAAGAAGCATTACAGGTTTGTCAGTTATGTGGAGGTAATCATTCAGCTCAGTTTTGTTCGAATCCGAGTAGGTCGGCTTGTCCTCAACAGTTACCTCGACAGACACCACAGCCGGTCCCACAGCCGAATCCTCAACAACCTATAGCAAGTGTGTCTCAGCCACAACCAGTTGCAGTGGTGGAAGAGTTGGTAGCCGCACTCAACAGATTGGGAGTGGGAAGCTCGAGTGGTAGTAGTCAACAAAGTCCCGGGAAGAACCCTCAGTTTGGGCAACAGCAGAGTTTTGGTGGGCCAGCGAATCTAAATAATCAGTGGGGTAATAATCCAAGCTCGCAGGCTCCACCATACTATCAAGATTTTGAATCATCAATGGGACTTGGCATGGAAGAAGAGATGCAACCGAATGATGTGAATTACATTGGAAATAATTCTGGAGGGAATTGGAATCAGGGCAACAACAACCAAGGAAGCTGGAATCACAACAATTCTGGGAATAATGGGAGGAACCAGAATTTTGGGAATTCATGGAATAACAACCAGCAAGGCCAAAATTGGAACCAAGGAAATCAAGGTGGCCAAGGGAATTGGGACCGAGGCAACCGAGGGTGGAACCAAAATAATCAAGGCCAAGGCAACCGAGGTTGGAGTCAGAATAGAGAGCAAGGGAACCCTCAGAATTTCCAAGGTGGTTGGAGAGAGAATAATCAAGGTAGTTGGGGTCGACAACATCAAAACTCCAACAACCAAGGTTATGAAAGCCAAAATCAAAGTTCAGGTAACCAGAGTTGGGGTCAGAATCGACAAGGCCAATGGGGCAATAATCAGAATAGAGATAATGGGAGTCGAGAGCAAGGGCAACAAGGGAGCAACCAACAGAATACACAACAAGCCGGAAATCAAAATTCTGAGACTTATCAACATCCGAATGCCCATAAGCAAAACAGCTCCAATAACCAACAAGGGGGTAGTCCGGGAAGTCAAAGGAAGTCTTCGGAAGAAGGGCTTGATCAGTTGAATAAGCTTGTGATTGAACAGAGAGCGGCCATACGGAATTTGGAGATTCAGATGGGCCAGTTGACCGAGAATAGATCTCAACCGCCTTTGAGTACAGGGCTACCTAGTAACACGGAGAGGAACCCCAAGGAATCTAAAGATGTTTGTGCGGTAGTCACCCGGAGCGGTAAAGAAACGGATCAACAAGGTCGAGAACTTGAGAAGATGACGCCAAACTCCGAGAAAGAGAAATTTTGTGATTACAAAGGGCCGTTGGGTGAGCAAGAAGGTTTTGATGAGGACGTTGAAAAAAGGGCTGAAAAAGAGAGAATCTCGAGGTTGGAAAGGGAAGTGGAAGAATACAAGCGAAAGTGGGAAGAAGCGTCGAGGCCAAAGTCGGATACGATAATCATTGATGTGAAGGAAGAAGAGCCATCGCCACCACTCAGGCCTAAAGGTAGTAAAGGTAAAATCCCTCCTCCTCCCCCGGGTTTTGACATGACCACTTTACCATTTCCTCCCAAAACAACTAAAAAGGAGGTCTTGACCCAAAGTCAAGCCAAATTTTTGGAAATGTTGAGGAAATTTGAAGTGACCATGCCAATGTTGGATATCATTGCTAACATCCCATCATATTTCAAGTTTTTAAAGAATATGCTTTCAAGCAAAGAGAAAATGCAACAGATGGTCCATTGAGTTTTGAATGTTCCGCCATTTTTGAGAATAAAATCCCTCCCAAAATTCAAGATAGAAGGCGGTTTACTATCCCGATAACCATAGAGAGACTGTTTTCAAAAATGTGCTTTGCGATTTGGGGCATCGGTTAGTTTGATGCCAAAGTCAGTTTATGATAAGTTGGGCTTAGGGAGATTAGAACCAACGGGCATGACTTTGCAAATGGCGGATAGGTCAGTTAGGACACCGCTAGGAGTAGCCGAGGATGTGTTGGTTCAAGTTGATAAATTTGTGTTTCCGGTTGATTTCGTGGTTCTTGATATGGACTCTGATTCTAAGACACCTCTTTTGTTAGGTCGGCCTTTCCTAAATACTGGGGAGACCTTGATAGACGTTAAGAGGGGGGATATAATTTTGAGAGTTGGTCAAGATAGTGTCAAGATTAATGTGTACAAAACCATGAAACACCCTGAGAATGAGATGAACGATTGTTTTTCGATAGATGTTATCCACCCGTGTGTTTTGGAGAATGTGAATTTGCAGGGGCACAAGGAACCATTGGAGAAATGTTTGATGAAATCATGCAAGGTGACTGACGACAGCCGGGTGATGCGAGTTTATGCCATGCATCTCGAGGCGGGAGAGTTCATGGAAGCTAGCTGGACTAAGAAACTGGATCTCGGTTCGCCAGAGGATATGCCAAGGCCATCCATTGAGGAACCACCGACGGATTTGGAGTTGAAACCGCTTCCTCAACACCTCAAATATGTTTTTCTTGAAGGTAGTGATTTACTTCGGTTATTATATCTCGCTTCACTATGAGCCTTGCGAGGAAGTAAAGCTAGTTCAAGTCTTGAAGAAGAGGAAATGAGCTTTTGGATGGAAAATGGTGGATATCAAGGGGATTAGTGCCGACATATGTAAGCACAAAATCATCCTCGAGGATGGGGCGAGACCGAGGCGTCAACCGCAAGGAGACTAAACCCGCATTTCTCTGGAAGTGGTAAGAAAGGAAGTGGTGAAGATGTTGACGTTGGGCATCATCTACCCCATCTCGGATGATGAGTGGGTGAGTCCCACACGTGGTGGTACCTAAGAAGAAGGCGGGCATTCGGTGCTAACAAATGAGCAAGGTGAGTCTTTTTCAGACGCCCACATCGGGTCATCGAGTCGCATTGATTTTCGCATGTTGAATGAAAAGACTAGGAAGGATCATTTCCCACTCCCGCTTGTTGATCAAGAGTTAGATAAGCTTGCTTTGGTCATGCATTTTATTTTTCTCGATGGATTTAGTGGTTATTATCGATTCACATTGATGTCAATGACCAAGAAAAGACCACGTTTACTTGCCCCTATGGCACCTTTGCATTTCGAAGAATGCCTTTCGGGTTGTGTAATGCACCCGCGACATTCCAGAGATGCATGCTTGCCATTTTTGCTGATTTGATTGATAAGTGTATGGCGGTGTTTATGGATGATTTTACAGTCTTTGGGGACAGTTTTGATGCATGCTTGGCTAATATAGATAAGTTGCTCGTTAGGTGCGAGGAGACTGATTTGATTTTGAACTGGGAGAAGTGCCATTTTATGGTGGTCGAGGAATTGTCCTAGGTCATAAGGTTTCATTGAGGATAGAGGTTGATAGGGCTAAGGTAGATGCTATTTCTAGGTTGCCTATGCCTACTAGTTTGAAAACGTTAAGATCTTTTTTGGGGCATGCGGGGTTTTATCGTAGATTTATCCCGAAGTTTGCCCAAAAGGCTACACCTCTTACCTCTAGATTGAAGAAGGGAGTAAATGTGACTTTTGATGATGAGTGTGTGGAAGCTTTCGAGGAGATTAAGAAGCTTTTGACTGAGGCTCCGATTTTGATAGCTCCAAATTGGGAGCAAGAGTTTGAGGTCATGTGCGATGCTAGCGATTTGGCAGTAGGGGCAGTGTTAGGACAAAAGGTGGATAAGTTGTTTCGACCGATTTATTATGCAAGTCACACCTTGCATCCGCGCAATGAACTACACTACGATCGAGAAAGAATTGTTGGCGTGAGTTTTGCTTTCGACAAGTTTAGATCCTATCCGGTGGGGTCTAAAGTGATTGTCCATACGGACCACTCCGCATTGCAATATTTGTTCGCTAAGAAGGATGCGAAACCGCGTTTGTTGAGATGGATTTTGCTCCTTCAAGAGTTCGATGTGGAAATTAGAAACCGTAAAGGTTGTGAGAATGTGGTAGCCGATCATCTTAGTCGGATTGAGCCGATTGAGGGTGACGAATCGAGAAAAGGGTTGAAATAGATGACTCGTTTCGGATGAGCGACTTTTTGTTGTAGACACTATGTTACCGGAAAACGAGGGAATTTTTCAAGAAAGGAAAGGAGGAGCTCCGTGGTTTGCACCGATAGTGAATTACCCGGAAAGTGGATTTATCGAGTCGGAGTTAGATGAGAATCGAGGAGGAAGTTAGTGAGTGAGGCTAGATACTTCGTTTGGAGGATCCCTACTTGTTTCGATTGTGTGCTGATGGCGTTCTGAGAAGATGTATAACTGAGGGCGAGAGATTGAGCGTGTTATCCTTTTGCCATGATAGAGAGGCCGGGGGCCATTTCTCGGGACAAAGGACCGCATTAAAGGTTTTGCAAAGCGGGCTATATTGGCCGACAATTTTTAAGGATGCCTACGCTTATGTAAAAACCTGTGACGCGTGTCAACGTTCGGGGAGAATTTCTAAGAAAAATGAGATGCCTCAACGACCTATCATTGTTTGTGAGGTTTTCGACGTTTGGGGAATTGACTTTGTGGGACCCTATCCTTCTTCATTTGGCAACAAGTTCATTTTGGTAGCTTGTGATTACGTCTCGAAGTGGGTGGAAGCGATTGCAACCCCCACTAATGACAGACACGTGGTCATTAAGTTTCTAAAAAAGTTCATTTTCACACGGTTTGGAGTACCTAGAACTATCATTTCTGACAATGGCACTCATTTTGCGAATAGAGATTTAGATAAGTTACTTCTTAAGTATGGGGTGACTCATAAGTTGGGAACGGCCTATCACCCTCAAACGAGTGGCCAAGTGGAGGTTTCAAACCGAGGTATTAAAAGGATTCTTGAACGAACTGTTGATAGAAATTCTAAGAGTTGGTCTAAAAAGTTGGATGACGCTCTTTGGGCTCACAAAACCGCATTCAATACTCCAATTGGTATGTCGCCGTACATGATTGTCTTTGAAAAAACGTGTCATTTACCAATGGAAGTTGAGCATAGAGCGCATTGGGCTATTAAAGAGTTAAATATGGACGAGACTCTTAGTGGAGAGAGAAGGATGGCTCAGTTAGTTGAATTGGAGGAGTTTCGACTACGAGCCTATGATTGTTCGGCAAGATACAAAGAGAAAACCAAGCTTCTCCACGATCAATTGATAAAGCCGAAGAAGTTTGAGGTAGGAGATGAGGTTCTGCTTGTATGATACTCGCTTGCATATTTTTTCGGGAAAGTTGAAGTCTCGATGGTCGGGACCTTACGCTTGAGAGGATTTTTGACTCGTGGGTGTAGAGATAAAGCACCCCAAGCATGGGACTTCAATCACAAATGGCCTTCGTTTGAAGAAGTATGAAAAGTTACCGTTTGATGAAGCTCTCGAAGTGGTGATTTTGGAGGATCCTAAGATAGAGGAAGCCAAGTGTTTAGTCCCGTCATGGACTCCAATGCATGACATTTTCACCTTATAACTCACCGTTTGTTTTCTTTCTACACCTCGTTTTCCTCGCTCGTATCGGTAGTATAATCTTGAAAAAACCGATATAGTATAAGTCACTATGTCGAGCCAACGACATAAAACAAAGGCGCTCGATGGGAGGCAACCCATCATTTCCTGGTTTTGAACTCGTTTTGCCGTGTTTTGGTGTTGAGGATTGAATCCAAATGATCCCGAGGGGCCTTCATGCTTAAAAATCACTTTTCCTCTGTTTTTAGCCTTGTCCGGACGGACAACAATACCTATCCGTCCGGCTATATCTCTGGTTTTACATTGGCTGGGCAGACTACTTGTCCGTCCGGACACATTTTCCATCCGTCCGGACAGTTCTTCCCTGTCCGTCCGGACAGAAAAATGTCCGTCCGGACACATTCATAACCCCCTATAATCACCGATCCTTTTCACTTTCTTCTCCATTTTTTCCTCAAAACAAACGATATAAAGCGCCTCCTCTCCACCCCAAACCACCAAATCCTCATTTCTTCACCGTTTTCATCCATTTTCGTTGCTATAATCACCTTACCACCCCCTCTCTTCGATTTTCCAACCAAAATCATCAAACAAACACTCATTTTGGAGAATCAAGGTTTTCACCTTCGTGTTGCTCCGTTACAAAAAAATCCGATTTTTGGGCTATTCGTGGATCGTTCGGGGATTCCGACTGCACCATTGCACTCCTAACACCGATCTTGGTAAGTTTCAGCAAACCTTTTTGAGTTTCTTCAACTTTTTCTCGGGGTCGATTTTTCGAGTCGAGCCTCGATCGAGCTTTCACTGATTTTGTTCTTTTTCTTGTTTTGGTTGTTGCATTGTTGTTGTTGGCGGTGTTGGGTGTTGTGGGTACGTCTGCATGGTTGTTTTGGGCTGGTTTGGTTGTTGGTTTTGGTTATTTTTGGATTACGGTTTGGAATGCGGTTTTGGGTTGATTGTGTTGCTTGTGTTGTTTGTGGTGGATTGCTGTGGTTCAGTTGTGTGAGAATGGCTCCTAAAGTCAAGTTTACGACTGGAAAGGGTAAGGGGAAGGCTGTAGAACCCCCTCCGAAAAAGAAAAGGTTTGAGGATATTCCGGTTGATTCGTTGAATCACCCTTAGTCATAGGTGGAGACAGGAGAGTAGAGACACAGAGAGGCTAGGAAAAGGCCCTTGTATGGAGATCTGGTAGATGAGACTGATGGGGATTCAGACGAGGATTCTGATGATGAGGAGGTACCTTTGGTAGACCCGAAACGGGCCAAGTCTAGTACGATTGAACCGACTGCGGGTGCAAGTGGGCCTGTTGGGCAGCCTAGTGAGGTTAGGGGATGCCCCGGAGGTCAAGTGGTGACTCCGCGAGGGTTCGAGTTTCAGATTTGAAAGCTACGGCTAGGAAGGCACCTGGGGGAGTTGTGCCCTATCGAGAGAGGTTCGTTAATGATAGTGCGGAACTGGCTTTTAGGATGAGGTTTAAAGGGAGAGAGATCCTAGAAAGGGAGGTCGACATGGAAAAGGTTGAGAAGAGCTTCAGGGACAATCTGATAAAGCGGAAGTGGGTTGATTTTGTCAAGATACCGGACTTCAATTTGAGGAAACCGAATTACACGTTGGCCCGGGAGTTTTTGGCCAATTTGAGTGAGGTGGACCTAGACACGGGTGTAGTTCGAGTTAGAAATGTGGATGTGCCCTTCACCCCCGAGACTATTTTCGCTTTTACAAGGCTCCGGTCGTCGCTACGGATTACCTAGATGTTATAAAAGAGAAGCAAGACAAGGAGAGGATCCGTTTGAGAGCTTGGTTAGCAATCAGCCCTGCGATTCCTTGGTCCACGAGACCCCATGGGGCCACTGATGTCCGGTATATGCTTAAGACGACTAATTTTTCTCGGGACTGGAAGGTTAATGCTCGGTTTGTACAGAATCACCTACTCCCAAAGGATAATTTTCACAAGTTCATCATGATAGATTTGGCGATGCTGTATGCACTACACTTTGAGATACCGATTGATGTTGGCCGGGTTTTATACAGAGAGCTTACCAGAACTCGAAAGGATCAACGTACGAAGCTCATGTGTATTCATCTGTTGAATGGGTTGTGTTTGCGAGCCGGGGTGAAGGAGTACGACGAGGATGAACGTTATCTGAAGAAGCTTGTTTCCTTAAGTCCTCAGCATGAGTCAGGCCCGGGGAAGTTACCTGTCGAGGGTGAAGGTGAGTCAAGGGTTCAGGGTCCGGTTACCAAGCCAGTAGAGGAGATTGCATCTGCTTTCATTCCAACCATCCCCATTGCTGCTCGAAATCGTTATTTGTTGATGGATGGGGTGCGTCAGATGTTAGACCGACAGAGGGTACAGATGAATACAGTTATTCGGGGTTTGCAGGCACTTGGGACACTTGTACCGGCTATGCCAGAGCTTCCTTTAGACGAACGATCTTACAAGTTTGCACCGGTTCTCGAGGAGGCCATAGCGATTTGTCTCGAGGAGGATGCGGTTGAGACAGCTTTTAGTCGCCGCGCTTCGCTCCAGTGCACGAGGTGGCCCTCTCGATCGCTCCAGCTCCGACATCTCAAGCCACTCCAGTTTCGACTTCTGAGCCTCCTCCTACTACGTCTACAGATGCTGCAGGCACAGTACCACCTACATCTGAGGATCAGACGAGCGCGTAGAGTTTATGCTGTTCCTTTTGCGTCGTTCCTTAGATTGTCACCCCCTGTTTTTATTGGACATGTCCCCTATCTTTCTAGTTTGCTTTGAGATGACTTTGTTGCTACTTTTTCACCTTTTCATACTTTCTGTAACTTTTCTTGGATTTGTGGATTGGTTGCTATTGTATGTTTGAATCATATTTGACTATCTTTGTGACATACTTGTTCAAGTTTTCTGACGTGACGAGGTCGTTCTTTTTATTATCCCCGGAATCCCCCATATTTTATGTTTTGGCACGCGGACCATGTCCCGTGCATGTATTTCTTGGATGTTTTCAATGATTAGGGATTCGGGATGGACTACTCTCACGACCGTTACGGGACTTGATCGCGCCGTTTTGCCGGGCTCATAAGCTAAGTCTTTCTTTTTTCCTTCTCGTTCACACACCGAGGACGGTGCTTCACTTAAAAGGGGGGGGGAGAGACGACTTAGCTTATTCGCTTGCTCTTAAAAGTATTATGCCGTGATGTGATAAACTTGGTTTTTACTCGTTTCCGAGTCGATTTTTAGGCCGTTTTTCAAATTTTTCCAAGATTTTAACACCACGTTATATGCATGCTGTTCACAATTGAGTGGTGAAAGGTCTTTAGTTTTGTGAATGTCTCACAGTGAGTCTATATTGTCATGATACGGAACACTTTTTAGTACACGTTTGACGACGTTTTGCTTATCACGATTACTTTTACACACTGCACTTCTAGTTTCGAGGCGAAATAGAAGGATTGGCCTTGGTAGGATCACGGGATGACAGTTTTAGCGTTCTTTTTTACCCTACTTAAGCCAAGTAAGCCTGAGCCGAACATTTGACCTTCGTAGCCCCTCTCAGCCTTGATAGAATGGTCTGACCACCATTCGCATTATTAGCCATTTCGTTACTTAGTCAGAAACCTACCCTTGAGCCTTATTTTGGTCACATTCCCTTCATTTGACCCTACGAGTGGACTTAGTCTCTTGTTAAACCACACTTGCCAAGGCAAGTGTGGGGTGGGGGGAGATGTTGTCTTTGAGTCGGGTTGTTGTTTCCTCAGTTTTAGAGCTATAAAAAGGGGAGGAGCTCGGGTGATTTTTTTTATAAGGCCTTTGGTTCAAAGAAGAAAAGAAAGAAAAGTTGAAAAAGAAAAAGAATGCAAAAAGAAAAATGAAAAAAAAGGTGAAAAGAAAAGAAAAAGAAGTGAAATAAAAGTTTGAATAAAGTGAATAAGTGTTGAGTCAAAGAAAGCCTTGTGTGGACGTGTATTGTTTGTCCATATAATGTTGAGTTCGGAAGTTGTTTTGATTTGTTTGATGATCGGAGGAGTTTGGTGTTGATTTGTGTGGTTGCAAGGAGGAGATACACTTGTTGATTTGGTTCACTCGTATTTTCTCTTCTCCAGTTCCCAAATTATCCTTTCGGTTAGCCCCCTTCCGAGCCTAACGTTATAACCATTCAAGTCCTGCTGGACCGTGTTTAACCTTGGTTAGTCCCGATTAGTGGAGATTCTAGGAAGGGCAGGATTGTGTAAAGGCATTTGTCCGGTATTCCAAGCCCGAAATCGTATTAAGCATAAGTCATCGTCATTCAACACACACTCACTCCGTGTCATGATCTAGTAGAGTCAAAGTAATGCATTCACTTAATTAAGTTCTTTTCACCTCGATATTTTGAAATGCATGCATGTACCGTAAAGTTGATTCTTGGTATTGTTTGAACGCCTAATTTACTCGAGGACGAGTAAAGGCTAAGTGTGGGGTGGTGATGGGAACCAACTTTACAAAGACATTTCTGTACATTGCTGATTCAGCCCACGATTATCACATTTCTGGCATGTTTCTGGTGAGTTTAGACCCTATCTTGAGTATTAAATGAGGATTTATTGCACGGCGAGTGACTGTCGGTTTTCCGTAAACTCGACCTTATTTTAGCATTTTATACTCGTTTCTCCTGAGCACCCGTAGTTTGCGGGGTTATGCGTTTGTTTGTTGTTTTCATATGGATGCAGGACTAGGGTGTCTCGAGAGCCCGAAAGGCGAGAAGTATGAGTTTGGACGTGTCCGAGGCGAAACACGGAGGTTGGAGGTGAAAAAGTGAAGATTTGGGCTGCAAAATGGCTGTCCGGACGGCTAACTCACTGGTTTTGGAAGATTTTTTGATGAAGAACTCATCCGGACGGACAGAGGAAGCATCCGGACGGACAAGAGCATGCCATCCGGACGGACATATATGCATCCGTCCGGACACTGGAGAATCAGAACGATCCGGCGGACATTGAGGACATCGGACGGAGATGTTTTTCTATATAATCTTCGCTCATTTTCTCACAAAGCAGCCAAGTAGAAAGAGGGGCGATAATATTATATAGTTTTGGAGATTTTGGGCGATTTTCTTCGTTTTTTAGAGTTAGATCAAGTGTTATATATCATTAGAATCCTCTTTCAATCCTCTCTTTGATCTACTAACTTTTAGCTTCGATCCGTAACTTTTCACTTGGCGAAAATTCGATCTTTTGTAAGCACATTTGGTACCTTCCCCAAGTTGAATAAAGTAAGTATGTTCTTTTGTTATTCTATTGTTGTTGTGATGTTTTTCTTCCGTTTTTATTGTTTAGATTCGATTATGAGTAGCTAGATTCCTCGTATGGTTGAACTATGTGAAGGCGGGTGAAACGCCATTAGAGAGATGAACCGGGAGGTAGTGTAGTGCGTAAATAAACGTTCTAATTGATAATCCGCATCATGAAACTTGTTTTGATTGTTTTAATAGCTTTGAATGAGATTGACAACTTTGTTCATTGTTGCACACACGTAGTTTATAAATGTATGTTGCGGCGACGTGTGGGAACGGGGTTTCGGGACCGTAGAAGTTTTGGGCTTGAAAGGTAGTCTGACTCCTACCCGTGTACTAGATTGACGCCCTAGTCATCGAGTCCAGTTCCAATACGGGGTTTGTCCTATGAGTTGTCGTTAGACGGTGAAAAAAAGGTAAGGCACACTCCCGGGGTAATCTGTTTAAGGGTAAAGTAATCCGTTGGATCGTAGTTCGGCCATACTTCTTTTAATTGTTTAGAATTTCGAGTAGTGTAATCTTTCTTTTATGCAATAGTATAACTTCACATCTATCTGTTTGACCTGAACTGAGTGCTAAGTCAACTGTGGTACTCAAAAACCAATCTCTGTGGGTTCGACCTCGGACTCCTCAAGCACTATCCTACAATCGACCCGGTCCACTGCCGGTTAGAAAGTAGATTTTGCTAAGGTTTCGAGTTTTTACTTCATCGACCGGACCTAGAAAATTCGCTTATCACTTCTGCTGTGCTAGATCGAGTGTCTCGATCGGTGCTGTGAATCAGATCTAACGATCCAATTATGGATCGGATCCGGATTCGGGTTTCTATATATCCAGCAAATTCAACCCTTCAAGGACCAGTGGTTCAAGCAGTTGTGGAGCAGCAATTCTACCTGTTCTATAGTTGCTGAAGCTAGGAATAGCCAATGACTATCAGTTTAGGACTTTTTCTAATTGCGCTACCTCAAAGAGTTCTAGTGGTATTTTCCTCAACATCATAGGAGAAGAGAGGACTGACAGGATTACACCACCTGGCACCTCTATAGTTTTTGTCTTATTTAAATATTTAGTTTATGCACTTACTTACAGCTTTATAATTTGTATTACATCAGATCACACACACTCAGCAAACATAAGAAACTGCGTCAGCACAGCATTGCATTTTAACTAGACAAACAGATAAACTCAAGTATTTTAAAAAGGCTTAATTTAATCCGCTGCCGGTTAACTCAGTTAAGCATAAGTCTGTCCTGACTTATACTCAGCTAAGTTAGCTTAACTCCACACAAGTTTTAGATAGAAGTCAATCTGTTTATGATACAGTTTTTGGGTTTTTTGGGACAAGTTTTATTCACCCCCCTCCCCCCTCTAAATTTGTGTCAGCCTTTTCACGGGACCAGCAATTGGTAGCAGAGTAGTGCTTCTGTTCTGAAGAGATCCATAAGCTGAATCTCAATATCAGTTTGTTTGCTTGAAGTAATTGGCCATCATTTATTTCCAATACCAACAATTCATATCGGATCCGTTCTTCCTTTTGGAGGTGATCCAAAGTTGTTACTGCTTTGAGTCTTTAGCTTAAATAACTGACCATCAGTTATTGGCATCGGAAACAGAGCTTATGTTCCGAAGAGATCCCTAGCTGATTTTCAAATATTCAATTGTTTTCAAAGTTTTTCAAAATTGCATCATGGATACACAACATCACTTTAGAAGTTTGATCAATTACTCATTTGTAAGATTTGATGAATATAAAAATAAATTGCAGGCTCTTGTTGCTGAAACCCAAGAAAATTTAATTGATACATCCGTTGAGAATACATTGTATACCATTAGCAATGAGGACTCTGAGATTTTACCATTAAGTCTAGTTGCATAAGATCACACTGAGAGTGATGAGAAAATCATTCTTTTTGGCATTCAACCAACAAAAGACAATGCTACATCAAGTAAAGGAAAACATATAGTCAAACATCATGAGGTAAATGCTTCTACATCCAACTGTCACACTACCATGGACAATCGTAGAAATGCAGACATCAATTTCAACTTGGACATACTCATAAAAGAATTAGAGGAATTTCAAAAGAATTATGAGAATGTCAAAAAGGAAAAAGAAATGTTGAAAGCTGAAGTTCTAAGATTGTTATAGTATAAAAGCTGATGGGAATGCTGAGTGCACTTTGCTGATCAATAGAAGATATCGCTGACTCTTGTGGCATGAACACCAAAGTGAGATCTTGATTGTCTGAGTCTTAATAGCCTACTGATCAGTTTGATATAATGCGGTTATCTAGTTGTAATCTGTAGTAACCGTTTGTAACCAACTTCTAACTGATTCTTGAGGTGTATGAAGCTATAAATACCCCATGATCAGCCACATTGTAATTCTACAAACTTCATCATGGTATTAGAGACACCCTTTATTGTGCAAGTGTTGGGCCTATTTGTTGGCCTTGTGTGACCAGCCCACACTTGAGGGGGTGTGTTAAAGTGTCCCACATTGGGAACTTGTGGTTTTTTCACCCACTATATTAAGAGATGGACTTCCCTCACCTCACAACCTAGGCTTTGGGGATGAGGCCCCTTCTCTTATATGGGTCTGGGCCTATGTTTTCCACATGGTATCCAGAGAGTCAGCAGCCTGCTGATCAGTTTGATATAATGCGGTTATCTTGTTGTAATATGTTGTAACCGTTTGAAATCAACTTCTAACTGATTCATGAGGTGTATGAAGCTATAAATACCCCATGATCAGCCACATTGTAATTCAACAAACTTCATCAAAGATTGAATGCTGAGATTAATTTATCAAGGCTAACAACGGAACCAAGGAGAATTTCTCAACTCATGAAGTAGCAGAAGTAATAAATATCACAGAATCATCAGTTGGTCCGATTCTCAGTGTTTAGTTCAAACCAGGAAAACCATTTTGAGACAGAACAGGTTTAGGGTTTGACAATCAACAGAATTCTAAGTTCAGACCTAGTTCAGCTGCACCTAAGTTTGTGGCTGCACAAAAGTCAGGAACTCAGAAAATTGATAAAATTGTTAGAACTGACAAAAACTCAGCATAGCCTCTATCAAAAACTGACAAAACAGTAAAATCAGTTGGTGGCCAATCAAAAACTAACAGATTTTAAAACTCAGAAGGCTGAAAAGGGTAGAACTGATCTGAGATCAGTCAAAAGAACATTCAAACCATATTCACCAATGAATGAAAATCATTCATGGAATAATAGATTCAGGGGGAAAAGGAGACTCTTTCCTACCGATGAAGACTGGAATGGACCCATAATCACTCAGTCTCGTAAAATTTTCAAGAAAATGACAATCGAGTCGAAACACCAAAATTTTGTGAAAACTGACTTTATCAAGTCAAACGGTCAAGAAAGATATGTGAGAGAAATAAAATCAATTTGGAGAAAATTGAATGATCTCAACAAGGGGATTAATTCTAAAGAAAAGAAGCCATTCTTAAGAATTAATCCAAAATCTAATAAAAAAGGAACCAAACAGGTATGGATACCAAAAAGTTATTAATTTGTTTTGCAGATGAAAACTGATTACTGAGGAATTACGAAAAGCTGACATCATCAAAACTGAGAAGTCTTAACTGAAGACTGATCATGTTGTGGATAAGATTAAAGCTGAATGCTTACAGCTGGACATACACCATATATACTGTATTTACTGACACAAGCTACAGATGGCAGAAAAGATGAGACCTACATTGATCTCAACCGTCCATCTTCTCCACTCACCATCTTTTTCGCAATCTCAACGCCAGATGTGACTTATGACAAGATGTTTTAAAACCCTCTCAAAACCTTCTAACTAACTTTTCTACCACTTATAAATACCCTCATATTTACCCTATCAATTCTTTACAATCAGTTTTTGCATAATCCTACAATTGAACCTTTCTCCTATCTCCAAAATTTTCTAAATCCACTTCAATATTCAGAAATCATGACTTTTACCAAAGTTGAACCTGGAATGATTTTCTCACTCGATCAATATGTTGTGAGATATACAGATCAAACACTAGCCTAGAAAATTGCAGAGAAAATCCGAAATATCAAAGGTCAAGAGCAAGTATTTAACATCAATCTGGAGAGTGTATGTCTAGACAGTATTGACTTCTATGAATTTGGAAGAACAACATCGAAAGAAGAAAAAGCCTAAATAACCAAAGTAAATGGGAAGGAGATCAAGGTTACTGAGACCTTATTGCAGATATCTTCGGTTTCGAAAAATGTGGATATTCTTCTACTCTCAAGACAAGCAAAGAGCAAAGAGATAAAGTGTGGAAAATCATTGCAATCAAGGAAGATTCAAATGTTTCGTTATCTGGAAGTACAGGACTTCTCAAACCATAATTCAATTATCTGACCAAGATGCTTGCAAATTGTGTAATTGGAAAAGCTGGAAATTTTAGCAATCTATCCGGCACCAAGTTAGACCTGTTATATGTAATTTGGTTCAATGAGAAATTCAACTGACAGAGGAACATTCTGGATCAGTTGACAACTCAGTCATCTGATGTGCCCAAGAAGAAAACTGGTGAGAAAAAGGGATGATTCTTTCATAAGAAAACACTTGCGTTATAGGCGCAGAGGATCATTCATCATTTTGGAATTACCAGAAGAGGATCAACTTCAATCATTGATGGCAAAATTGCAGCTAAAGATGAAAAGAATAAGTCTGAAAAGAGGAAAGCTGAAGGTTCTGAGGTTGAATCTAAAAAGAAAAGGAAAAGATCTTCCAAGAAAATGACAACCGGGGAAGCATTGGAGGACATTGAGAGGCTAAAGGAAAAGAAAAGAAAATTTGAAGAATTGGAGAAAGTCAAAACTGTTGTAATTACTGAGAAGATTTTGGAGCCTTCACCAGCAAAATCTGTTACCTCAGTTTCTGAAAGTCAAGCAAAGAAATCCAGAAGTGAGGAAACCCCAACAAAACCAATCACTGTTGAGAAAGAAACTGTTGTTGAAGAAGAAATAGTTCCATCACTGCCTGAAGCTGACACTCAGGTGAAGCAAACCCTGAGAACTGAGATCGATGATGAAGAAACTGACAGTGAGGAAGAGCTTATTGGATTAGAAGTATTGAGCATGCTTAGTTTATGTGCTAAATCTAGATCAACACCACAAAAATCAGCATCTATACTTGAGTATAAAGAGTCGATCAAAGAATTGGAAGCTGCTCAGTCGCAAGGCAAAGAAGTTGCTGAAGTTGACTCTGCACCAGTGCAAGTCATCACTTTGGATGAACTTGTTGGAGAAAAGTAAAAGGAAATTGATGAATCTGTGGAAGGAAAGGAACCATCTGAAATTGAACCAGCAAAAGAACCAGTTGCTGAACTGGAAACTGAGCCAACAAAAGAAAGAAGTGAGCATCAGTTTGCTGAATCAGAAGAATCGTCTAAACAGGTTGCTGAACCTATAGCTAACATTGAGGAAACAAATGTTGTTAAATAAAATATAGAGATTGAACAAACGGCAATAGTTCAGGAAATTGAAGCTAAATCATCAATCATCCCAGTTGTTGCTGAGGCGGAATCCAGCAAAACTGAAGCAGAGAAAACTTAAGTTGAGAAAATTGAGACTCTAGCTGAATCTAATCTGGAGATTCCTAGAGAAAATGAAGAGATTATTAACCAACTTGATCCATCAGTCGATATTGGGAAACTAATTGAAGCTGACTGTAGAAGACTTGATACTCATCATTACTGGAAGTTCAGCTCAATTGAAAATCAAAGGGAACAACAAGTGCTGATGGAAACTGAAGAGAAATGGGTGTTCGGTCTATATGAGATCACTCATCTTTCACAATTATTCAGATCTGAAGATTTTCTGAGCACATGTTATCTTTGATAAGAAACAAATACTGGATGAAACGTACTAAAGGAGGAGATTTCAAGTCAAAGAAGGATGATGATGATAATGATGATGATTCACAAGGAAATCCTGATTTACAGAAAAGGATTCTTGCCTCTTTACAATCAGGAGGAACTACTGAAGAATAATCAGATAAAGACAGTTCTGAAGTTAGTGATGATCCAGACTCTGAAACTCAGCCTGAATCATAAAACGACAAAGAAGAAGTAGGTTATCAGTCACCAACTGACAAGGAAGTTCTTGAAATAGCAAAGGCTGAAGATGATAAAGCAGGTGAAGAAACTGGTGATGAGCTTGATGCAAAACTATCACCAGTTAAAGATCTTGATCAATCATGTTTGTAAGAAAAAGAAAGAAGGAAGTCTGAGGACTTCAAAGAAAAGTTGAAACAAATCACTTTCTCTCCTCTCAAAGAAATGAAGTTAGTTGAGGTTTTTGCAGGCAAGCCTCAGATTGAAGTTGAGAAAGTACCTGGAGCTGAGAAATGCAAAACTGAAGAAAAGGAAGCTGGAACCTGAAAAGGAAATACCTACACAAGCTGAGACCATCAAACAATATTTTAATGAGCTTGTGAGGATACAGAAAGAAGATCAAAGTGTTTTTTGGAAAAGTTTTAAAGTCCATGGAAGAAAATAAAAATGAAAGAATCAGCATGGAAAAGAGAATGGACAGTGTCAAAGAGGAATGCCATAACACTCTGATTGAAATTCGAAAAGCAACCATTAAAAATGACGTGAGGAAAACTGAGACACAAGGAAGATTGGAAGGCATTCTTAACAATGTGCTTGACATATTGATTCTACTAGAGAATGCAATGAAAGACTCAGTGATTGTACAGACTATATTGGCACCAAATCAGCAGCACCTGAATTCTTATATCAGGAGCTGGATCAATAAAGATTATGTCAATAAGGGGGAAAGTCTGGACCTTTTAAAAGTCAATGCAGCTGATATGCCACAAGTTCTTGAAAGCATTGATGAGAAAATATTCAAACTCAAGAAAGCCAGAGGAGATTTCAATGGCGAAGAAATGGAGCTGATTACAAAATTCTCAGGACCAACTGAGAAGAGACTTGGCTTGGATTCACTGCAATACAATATTTTCAGAGAATTGCCTACAAAGGAAGGTGAGTCAAGGGAACAAGCCTTAGAAACTTCTCTGAGCATGCAAAAAGTTCTTGTGCATTACTGGCACAAACTGAGCAAACGGGAAAGAAATGGTACTCTAGAAAAGGCTGCAGAAAAAGTTGAAAAGAATGAACTTGAGTACATTCAAGACTTACTAAAAACAGCCACAAGTGAAAGATTAAGGAGGATTGTGTTCGTTTTTTAGTATTATTCAAGAGCATGTTTTTCAGCAAACAGAACATGACCAATTCATGGAACATATGGGCAAACATCCATGGAATTGAGAGCACTTCAACAATTGCTGCTGTGAGAGAGTTTGTTGAGATCTATGGCAACAAATCTAGTGGAGCTGACCAATTTAGTTCTTTTTCATGTATTGTATTTTAATACTTTGTAGCTCAGTTCATCAATAAAATCTCAGTTTCTCAGTTCTTTGTGTTTGTTATATTTTTTTCCTTATCTTTTTGCATTGCTTTTAAGGAGGGTATTGACATCATCAAAAAGAGGGAAATTGTTGGAAATAAAATTTATGTTTTGGTGATGATTCATCAGTTATTTAATTATTGTTTTTAACCCCATTGATGAAATGTCATAACAAGCTGTTATAGTGCAAAGCAAAAAGATGTCTAGTTATTGATGTATAGGATTTAATAGAGTCTAATAATTTTATAAGTATATCAGACAAGAACTGAAATAGTTCTAGGTTCAGAACAGAGAAAACGAGAAACTGACTTGATGAGATTAAGAAAACTGAGTTCAAAACTGATTGAGAAGCTGACTCAGAGCACACCAATAGAAACTAAAGAAGATAAGTTCGCTGAAGCACACGGACTCGGTTGACTTATCTAGAAGCTGAAGAACTAAGGGAACAAACTCAGTGTATGAAGAAGGCGAGGACACACGATTCGATTAACTTAAGAATGTAGAACTGAAGGTTCAAACTCGATTTATGAAGATTAAAGCCAAGATCGTAAGTTAGATTTGTGCAAGATTGTGATGACCTGAACTGACTTTATGGATCTTGTATGAAGACCTAAGATACATAAGGACAATGATATCTTAGTTGATTTATGAATTATGGTGTACTCTGATTAAGTCAATAATGATCAGATGAAGAATAGAGTACTGTGTTTTTTAAGAAGAGTAAAAACTCAGTTAATGCCCTTAAAGCTGAAAACTTACGGGCTTACTAAATATCAGTTTCAAGTTGAAGTTATAAAAGCTGAAGAAGGATTCTGACCGTTATGAAGCAAGCCATTTTATTGGACACTTAGAAATGTGAGGATGGACACTGACATTCATCATATCAAGCAAGACCACCAACGGACATAAGGATTCAAATTCAAACATTCTAATTCAAATTACCGTTGGAGAAACCCTTATAAATATGTCACTTCAACCCCAAGAAGATGTGTGGAGTTCTAAGAATTAAGATATCAAGAAAGATTTTAGAAAGGGAAATTGAAGGAACTCCTGCTGAATTGCAAGATCAAGAAATTCTCAAGTGTTCCTTTAAACATTCATAGAAGTATCAAGATCAAACACTTGAAGAAAAACAGAGCCTAAGCATATCATATACATTATGAAGAAGAAGCTCAAATCACAAGTTGAATCATAGTCATTGATTCAAGTCTCAGCTTTGATTTTATCAAAGGTTTAGGCTGTGAAACACCAAGAAGGTGTGAAGGACAGTTGAGCTACAGTCAGGAAGACTGTGTTTGTGATGAGCTGGTGAAGAGGCAATACAACCCTTCAAGGACCAGTGGTCCAAGCAGTTGCAGAGCAGCAATTCTACTGGTTCTATAGATGCTTAAATATTGAAGCTAGGGAATAGCCAAGGACTATCAGTTTAGGACTTTTTGTAACTGTGCTACCTCAAAGAGTTCTAGTGGAATTTTCCTCCGCATCACAGGGGAAGAGTGGACCGACAGGATTACACCACCTGGAACCTCTATAATTTCTGTTTTATTTACTTATTTAGTTTATGCACTTACTTACAGCTTTATAATTTGTATTACATCAGATCACACACACTCACAAAACATAAGAAACTGAGTCAGCACAACATTGCATTTTAATTAGACAAACTGATAAACTCAAGTTTTATAAAAAAGCTTAATTTAATCCTCTGCCGGTTAACTCAGTTAAGCATAAGTCAGTCTTGACTTATACTCAGCTAAGTTAGCTTAACTCCACACATGTTTTAGATAGAACTCAATCTGTTTATGATTCAGTTTTTGGGTTTTTGGGGACAATTTTATTCACCCCCCCCCCCTCTAAACTTGTGTCATACTTTTCACGGGACCAACAGCCTACTAAGGGCTTCATCTAATGAATCATCTAAAAGGGTTCGCCTGCTACTCGAAGATGTATTTTCAAAGAAAATTACACAGGGATAACGAATGAAGCTTACTTGTTTTGGAGATCTAAGAATAGGTCTACTATGATAGGGAAGAAGGCTTGGACTTCTCCGAGAAAAAGACTCCAGAAGACGGTAAATAGACAAATGAAGAGATCCACCATCTTTTATAGAAAATGATGATACTAAATGTGGAAGGATTTCCTCTGATAATCAATCAACGAAATCAGATTCACAGTTGTGAGTGCGCTCCCACAATTCCTCTAATAATCAATCAACGCAATTGTGGGAACGCTCTCGCAATTGCGAGCGTATTTTTCCCTCTTGATTCAGATCGTCAGATCTGATTCACAGCCCCGATCGAGACACTCGATCATGCTCATCGGAAGCAACGACTTAGATTCATTTTACGATTTTACCATGACATGATTCACATATTTAATTAATCTAAACTACAAGAAGGTTTGAAGATTTACCCAACCGAAGAGAAGCCGTGATCTTCCGAGTTGTATCTCCAAGCAGCGACTGGTGGACGTCGATCGTGCATTAGAACCTCCTCGAATATGCTGCAAGAAAAACCCTAGCTTTTTCTTCTCCCGATGGCTAGGACAAGAAACTAATTTATCTCCTTTTCTCTCCAAAAGTGGGGCCGAAGACCGTCTGTCTATTGTGTTGAGAGGAACTCTCTTTATATAAGAAAATAACCGAGCAAAAGAGAGTTATCATTTTCACAAGACAGTGTCCTTTATTTAAGGAAAATATAATCTTCATTAAATAAGAGATAATCATGGGAAATCAATCTCTTATTTACCATTATTATTTAACAAATAATTAATTAATTGCACATGTGATATAATTCATGAAAATTTCATTTCCCAATTTTATACACATGTGGCACCAAAATATGTGCCGTGAAATAATAGAAAATGTCTTTTCTATTTTACATATTATTTACCGAATAAATAATATTTCATACATTCATTAAATAGACCAACTATTTATTTTTTCTCGAAGTTCCAAAATACGATAATTAACTCGCGTGTTAGGAGCCTACCTGGAGACCATGGACCTATAACCAGTAGCTACAATAAATTGAACAAAATATTCATCGAACATAACATGTCTATTCAACTTATTAATTCCAGAATTACGCCACCATAAATTCAAAACTGTACTCTATCGACTATAGATATAACTTATTCTCAATGTGTCGAGTCAATCATCGTCGATTGATATAATCATTACATATAGACTAACCCTCCAAAGACTATCTGTAATGAAGCAGGAATGTTTCCGTAAACCTTCTTCATTACATTTTATCCTTATTTACCACTAACCCACTAGTGATCAATTAGTTCATAACCAATATGAACTCCACGGATCGATCAGTTTCTAGGATTAACAAATAAGGGGATTGTCTTTCTACTTCCCGTAGAAAGGAATGAATTCCGTATCTATGAGACACATTCTCAGCTTGTCATTCCCGATAATACCAACGTGAAAGTGATTCGGAACGCGCTTCTTGGAAATCCTTGATGAACACATCAAACCATATCTTGAAAGGAGTAGGAGTCTGCAATCACTCCAGGATTAAGGTTAATCCATATATGATCATCTTGTGATTTAATAAGATTTATCAATCACGGAATTATATGAGAAATAAATATTAATTTTGTCCAGTCCTATATGACTTCATCATACATAAATTCCTCACTTAGATAACCAATATCGAAGGTCCGGATAAGACAGTCACACCATAGAGTGTTCTGGATGCATTAATGGTGGTTTAATCAATATACCCCATACTTTGATTAAGTTCACCACGGGCTAATAGGTCAAGTGTATCACCATAAACATAATCCTCACGTGTGACACACACTAAGTTATATGGCTACATATGATACAACTTGGGGTTTTCAGTAGTCTATTTCTTATGAGCACAAAGCAAATAAAAAGATTAGAAATAAATCTGTCATTTATTAATTAAAAAACAATTACATAAAATGTCTTCCGGGCACTAATTTCAACAGTTTTTTTGCTATGAACAGACCCGAGTTTGATGGATCCAGATTTGACCTTGTCTCTGGCCATATGACAATCAATCTCAATATGTTTAGTCTTCTCATAAAAGACAAGATTGTGTGCATTGTTAAGAGCACTGGCACTATCACAAAATAGGACAACAAGAATCTGATATGGAATTTTCGGACCTTGCAAAATATATAGCCGCCACAAAATTGCATAGGTGACATTAGCTATTGCTCTATATTCAGCTTCTGAAGAACTTCTAGAAATAGTTGTTTGTTTTTTAGCCTTCCAAGAGAAGGGATCATCCCCTAAATACATCATATATCGTGATATACAGCTTGCCCAGTCACTGTATGTGTAACCTTTCGGTGTTAGAGTGTTCTCAGCTGGAAAAAAGACCCCCTAACTTGGATTACCTTTCAAATTTCACAAAAGTCTATGAGCAGCCTTCATGTGGTTCTCATTTGGAGTGTCAAAAAACTGACTTAGTTGCTGATTTGCAAAAGCTATGTCAGGTTTAGTAAAAGTGAGTAAATGAGTTTTCCAATCAGCGACCTGTATGTAGTATTATAATACAACAATGTTGAATTCCCATGGTGTAATGTCTGTTTGGATTCTATTGGAGTTTAGCAAGTTTAGAATCTAGAAACTAATATTCTTGCAAAATATTCAAGGTATAATTCTTTTGTGCAATTGAGATGCCAGTAGGTGTACTAACAACCATGATTCCCAAGAAATAATTGAGTTCACCAAGATCTTTCATGGTAAACTGTTTGTGTAGATGGTCTTTGACTTGTTGTATCTGATTTAGATTAGGACTTGTTGTAATAATATCATCTACATATACCAATAAGGCAATGAATGGCTTGCTTGATCCTCTGGTTAACATGCTATGATCATGTTTAGATTGGACAAATCCCTGACTTTCCAAAGATTCTGTTAGTTTACAATTCTATTGCCTGCTAGCTTGTTTCAACCCACATAATGATTTGATCAATCTTCCAACTGGATTTGGTTTGTCAGACTTGAACCCTTGAAGAATCTACATGTGGACTTCTTCATGCAGATCTCCATGTGAAAAATGGCACTGTTGACATCTATGTGATTAAGATGCCATTTGTTTCCTGCTGCAGTTGTTAACCGTGTTCTTATTGTTGTGATCTTCACAACTAGAGAAAATATTTCTTGATAATCAATACCATATGTCTGAGTGTAGCCCTTTGCTACAAGCCCAGCTTTGTACCTATCTACTGGCCCATCAGGATGATATTTTATCTTATACACCTATTTGCAGCCAATAGGCTTCTTTCCATTTGGCAAAGAAAAAAATCTTACATACGGGAAGACAGTGTGAAAATCCACACGGAGACCTATGCAACTGACTTGTATGTGCAACTTCCTGATTGACATGAGGTGTTCCTCGACTGTAGTTGATCCTTCACTGGATTCCTCAGATGGTATGCTGTCTATGACAGGCAGAGGTAATATCATATCAACTGTGTATCTTTATTTGCCTATAACTTGCTTGAATAAGGAAAATAAGTCTTATGAAATCGAGTATTCCTAGAAAGTAAGATGTCTTTGTTGGTGATATCCAAGAGAATTTCTCCTTTGGAAGTGTTTGAATTCCTAATATAGACAAAAGATTTGCATATAGAATCAAACTTTGTTCTAACTTGTTGAAGGTAATAAGAAAAAATGAAACAACCAAACACCTTAAACACAGAAGTATCAGGTTTATAACCATACAAGACTTCATAAGGAGTACTTTCTTTTAATAAAGGTGTGGGTGTAGCATTTATCAATTAAATATCATCTAACAAACAGTATCCCCAATATTCAATGGGTAGATTTATTTGAATTCTCAAACCCTGACAACATTGGTGTTTTCTCTAAACAATACCATTTTGATCAGATGTACTTAAATAGGAAGTATAATGAATAATAAAATTGTGTTCAAAAAATGGACCTGATCTCAAATTCAACATCATTATTAGATCTGATCACTTTTATAACCTTATGAAAATGAGTGGAAAGATACTTGACAAATGATTTGACTAGTTTAGAAGTTTCAGACTTCTGTGTCTAATGATAAAAACCCAAGTAAACCTAGAAAGATCAGCAACAACAGTTAAAAACAAATAATGTTGACCTTTCACAGTAGAATATATGCCTCAATTCCCCCAGACATCCATATGGACAAGTCATGTTCACAAAAATGTACATCAAAAGAAGTAGAAGAAATGACTTGCAATCTCTTGTCTGATGTATGCCCTAGTCTATAATGCCAAAGAAGGTTCTCATCTAATCTATCAGACAAACATTCATGTTTTACTGAGTTACAAACAGAATTGGGAACATATTTCTAAATGAGAATTTAACGTCCTTTGTGCATCTCAGCTAAACCAATCAATATTTTCCTCTTGTTGTGTTGCAAAACACACTTGTTAGCAGTGAAAATATTTGCACAATTTGAGTTCTTGGTTAGTGCATGCAAAGAAAACAAATTAAATTTGAAACCATGAATGTACATGACATTATGAAAAGTGAGATCATGAATGATCACAACTTGTGCATTATAAGTCACTTGTACATTGATGCCAATAAGTAATACCACTCTAATGTTAGTAACAGGTTTATGATTTCATAATCTAAAACAGAAACACACAATGTGATATGTGGCTCCAGAGTCCAAGTTCCATTGTGTATGTTTTACTAAGCTAGTGCCACATGATCCTTGAGCAGGTGAAATATGAGTATTCAGTGCATGAATTTGGTTCACTCTATATGAATCGGAATTCAGAAGATTCAACAGTCTTTCAAATTGTTTTGAAGTGAGACCATGAAATCCTAATCTAACAATGTCTTGATCTTCTACACCATTAGACTAATCTGGATCTTCTTGAAACAAGCCCAACATTTGCACAATATAAATGGGAAGACAATGTTGGCAGCAATGATTGATCTATTGACCTCCCTCTCTGATACCATGTTGAAATAAAATGTTGAATTCTCTGATACCGAGTTAGTTACAAAGTGGTAACAACCAATTAAAACTATAAACGTATAGTAAAACTACATCAGACTTGATTCATATTGGAACTGATGTTACCCATCTATTCTTGTTTTGCGTCTGCTCTATCACGGCTGCTCAGCTGATTGGTTCAACTCTGATTCATTCAGTTGATTGCTTCAGCTCTGAAGCTACTTTGAGCTAAGATTCTAATTATCTTGATATCAGATGTGTGTGCACATCTCTCTTGCATCCAACAATCCTTTATCCATATGATATATGCTAACACATATATCATGCCATGTCAGTCAAATGTTGACCTAGCCTATGATGATCATCCTAGCTTAGGTTTGAGGGCTTTTGACATGGGTGTGACCAAGAGGTCGTACATGTGGCACTTTAGGGGCCTCTACCGGGTCATAATTTGTAGATAGGACGACCCTAGCCTAGCCATGAATTGGGCCTCACACTTGAATATATCAGTTAGGGCTCCACCAACTACATTCTGGTCGCTCTCAGAGACCGGGTCATCTTCAATAGTCAGACCATTAGCTCAATTCGGTCTAATTCACTTTGGTTTGGATAGCCGGCATAATACAAGATATATATGGTCACATATCCCGGAACTAATGATTTGATCATCTTGGTCTCTTATAAACACAACAGGTCATCTCTGACTTCAAAAGACTGTCATCGTGCAGTAATGGGCAGATCCCACGATTGATTCCCCATCAGCTACCATAATTTATGATTGATTACATCCTACAATTTTAGACTAATTAAGCCATGATTGCTCCACGATTGAGATCATTCTGACCCTCAATCACAGGCGCTTAAAATCAGGGTTTAATACATTAAGCTTGCGTATATTTTCGTTGGAGTTTTTTTGAAGTTTTTTTTATATCACTTCATTAATTATTTATTACATTTCTCTCCCGATCATTATTTCAACCACAAATAAAAAATATTAAATTATCTTTCACCATTTCACTTTATTTACTTTATTATTTTTTTTACCATTATTTTATTCATTATACTACTTTATTTTAATATTTCTCACCAATCATTTCTTTATCTACACAAATTTTAAAAGAACATTTGAACTTTCTAATCATTACTTCAATCATTTTTATTATATTTTATTATCCACTAGCATACAAAAAACCTTCAAAATAAACTCCAACCCAAAACAAACGGAACCTAATTTCCTCATGAGCGAAGCCTATAAAAGGATCATCATCTTAAATTTTCAGAACTACTTTAATTGGCTTGATCTCATACACACTGGGTACATAGGCAGTCTAATACGATGTAGCCATAAACAATCCACAAAAACACAAAATCGCTAGTTGGAATTCTTTTGAAAGGATCCAATTACCCGTTTATAATATTCGGCGATTTTCCAGCATCGTCAGTTATCACATACATGTCTCGATATAATTAATGATATAAAAAGTATTGTTTCAATGATTATATTGTCTAATTGTTGTGATTATATCACCACTCTCCACAAATAGAAATATTTGCAACATATTATACATATATGAAATCACGAAACCTGAATTTCAAACAAAGTCAAACGATAACGAAATTTGCAATAGACAAAAATATTTATAAGACTATTATTTGCACCACACTCGTTCTACCGTTGCACCCCATCCATTCTATCGTTGCACCCCACCTACTGGTATACCACATCATTTTCACAGAATCAACATTGGGAGGTCGATTCCCATTGACGATTCAAAATCACTCAGTGGGAAGTCGGTTTTTGGCTCTATAATCAACATTCCCAACACAACAAGAAATATACTTTTTGGCCATAGTAGTTTTTGCCAAAAAAATATTGCGGCTAATACTACTTAGCTTTTCTCATTTGTCATGCTACTGTAGCTAAAAATAAATATATTAGCAATAAATTGATTTTGGGTTGTGACAAAAACTAAAATGCCAAAAAAATATTTTTGTTGTAGAATAAGACTGATTATATTGTGATGCACGGATAGTTTTGTATACCGGCAGTGTCATTGTGTTGCAGATAAAGAACACAAATATTATATATAGATCTTAACCCCTTGATTGCAATAGACAATAATATTATATATAGATCTCAACCCCTGTCGTGCAAGCAGGGCCGGCCCTGGCTCTTTTTGGGCTTAAGACGAAGACCCCGAATTGGGTCTTTTAGTTGAAATTATTTTTTTTTAAAAACATACTTACTGTTAGATATTTTTTCATAAATAAATATTTTGGTACTCGTTTGTATACGAGTTGCCGTAATTATTGTTATCGCAATGAAACGGGGTTCAAGTTGCCGTAATTAATGTTATCGCAATAAATATTTTGGTTATCGTTCATCAGTTCATGAAGGGATATGCATTTTCGGATTCTCAGATACATGCATTTTCGAACTGATATGTACTTACCCTTTCGTGTAAGGATTGCATGCTTTCATCCGGTGAACAGTGACAACCCTACCCTTTCGTGCAATGAGTACCTCCATTCGTTTATGGGGTACTTGCTGCCTATAAAATGCACAAGTATGCAGACGAAAATTCATAAGTTTGACGGCATCATCAGAAAAAATTTGAGTGTCCTCGGGTTTGATTCAAATAAGTCACTGTTTGAATCAAACACCTCCATTGTATCCTGAAAGTGATTTTCAATTGATCCCTTAGTCACAAATCGTGTGGGACGAAACATCTTTTAAAAGACAACGTTATTAACATGTCTTGGAGTTTGTATTTCTCTGTCAAATCCTAAGTACTACATTTTTTTTTTCCAATACTAATCGCGTTTTTAACATCCGTAAACACAAAAAATTAATAAAACTTGTTTGTATGTCTATTTTTTTTTTGGAACAAGTAAATTTTTTTATTTGGACCATTATCGATTGAAGTAAAAAAATATTTGGGCCTTTATCAAAAATTAAAATTAACATATTACATTAGGTTGGATTAGATTGAATCTACACGAATTTTTTTTCTGTTAACTAAGCACGATATCTTGTTGACTCTCTAAACCGCACCGTTTGACTTAAGACGGCGGTCTCCTTGGCCTCGCTGTGGGCCGGCCTTGCGTGCAAGCCATATCCAAGGATCCTGGTAAGCATATATTAACACATCCTAAGACAGCAAAAACAGTACTTTATTATTTTCTAAAACAAAAAGACAGCTAAAACAGTACTTTATTATTTAATGACGAGTTGGCGAATGGGAGACCCCTCTAACAATCCTGTCCTCTATCCATTGGACAAGAAAGATAATAAAAAAACTAAAGTAGCTGAAAACGATGGACTTAATAATATTATCAACATCATTCCTTGGATCTGTGCCGAACTCCGAATTAATCGGATCAGTGGGTTTCGGATACCGCAGACTTAAAAAAAAAAAATAGAAAAAAAAAAAAAAGAAACAGGCTTCAAATTTTGTCGTAATTAAATTTTTTTTTTTAGTGGATAGTACTTAGTAAAATAACCCCGGATAAATCATTTATTCGAATATACCTCTAATCTATCACCCATTATTGATTAATAATTCTTGCACTTCTTCCAAACTATAACTTTCAGTAAAGGGAAAATATTTTCATATGGTAATAAAATAGAAAACAATTTACTAAATTTTTTTTTCTGAGAAAACAAAAAACTTTATTAATTAACATCCGAAAAACACGCGGCTAATTTTGTTACTATACATATAAAGAAAAATTTAAAAATAGTATAATAATACTCCATCCGTTCCAAAATAATTGAGGCAGTTGTAAAAAAAAATTGTTTCAATATAACTGAGGAAGAACATTTTCCAAAGCCGTATTTATTTGCTAATTTTCTTACTTTACCATTATTTAATACTAGGTAAGAAGTTAAAAAAAACCGCATTAATTGTATCATAGATATTTTTTAGTCTTTGCATCCTTAAAATCATAGTATTAAATCACAATGTTAATAAACGTGTTTTTGGCAACTGCCTCATGTATTTCGCGACGGAGGGAGTAATAAAGGACGCATATATAGAGTAGAAAAAGGATTCAATAATGATCTACCTTTTCCATTATTACTAACAGAAAATTAGCTGCGTTACCTGATTAAGTATAGTACTTATTCTATCTATTTACAAAAATTGCGTCGGAGTCCAGGTTACTTTATTACTCCCTCCGTCTCATTTTGTTCCTGTTAGATAATGATAATGTTTAATGTGTGTGTGACATGTGTCCTTCTATGAGAATGAACACTTGTCTTATGCTATTGAAAGTTGTTATGGTAGATTCTCTACTAGATAGTATTAATAGGTGTGGTGCATTCCTTATGATTGAATCCAGAACAAAATCTATGAAATAATATTCTCCATTATCTTCTTTTTTCTGTTGGTATCAGAGCTATGTCGAGCGGACCACCGCTCTCTACCACTGTTCCGCCTGTTACTCCGGCCACCAGCCAGCCGGATACTACAGTATCGAACACTGCAGTCACCACACCTATAACTAATCCGATTACTGATCTGATTACTGTTATTCCATCACTTGGGATTCCGATTCAAACTTCCATGACCTTTAGTTCTGTTGCTGGAGCTCCACCGCTCTTTCCGGCACTCTCTGATGGTGGTTTTCCGACTTCGCTGTTTATTCCTAACTATGGAACATCCAGTCTATCACCACGAATGTCTGGATCAGCGTTGACTTCTTTTCCACCCCTTTCATCTGGAAATGCACCATTTACTGGTCACCTAGCTCAAACGTGTTCCGTTAAGCTTGATCAGAATAACTATTTGCTCTGGAGGTACATTGTTCTTCCGATTATCAAAGGTCATAAGCTTGAAGATCATCTCACTGGAAGCCGTCCCAGATCTACCATGGTGGGTGGTTTCTCTCTTTTCCGAAACACCGATGCCTGGGATAATGTTGATAATCTGTTGGTTGGCTGGCTCCTTAGCTCTATGACTGAACAGGCGTTGATGGAGGTTGTTGGTTGCAACACTACTCACAAAATTTGGCAAACTCTGGAGGTTCTTTTCAACAGTCAAGCTGATGCCAAAATGCATGCTTGAATACAAAGATGCTCTAACTAAGACATCAAAAGGGTCCAAATCGATGGCAGATTATCTAGTGGAAATGAAGGGCTACTCCGATAAGCTTGCTACTGCTGGTTACCCAATCAGCAAGTCAGAATTGATTCTGGGTACCCTTGGTGGCTTAGACCGTGATTATGAGTCCACCATTGTCAATATCACTGCTAGAGTTGGATCTATGAGCTGGCAAGAGGTCCAATCTCAACTCATTATGCATGAACGCCTGATTGCAAGATTGACTGGCCAAACCTCACATACTCACCAACCTGCTGCTATGTATGCTGGGAACAAATCGTTTAATCAAGATGGTCAATCCTCATCAAATAGGGGTAGAGGAAATGGTAATTACAGAGGCAGAAGTGGTGGCAGATCTGGAAATCAGGGCAGAGGAAGAGGTGGTAGAGGACCCAATCAGGGCAATCAGGGGAGTCCAGTGAACCAAAGTAAACAGGCAAAGATGGTGTGTCAACTATGTAGTAGAACTGGACACACGGTGACATCGTGCTGGTATAGATTTGATCAGAATTTCAACAACAATCTCACTGGACCACCACCTAGACATCCCTTTGCTTATATGGCTAGTCCCCAGACTGTTGGTGATCAGTCTTGGTATCTTGATAGTGGGGCTACTAACCATGTAACCTCTGATTTGAATAACTTGCATCTCAGTTCTAGTTTTGCAGGATCAAATGGCTTGGCTATAGGGAATGGTGAGTGCCTCCCTAGTAAAAACATTGGATATAGATCTTTGAACACCAACACTGAACCACTGCACATGAACTCACTTTTACATGTCCCTTCTATTGCCAAAAACTTACTTAGTGTTTCCTCTTTGACTAATGATAATGATGTGGTTGTTATTTTTAACTCTGATCCTGTGTTGTGAAGGACAAGAGAACAGGGGCTGTCCTCCTGAAGGGTGATGTCAAAGATGGTCTTTATCAGATGTTGGAACCAAATAAGAGCTGCATTCACTCCAAACTCAGTAGTGCTCATAGTCAGTGTCTTGTAGGTACTGTTACTAAGTTCAGTTTAGATTTTAATGTGTGGCATAGGAGGTTAGGCCACCCCTCTAGTGAGGTTTTGAAACAAATTCTGAGTACTTGTAATGTTCCTATGATTAATGAGAAAATGCACTTTTGTGATGCTTGTCAATTAGGCAAAATCTATGTTTTATCCTCTACTTTGTGTCAATCTCATGCGGAACATGTTTTAGACCTCATACACACTGATCTTTAGGGACCTGCAGCAGTTCAGTCCCAAGAAGGCTTTCAATAGTATATGCACTTTCTTGATGATCACTCTAGGTTTACCTGGATATACCCGCTGAAGCAAAAAATCAAAGGCTTTAACCATATTTACTCAGTTCAAAAACCTTGTTGAAAACCAGTTTTCCAGCAAAATAAAATATGTTTAGTCAGATTGGAGGGGAATATAGACCCTTCACTGACCCTTCAAAATGGTATAACTTTCAGACATCCTTGTCCCCACACACATTCTCAGAATGGAAGAGCTGAGAGGAAACATAGGCACATAACAGAAGTAGGCTTGTCCTTGTAGGCTCAATCCTAGTCACCCCTTAAGTTCTGGTGGCACAGTTTTGTTGAAGCTGTGAGTATCATAAATGTTCTGCCTACTAGGGTCTTGCAAAATAAGAGTCCTCATGATGTCCTGTTTAAAAAGAAACCTAGTTACTCTACGAGGCATGTGTCTGGATGTGCCTGTTTTCCTCATCTAAGACACTATCATACTACCAAGTTTCAGTATCATACTAGGAAGTGTATTTATCTTGGCCTAAGTCATAATCACAAGAGGTAAAAATGTTTGGATGAGTCTGGAAGAATGTACATATCCAAGGATGTTATATTCAATGTAGGTGAGTTTCCTTTTAAGGATGGTTTTCAGTTAGGACCTCATAGAGATGTTGTAGTTGCCATAGTTTCTGATCCCTCATCTACTACCTGGATCACTACACCCTACTACAGCAAGACAACATCTGATAAAGATTCATCTGCAGCACTTGACATCAATACTGGCACCAGTGATAGGTCACATAGCTCTCCATCATCCCATGTTTCACCTCAACAATCCCCTGTGTCAGCTCCTAGTCCTATTGTTAACCTTTTTACATCAACACCACCTGAGTCACCCCCAAACACACCAACTCATTCCTTTTCACCTGTCTCTGACATTCACACTTCAGATTATGAGCCTGTACCAACTCCATCCTCATCTTCACCACAACCAGCAACCAAATCTCCTCCTCAACCTCATCCAATGCAGACCAGATCCAAATCTGGCATTTTCAAGCCAAAAACCTATGTAGTGGAAGTAGTCTCACCAGTCCCTATGGAACCTACTAAGTCATCTGAAGCTCTTGCTGTTCCAGAATGGAGAAGAGCAATGGAGGAGGAATTCGCTGCCCTGAGGAGAAATAATACTTGGGAGTTGGTGCCACCATCAGGTAAGTATCATCTGGTTGATAACAGATGGATTTTTAAGTTAAAACTAAGACCTGATGGATCTGTGTTGAAACATAAGTCTAGGCATGTAGCCAAAGAGTTTTTACAAAACTATGGAGTTGACTTTACTAAGACATTTAGTCCAGTGGCCAAAGCAGCAACCATAAGAATTCTGTTAACTCTTGCAGTGACTTTCAACTGGAAAATTAGACAAGTTGACATAAATAATGCTTTTCTAAATGGACCTCTACATGAGACTGTTTTCATGCCACAACCTCAGGGGTTTGTAGATCCCCAAAAACCTTATCATGTGTGCAGGTTGAATAAGGCCATGTATGGCCTCAAACAGGCACATAGGGCCTGGTTTGATGCCATGAGTAGACAAATGGTGAACTGGGGTTTTAGACAGTCTGTTTGTGATTCCTCTCTGTTCATTTTCAAAACTAACACTGATGTGCTTTATGTGTTAGTGTATGTGGATAATATTCTTGTCACAGGAAATAACACTCAGCTGATATCTAAATTTGTAAAGCAGTTGGATAGCAAATTTGCCTTAAAAGATTTGGGGGCTGTCTCACACTTTCTGGGATTGGAAGTTCACGGAGATGATACAGGCCTGTACCTGACTCAGAAGCACTATGCTGCTCAACTTCTTAATAAGGTAGACCTGGGAAATCTGAAAGCCTGCCCTACACCTATGGTTTCCGACACACACCTGAGCCCAGGTCAGGGGACACCTATGGTAAATCCTACTCTATATAGAAGTGTTATTGGTGCCTTATAGTATTTGAATCTTACCAGACCAGATTTGAGTTTTGCTGTGAATCATCTCAGTCAGTTCATGCAAGTTCCCATAGATGAACAATGGAAAGCTTTAAAAACAGTTCTCAGATATATCAAGGGCACACTAAATTTTGGTTTGAATTTCAAAGCTAGTCCTCTACTGCATCTAAATGGATATTCAGATGCTGATTGGGCATGTAGTTTGATTGACAGAAAATCAGTGGGGGGTTACTGTGTTTTTCTTGGAGAATGTCTGGTGTCCTGGAGCTCTAGGAAGCAAAATGTGGTGTCAAGGTCCAGTACTGAGTCTGAGTATAGAAGTGTGGCAAATCTAGCAGCTGAAGTCATGTGGCTTACACAACTGATGAAGGAAATGTATCTACCAGTGATCAGAGTTCTCATCTTATGGTGTGATAACACAGGAGCTGCAGCCTTGGCTTCTAATATAGTTCATCACTCAAAAACTAAACACATTGATATTGATGTTCACTTTATAAGAGACCAAGTGCTGAAGGGCAAGCTGAAAGTGCATTATATTCCATCTAGTGATCAGATTGCAGACACTTTAACCAAAGCTCTTTCCAATGCTCAGTTTCAGCATTACAGAGGCAAACTGAATGTCTTCAACCTACCTTCAGTTTGAGAGGGGGTGTTAGATAATGATAATGTTTAATGTGTGTGTGACATGTGTCCTTCTATGAGAATGGGCACTTGTCTTATGCCATTGAAAGTTGTTATGGTAGATTCTCTACTAGATAGTATTGATAGTTGTGGTGCATTCCTTATGATTGAATCCAGAACAAAATCTATGAAATAATATTCTCCATTATCTTCTTTTTTCTGTGTTCCGAACATTTTGGAAGTCTAAAAGTTTAAGTAAACATCATTTATTACCTTGTCTAATTATTTAAAATACGGCTAGTTTACAATTATGTCATTTTTTTTATTGTCTTTTAACATTTTTTTGAGGGAAAATAAATGTCTTTAAACATTTTAATAATGTGGTTATGTGGGCATTTTGGAAATTTAAGTAGAAATTTTTAGTCTAAATTGAGTTATAAGGCTTATTTTGAGACATCTAAAAATGAAATAAGTCCCGGCCCGAACAATTTGGGACGGAATGAATACTTATTATTGTTTGTTCGTTGTTCAACACAGATGTCTCACTACCTTAATCTGGTTAAGGAAGTCGGTTGGTGGCATAATTCTTTATTGTTATAAAAAAAAAATTTGGTGATTGGGGGCATAGTTCGTAACCCCACCCCCCAAAAAACTGAACAACAATATTTTTTTTATTTTTTTTGAGAAGGACAACTCTTATTATTTTATCGTGAGATTCACCGTCAAAATTCACTCACTGAATCTCCCCAGTGAATCCCGAAAAACAGTGAATATCGTCAGTGAATTTCGAAAGCAGATTTTCGAAAATCACGTCGGAATACGATGAATGTGGTCTCAAAATAAAGAGTATGAAAAAAGTAAACAAATTGGTGAAAGAATTTTCAAGTTTCGAGGTCTACATTGAGAGATATGAGTATTTAAAAAATATGAATGAGAGATAAAGTGATGGTTATTTATTTATTTATAAAAAAAGCGCCAGAATTTATTAAAATAAATTGTTTTGTCCTTTATGCAAAAGTTCTAAAAATGCTGTCATTCTGCTTAATTGATGAAATGTGTTTGTCCTTCTTCCTAATTCCAAAAAAAAAAAAATACAGTTTAATAACAATTCATTTCCACTCTAAAATACAATTAAAAACAATTCATTTCCACTTCAATTTTTTTTTAATAACAATTCATTTAATTCAAAAAAATTTAAGAATTCAGTGTCCATTTTATGATACATCTCGTTATATTACGTATTATATAGCATATACCTGTGTATACTTTTTCCAAGCCCTGAGATTGAAAATATATACTGTGTGGACTGTGGAAGAATAAAGAATTGATTGCATTAAAATAGTAGTTAAAGTTCAGGATCCTCACCCTTTTTACTTGATACATTAAGGTCTTTATTTTCCGATTCTCTAACCTCTGTTTTATTCTTGTAAGGTCTTAAGTTTTCAAGGTGAGTTATCTATCTAACCTCATTATTCTTTTGATGTGAGTTATTTCTCTAACATGTGTCTTTGTCTTGTAAGGTATTAAGTTTTCGAGGTGAGTTATCTCTTTAACCTCATTTCTTTACGAGGAGGGTTATCTCTGGAACCTCATTATTCTTTCTATGTGAGTTATTTCTCTAATTCTGCCTCTTGTAAGATCTTAAGTTTTCTAGGTGAGTTATCTCTCTAACCTCATTATTCTTTTGAGGTGAGTTATTTCTCTAACGTCATTATTCTTTCAAGGTGAGTTATTTCCTTAACCTCTGCCTTAATCTTTAAGGTCTTAATCTTTGTGTGGTTGATCAGGCCAAAGACAATTCTAGCGCAGCTAGTTTGTAATTCGAGACATCGTCTGTGTGAATATAACAGTGACATGTCTCGAATTAGTGCGAGTCATGCTCGTTATAATATTAACAGTGACATATATTGTTTTGATAATACATGATGAATGAGAATATCAATTCCTATTACATACATAATATCTTCTTAAATTATCAACATGCCACGTTCTTGGAATGGTTCTCCCGTCCAAAGTAGTGAGTTTGTAAGAACCATTTACATAAGCTTATGTGACTCTGTAAGGCCCTTCCCTGTTCAGTTGTAATACTCCAGGTGGTTTAGAGAAATCGAGCTCCCTCCTGATCCATCTCCAGGACTACGTGAAAATAGCTTGATCCCTTACAATACGAGGGTACGTAGGCAACCGATTCTGCATTGGCTCAACAATAATCCTCCATTTACGGTGGTCGGATTACGCTCTTGAAGTCTGATTACCCGGTTTCTAACCCGATTTCCTTGTTGACGATTTTGAGCATTGTCAAACCCCATCCGTCCCTTAATTATACGTCGTTCTAATTTTGACAAGCATTTCAAATAAGTAATTGATCCGTCTTGTATTATTCTCGGACAAAAACACCTTTAATCTTTGAATGAGTTTAACATTGTTTTTTAAGGGATGAGTTTTATATTATGGAGTACCCAATATCAACATATTGATGAGTTGATTTAAGGTTGATAATCGGATTAAAATGTAAAATTTTATTGTTGTACTGACTTGTGGGAATGATTATATGAAAGAGGGAGTGGAAATACATGATAGAAAAAAGCAACAACCCTAAAGAAAAGGAATCAGGGCAAATCGACTGTTCGCTACCCCAAATCCTAAGTTTGCTACAGTGTTTTACGGTGAAATAAACCCTAAATCCACGGTTCCACTGTTTCAATGTTTCAATTTCCGTTGTTTTTTATGAAAATAATCTAAAAAATTACGTCAGAAATTATCAAATGAGGTGTCAAAATAAAGTCGACAAAAAAATGAAAAATATGATGAAAAAATTACGAAAATTTAAATGATATATTTTTGTTTTATGATATTGGGTTTGAGACGAAATTTAAAATTATACTGCCTCCGTTTCTTTTATTAGTCACTTTTGGTGTTGGCACAAGGACTAAGAAATTGATTAATGTTTCTGAAATACTACATCTGTCTCAAAATATAAGTCACTCCACATTTTTTTATTTTAAAATATAAGTCATTCTACGTTACCAATGAATAATTTATTACTTTTTTCCCTAACTTGCCTCTAAATTATGAACAATTCAACTACTTTTAAATACTTTATAAATGAGTTGAGGAATCGTGCTATATCAATTGTTTTCTAAATCGTTCTGCTACACGTTTTAAACTCTTTAGTAAAAGAGAATATAAAGATCTTTATTTTTTTTTTAATTCCATTCTATTCGAATAAAGTAATGTATTTTATAAATCATACTCTTTCGATCAAAGAGATATTTCACTGCTCTTTTTCTTTGTATATTGAATCTGTATCATCATTTCATTAATGATAGTCAAATGATATTTTAGTCATTTCACCCTAAAATTTATGTAATTGAACTATTTTCTTAATATGCGTGAAAGCACCCAAAATAACTTATATTTTGGGACAGAGGTAGTATAACATTAAAATAACTAGATTGTCCTTCTTTAATCTTTTGCATATATTTGCAATCATTACATACGATATACTGAAATGTAGATATCCATTGACAGTATTTCTATTGGAGTTCTAAAATGACTTTTGGTGTTTTTGATTATTTGGAAAATTATTTTTTATTTTCTGAAGTGTAAGACTTTCTTTAAATCCCTCAATTAATATGAGGGCATAGGTGAAAAAAATTAAATTATGTATTCGGAATCTAAAAGAACATATATAAGTGAAAAAACAAATTCTTAAAAATGACCGTTAAATGATAGTAGTACTAATTAATTGTCTTTTTTACAATAAAGAACCAATAATTTATCCATTATCGTGTTTGCATAACGTGTCTTTTTTATTTCCCAAGAAATTTTGTCTGTTTTACGGTAAAGTCGATAAAATACTTACAAAAATTTCATAAATTTACTTATAAAACATGACGAGGCAAGTACTTAAAAAAAAAAACCATTGGTAATGGTTCTGCATCTTTTTTTCTTTTTGTTTTTTTTTTTTAACGGAGATAAGGGGTTCTGTTACAAATGTGGCCAAAAAATATGACCCCAATATACTCAATCGGCTGGCTTTCTGTTTTGGTTAAACACGATTTGTGCATGGAGCACATGATAAATGTGAGACAAAAACCAACGGAGCATCAGACAACACTTTTTGTAACTGCAATCAATTCTCATCTTCTCATCGAATATCTTGACGATATATATTCTTGCCAAACTAAGAACATAATTTCCTTACGCATTTTTATTTTTGTTTTTGTTTTTTTTGCCGATTTATATCTTAAAGTTGCCCAAATTGTGGGTTTTATCAAGAAGCAACCCAACGGGTTTGAGAAAACTTCCATATATATATTAAGTCATTTACACGAGAATCACATTCTTCTACCATCTAGAACAATATGTAAGAGTCATGCTTGTTATGTCATTTTTAGACTTTAATTTATTGTTAGGGTCTTCAAATTTTTAATAGTTATTTCTTTTGTCCAATACTATAAGGTTTGTTAGAGTAATTACACAATTTAACAAAACTAATAAGCCTAAAACATGTTTTGATTACCATTATTCAAATAGTTGTTAAAGTAATAAAGATGCCTAGATGAATAATGAATTGCCCATAAAAACGAAAAACCGTATAATAAATATTTTATTGGTATTCTATAAACAATTATCTTATCAGACAAATTCTTACTAGGTCGTGTTGGATTGAAAATGTTTTATATATAATAAAATTTGATCGATTTAGTCCGCATGAATTGAAACTAAGTTAGGCTAGTGAACTACGTTGAAACAATCGGATGGCCTGGAGTAAGATGTTTTGATAGATTTAGTTGGATTATATAGAATGTTTAGTATAGAAATTCTTTTGGTCGGGTGGGCTTAACCCTACTTTACCCATAATATAGCTATGTCCCTGCTTGTATGTACTTCCGTCTTTATTGTGTCATTTTCTAGAGAGAAAAATAGCAACAAAAAAAACATTTGACATTTTTTTTTGTTTGTGGAAGGAAAGAAATTTTACTCAACCAAGTCCACTAAACACGCGGAATACTAATTGTCCGGCGGTCTATTGCCCCAAGAGATTTGTGATAACGTGAAATTTTAGGGTGGTCCAGGTGTAAGTTTTGGACCACCAAGTCAGCACTTTCAAAGGGATATATTGGTGGAAAGTTTTTACAGAAAGGGCCCATTTTATAATGTTGGATTCCTATTGATTATGGTGCACCAACTAGGATTTGAACCAGGTCCAACATAAAATTTATGATAACTCAAAGAGAAGAGACTATAAAGAGACAACATATGTGACGTGACATTTCTCAAACGCCAAATAAAGGAAAACTTCAAAACAAAAGGGGAAAAAAATGAAGATTTATTTGACATTTAATTCTTATCTTAGTAGATGTTGTTCACGCTTATGATATTGCGGAAATGTACGCACATAGAGTAAAACGGATGCATTGCTGTTGACAAGTTGTAAAACCCCATAATTTTATTAAGGGCATCTTCATCACTTATTGTCAAATTGTGGTCAGAAAATATTTTCCATTGCATTCATTCATCAATACATCATATATTTATACACCATAGAGGACTCTACATCCCATAAAATACTAAACGCCCCCAAGTTACCAAAATATAAATATATGATAATAATAATAATTATATAAATATAATCCCTGCAATACACCCCTCAAGTTAGAGCATGAAGATCCCAAACGCCCAACTTGAAGAGTAAGAAATCAAACTGTTGTTTCCCTAATGCCTTGGTAATTAATATATCTGCCAGCTGCTCCCGGGTAGGCACAAACGCCGGGGTGATAAGGCCTTCAGTAATCGCATTTCGAACAAAGTGGCAATCTGCTTCAATATGTTTGGTGCGCTTATGAAAAAACTAGATTCTGAGCAATATGTAACGCGGCTTGACAATCACAATGGAGTGCTATACCCATGGGAATCCATACCCCTAAGTCACCAAAAAGTTGTCAAAGCCGTTTTAACACACATGTAATGGCGGCCATGGAGCAATATTCTGCTTCAACAGACGAGCGGGACACCGTCTGCTGCTTCTTAGTCTTCCATGAGACCGGAGAGGTCCAAAGCAACACGAACCATCCACTCAAGGAACAACGTGTGACCGGGCAACTTGCCCAATCCAAGTCACACCACCCCTCCAAGCGTAATGGGCTATCTGCCCGCAACAGAATGTCCTGACCTGGATTCTTCTTCAAGTAGCGGACAACTCACAACGCAGCATCCCAATATTCGACTCGCGGCTCCTGCATAAACTGAGAACGAATATGAACATAGTATCCCATGTCAGGACGGAGAAAAAGTCTCATTATAGTCAATCCAGTCGACAATCTTATTACAATATGCGACCGACCGGGTTTTTAAACGTTGGAGATTACCCATCTCATCGTACTTTTCGGTATTGACCTATTGCTTCCCAAGGCCTTCTTTCTAGGAGGCAACTCATGTAGTACCCCACGTGTCTTGTTTCTCCAAGGCGCGTATTTCTTCGGCCATTGCTTTTCACCAACCTTATACTTCACGGTCTCTTTAAAGAATCGGGGTGGAATCCCCGCAGTCACATTTTCTAGGTATTTCCAATAGGCATAAGAAAAACCAGAATAATCCACAAAATGCGTAAGATGATATAAATTACCTGAGGAGGCCGATGGACTGGAGGAGTGCGCTGAAGGACATTTCTTAACCATTTTTGTATGTGTCACAAATTCGCGATATCTATAATTGGGAATTTTCATACGTTTTCCTCGACCCATCTCCACTATTTCTCCGAAAGCGGCTCACTTACAATCTCCCACATGTTGGTTGGACGATACCGATTTCACCACGCCACACGTGTCACGATAGGAATATGGCTAGAACCTTAGCTTTGAGGACCAAGATTCCCTTGGTAGGCTAAGGGCGATCTCCACCTCCAAATGAGAAGGGTGCTCAGTCCTTCCTCGGTCCACCGCAGTCGGTCAAGACGAGATAAGCGGACACGCCCCACTTCGGTCATCTGGACCTTGGTTACTCACCGCAGTCGGTCGGCAGAGCGTCTGAATAATGTCGTTCGTCGGATACTTATGAGGAGAATCCTGAGCCATTAAGGCTCTGAATCTTTCTATTTGATTACCGAGATTATCTCCAAAATTAAGGTATAAATACGGTTTAGTTATACTTGTGAGACACAAAAAGAAGTTCCATGAAGGACACGGCACAGGAAGGCCTAGGGCACAAATGTTCCCTATGTAAACACTCATAATTACGGCGGATTTGATTCCATTTCATACTTTGGATACGTAGTCAACTTGGGGAAATCCCAGGCTAAGTCTAAATCATACTCCCAAAAATCCTTCCCCCATTCATACTATCTTGTTTTTCATCCTTAATTCAATTACCTTTAGATTAAACAGCCCAGATTTTGTACCCGAAGGATTTTGTTTCGTCAATTGGCGCTAGAAGGAGGGCCTTATACTGGTGATTGGTTAGGGTTTGTTCTAAATACCATCTAATGGCAAAGAAACGCAAGCAAAAAGCTGCAAAAAATGCCCAGAATACCCACAAAAATGGTACTAGGGAAGAAAACAACGTGGATTTTGAGGACCTCACGCAACAATCACAGGAAATTTCTCTAAACTCAGAACAACAAGCAGTAATTGATCAGCTGGCTGCCATGGACCCAACCATCAGGCAGGTTATCCTTCAGACGGTACAACTAGAGGGTAGTACTCTACAAAGAGATAGCGGGGAGAAAACTCCTTCTGGTCCGACACAGAGCAAGTATTATGAGGAGGCATCTACCTCAAACAAGGTAATTAAACCCTTGAATGCCCGAGCTAGGGAAACAGCTCGAGCCGAGATCAATGCCATGATGGGCAAAAGACTGATGAGTTCTCCTTTGCCTCACTTTTCTCAAGGCAAATTGATGAGTATGAGCAACCGGCCGGATTCAAGGTCCCAAAATTGGATCCGTATGACTGGTCCAGGGACCCGTTGGACCATATTTTTTAGTATATCATGCAAATGAACCTATTTAATGCCGCTGATTAGATGAATTGCAAAGCCTTCCCCAAGCTGTTGACGGGCCGGGCCCGTGAGTGGTTCCGAAGGTTTCTGCCGAGGGCGGTGTCTAAGTTTTCCGAATTGGGCAGGATGTTCCTTAATGCTTTCATCATGGCTAAGCCATTTCAGAGATACGCGACCCCCCTGCTCACCATCAAGCAAAAGAAAGAGGAGTCTGTCCTCCAGTACCTAAAGAGGTTTAACGAAGAGTCTGTGCAAGTAAAGGACATGATCCCTTATAGATTTCCACGTTTGTAGCTGGATTGCGTGAAGGGAAATTGAACGCCAAGCTAAACAGAAAGGTCCCTAGGTCCATGGAAGAGTGCATGGATGCAACATACAAACATTGTCAGAAGAAGCGAATAGGCTAAAGCGGGAATAAAAAAAAGGAGAATTAAGGAGAGAGAAAAAGCAGAGGATAAGCTTGATAAGAAGAGAAAAGCGGTGTGGGAATGAGCGACGGCCCCAATCTCAAATCGGCTGAGGAAAATGGAGCCTTGCAAGAGAGGGATTTTATTCCTCTAAACCGACCTCGAGTGCAAGGCCCGCGAGTGGTTCCGAAGGCTTCCGCCGAGGGCGGTGTCTATGTTTTCTGAATTGGGCAGGATGTTCCTCAATGCTTTCATCACGGCTAATCCATTTCAGAGATATACGACCCACCTGCTCACCATCAAGCAAAGGAAACATGAGTCTATCCTCCAGTACCTAAAGAGGTTTAACGAAGAGTCTGTGCAAGTAAAGGATGCGGATGATCCCTTATTGATTGCCACGTTTGTAGCTGGATTGCGTGAAGGGAAATTGAATGCCAAGCTAAACAGCAAGGTCCCTAGGTCCATAGAAGAGTGCATGGATGCAACATACAAACATTGTCAGGGAGAAAAGCGAATAGGCTAAAGCGGGAATAAAAAAAGAGAATTAAGGAGAGAGAAAAAGTATAGGATAAGCTTGACAAGAAGAGAAAAGCGGTGTGGGACTGAGCGACTACCCCAATCTCAAATCGGCTGAGGAAAATGGAGCCTTGCAAGAGACGGATTTTATTCCTCTAAACCGACCTCGAGTGCAGGTTTTGGTGATTATAGAACGGAAAGGGATATCTCGGACACCACCTCCTATGAGAGGTCGTGCAGAGAGGAGGGATCAGAGAAAATTCTGCGCCTACCACCAGGATGTGGGGCATGATTCAGAGGAATGCACATACTTGATAAGTGAAATGGATGTAGCCATAATGGAGGGAAAAGTGGATGAGGTCGTAGATTGGTCTCAAAACCCTGAACCCTAAGGTCGAAGAGAGTTCAGATGCAGGTCAGATAGGTGAGATCAGGAAAGACAAGAGGAGCCCCGAAGAAGGAGAGACATAACTCCCAATGCCCGGTCAATACTATCAATACTATTGTTGGTGGACCTTGCATCAGTTTGGAGGGTCTGAACGGAAATGTCGGGAAGTCTGTGATTTATGGTCCGAAGGACCCACTCCTCATGGTAACCATTAATGAGGGTCTAGTCATCGAGGCCGTAGTTCACAAGAATCTGGTGAAACACATATGTGTCGATACGGGAAGTGCGGTTAGCGTGTTATATCATTCCGCCTACCAATCAACGAATCTGAAAGGCTCGAAATTGAAACCCGTCTCCACCCCACTTTTTGGATTTGCAGGGCCTCCGGTGCATCCCTTATGAATGATAAAGCTGGAAAAGACCTTTGGAAAAGAGTCAATGAACAAAACATTGATGGTATACTATGTGGTGGTAAAGGCTCCCTCAGCCTATAACATTATTATGGGAAGACCTGCATTAATTGAAGTCCGAGTTATTATCTCACTGGCCCATATTAGTCTGAAGTTTCCTACGGCAGGAGTTTCGATGGAAATCAAAGGAAATGTAGATACGGCCAGGAGCTGTTACACATCAATGATCAACAGGAAAGGGATCGAGTTGGCACCAACGGAGACAAGTTACAGGTACTATTGATTTGTTTTTATGCCTTCGATTTTGATACATTCCTCATTTATCTTCAGTACTTTGTTACTTTACTTTATGAATGATATGATTTGCACTTGGCGGGTGCCTTTTTATGAAAATTAAGTTTTTCTTTATCGTATGCTATGATTTTGATACATTCCTCATTTATCTTCAGTACTTTGTTACTTTACTTTATGAATGATATGATTTGCACTTGGCGGGTGCCTTTTTATGAAAATTAAGTTTTTCTCTATCGTATGCTATAATACTTGTATGAACTGCAGAAATCCGGTGAAAGTTCAGAGTGTAACTTATTCTAAGTCCGCAGGACGGACACCCTGAAATCCGCAAGTCACAGACAAGTGTAATTTATTCTATGTCCGCAGGACGGACACGTTGAGATCCGCAGGTCAGACCAGCATAATTTATTCTAAGTCCGCAAGACGGACGCGCTGGGATCCGCAAGTCGGACCAGTATAATTTATTCTAATCCCGTAGGACGGACACGCTGAGATCTGCTGGTCGGACCAATGTGATTTATTCCAAGCCTGCAGGAAGGATACACGCAGAAGGAAAGGGCCGAGATCGCGAGTCGGACCAGTGTAATTTATCCTAAGTCCGCAGGACAGATGCACTGAAATCCATAGGTCGGACTAGCGTAATTTATTCTAAGTCCGCAGGTCGAACCAGTGTAATTTATTCTAAGTCTGCAGGATGGATGCGCTGAGATCCTTAGGTCAGACCAGTGTAATTTATTCTAAGTCCGCAGGACGGACGCGCTGAGATCCACAGGTCGGGCGCGCTCAGATCCGCTGTTTGGACTCAGTGTAATTTACATAGTGCCAGTTCCCAAACTTCCCAAATCAATTGATGAACCAAACTTCCCTGGTAAAACAACTGAAGACAGACCAGAACCAGTTTCTCGGCCTCGATTTCGGTCTTGCCAGAATCGTTTTGTTGACATTGGAAGACTACGGATTTGTAATCTTCGATCGAGATCGATCCTCGATTTCCAACTACTCAACAACCCACTCCTGAACAACATGATTCTGACTCAGTTGAAGAAATTCAAGAACCAGTTCTTGAAGAACCAATCGAACAAAATATAGATCCTTTGATGCAAACATCTGCTTATCAATGGATGAGAGATCACCTTGAAGAACAAGTTATTGGTGACACTCAAGCTGGCGTTTGAACAAGACATCAACTAGATGCAATGATTGCATGTTTTCTATCTCAATCTGAACCTAAGGAAATAGAAGAAGCTTTGAAAGATCCAGACTGGATATTAGCTATGCAAGAAGAATTGAATGAATTTGAAAGAAATCAAGTATGGGAAATGGTAGAAAGACCAGTTCATGTGAATATCATTGGAACCAAATTGGTTTTTAGAAACAAAATTGATGATGATGGGAATATCATCAGAAACAATGCTAGGCTTGTAGCTAAAGGATATTCTCAAGTAGAAGGTATAGACTTTGATTAAACTTATGCACCAGTTGCAAGATTGGAAGCAATCAGGCTATTTCTTGCCTTCGCAGCTCACAAAAAGTTCAAAGTATATCAGATGGACGTTAAAAGTGCATTTTTGAATGGAATTCTAGAAGAAGAAGTGTATGTTCAACAACCACCTAGATTCGAGATCAAAGATCAAGCTGATAAAGTTTTCAGACTAAGGAAAGCTCTTTATGGACTTAAACAAGCACCATGATCTTGGCATGAGACTCTATCTTAGTTTTTAGTGGATAATGGATTTATCAAAGGAACTATTGACAAAAAATTATTCAGAATGAAAAATGAAGAGAACACTCTACTTGTTCAGATCTATGTTGATGACATCATTTTTGGATCAGAAAATGAAAAGTTGTGTGAGAAATTTGCAAGTTTAATGAAGAGCAAATTTCAGATGAGTATGATGGGAGAATTGAATTATTTCCTTGGATTACAAGTTAAACAATTAGATGATGGAATTTTCATTCACCAAACCAAGTATACTAGAGAACTTATCAAAAAGTTTGGTATGGAGAAATCAACTGGAATTTCTACACCACTGGGGACCAACATCAGTCTAGATGAAGACAAAGAAGGCAAAGATGTTGATCAAACACTTTACAGAAGAATATTTGGAAGCTTACTCTATCTTACAGCAAGTAGGCCAGATATATTCTTTACTGTTGGTGTATGTGCAAGATTTTAGTCAAAACCAAAGGAAAGCCATCTCACAGTTGTAAAAAGGACCTTGAAGTATCTGAAAGATACAGATGGAGTTGGAATTTGGTATTCAAGAGAAGGAGAATTCAAGCTGATATCTGTGGACAGAAAGAGCACCTCAGGCACATGTCAGCTACTAGGAAATAGACTTGTGTCATGGTTTAGCAAAAAGCAAAACTCTATCTCAACTTCAACAGCTGAAGCAGAATATATAGCAGCTGGAAGTTGTTGTGCTCAAGTTTTATGGATTAGACAGCAATTAAGAGATTATGGGATAGAAGAAGGAATGATTCCCATAATGTGTGATAACACAAGTGCAATTGCAATAACCGATAATCCAGTTTTACACTCAAGGACGAAACACATTGATGTACGTCACCACTTTATAAGAGATCATGCGGAGAAATAGGATATTACAGTTCTTTATGTACCTACTGAAGATCAGTTGGCTGATATCTTTACAAAGCCATTGGACAAAGAAAGATTTGCCAAACTAAGAACAGAATTAGGGATAATTAAAGTTAGGTAAGTCAGTTAAGCCAGATATTCGTCAAGGGGATTAATCTTTGTTATGTTGGGTGCGCTCACTTAACAGATTAGTCATTGACATCAACAATCTCAAACTGATCAACTAAAACTGAAAGATTTAACGGAACTGAAAAACTGAACCCATAAACAGTTTTACTCCAGCCAACTTAAGTCAAAGGTTGATAAGATAAAACCGACAACGGTTATATCGCATTTAATTAATGCAGTTCTTTTGTCAGAATATATTGCGTGTACACCCCATTACTGTCAGAGCAGTACATGTCTTGGTTACACAAACCATCATGGAATTTGAAAAGTTGTACTAATCAACCGCCAGTACATCATCCCCATATATTCAACCCTCGTTCACACTCTCCTAAATCAGACGTTTCAAAATTCTTTTTAACTCAATCTTTTTCTTGAAAACAAAAATTCAGATTTTTCATAATCCTTTCATCTCAAAGTTCAATTTTGTTTTCACTCCCAAAATGACCTCCTCAAAGAAATCACAAGAAGAAAGATTGATCATAGAGTTAGATGTGTATACATTTGAAATGTATGAAACTATGTGCAACAACACTCTGTTAGCGAGTTATATCTGCGAGAAGATTCAGAAACAACTAGGATTAAAAAATATCATGGAGGTCACTTTCAATGAAGAACGTGATGTGGAAGGGATTTTGCAGTTCTGGGAGAATATGCGTTTGGTAAGAGACTCTCTATTCACTACAGTTCATGGAGATCGTATTATTATCAATGAACGAGTCATGAAGTCACTATTTGGTTTCACAAATTCATCTGTGACATCAATAGATTTGACTTCTCTACCATTGAAAAGGGACACCTTTCTTAAGCAAATTACCTTATCTAAAGAACCAGTACAAGTTGGTATTCATGTTGATAAACTCAAGCCAGAGTTTGGATATCTTAGCAGATGGCTCAGCAAACATGTTATTGGAAAATCCAAAGGAATCAGTACATTATCCGATGACATTGTTTATCTGATGAACATAATTTGGGACGAAATAGAATTCAATTGGGCCGGTTATGTCGTCAATCAGATAAAGAAGCAACACTTAGCTGAATTAGAAAGTGTACAAAGAGCTCAAGCTGAAGGACAAGCAACTATTGGCAGATTCCGACTGCAGAAAACACTCAGTGGAATCATTCAGTTTTATTTGGAGAAACTCAAGGAAGGGAAGAAAGCAAGACAAACTGTAGCCACAGAGGAAATCGCAGCAGTCACAAGAACAACTTCCCAACTGAAGCGGTCGAGAAATCGTGTCTCAAAGAGAAGTCGAACACAAAGAAATCAAGCGGAAGGCTGATTCAGCAAAAGAAAGATCAGTTGTAAAATGTTTATACCCAGGAACTTCAAGTAAGAAAGCACCAACTGAGGGGGAACAACAACTGACAACTGAAGTTACAAAGGAAAATATCACTGCTGATTATACTTCTCAATCAGATCAGCAATCAGTCTCAGTTTTTGAAGCTGACAGAATTATCAAGCTAATCAAGATGAAACTCAAACCAGAAGATTCTCGTGATGCTATCTTACAATCTGAAGAAAAGTTACTCTTGAAGGAATTGGAAATTAGAGATCTATATACTCTATTTCCCTTGTCAGAGTTTCTTGCAAATTGCTTCAATAGATTCACTGAACTAGCTCAACGAAGATCAGCCACATCATCTTTTCCCGAAGATATGTCAAAGAAGAAGGATGATGATGAAGATGATAATTCAAGAAAAGAAGCTGACATGACTACAGTTTTGCAAACAGACACTCAACCTCAACCTCTAGCTACGCAAACTGTAACTTAGCAAGGAGATTTGCCAGTTGGAAATCAGACAACTGACAATTAGCAAGCAGCTGATGGAATTAATAATCAACAACTTATGATCATTGAAGATATCACTCAGTCTAAAGATCAAACAGAAGCAACATATGATCCTTCTGATATCCTGACAAAGGAAGAATTGGCCAAAGTTCATGAGAACTTGAAGATTGTGCTCAGTCAAAGGGATGCACACAATAGCCTTCTATCAAATATCTCTGGATATCTAGATTATAGAACTAAAATATATATCTCAGTTCATGCAAGACTAGAGATGATCCATAAGTCAAGTTCATGTTCTGCTTCAGAAATTTTGCTACTTAAACAGAAACTTGAAGACTCAACCGCTGTAGATAGGGAAACACATGCTCAGGCTCACTGGCATATGAATCAACACATCTACGGGTTAGAGAATCAGGTCAAAGAAGTACTTGCTTCTCAGCAACGTATATCAGCCGATCAAAAGGCAACCCATGCTTTGGTAGATCAATTGTATGATGCCAAAAAGGGGGAAGCTGAAGAAGAAAAGCTGAAATTACTCAAGGAAAAGAAGCAACTCGAAGACGAATTGGAAAGATATAAATCAGATCCAAAGTTCTTTAAGAAAGAGTTAACTGACGAGCAGCTCATTGAGAAATATAGTCAAACTGAAGATCGGAGAGCTACTCTTACAAAGGATCTGTGGTTAAAGTTTGTCAAAGATCATAATCCTATCAAAGCCAAGTACAAGGATAAGACTATTGAAGAATCCTTGAGCTACTTCTTATCTGATGAACTCTACAATCAGAAAATGGCGCAATATAAGAAGATCAAGAAGATTGAAGACAAACTGAAGATTAAAGACAAAGCTGAACAATTGAAATCTAATGTAGCAGAATTTGAAAAATACTACTTGAATGAATCAGTTTTACCAAAGTTAATTTTATGGAGAAAATGGAAAGAAGGAAGTCAAGTAGACTATAACAAGACCTTTTCTAAGGAAGACTCAAAACTAGAACATGATTATCATCTACATGACAAAGAGATGAAATATATCTCAGTTAAACAAAAAGCACAGAAAGGAGATTAGTCTTTAGTCAAATTTATTTGAACAAAGTGTAACTATTCCAGTTTTTGCGTATTCTAATGAAATCCAGTTTTCCAGTTTTACATTGTTTTACATTGTCTTGATCTTTAAGCTTTTCTTTTAGGGAGAGTTTTGGCATCATCAAAAAGGGGGAAATTGTTGGAAATGAAATTTATGTTTTGATGATAATTCATCATATTTACTCAGAATATTATCTTAACCTCATTGATGAAGTGCTGAAGCTAGCTGTTATAGTGAAAAGCTAGAAGATTTCTAGAATTGAATGTATACGTTTTACTAGAGTCTATATTTGTATAGGTTACATCAGACAAGCACTGTAATAGTTAGTGTGTCGTGAAACTGAAAACTGGAAGTCATTTAGAAAACTGGAAATCATCAAGATAAATAAACTGACTCAGACTACACCAATATGAAACTGAAAAAGATAAGTTCGTTGATGAACAAAGACTCGGTTGGCTTATCTAGAAGATTGAATAACTGAGGGTCAAAGACTCAGTTATAGAAGATTGAACAACTGAGGGTTCAAACTTAGTTATGAAGATTACAAGTCGAGACTATAAAGTTAGACTTCAGGAATGTTTGTGGTGACCTGAACTGACTTTACGGATCTTGTATGAAGACCTAAGAATCATAAGGATAATGAATTCTTAGAAGATAATTGTTCATGGTGTACTCTGATTAAGTCGATTATAATCAGATGTAAACTGGAGTACTGATATTTGAAGAAGAGTAAAATCTCAGTCAATGCTCCAAGTCAGTCAAGAAACGGACAACTGATGAACACTGATCAGGAAACTCATTTTTATATGTCATCCATTCAACAAACTGATAGTACAGTCGAACGTTTTAAAGGAAGCAATTTTATTGTATGAAATACTGACACATCAGAACGGTCAGAAAATATAGCCGTTACAAGATAGCCGTTGATACAATTCGAATTCATACAAGTTGAATGTTGGACCTCACACTATAAATAGAGGACTTTGCACCAAGGATCAAATACGAAGATTTAACAGAATTATTAAGATCAACAAGCATTTTGTGCACTAGTCTTAGTTATTCGAATTGCTATCATCTCTGCGCTATAACAAGATCATATCAAGAATTTCTTCAAGTGTTCAAACTACACATAATTTATCCAGATTTAGACACTTTGAAGAACCACAAACAAGAATCAATTTATTGATTCTCATCCCAACTTTGATTCTACATCAAAGGTTTAGACTGTGAAGCAAACCGGGAAGGTTCTGCCAAGGACAGTTGTTACAAGCAGTCGGGTACACTGTGTTTGTGGTGGTAGCTGGAGAAGAGGCATACGTAACCCTTCAAGGACCAGTGTTCAAGCAATTAAAGAGCATCAATTCTACCTGTTCAACAACTATTTAGATAGTGAAGCTAGGGATTAGCCAAGGAGTATAGTTTAGGACTTTTTGTAACAGCTCACCTCAAGAAGTTCTAGTAGAATTTTCCTTCTACACCACAGGGGAAGAGAGGACTGACAGGATTACACCACCTGGAACCTCTATAATACTTGCGTCATTTACTTTACGGATTCATTTATTTACATAGTATTTATCTACAGCATTCTAAGAATTGATTGTTATACAACTCACAATTCACTGACTGACATTCATCAGAATTCAGTTTAACACACTCAGCTTTCACATAGAATAACAAGATCAAGAAAAAGCCTAGAATTATATCTGCTGCCGGTTGACTCAGTTTTTGGTTAAGTCAGTTTGACTTAAACTCATCTCAGTCAGCTTAACTCCACACAAGTTTTAACTGAACCTTAATTTGTTTTAAATCCAGTTTTGGGGACAAGTTTATTCACCCCCCTCTAAACTTGTGTTAGCCTTTCCAAGGGAGCAACAACATGTTTTTAACCTGATCACCTAATTGCATGTCATCGTAAATTAACATGTAGAACTTACAAGGTGAATTGTTAGTTAGGATATAGTTTAGATAAATCCCAAGGAACGTGCAAGTCAATCCGCGATAGCTTCTTAGGAAGGTTCTCGGTCTTGAGCCGGCACTTTTCTAGTACATATTGCGTGTGGTTTAATACAACTAACGAAGGAGGTTTACTGCACATAGGCACCTACTATCCGTCCCTTGGTAGTAGCGTAATATTAGGATATTGCACCCGTAGCTAAACTTAATTAAAACATGTGTTCTGGTTGAATCGGGGAATTACAGGAAAGGTAGACATAACTATTAGTTACACTAAGTTAGGAGATCGGTGTGGAGGGAAAGTCCAATTACTTTTTTGTCTTTATGTTGGTCTTGGGACCGTTATATAAGTTCTTTATTAGAGTAGTGCGTAAATTTTCTGTGTTGCATCATTTTTGTGGGATCGACCTTGACTCACATTTTCTATACTGCGGTTGACTTAGTACTCTTGCTAGTATTTCATGAGTATAGTGACTTAATTTTTGAGTATAGAGTCTGTTCTGCATAAACCTCGTATTATTTCATGATCAGAAGGGAGGAAATCAGCCTCGAAACCACGACACATCCTGCCGCAATTGCGAGAGTCTGAACAATCTGATTTTGAATATTTCTCTATATTTCTGTGTTAATCCCTGTATGTTTTAAGTTAGTAGGTCCACATTTGTTGGGTCAGAACCCAATTGAAGTTGAAGTTGTAACTGTGTTTTTGTTTTCTTTTGTTTCTTTATAGGAAGTGCATATACTTCTGATTTCAATTTAATTATACTTTTTTTTCAGTTTATACAGACAAGCACGATGGTCCCCAATCAACGTCTTGTTTTGAGCATTGCACCAATCTCTATGTATAATGATTCGGAAGTGAGGAAATAGTATGAAAAAGTTAAGAAGAGAGTTAAGTTGGATGATGAGGCAAGAACTAGAAAAGACACGGAAAAGAGCATAAATGAATACGAGGATTTTAGAAGAAGTGAGTGATGTATCTCTGTTATTGATATTTCATCTTTTGATTTTGATCCAGATTAGGATTCTGATTATATTCCGCCAGAGCCAGAGGATTACCCTGACTCTGATCTAACCCCTAAGTTAGGTGACCCTGGTACTTTTAGGCTACCCTTATCAATTGATGAAGTATCCATAGAATTAGGATTCTGCGATTCTGGTTCGAGTAGCAACATCCTTCCTATTTCTCTCTGAAAAAAGGTTAGGTTCCCTGTCACACTGAGCCAAACTATCACTATGTGCTTTGTGGATCTCCAGGTTGACATGATCTGCAATAGGTTAAGGGACTGCGTAGTCAAAGTAGGTGGCCTCAAGTTTCCGAGTGACTTTATAGTTCTGGACATTCTAAAAGATCCGGGTGCTAATGTGTAGCTTGGACGTCTGTTCTTGGCAACCAGTAGAGCAATAACGGACATGGATAGCAGTTAGATAACTCTAAGATCCAATAACGATTTAGTAACTTTCAAGATTTAAGAGCCACTGAAGAATAGACCGGGAGAATGCATGAAGGCAAGCTTGACTTCTAAAGCTGGAAACATAGATGGAGCAAGCGTTAGGAACAAGCAAGAGAAGAATGCCATGGTAGGAAGGGCAAGCAAGAGTTTGTAAAGATATTACTTCAATAAAGAGATGATAAGATTCACTACAAAGCGCCTAGGGAGGCAATCGATCTCGATCTTCGAGAAATGGATATGACCGCTGTGTGCATTGGAAGCTTGGGTTTAAACTTGAAACAATATATTCTTTGAACTTCAGGCATAATTCTCGAAGTAGGGGAGGTAAGCCTAGTGCACAAGCAAGGAACGCGAAACGTGCAAGGCAAAGAGCTCATGATCCTACCAAGGAAATTATAGAAAGAGTGCTTTTGGATGGTAAGGAAGAATGCTACTTCTTTGGCACGAAAAGACAAGGGAGGGCATGGGTAGAAAGAGACGGAAGATGCACTTCTATGCAAGCTTCCAGAGTGCAAGTTTGGCGGATAAAGAGCCTGAAAGTCTGTTTGAGGAGATGTCAAAAGGCAAGTCGAGTTGGCGACTTTAAACTCAGAACTACTTCTTACCCATTCACAGAGTCAAATAAAAGTAGCCAGAAGGAGCGGCGAGCATTTTTTCATCCTGCCGCATCCCGAGGTTAAAGACCAATGGATGGTGGGAAGGGTTTTTTTACTTGTTGGTCAATCCAGTGAAGTAGGTTAGGTCGAGTCGGAGGATGTACATGGAAATAGAAAAGCAGCTTATGAGGTATCATTCTTGATTGATTATTGTCAAGGAATTAGTGTAGGAGTAAGCAAGACTGAAGTTTGAAGGGATCAGGAAGGGATATGCCTTCGGGATTACGGAGAGGACACCATGATTGCTGAGAATGTCCAAGCACGAGATCCTAAGGTTTGGAGACATTGCAGGACTTATGAGTAGGCGTGTACTTCACGCTACATTATGAAGTCTGTCTGATATAGCGACCCGACTTTTCCCAAGCCTCTCCCACTACCCACCTTTTCCTCTTCCTCATTAACCCACCAGTACTCCTCACCTTAATCACCTCCACACTATCTCAATCCACTCACCCTCATAACTCCTTTCCTAGTCTTCTATTATCACCTCTCCACCTTCACCCTCACACCTCTATTTAAACCATCATCTCTCAATCGCTGCTGCTGCAATTTATTTCACCATCATTTCTGCAAAGCAAACCACGTATTTGTTCTTCATATTTGTAGAAATCCCCAAAAAGTTTCAGACCTGCAAGCCTTCAAATTTGTGGGCCCCCGGACATCAGTTGCATAGCTCTTCATCATCCTGCAGCCAAGTTGTCATGCTCCATTTTTGCATGGATTTTCTGGCAATAACGACCTGCACATTCGGAGTTGTGAGTTTACTTTTTTCAGAGACCAGTCTATGCTACTGATATCACTCTCCAAGTACTAATGGCTAACAGAGCAAACTGAGGTCCTAGAGTACACGGAGGGTAACAGAATTTGCAAAGAGACGCCATCCCAGTTATTAATGGAGTCCTTTAGTTTGTCTCACCGGAGTGGTAAAGGTCATCCTAACGCAATGGAATGGTTGTACGTGTTAGGAACATTTTATTATGTTTTGATGATGTCCATACTAGCTGTTATAGCAAGCCTGAAATAAGTTAGAATTCTCTGTAGAAGTCTCTACTTAGAGTCTGACATATTGTATAAGTTAAGTCAGACAAGTATTGTACTAGTTGGTAGGACGGCAAAGTAAAACAGACATTCGGCAGAGTAAAAACAGCCAAGCACCAGCAGAGAAGCAATGAAGACTTAATGGTATGACTTATAACCAAGGAAGTCTGTGATGACCTTGGATAACTCTAAGTTATGTTTCAAGTGATAAAACTTAATGTTCAAATATGGTGTACACTGATCTCACCCAAATCAATGATCAGTGAAGTACAAATATTCTCCTTTAACTGAAGTAATGAAGGAAACAGTGAGTCGGCAGAGTAAACTGACTTTCGGCTGAGGGAAGACAAAACAGTGAAGGAAGATCTAAATGGCAAAGTCAGATGGATCACTCGACCGTTCAGAGACGGTGAAGTAAACCTTATCAAAATAGAATTGAAATATGATGAAGATTCAGAGGATCATGCGTTAAATGCACAATCAATAGAGGATCAATCAAGGATGGATTTTCTGCCAAACGTTTGAAGAAAAATCCGATCACTGAAATCAAGAAGAATATAATTAAGGGGAAATCCAGAATAAAATCAAGGATTATTCCCCTCATTAATAGCCAACGGATGAAAATTCAAATCAAGGATATTCAAGACTATAAATAGAAGCCATTGACAGATAGATAAATACAACGTTTAGAAAAAGAAAACCAAGCAGAAACTCTGTCAATTTGAAAAGCCTTCTCTCTGAACTTACAAGGATTCATCTAGAGATCAACTCAGACATCAGAACTACAATTTAAATATTCAGCACTCAGATTGATCAAGCAAGTTTGTGAATCTCATTCACAATAAACTGAAGCAACTGAATCAGAAGCCATCTGAGAAGGAGTTGTGTTTGTGATAGCTGCTGAAGGATTTGATCTCAAGGAGCAGTGAAAGAGACTGAATCACTGAAGCTGTTGCAGTCAAGGAGTGATTGTCTTGTAGATGGTGAAGCTTGGGAAGTCAAGGACAATCTTACTATTGTATCTGTGAAAACAATAGTGAATTCCTCCAATCATCAGAGGAGAAGAGTGGATTAAGGGATTACACCACCCTGAACCACTATAAGCCTTGTGTCAATTTCATGTCTGCAATTTACTTTACTGCACTCATTTAAATTGCCTAGATTATAATCTATATATGTGATTGTCTAAAATGCTTTGAAACAACGTAGTAAGAAGGGACTTATCCGCTGCCCAAAAGCTTTTAAACATAAGAAAAGTTTTTGAAACTCCACTATAGTCATTCACCCCCCTCTGACTATAGTTTTACCCTTCTCTGGGACCAACAATTGGTATCAGAGCAGTGTTCCTAGTATCAGAACCTGTTCAGATCTAATTTCTGGTAACAAGGAGATCACAAATTTTCAATGTAGCTTTCAAATCTGAGTTTTCTATTCATTCACATATAGATCTCTTATTTGTACTTATGGATTTCTCAAACTTTATGTCAAAAGTACCTGTTTTCAATGTTAACAATTTTGATGAATATAAAATAAGAATGTTGTCTCATCTTGCAGCAACTCATGAGGAGATGCTGGATGTAATTAATGATGGCCCAATCATGATCATGACCGTGGTATCCACAGGAGCAAATCAAGGAAAAGAAGTGGACAAACCCAAGAAGGATTGGACCAAGGATGACAGGAGAAGAGCAAATCTAGACTTTGTTGCAAAAGATATGATTTTGAAAACCCTAGACAGCAACATGTTTATGAGAATTAAAGGCGCAAGGCGACAAAGGAGATGTGGGACAAGCGCGATAAATGAAGGATGCAGGCGGTCAAAGAAAACAAATTATCTCTGTTGCAAAAGAGAAATTTGAAAATTTCAAAACGAAGACTAGTGAATCCATTGATCAAATTGACAACAGATTCTCAAGCATTATCAGTGAACTGCAACAGCTAGGACACACATATCCCCAGAAAGAAGTATGCTTAAAGATCTTGAGAGGGTTACCTGAAAGATGGAAGATCATAACATCAGTAATCAGAGGAACCACAAATCTTGCAAACAGTGACACCCTGACCCTGATGTCCCAACTAAAAGCTCATGAATTCGAATTGAACGGTGAAGATGGTGCTCCGGCAGAGACACAAAGAGCCAGTGCACTGATAGCACCACAACAAAGTAACTTTGCCGATTGTATCAGCAAAGAGACTCAAGAACTCAAAGAATAAGTAGCTTTATTAGTTAAACGTTTTGACAAGTTTAGCAAAAAGAAGCCATTCAAAGGAAACTCATCATCAAACAAGAGGTCAAACAAAGACATGAAGAAGAAAGATGATGAATACAGGTGCTTCAACTACAACAAGAAAGGTCACTTCAAGGCTGATTGTCCTGAAGAAAATGATAAAGATGATGAAAAGAAGAAATACAAAGCATCTGAAAAGAGGAAAGGAAAGAAGGCACTCAAGGCTGAATCTAGCAGTGAAAAGAATGAAGAATCATCTGGTAATGACTCAGATGATTGTGATGAAGAAGACAGCTCAGAAAATGAAAAGGCTTGTCTATGTCTCATGACTATAGAATTAGATGAAGATGAAGGTGATAGCTCAGACACTGAGAAAACAAGCCTATGTCTAATGGCCAAAGAATCAAATGGCCGAGGTAACATCTAGCTCTTACTCTTCATCAAATGCATCCACATCGACCATTGCACAATCTTCTATTCTCTATTAGACCAATGAGACCTAGTCCAAAATCTCATGACTAAATTTGATGAAATTGAGATGAATCATGAAATTCGGAAAAGGAATGCAAGGATCTAAGAAAGGAAAATAAAAGATTAAGGAAAGAAGCTGGATAAAGCAAAAAGTGAAATAACTAGTAAAGAGACCTACTCAAATGATCAACAAGCAATGAGAGGTTCATACATACATGTTGTTGTGATCGATTGAGAAAATCCCCTATCGATTAAGATCACAAATGAACAGATTACAAACCCTCAAAAAGGTTTGGATTCAGATCTGGTCTTAGCTACAACGATCGAGGATGAGAGTAGAAACAATGGTCAACACAATTCTGAATCCAGGACTAACATTGAACCAAAATTCAGAAAGGGACAGACCATAGTTTCAACCACTCATCCTGTACCGGTGAAGTCAAAACCCAGTGCAGTAAAATAGCAGACTAAATCATCAATCCAGTCAACCAAAAACAAGGACTTTCTGAAAGGTAACGGAAGACTTTATCCTTCAGAGGATGATTGGAATGTTGCACGTCTAAAATACAAGAAGAAACCATTCCATGATATGCATCATGTGTTTAAGAAAAATCAATCTAGGTATGTTCCTAGACACATGAAGCAACATAGGTTTACCTCTGCATATTGGAAAGTGAAGAAGGATGCAAATGCACCAAAAAGTAGAGAAAACTATCAGAATACCTTCAGTAGAAATAATAGAAGCAATTCTGCCATGCCTTATATATATAAAGTTGATGACTTTAACTATCCAAAAAGAAGATCATTTGGATATACACTTGGAGTAGGAGGCATGACTGCTAACAGGTATGGACCCAAACAGCGTTGGGTACTTAAACTTAACTAATTTGTTTTGTAGGATGTCTGGTACATAGACAGTGGATGTTCCAGACACATGACAGGAAACAAGAGATGGCTCACTGACTTCAAAGCTTTTGATGGACCCAAAGTTACATTTGGAGGCAAAGAAAACCCTGGCAAGATTAAGGGGGAAAGCACAATGATCAAGAACAATTTGAAGATTCAAAATGTGGCATATGTTAAAGGACTTAATTTCAATCTGATGAGCATCAGTCAATTTTGTGACAAAGTTTACAATGTTCACTTCAACAAGGAAGGATGCAAAGTCATTCACAGCCAAACCAACACAGTAGTAATTGCAGGAAGAAGAAAAGATAAAATGTATGTGGTGGATTGGAAAACGGCAAAGGCAGAAACATGTTTGTTTGTCAAAAACAAACAATCAACTAGCTGGATCTGGCATAGAAGATTAAATCACCTAATTTTAAGACCATCAACAAATTATCAAAGAACAAGTTAGTTGAAGGCCTTCCATAGATCACATTCAAGAAATAAAGTCTATGTGATGCATGTCAGAAAGGGAAACAAATCAAAAGTTCATTCAATTCAAAACCCTATCAATCAACAACAAGAATTCTACATCTGTTGCATATGGACCTGTTTGGACCAGTCACACCAGTAAGTGTAAGTGGTAAGAAATACACCCTAGTAGTTGTGGATGACTACTCAAAATACACCTGGACCATTTTCATGAACAAGAAGAAAGAGACACTCAAAAGGCTACCAGATTTGCTGAGAAGACTCCAAAATGAGAAAGAACTGAAAATTATCAAGATCAGATCAGATAGAGGCACTGAATTTCTTAATGAAATTATCAGAACCTATTGTGAAGAAAATGGAGTACTACATCAATTATCTGCAGCAGGAACTCCACAACAAAATGGTGTAGCAGAAAGAAGAAACAGAACTCTTAAAGAAGCAGTCATAACAATGATTGCTGAAGCATGCCTACCAAGGAGATTTTGGGCTGAAGCAGCAAACACTGCATGCCATACACAAAACAGATCAATCATCAACAAACATCATGGAAAGAATCCATATGAAATATGGAATGGTAGAAAACCTAATATCTCATATTTGCATATGTTTGGCTCAAAGTGTTTTTTTTGAACAGGAATCAGCTGCATGCCTTTGATGAAAAGGCTGATGAAGCAATCTTTATGGGATACTCAGACACCAGCAAAGCATTCAGAGTACTCAACAAAAGAACATTGGTGATTGAAGAATCAATACATGTAGTCTTTGATGAACCAAATACAAATGGTGAAAGTCTTCAAGAACAAGAAGAAGAAGCAGCACAAAGGCAAGTGTATATAAATACAACAGTACCAGCAACTATTCTGCATCACAATTTTGGTAATCAAGATGAGCCACAAGTCATTACAACTGAAGAAGCACCAGAACTTGAAGCTTATGCACAACATGAAGTTACAGAAGCACCAAGTGAAGAACAACTTCAACCTGATCTAAATTGGCTAAGAGATCATCCTGAAGAACAAGTTATTGGAGACATTCACACATGAGTTAGAACCAGAAGACAACTGGAGCATATGTTAACATGCTTTCTATCACAAGTGGAACCCAAGACAATAGATGGTGCAATTCAAGATGCAGATTGGATCACAGCCATGCAAGAAGAACTAAATGAATTTGAAAGAAATGAAGTCTGGGAACTTGTTGACAGACCAGACACAGGCAACATCATTAGAACAAAATGGGTATTCAGAAACAAGATGGATGAGCAAGGAACAATTGTCAGAAACAAAGCAAGGCTAGTTGCAAAAGGCTATTCTCAAGCAGAAGGAATAGATTATGATGAAACATTTGCACCAGTAGCAAGATTGGAGGCAATTAGACTCTTTCTAGCTTTTGCTGCACACAAAGATTTCAAAGTCTATCAAATGGATGTCAAGAGTGCATTTCTGAATGGACTTTTGGAAGAAGAAGTATATGTGGAACAACCCCTTGGTTTCCAACTCAAAGGAAAAGAAGACAAAGTATACAAACTAAAGAAAGCTCTTTATGGACTTAAACAGGCACCCAGGGCCTGGTATGAAACACTATCTCAATTTTTGATCATGATTGGATTCAACAAGGGAACTATAGATAAGACTCTATTCAAATTAGAGGAAGGAACAAGCACATTGCTAGTACAAATCTATGTTGATGACATCATCTTTGGATCAGAGGATGAAAAGCTGTGTGAGAAATTTGCAAACCTGATGTAGAGCAAATTTCAGATGAGCATGATGGGAGAATTAAATTATTTTCTTGGACTTCAAGTAAAGCAAATGAAGGATGGTATTTTCATCAGTCAAGCCAATTATACAAAAGACTTAATACACAAGTATGGTATGGATACAAGTGGCACAGCAGATACACCAATGTGTGAGAGAGTCATTCTTGGAAAAGATGAAACTGGAAAGGATGTTGATCAGAAAATGTATAGAGGAATCATTGGATCCCTACTATACTTAACTCCAAGAAGACCTGATATAGCGTTTGCAGTAGGAGTATGTGCAAGATTTCAAGCTCAACAAAAAGAATCACATCTTCTAGCAGCCAAAAGAATAATCAAATACTTGAAAATACTATTAATGTAGGAATTTGGTATCCAAAAGATGGAGGATTCAGTTTGATATCATATTCAGACTCTGACTAGGCTAGATGCAAGATAGATAGAAAAAGCACATCTGGAACATGCCAAATTCTAGGCACAAGACTAGTCTCTTGGTTCAGTAAAAAGCAAAACTCCATATCTACATCAACAGCTGAAGCAGAATATATAGCAGCAGACAGTTGTTGTGCACAAGTACTTTGGATTAGACAACAGCTATGGGATTATGGAGAGGAGGAGTAAACAATCCCAATCATGTGTGACAACACAAGTGCAATATCTATTACTGAAAATCTAGTGTTGCATTCAAGAACAAAGCACATTGATGTGAGACATTGTTGGTCCATTGAAAAGGCTTTGGTTAAGTTTAGAGGGGGGGGGGTGAATAAACTTAACACTTAAAACTTTGGAGTTAACAAATTCTGCAACTTCAAGACTGCGATACTTGATAAGTCTCTTTGAGACCTCGATAAGTCGGTGATAAAATGAGTTCATCTTGACATTCGATTCTTTGAATTTTTGTGCAGCAGAATAATATCAAAATTAAGCCTTAAAACTTGTTGTTAAAAATGATACTAAGTATTAGATACTCAGTAGTGCAAGTGTGTGATTTCAGTTGCTAGATTCAGTAGGTTGATGAATGAAATAAACTAAGTGCAGAAAGTAAATGTTGAAAGTAAGTAGGCAGATTTTTATAGTGGTTCCAGGTGATGTAATCCTGTACGTCCACTCTTCTCCTGTGATGTTGGAGGAAATTCACTAGAGATCTTTGATGTAAATTTGTTACAAAGATTCCTAAGTTGTTTGTCCTTCACCAATAACTATGGCTTCACAAACTCAAAACAGGAGCAGGTAGGATTGTCGCTCCTTAGTCTTCTTTGGTCCTTGAAGGGTAGGATTGCCTCTTCACCGGCTCCACCACAAACAACGATCTTTCACACCCAACGGATGCTTCACTTTGTCTTCATTGAGTTATTTATAAAATAAAGATTGAATCAAGTAAATGATTCGATTTGCAGCTTGATTGATTATGATGATGTAATCGACTTGCGATCTTCAAGTGTTTAATCTTGATGTAGCTTGAATACTGTAATGCACTTGAAGAAATTCACTAGATCAATGACTTTATGCTCGGCAAGTTATTGCAGGTGTTTTTATTTCGGTGTTATCACTTAAAGTTTATCCCAAATTTCATCATCTTGTTTCTGAGTTGAAAGTATTCTATTTATAGGCAGGGATGCATGTGACTTGTATTTGAAATTCAAATGTAACCGTTCCTTGTTTTTGTCCCATCTGATTTGCATTCTGTCACTATTCATAGGACTGACACTGTCAGAATTCCTTTTTGACAGTGCAGTCTGTCCACCCTTTGACTTGTGTCTATAGGATAAAATCCTGAATCATCCCAACATTCTTTTAATCCTAACCACCGATTTGTTTGATCAAATCAGAAGTAGTTGGCTGTCCTTATCCAAGTAATCTTCCAAAATAATCTTGAATAAATCGAGGTATATATCAATGAGGTTCATCATCTTTGAAGTACCAATCGATCATCTTGATCATCATGTTTCTGTGTATAAAATATAATGCAGCTGATTTCTTTTATCTAACTTTTATTTGTGAAGTTAGATTACATCCTTTTGCTTATAACCAAGTTCCAAACATCATCCAACTTATGGAACTTAGACCTTCTACACAAGGTATATGTAATCAGTTTAGGTCATCACAGACTTGCCTAAATTTCGATTCCATATCCTTGACTTTAAATACTAAGTTTGATCCCTTAGCCTTCATTTATCGAGTTTGAACCCTCATTTCTTGGTCTTCAAAGAGTCCAAGACTAGTCTATTGACCTATCTACCCTCTGAGAGACTAGACCGATCTGCGATATCAATCAGCTGACCTTTCTGATGCTTGTTTGATCAAACCTATTTATGAATCAAACTCTAATAAGCCTATACATTTGATCTAGACATCTTTTTGCCTTTGCACTATAACAGCTAGTATGGCACTCATCATCAAAACTAAGAAATAAGTCCAACAATTTCCCCCTTTTGGGTGATGATGCCACTACCCTCACCTAATCAGCAAAGCAAAAAGATTAAGACAAAGACAGAACAAGTATTCATCTTTCATTAAAAACATTTGATCAAAGCTATTACAAACTAGATACAGCAAAGATAAAGTAATGTGAGTATGCTGATCTATTGTCTCTTTTCTCTTTCTTGTCTAGCCTTCTCAGCTTGCTCTTGATAGGCTCTGATCTGTTCTATCATATCCCTCATCCACTCATTTTCAATCAAAGTAAAATCAATGTAGGGATTAACTTGCTTCCACCAGTTCCAAGCTTCAGGCAGGATAAGATTAATCTGATTCACCCTGAATCCAAACTTCATGTATAGTTCCTTAAACTCATCAAGTGAATCCTTTGCTTTTGTGATAGGCATGTTCCTATCACCTCTGCTACTTCTTCCACTTCTTCCACCTCTGTTGCTTGCCCTTAAGGCTTTAACCCTTGCTTCCCAAAATTTCAATCCCAAGAAAGAGTCCGGACCTTCATGAAACCCTTTGTTTTGATAAGGTTTCCTCCTGTTGTAATACTCTTTCTTGTATTGTCTAAGGAGATCATCGAGAAGTTGAACTCGCCAGTGCGAGTTGCCTAAAGGCATTAGGGTATCATCTTGCCATCTCTTCGTGCAGGCAAAAAGTCTTGCGGCCTCCTTTGTGCTGCGGTGATTGGCCATCTTCCCCTTAGTGACATCATCAACAAAGCGGGATATGAGGCCATGAATACCCTCCCGTGAGATTACCACTCTGCTCAATTGATTTTCTATAGTTCCAGTTCTTGTATCAATTGAAGTAATCCTTGATTGCAAGGTCTCCTCCAATCGGTTGATCCTTTCAAGAAGTTTGGGATCGAGCACAAGCGAGTTGTTGTGCAAAGAAGGCGAGGCTCGATAGGTTTCGGTGTTGCAGCAAGGTTGTCAAGTTTCGATGGATAGAAATAAGTTGATCTTTCGAAATTTATCTTTTGCAAGATTTCCAACCTTGATGCCCTCACATCTAGTATCGGATCATTCACATCATTTTGAGTAGATGTGAAGTTTGAAGCAACTCATGGCGATTGATTTGTCTGCATTTTCATTTACCATCTTCATCGATTCTTCAAATCTTTCTTCTTCCTGCTCTGTCGGCTTGTGTCCTTAATCGTTGCATATCATGCCTTACGGTCCTCAACTCATTTAACACTTCAAGCGGCACTTCACTTGGTCATCCTTCCACCACGGTGGCTTCATCGGTGAGCTCCTCCACATTGTACTGTGGCCTCGATTGCTTATTACCATTGCCCAACTCCTATCCAGTCCAGTAGGGTTAGGTCCTTCATATTCCTCTAGGATAGGATCAATGGCAGGTTCCTCAAGAATAGGTACAAATGCCTGAGGGGGATCAACATCAAGATTTTCTTCTTCAGGCATCTGAAACTCCTCATTACTGAAGTCATAGTCCAGCAGCTGCTCATCCTCATTAACAGCAGTCTGCTGACTATGCTTTCCTTCAGTGGCCTTGCCTCCAGTAGCCTCCACTACAGCAGCCTTACCAGCAACAGTAGGGGTTTCCTCCAAACCCAAAGTTTGTTCCAACCTTTGTCCAGGTGCTGTTTGAGACTCAGCAGCCTGTACCTCCTGTTCCAACCTTTGTCCAGGTGCTGTTTGTACCCCAGCAACCTGTACCTCCTCTTCAACTCTCTGTGGATTGAATATAGTATCATTATCCACTTGAAATCCTTCTACATGACCAATCTTGTGCAGGATGACGGCAGTTTTAGTAAGAATGCCCTCAAAGTCAAATCCATCTTGATATGCAATGGACTCTTCTGAGCTGGCACTAGGTTCATTGAAATCAGTAACCTTTTCTCCATCAAAATCCTCACTCTGTTCAGCTTCAATTTGTGCAGTAGGCTCTACAATATGGAATGTAGCAGATTCATCAGCCAGCCTACCAGCACTCAAAGTAATTCCTTCAGTGATCAATGCTTATAGATCATGCATGGTGAGATCCTGTAGATCCTCATCCATCTCTCCAGTCTCTGGCCCTCGTGAACTTACGATATCGAGTGGATTGTTGCAGAGTTGTTCTATGATTACTACAGTCCCACTGGTTTGTCCTGGTCCAGAGGGGAAATCTCCTCTAGAATCTGATGATGAGGAAGAATCATCATCTCCATCTCTTGGATCCCTAAACTTGATACCTTCCTCATTCTGTTGCTCATCAAATAAATCCATCAATCTTGATTGCAGCAAGGTTGTATCAATCGAGATCCGACAAGTTCTCCACTCCAGCATTTTCAAAAGCCCATTCTTCAAGATCTGTCATTGGTTCAGCAGCTGGCTTTTGTCTCTTGTAGAAACCAAACTTCCACTGAAAATAGTCAGCAATTTGCTGAAGTTTGGGATCTACATACTCCTCTGTTTTCTTCCTTTCTTTCACATGCCTTTCAAATGGCATGAAAGATCTCCTGGGAGCAACTCCAGTACCTTGTTGACCTCCAAAGGTTCCAACAAGTAGGTTCATGGTTTCTTCAACAGATGTTTGAAAATCAGTAGGTTGCTGAGATTGTATATTGGTGCCTACTACTTCCATCTGTACCACACTTGGTTCCCCCTGACTTACATGCTCATCAGCAGGGTTAGCAGCAGACTGCTCTTCCCCCTGAGATCTTGCCACACTTGCAGGGTCTTCAACCAAGTCTTCAATTACCTCTTCAACTACCACAGCAGGTTCAGGTTCAGTGGTTTGCTGTGGTTCTTCAGTAGATACTACAGCAGGCTCAGGGTCAGTAGACTGCTGTATATCTTCAACAGATTGCTCAACAACAACTTTGTCCGAAAGAAACAAGAGACTTGATGACCTTCTTGGTGAGGAGTCGAGAATCTCCACACAGGCTGATTATAGTCAAGGGCTCGGCCTCAACACCTCTTCTTCTTCTTCTACTGATACTTCCTCTTGGATTCTTTGAGCTTCCAAGTTTTTCAGTTCTTTCCCTTTTCCATGTTTTTGTTTGTGAACAATCTCTTTTCTTCTCTTGGAAATGGGTTCATCAACCTTTTCAGTCACAGTAGACTTCCTCTTTCTACTGGCTTCTTTATGTTGTTCCCTCAATATGTCAACAATAGTTTTTCTTAAACGAGCGGCAAGCAGGTCGGTAACCTCCACTCTGGACCTCAAAGCAGACTCGGCTGATCTGTCTTTGTTTGTTGCCTTGTTTTCTTTAAAGGCTTTAATACCTCAGTTATTTTCTTTGTAGCTCCACCCTTTCTTTTCTCAGCAGCTTTCTTGGGTGCAGCCGGTTTAATAGATATCTTTTTAGATTGCTTGACCTGCTCACCTCCAGCATCACCATCATCTCCATCAATATCATCACCAGCAGCCTCTCCAGCAACCTCTTCATCATCTTCTAGACCAGGAATAGTATAATCAATTTCCTTCTTGTATCTAGACTGATTGATCTTTTCAGATGCTACATCAGGGATTTCCAAATGATTCAGCAGGGTCTGAACCATCAAACCTAAGGGCCATGCCTTGGATTTTCTCTTTCCCTCTTTGTCTTCCTTGAAAACCTTCTTCATATAATGAATGAAGTAACCAGCCCAATCAAACTTCATGCTCCTGCAAATGATTATCATCAACTCTATCTTGGGTCCTGATAGAGTATCAATACTTCCAATCAACCCAAGTATGTTCTTGGCAATGAGTTTGCTCAGCAGACTGTATTCACTTCCAATTTGTCTGCAGTTGATCCCTGGAACGGATTTGGTGGCTGCATTTGTTTTAATCTGATCAACAAACGCCATTTTGTCCAATCCCATTTCTTCAGGATTGATTGAGCCATCCACTACTTCAACAAATCCGAAAACTTCCCTCAGTAGACTGGGGGAAACTTCAATTTCTTGCCCATTTACAGCAGTTTTAAATGCACCAGTTCCTTCCTGTAATTGAATATTTCTCCAGAAACTGACAACATTTGTATAAGAAATTGTCTCCAGTCTTATATTCAACACATTCTCCAGACCGGCATACCTCCTTATTCTTCGACCAATGTTAATGGCCAGTTCAGTTCTGTTTGCATCTTCAACAAAACCTCTGACACTTTGGCTTGATTGAATCTGGACATCAACCCTTTCCGCCATTTTTATGAGAAGAATGAGATGGAGAAGATTGATTCACAAATCTATGTTCACACAGTATACAAATCGCAGTGATAAAGCAGATTTGCAAGTAGAGAATCTGCTGTATGATAGCCTGAATATATAGAAAGTGGGTGGTTGAAACTGTCAGTGCACGTACATCCATGTCAACCATGATTAATCTGAATAAATGCTGGCTTGACACGTGTTCCATAACGTATGATAACCGTTAGATCGTGTTAACTGCGGTTATAAAGGATAAAATAAATATCCCGCCAATATGCTTTTTGACTTTAATAACTTTGACTGAGTAACGTTCCATTCAGCAGGGTAATTCTCAACAGGGTGGGCTCAGCAGTCTGCTGATAAATAGGCTTCAAATGAAACTCTTGACATAAGTACTCTTTGATCCTTGTTTTCTTCTTGTTTTGTTCAATTGATAATACAAGATGAAGTTTAATACCAATGACCGATCGTCAAGTGAGCTCACCCAACATGACAAAGACCAATCCCTTGGCAACCTCATTTGCTCAATTGTCCAAACATAAGTACATGGAATTGTTGATACCAATGACTAATCTGCTAAGTGAGCTCACCCAACATAGCAAAGACTAATCCCCTTGGTGAATTCCAGTACACCGCTGATTATCAGCCAACTTTTATAATTCCAAGTTCAGATCCTTAGTTTAGCAAACCTTTCACTATCAAGTGGTTTAGTGAAAATATCAGCAAGTTGATCTTGATGAGGGATGTATAGAACCACCACATCTTTCTTTTCAACATGATCTCTTATAAAATGATGTCTCACATCAATATGCTTGGTTCTTGAGTGCAAAACAGGGTTTTCTGTGATTGCAATTGCACTTGTGTTGTCACACATAATTGGAATTTCCATTTCTTCAATTCCATAATCCCTTAATTGTTGTCTTAGCCATAGTACTTGTGCACCTGAAGAACTTCAAAGAACAATGTATTCGATTTTCAAAGTGGAAGTTGATATAGAATTGCATTTCTTGCTAAACCAGAAACCAGTCTATTTCCCATTAAGCGATTGTGTTCTGAGGTGCTTTTTCTATCAATCTTGCATCCAAGATAATCGAATCTGAGTAAGATATAACTTTGAAGCTTCCTTCCTTAGAATACCATATCCCTACTCCCAAGGTCTCTTTAATGTACTTGAGAACTCTCTTGACTCGCACCTAAGTGACTTTCTTTAGGTTTAGATTGAAATCTTGCACAAACACCTACAAACAAATGATATATCAGTCTCTTTGGCGATTAGTCTGTCAGATCGCCTATCATCCTTACGTATAAGGTCTGGTCAACATCTTTGCCTTCTTTATCTTCATCCAATCGATGTTAGTACTCATAGGAGTTGAATTCTTAGTCTTTGTTTTCCATACCAAACTTCTTCAGCAACTCCTTGGTATACTTGGTTTGATGAATGAAGATTCCATCTTTCATTTGTTTAACTTGCAAACCCAAAAAGTAGTTCATTTCTCCCATCATACTCATTTGGAATTTGCTCTTCATTAGATTTGCAAACTTTTCACAAAGTAAATCATTTTCAGAACCAAATATTATGTCATCTACATAAATTTGTACCAAAGTAGTCTTTGTCCCCTTCAACGATTACGAAAAGTGCCTTGTCAATGGTGCCTTTTGTAAAACAATTATCCACCAAGAATTGAGATAGAGTCTCATACCATGCTCTTGGTGCTTGTTTGATCCATAAAGTGCTTTGTTGAGTCTATACACTTTATCTTCTTGATCTTTAACTTCAAATCCAGGAGGTTCTTTGAACATACACTTCCTCCTCTAGAATGCCATTCAAAAATGCACTTTTGACATCCATTTGATATACTTTGAAGTTCTTATATGCAAACATGTGCCAAGAATAATCGATAGCTTCCAATCTTGCAACAGTGCATAAGTTTCATCAAAATCTATTCCTTGACTTGAGAATAGCCTTTTTGCAACTAGTCGGCCTTATTCCTCACAATGGTACCAGCATTCATCAAGTTTATTTCTGTATACCCCCTTAGTACCAATGATATTTGCATGATTTGGCCTATCAACTAGTGTCCAAACTTGATTTCTTTCAAATTCATTCAATTCCTCTTGCATAGCAATTATCCGGTCTGGATCTCAAATTGCTTCTTCAACAACTTTTGGTTCCATTTGAGATAGAAAGCAAGTAAACATAGCTTCCAGTTGTCTTCTAGTCCTCACACCTTGGTTGTACATTGCCAATAACTTGTTCAAAGCAGGTGATTCCTTAACCATTGTGGATTTTGGTTATTTTGATTAACAGAACCTCATCTTGAGTAGGTCTTGTAGCTTCTTCTACAAGGGGGTCGTGAGATCCTTGAACCGCTTCGGCTTGTTGCATCGATAACATTATCGGCAGGTGTTCAAGAAGCGATATCGTAAACTTTTAAGTCATTGAATCTTTCCAAAACTTCAACACAACTGGATCAGTGACTTGTTGATTCTCGGCAGAGTTCACAATCTTCATCTTCCATACCCGATAAACTTAGGTTCATCAAACACAACATGAATTGTTTCTTCATGTTTGATGACCTTTGTTCAAGACTGAATGCTCATTGATCGAAGAGTATCCCAAGAAAATTCCTTCATCGATTTTGGTTGGAATGTTTTCAAATGTACCTTATGATTTAGAATAAAACATTTGCTTCCAAATGGATGGAAATAGGATATGTTAGGTTTCCTTCCATTCCACACCTCATAAGGTGTCTTCACAGACTTCTTGTTCTCGATGTTCTGTTTTGTGTATAGCATCTTTGTGTTAATCGCTTTAGCCCAATATCTTTCGGTAGCAATGCTTCACATATCATTGTCCTCCTGCTTCCTTTAAAGTTATGTTTCTTCTTTCAAAGAACCCCATTTCTTTGAGGTGTACCAGTTAATGACAAGTTGATGTAGTACACCATTACATTCTGATATTCTCTTATAACGTTGTTGAGAAATTGATACCACTCGATCCGATCTTATCTTTATCACTGTTAAACTTTTCTCATTTTGTAATCTCTTCAAAAGATTAGGCATGCTTTGAAGTGTTTCACTTTTCTTGTTCATAAATATCACCCAAGTGTACCTAGAGTAATCATCCACAACCACTAAGGTGTACTTCTTTCCTGTTACACTTGTTGGAGTTATTGGACCAAAAAGATCCATATGCATCAGCTCCAACACTCTATTAGTTGATTGTTTGGTTTTTGATTTGAAGCTTGACTTTATCTGTTTACCCTGCTGACATGCATCACATATAGCATCCTTCTTGAATGTGATCTTAGGTAAACCAATCACCACCTTTTTCTTCACCAACTGATTAATATCATCAAAGTTTAAATGATTCAACTTCTTGTGCCATAACCAATTGAGTTCTGATTTGGTATGCACAATCAGGCAGGTTTCTGGAACTGCAGTAGACCAATCCACAACATACATGTTTTGTTGTCTTCTACCAGCAAGTACAACTTGATAACCTCTTTCACTAGTGACAATACAGTTGTTTTTGTCAAAAGTGACCTTGTATCCCTTGTCTGAATTGTCCAAGTGCTCGGCAAGTTGTAGTCCGATCCTTCCACATATGCAACATTCTTGATTGTAAGTCCATTCCTCACAAGTGTGCCATATCCTCTTGTATATCCAGTGTATTCTTGTTGCCAAAATTCACCCTTGGACCATCTTTTGCCACAAAGTTTGTGAGACAAGTGCTTATTCTTTGTCATATATCCGGAACATCCTTTGTCAAAATACGGACACCCTACAAAACAAAGTTAATGCATTTTAGGTACCCAAACTGTTTGGGTCCATAGTGGTCGATGGCAAGCATGACCCTTGGTATGTTTCCATAAGGTCTTCTCATGAATGTGTCATACTTTGGTTCATACATGTATTCCACACATCCATAAGTTCTAATGAAGAGGTTGTGTAGGAATCACATATGTTTTCGGCCTTTTGGTTTATAATCTTTGTTTGAAGTGATTCTTGGTGTTAGAAGCATTTGCATAACCATTAGTTTCTTTGTCTGTTAGGAAGCAATACAGCAGTAGTATGGAGTCTGCTTTGAGGTCTTGTGTAAGTCCTCTGTGATCCCATTGCCTAGGTTTTACCCCTAGCAAAGATGGTTATACTTCTTGTTTCTAGCATTAGATGCAGAATATTCCAATCATTATCGATGAGGGAGCAGTCTACCTTCCCCGAGATAAGTATACCTTGAATGATTAACATTTTTCGGTTTAGGATTCTTATCCTTGGAATTTTTCTGTTTCTTACCCTTCGTGGTCAGCCGAGACTTGGTAAAGTGTGTCCGCTATCGCAGAGCTTAGAAGGCACATCGAGTCCTATTTTTAGATTTATTCTTTTTATTAGAGTTGTTGACTTCTTTGACTTCCGATTTTGCTTCCTTGAAGCATTCTCGGTGAGGTTTTATTGCCTCGGCAACCTTCTTGGGAGTTGGATCTAGTGGTACAAACTTAGGACCAATTACGGTGCTTGGTTGGTGACCTTCTGGATCCACTCTTGTCGATTGTTGAGTTCCAAATCCAAGCCCGATTCTATCCCCATAAGGCTTTCCCGATTTGTATGCGTAGTGGAGCAAGATGGTTCAACAGATTCGAGAGGTCGTTGGATGTTCGGCCAGACTTATGCCGATTCGTCCAACATCTTTTCTTTACCTTTGAGAACCCTTAATTCAAACTTTTCAATCTTCCAACTTCCAATTCAAGAGCTTCTTTTTCGGCCTTCACAATCTCATAACAGATTGTATTATCCTCGATTGATTAAGGATGGCATCCAAAGTCTCATTGTTGTCGAATTTCTAGGATTTGAACCACAAGTTGATTCACAATCACTTCCAGCAGGAGTGTTGATAGATACTGATGTTGTATACCTCCTCGGTTTCATCCATATTGGCCATCAAAGCATAATCCTCCATATCAACAACTTGATCTTTGTGTCATCCGATTCATTTCTTTTTTGATTCAACTTCATACCCGATTCATCTTGGCAACCATAGCCTTCTTGCCATGTCTTCTTTGTTGACTTTTGGTCTTGATGAGTCCGGACAATCAGGTCTAAAATGTCCAGGCTTCTTGCAGTTGAAACAAAGATAATCAGGTTCCTTGCCTTGTTTTAACTCAGGACAGTCAGGTTTGAAGTGTCCTGGTTTCTTGCAATGGAAGCAGAGATAGTCATTATCTTTCTTTGGTTCTTCTTTCCTTCTTTCAAGTAGGCCTCTTTGTGAAATTTCTTGAAGGGCCTTTCCAGTCTTCATCATTCTGATTTTCTTGCTTAGTAGGGCAATCCGCTCTTGCATCTCATCCAGCAGATCATCATGTCCTCCCGATGTTTCTTCTTGATGTGAAGCAGCCAATGCTGATGGTATTTGGCTCTTCTTTTTTGCCTCAGTACAAGCTTTTGCTAAATTCATAAGCCTTTAAATCGAAAATAGTTTGAAGGTGTCTTCTTCATGCAACTTTCTCATTTCTTCAATCATAAATACCTTCATTTTCCAAACATCTTTTGCAGGTAGAGCTTCCAAGATTTTGGTGTTTATTTCCTCTTTTGAATAACTTACACTCAAGCAGGTAAGTTCATCCAGATTGCATTGAATCTAGACTCTATTTGCTCAATGGTTTCATTTGGCAAACATCTTGAACTTTTGGAATCTCTTTCGCCACACTGATTTTGTTCTTCTTTATTGCATCGGTGCCTTCACTGATCAAGTGAATCTTGTCCCAAAGTTCTTTTGCGATCTTGCAATCTTTAACCTTCATGTACATATTGCTATCCAAGGTTACGTAAATGATGTCTATAGCAATATTATTTGAGGTTTGCTCTTTTACATCTTACGCATTCCATTCTCTTTTTGGTTTAGGAATGTACTCGGTTGTATCACCCACCGATATTGCCTTTGTAATCTCCAGGTGGTCCATCGATTTAGTACATCCATCATCTCATCATGAGTTGCGAGCAAGGTAAGCTTTGCATTCGACGTTTATACTCATCAAATCTATCTAGAGAACACATCAACATAGTTCTAGCATCTTGTGTGTTATCCATGATGCAAGTCTTTGAAAATCAAGAACTTGAAAGAAAGTTTTAAAGAATTTTCACAAGCACAACAAGTAGGATTTCTTGAGCGAAGCCTTTGCTCGATACCAATTGTTGGTCCCTTGAAAGGCTTTGGTTAAGTTTAGAGGGGTGAATAAACTTAACACTTAAAACTTTTAGAGTTAACAAATTCTGCAACTTCGGTAGCTCTCTCGATACTTGATGGTCTGCACGAGACCTCGATAACTGTTGATAAAAAGTAGTCTCTTGTGATTCGAGTTTCTTTGAATTTGTGCAAATGGAATAATATCAAAATTAAGCCTTAAAACTTGTTGTTAAAAATGATACTAAGTATTACATACTCATTAGTGCAAGTGTGTGATTTCGATTTGCTAGATTCAGTGAGGTTGATGAATGAAATAAACTAAGTCTTTGCAAAGTAAATTTGAAAGTAAGTAGGCGATTTTTATAGTGGTTCAGGTGATGTAATCTGACGTCCACTCTTCTCCTGTGATGTTGGAGGAAATTCACTAGAGATCTTTGATGTAGCTGTTACAAAGATTCCTAAGTTGTTTGTCCTTCACCAATAACTATGGATTCACAAGCTGGCCAGGAGCAGTAGGATTTCTTTGCTCCTTAGTCTTCCTTTGGTCCTTGAAGGGTAGGATTGCCTCTTCACCGGCTCCACCACAAACAACGATCTTCACACACCCAACAGATGCTTCACTGTCTTCACAGGGTTCTTTATAAAATAAAGATTGAATCAAGTAAATGATTCAGTTGCAGTAGCTTGATTAGGATGATGTAATCAGCAGCTTGCAGTCTTCAAGTGTTTAATCTTGATGTAGCTTGAATACAGAATGCACTTGAAGAAATTCACTAGATCGGCAGCTTTATGCTCAGCAAGTTCAGCAGGGTGTTTTTCAGCTCAGTGTTATCACTTAAAGTTTATCCCAAATTTCATCATCTTGTTTCTGAGTTGAAAGTATTCTATTTATAGGCAGGGATGCATGTGACTTGTATTTGAAATTCAAATGTAACCGTTCCTTGTTTTTGTCCCATCGATTTGCATTCTGTCACTATTCATAGGGTGACTTTGTCGAAATTCCTTTTTTGATGCTGCACATCCACCTTTGACTTGTGTCTATAGGATAAAGTCTGAATCATCCCAACGTTCTTTTAATCTAACCACCGATTTGTTTGATCAAATCGAAGTAGTTAATTTGTCCTTATCCAAGTAATCTTCCAAAATAATCTTGAATAAATCGAGGTATATATCGGCGGGTTCATCGATCTCTTTGAAGTACCAATCGATCTAGCGATCATCATGTTTCGTGTATAAAATATAATGCTGCTGATTTCTTTTATCTAACTTTTATTTGTGAAGTTAGATTACATCCTTTTGCTTATAACCAAGTTCCAAACATCATCCAACTTGTGGAACTTAGACCTTCATTATTACAAGGTATATGTAATCAGTTTAGGTCATCACAGACTTGCCTAAATTACGATTCCATATCCTTGACTTTAAATACTAAGTTTGATCCCTTAGCCTTCATTTCACGAGTTTGAACCTCGGCCTTGAGTCTTGGCGAGGTCCAAGACTAGTCTCTTGACCTATCTACCCCCTCTTGACCTAGACCGATCTGCTTGATATCAATCAAGAGAGGCTTTACAAATGCTTGTTTTATCAAACCTATTTATGAATCAAACTCTAATAAGCCTATACATTTGATCTAGACATCTTTTTGCCTTTGCACTATAACAGCTAGTATGGCACTCATCATCAAAACTAAGAAATAAGTCCAACAGACATCATTTTATCAGAGATCATGTTGAAAAAGGAGATGTCATCCTAAAATACATACCCACTGAAGATCAATTTGCTGACATCTTTACTAAACCACTCAGTCATGACAGATTTAGCATGTTGAGAATTGAGTTAAGAATGATTGAAATTGACTAAGTACCAAAGAGCTGCTAACTGGAGTAATTGGCTAAGTGACTTCATAGCAGTTTAAACCTTTGCCGTTACAGGGGATGTAGCAGGTAAGGCACTGGTACTCGGCGAAGTTAACTTCATGGATTGTTAGGAACAGTCAAATACAGCAGCTCAATGAAAGAGTCACTACACCGGCTAAGTAACCAGCCAAGGCACTCCACCGAAATGAAGATTGGAGTCATGGGCAAATAATAGTGTGAACAAAATCAATTTTTATACACATGGAGAATAAAGGAGTTATGAAAGATTATTCTGTGGATATTTACACACGTGGAGATCAACTTATAATCATAGAGGTAACTATATTATTTTTCATATTACAAACGCCTCGATTCCCGGGCTCTATCATTACTTACCACAATCCACTCCCCCACTTCACTCGAATATCATGATTTACATACACAAAATCACGCCATTATGTCATAAAATCCTTCCATAGTCAAACCACATTCACACTACCCAAATCATCCTATATAAACTACACTTAGAGATTTTCAGAAATCTTTACACTCTTTTGCAAAATTACAAACCCTACTTTTGATTCTCTTTGAAAATTCGAAGTGTTCTTTTCTAAACATCAATCACATAACAATGGCTTCATCCTCCTCAAACACCCAAGCTAGGTATGAAAAATTGATTGCCACTGGATCGTTCTTCCAAGAAGAACACTACTTAAATTTGTGAGGAAATGATGAAGAAGCAAAACGTTTGGCAGCTGGATGCAAAAGCCTAAAACTATCAACCTTTCTAAATCCTCCAATAACCGAAGTATGCAATGAAAGTCTAATCTCCCTCTGGAAATCTGCAAAATACGTCTCTGGGCTCCCTGCTGAAGAAGGTGACGAGTGGGAAGAAGACAAGATCGTTGCATCTGTCAACGGCACAGAAGTGGTCATTATAGAAAAGGTAATTCGAAAATACCTCAAACTTTCAAACAAAGGGCAATGCAAAGCATCCTTGGTAACACAGAACCTGGATGATTTCTGGGTAACCATCGCCAAAACGGCTAACCCAGGGACTAAGAAGGTCAATTGTCTTAGATCCGCTTTAAAGAAACCATTCGATGAGTTCGATTGCCTAATTGGCAAAAGCATTGAAGGAAAGTTGGGAGCAAATAATGTCATGACAGAAATCAGAATGCGGCTAATGGGAATCATCTACAACAATCTGGAGTTCAATTGGACAAAGTACTTCTTTCTAAGAATCAAAGAATAAATTCAAAGTGAAGTAAAAGCGGCCACAAAGGGGACACCAGAAGGAAAGACGAAGAAAGGACAATTCTAGGTGAAAAAGTCATATGGGATTCAGTTACACTATCTGATGCAATGTCTCAAAGTCCCTGTTGTACAACTTCACAAATTGCATGAGTCCAAGGTCATGTTTACCTATGTTAAACAGCAAAAGCAAGCCGGAGGAGGGAAGAGAAAGAAAACCACAACTCATCCCTCCGGTCAAAGAAAGAAGCAAAAGGTTCAACGTAATCTGGAAAAGACGGCCGTCGGAAAATTAATCGATGAAGAAGAAGAAGAGGATTCTGATGTTGAGGCAGAACAACAAGAAGCAGAAAATGAAAGTGAGGATGACCAACCTCCAAATGAGGAAGTTACAGGAGACACTGGAGATGATGAGGAATCTCCAGAAGAACCTGCACAAATGTCTGCAAACGATATTGATGATCGAATTGCAGAATATCTTGAATGGAAAGAAGGTGATTCCAGAAATCAGCTTCTAGATTCGGAACGCATGCTTGCTGAGGAGGCATGGCTCTTTAACTTTCTGGGAATCACCACTCTGGTTGGTGTACTTGATGAATCTACTCTCTGGGACATGGTTGATGCAAAGAAAGGCAAAAGCGCGAGATCTCTCGGCGAGACACACAGTGATGACCCGGAAGATGATGGAGATGGTGATGATAATACTGATCAAGATGATGGAGATGATCAGGATGACAATGATAATGATGATCATCATGCTGATGATCATGACAAAAAAAGAGAAGAGATTACTCCTACACCGGATGCAATTGATGATAACATTCTTCTAAGAACTTTTCTACAGCCACATGCATTCAACAAGTCAACAACACCAGCTAAGACAACCACTCAACCACTATCTGCTACAACTCCGGCTGAGAGCACAAACATAGTGGACACTGGCTCAGCTGCTGCCACTCTAGTCAAGGCAATCCCCAACACTGAGCAAGGGGGAGTAGAAGCTCAAGCTACACCAGCATACACATCTACCCAAATTCTTGACGATTTGGATGTCAATGTAGATGTGACTCAGCATCAAGACAGAGGACAGCAAATAGACCCAGAACCAGCTGACATCCGGCACAAACTCTCTCAGCTGGCCACTGGTATCTCAAATGAAACCTTTGAAAAAGAAGCAGATCTGCTGGCAGAAGAATTAGAGCAGCAAGCCATGCACCTCATATTCATGACTTCGGCATTCAATGACAAAAGCTACTCCATTGAGCGAAAATTTGAGGCCATTGCTGAATACATTGAGGCACAGAACATTGTTGTGCAACGCCATAGAGATCTGATGAGACAACTCAACATTAACATCACAAACAATCTTGCAGATCTCAGGCAACACATTTCTCAAGAAAATGACTCTATGGCAGTGGCATTTGGCACAAGATTCCGCAGTGTCACTGAGAAACTGACTAGTCATGACAATAGATTCACTTCTATTGAATCAAATCTGGACTCTCTGTTTGGAACGGCAGAGGCCACAAATAGCATTTTACTCCAGCAGAGGGATGATGCTACCAAAAAAAGGGGAAAATCAGGATAAGCCTGAAGTATCAACTATTAGACCCCCAAACTTCACTGAAGAACAATTGAGAGCAAGGGACAGAGAAATCAGAATCAGAAAAGAAGCAGAAGAACATCAAATGAGGGCTAGAGAAGAAAGAGATAAAGCCCTTAACGAACCTTGCATTGGATTTCCTCATCCCATGCAAAGAAGAGACGATGATAGAGACAAATCTAGAAAATAGCAAAGAAGAGAAACTAGCCAGCAAAGAGGATCAACAAGTCAACATAGACTTAGCACCAGAGGAAACACCAGCAGAGGCAGCAGCAGCTCTAGATACACTGGGGAGCACAGAACGTTCACTGCTCAAAGAAGCAAAGTAGAATATGAAGCAGATGTACTGGACCATGTAAGAGAGTTTTTCAGAGTACATGAAGGACTTTACCCTCATTTTTCACAAGATGAAGCATGGGCTGATTGGCTAAGCTATTAGGATGAAAGGATGGGAACTGATATGGCCAAACTCTACAATGATGTCAAGAGAGAGTTTGCACTCCTAAAACAAACCAACAGCAAACCAAGTTCAGCCATACCACTTTCTGGAAAAGGACCAGAAGACTTGCCAATTGAACAACCAGATGACTTCAACTATATGGTAAAATTCTTCAATCCTATGGAAAGAATGGACAAACAGGAGCAGTGGAGTCTCTACAAAGTCTCAAGTTTGCTGACACACATATGGCTGAAGCTAGGGAGAGACTTGATAAGAACTTTGGAGAACCTAGGGCAAATGAGACTATGCCAGATTTCAACAGACTCTTTGCCAGGAAAGTATTCAAGGGGGTATCTGAATACACTGCTATGGCATACTGGAAGTGGAAGTTCCTTGAGATTGACTGGAAAGATATTGAAGAAGTCCAAACCACAAAGTTCAAAAGGTACAAGGCTGAATTAAGCGAAATATAGTTGTAACACTTGAATAAATTTTGAACTTGCTGCCCTTAAATGGATGAATAAAATTGTTAAGTTTTTATTTTGTTAAATTGTTGGAAATAAAATTTATGTTTTGATGATAATTCATCATAATTATTCAAAGTATTATTTTAACCTCAATGATGAAGTGTTGAATCTAGCTGTTATAGTGAAAAGCTAAAAGATGTCTAGAACTGAATGTTTAGGTTTTACTAGAGTCTGGTATTGGTATAGGTTACATCAGAAAAGCACTATAATAGTTAGTGTGTCGTAAAACTGAAAACTGGAAATCATCAAGATAAACAAACTGATTCGAATACACCTAGATGGCCAGAAGAAGATAAGTTCATTTGAGGCACCACAGACTCGGTTGGCTTATCTCGAAATTGAAGAACCGAGGGTGCTGACTCGATTATTGAAGATCAAAGAACTGAGGGTTCAAACTCAGTTATGAAGACTACGTCGAGACTGTAAAGTTAGACTTCAGGCAAGATTGTGGTGACCTGAACGGACTTTATGGATCTTGTATGAAGACCTATGAATCATAAGGACAATGAGTTCTTAGATGATAATGAGTCATGGTGTACTCTGATTAAATCAATTATAATCAGATGAAAAATTGGAGTACTGATATTTGAAGAAGAGTAAAATCTTAGTTAATGCTCCAAGCCAGTCAAGAAACTGACAAGTGATAAACTCAGTATAAAACTGATAAGGATACTTAGTTTTATAAGTCAGTCATCCGATAAACTGATAAGTACAGTCGAACGTTGTAAAGGAAGCAATTTCATTGGATGAAACACTGACACAGCAGAACGGTCAGAAATATATCCGTTACAAGATAGACGTTGATACAATTCGAATTCAAGCCAAGTGAACGTTGGACCTCACACTATAAATAGAGGACTTTGCATCAGGGATTAACAAGTACAAGAACGGAGATAGAGATTTAACAAGAATTAACGTGTGCATACATCATTCGAATTGCTATCATCTTTGCTTTATAATAACATGAAATCAAGAAATTCTTCAAGTGTTCAAGCTACCAAGAATTTATCAAGAATCAGACACTTTGAAGAACCACAAACAAGAATCAATTTATTGATTCTCAACCCAACTTTGATTCTACATCAAAGGTTTAGACTGTGAAGCAAACCGGGAAGGTTTTGTCAAGGACAGTTGTGACAAGCTGTCGGGCAGACTGTGTTTGTGGTGGTAGCTGGTGAAGAGGCAATTCAACCCTCTAAGGACCAGTGTTCAAGCAATTGAAGAACAGCAATTCTACCTGTTCTACAACTTTTTAGATAGTGAAGCTAGGGATTAGCCAAGGACTATTGTTTAGGACTTTTTGTAACAAGTTCACCTCAAGAAGTTCTAGTGGAATTTTCCTCCGCACCACAAGGGAAGAGAGGACGTACAGGATTACACCACCTAGAACTTCTATAATATTTGCCTTATTTACTTTAAGCATTTATTTATTTACTCAGCATCTACTTACAACATTTTGATAATTGATTGTTATACACTTCACTGTTCACAAACTGACATTCATCAGAATTCAGTTTACTACACTCAGTTTTCATAAAAGGACAACAAGATCAAGAAAAAGGCTAGAATTATATCCGCTGCCGGTTGACTCAGTTTTGATTAAGTCAGTTTGACTTAAACTCAGCTCAGTCAGCTTAACTCCACACATGTTTCCAACTGGATCGTAATTTGTTTAAAATCCAGCTTAGGGAAAGTTTTTAGTGACAAATTTATTCACCCCCCCTCTAAACTTGTGTTAGCCTTTCCAAGGGACCAACAATTGGTATCGGAGCAGTGTTTCTTTGACAAGATATCATTTGCTCCATATCTCCTCTAGTTGTTCTCATTTGAAAGCTCAGTTCCAGCTAATTTACCATCAGTCTTCACTCACTCACAATGGATAACAATCAATATGCGAGACAGATGCTTATGTGCAACATGGACAGATTTGACGAATATAAACATCATATGCAGGCTTTTCTAGCAGCTACTCATGATGAAATGATGGATGTACTCACTGATGGACCAATCCGAATGGACTAGTGATGATCGCAAGCGAAACAATCTCAACAATATTGCTATGGATTTTATCCTCAAAACTCTTGACAGCAACATGTACTTAAAGGTGAAAGAATGCACAACTGCCAAGGAAATGTGGGACAAACTACAACTTGTTTGTGAAGGAAGCAGATTCAATTAAAGAAAATAAAATCTACATTTGCAAAACAAAAGTTTGAGAATTTCAAGATGAAATCTGGAGATACCATTGATCAAATGGAAACAAGATTCAGTGCTATCATGGATGAATTAGATCTACTCAAGATTGAGTACTCTAAGAAAGTTATCAATACAAGAATTTTGAAGGCATTACCAATGTGCTGGAAAATGAAGGTCACTGCTATGGAAGAATCTAGAAGACTTGACATAGAGGATTCATTCAAAATCTTCTCAGACTTGAAAGCTTATGAATTCAGTGAAGATTTTACAAGTACATCTGCAATAATCAAAGCTCTGGAGGAACCAAAGACCACAGCACTCGCAGCAGCATCAAATGACATTCAAGAAAACTCATCAAGCAATCTTCATGAATTGGATGAGATGGAAGAGCAAATGGCTCTAATGATGAATAGAATTCGAAGAATGAAGAGTGGACATCCAGTCATTCAGAAGTTTATCAAAAGGACTCCTGAGAAAAGAAAAGATGATGAATATCTTTGTTTCAACTGCAAGAAACCTGGACATTATAAGGCTGAATGTCCAGAACTGACCAAGAAGACGCCACCAAGAAGAATTGGTAGAAGAGCACTCCTTGCTGGAGATGAGTCAGATTATGAAGCTGGTAGTGAAAAACTATCAGATGACACAGCTTTAATGGCACACATGGAAGATCCAAATGAGGTATGTGAATCTAATTCTAAATATTCCTCAGCTCAAATTTCCATGCAAAATGCATGTTCTTCGACTGCTGACTCCAATCCAAAAAATATAGAATTAGAAGAAACTCTTGTGAATTGATGAATCACTAGTAACTATTCAAGTGGTTATGAATCAATTAAAACTAAAAAAGAGAATCTAATTCTTGAAGTTGAAAGATTGAAGTCTGAACTAAAAATGTTGAAACTGACTAAAACTGATAAAGAAAAGATTCGGAGATCGACTCTGCATCAATGACAAGCAAGAATCGAATCATTTGCTCAATCAAGTTCAGTTACTGGATTCAAATTAGGAAAACCATATGGAGACAAAACTGGTTTAGGATTTGATACACATCAATCATCTAAGAATGGAACCAGCAAAGCTGCCAAACCTAGCACCAAAACTGGTATTAAGTTTGTAGCTGAACAACTTCCTAAAGCCAGTATCACATAGGATAAATCAGTTTTCCAAGAAAACAACTAGATTTACCAACAAAGGTAAACCAAATGGTAAATCAGCTGTATCTCAAGAAAACCGAACTAGGAAATCAACTACCAGGTCCACAAAAACCAATCAAGTCAAGAACCTGAAAAATTACAATCAAAGTAAATCCAAGAATGTCAATCATTCAAAGATTCACACATTTAGGGGGAAATGAAGATTATATCCCACTGATGATGATTGGAATTTTACTGCATCTACTAATAAAACTGATAATAGCAATCATTCCAGACAGAAAACTTATCACAAGTTTCAGTCCAAAAATCAGCAGAGAGCTAATCTCAGTTCTCAGCAAAAGCCCCAATACCAAGGTCAGTCCAGACCTCAGTACAAAAGGAATGATGGTTATTATTCAAGTTTCAATAGAAAGCATGATAGAAAGAAATTTCAGCCAAAAGATCAGAGAGATCATATAAATAAGACACAATCCAAACATAGACACTATGGGAGTGTGGCTTACATATATGAAAACAAGTGCAACAATATCCGAAGAATACCTAAAGGATATATCCCCAGAGTTGTACTGACAACTGACCCCTATGGACCCAAACTGAGTTGGGTACCTAAAACTATTTAATTTTTATTGCAGGATATATGGTACTTTGACAGTGGTTGCTCTAGGCACATGACAAAGAGTAAAGAATGTCTCAGTAATTTTATTTCAAAAGATGGACCAAAGGTTAATTTTGGAAGTAAAGACAAAACTAGATACACCAAAGGATATGGTACCTTAATCAGGAATGGTCTTACAATCAAGAATGTATCTTATGTAGAAGGATTACACTACAATCTACTCAGCACCAGTCAATTATGTGACATGGGATACAAAGTTACTTTTGACAAAGAATTCTGCGTTGTCGTCAGCGAATCAGCTTATCAAGTTGTTTTAGCCGGAAGAAGAAATGAAAATATGTGTGTAGTAGATTGGACAACAGCCGTTGCTGAAACTTGTTTGCTTGTGCATACCAAATCAGAAATCAGTTGGCTATGGCACAAGAAACTGAGTCATCTTAACTTTGATGACATCAACACACTTGTTAAGAAACAGTTAGTCATTGGAGTACCGGAAATATCATATAAGAAGGATAGCTTATGTGATGCTTGTCAACAAGGAAAGCAAACAAAAGCAAGTTTCAAGACCAAGTCTCAGCATTCAAAAACCAGACATCTGGAGTTATTACACATGGATTTATTTGGCCCTATTACACCAATAAGTTTCAGTGGAAAGAAGTATACATTGGTGGTAGTAGACGATTTTTCAAGATACACTTGGGTAATATTCTTAACCAAGAAAAGTGAAACCAAGAAAAGAGTTACAGAACTACTCAAGAGACTTCAGAATCAGAAAGGAGTATCAGTTGTGAAAATAAGATCAGATAAGGGAACTGAATTCCTCAACATTGTAATTATTGAATACTGTGAAGAGAATGGTGTCTTACACCAACTTGCTGCCACATGAACACCTCAACAGAATGGTGTAGCTGAAAGAAGAAACAGAACACTCAAAGAAGCATGGAGGACTATGATCTGTGAAGCAAAACTACTTGAAAGATATTGGGCAGAAGCAGTTAACACAGCTTGTTATACGCAGAGCTGAGCTCTCATGAACAAAAGACATGAGAAGACCCCTTATGAAATTTGGAATTGAAGAAAACCAAATGTCTCATACTGTCAAGCTTTTGGAAGCAAATGTTTCATACACAACAATGGGGAAGATCAACTTCATGTTTTTCAGCCCAAAGCTGATGAAGGAATCTTTCTAGGATACTCAAGTGTCAGCAAAGCTTTTAGAGTACTAAACAAAAGGACACTCAAGCATGAAGAATCAGTTCACGTGGTATTTGATGAACCAAACTTCCATGGTGAAACAACTGAAGACAGACCAGAACCAGTTTCTCAGTCTCAGTTACCAATCTTACCAGAACCAGTTTTTGTTGACATTGGGAGACTACAAATTTCAGAATGTTCAAATCCAGATCAGTCTTAGGTTCCAACTACTCAACAAACCACACCTGAACTACATGTTCCTGATCCAACTGAAGAAATTCAAGAACCAGTTCTTGAAGAACCAGTCGAACAAGATATAAAATCGTTGATGCAGACACCCACGTATCAATGGATGAGAGATCACCCTGAAGAACAAGTAATTGGTGATACTCAAGCTGGAGTTCGAACAAGACATCAACTAGATGCAATGATTGCATGTTTCCTATAACAATCTGAACCCAATGAAATAGAAGAAGCTTTGAAAGATCCAGATTGGATATTAGCAAAGCAAGATGAACTGAATGAGTTCGAAAGAAATCAAGTATGGGAATTGGTAGAAAGACCAGCTCATGTCAATATTATAGGAACCAAATGGGTTTTCAGAAACAAACTTGATGAAGATAGGAATATTATCAGAAACAAAGCTAGACTTGTAGCTAAAGGATACTCTCAAGCAGAAGGCATAGGCTTTGATGAAACCTACGCACCAGTTGCAAGATTAGAAGCAATCGACTATTTCTTGCAAATGACTCATAAGAAATTCAAGGTTTACGAGATGGATGTTAAAAGCGCATTTTTAAATGGAATTCTTGAAGAAGAAGTATATGTTCAACAACCACCTGGATTTGAAATCAAAGATCAAAGCGATAAAGTTTTCAGACTAAGGAAAGCTCTTTATGGATTAAAACAAGCACCAAGAGCTTGGTGTGAAACTTTGTCTCAGTTTCTAGTAGATAATGGATTTATCAAAGGGACTATAGACAAAACCTTGTTCAGAATGAAAAATGGTGAAAATACACTACTTGTTCAAATTTATGTTGAGGACATCATCTTTGGATCGGAAGATGAACAATTATGTGAGAAATTTGCAAGTTTGATGAAAAGCAAATTCCAAATGAGTATGATGGGAGAATTGAATTACTTCCTTGGATTACAAGTTAAACAATTAGATGATGGAATTTTCATTCACCAAACCAAGTATACAAGAGAACTTATCAAAAAGTTTGGCATGGAAAAATCAACTGGAATTTCTACACCAATGGGGACCAACATCAGATTAGATGAAGATAAAGAAGGCAAAGATGTTGATCAAACACTTTACAGAAGAATGATTGGAAGCTTACTCTATCTTACAGCAAGTAGGCCAGATATATCATTTACTGTCGGTGTATGTGCAAGATTTCAGTCAAAACCAAAAGAAAGTCATCTCACAGTTGTGAAAAAAACATTGAAATATCTGAAAGACACTGATGGAGTTGGAATTTGGTATTATATCTTATTCAGACTCAGATTATGCTGGATGCAAAGTGGACAGAAAAAGCACATCAGGCACATGTCAGTTACTAGGAAATAGACTTGTGTCATGGTTTATCAAAAAGCAAAACTCAATCTCAACTTCTACAGCTGAAGCTGAATACATAGCAGCTGGAAGTTGTTTTGCTCAAGTTTTATGGATCAGACAAAAATTAAGAGATTATGGGATAGAAGAAGGAATGATTCCCATAATGTGTGATAACACAAGTGCAATTGCAATCACTGATAATCCAGTTTTACACTCAAGGACAAAGCACATTGATGTGCGTCACCACTTCATAAGAGATCATGCAGAGAAAAAGGATATAACAGTTATTTATGTACCAACTGAAGATCAGCTGGCATATATCTTTACAAAGCCATTGGACAAAGACAGATTTGCCAAACTGAGAACTGAATTGGGGATAATCAAAGTCGATTGAAATCGTTAAGCGTAAATTCGTCAAGGGATTAATCTTTGTTATCTTTGGAGGCGCTCACTTAACAAATTAGTCATTGACATCAACAATTTCAAATCGATCAATCGAACTCAAATCGAATAATTTTCCAAATCGTAAGTTATATCTACAAACTGTCTTCAATCTCAGTTTCTATCCCAGTCAACTTAAGTCAGGTGTTGACAAGATAAAAGCGACAGCGGTTATATCGCATTTAATTACTCTGATTCTTTTTTTGTCGAATATTGCGTATACATTTACGATTGTCAGAACAATGCATACATTGGTTACCCAAACCATCATGGAATTTGAAAAGTTGTACTACTCAACCACCAGTATATCCTACCTATTTATTCATCCCTCGTTCACATTACTTTCAATAAAATTTCGAATTCCTCCTCTTTCATAAAAACAGAATCAGACTCTTCGCAATCCTCTCCTCTCAAAAATCAATTTTTGTATTCACACCTAAATATGGTCACTTCAAACAAATCAAAACAACAAAGACTAATAACAGAGCTAGATGAATTTTCATTCGAAATGTTTGAAGCCTTGTGTCAAAACACTCATAGCAAGTCACATTTGTGCAAAAATTGAAAAACAACCAGATTAAGAAATATTCGGAAGTTACATTCAAAGAAAAATGTGACTTGGAAGGTATTTTGCAATTTTGCAAAATATCGTTTTGTAAAAGACTCTAATGACAACGGTTCGTGGAGATCGAATTGCTATCAACGAAAAGTCATGATGTCACTTTTGGCTTCTCAAATTCTTCGTGACATCAGCAGATTTGTCTACACTACCATTGGATAGGACTACATTTCTAAAGAGGCTAACTTTTCTACGAAGCCAATCAAAGTTGGTATTCATGTTGACAAAATCAAGCCAGAATTTGGACACCTCAGCAGATGGCTCAGCAAGCATGTCATTGGCAAATCCAAAGGAATCAGTACGCTATCTGAAGAGAATATTTATCTGATGAACATTATCTAGGATGAAATAGAATTCAATTGGGCAGGATATGTAGTCAATCAGATAAAGAAGCAGCATTTACCCGAATTAGACAGTGTACAGAGAGCTCAATCTGAAGGTCAGGCAACTGTTGGCAGATTCCGACTGAAGAAAACACTCAGTGGAATCATTCAATTTTATCTGGAAAGACTTAAGGAAGGGAAGCAAGCGAGGCAAGCTGAAACTACAAAAGAAATAACAGCAAAAACAGGAACAACTTCCCAAACTCAAGAAAGTCGAAACGTGTCTCAAAGAGAAGCGAACACAGAGGAACCAAAGCGGCGGACTCAAAGACAAGAAAGATCGGTTGCAAGATGTTTATACCCGGCAACCTCAAGTATGACAAAGACCAAGCGAGGGGAACAACAAAAACAACGGTGACAAGCGAAGACACAGGAAAACCACTCTTTGCGATAATACTTCTCAATCACAACATCAACTTGATTCAAACAATCATTTTTGATTTTGAAGTCGATAAAATTGTCAGACTAATGAATATGAAGATTAAACCAGAGGATTCTCGTGATGATAGTCTAAAAACTGAAGAGAAGTTACTCTTGGAGAAATTGGAAATCGGAGATTTATACACTCTATTTCCCATAACAGAGTTTCTTGAAAATTGTTTCAAAAGGTTTACTGAACTAGCTCAAAGGAGAGAATCAACCACATCTTCTGCTCCTAAAGACAATTCAAAAAAAAGGATGATGATGAAGATGATCATACAAGAAAAGAAGCTGATGTGACTTCAGTTTTGCCTTTAGATATTCAACCTCAACCTCTAGCTACGCAAACTGTAAGTCAGCAAGAAGAGTTGCCAGTTGGAAATCAGACAAGCGACACTCGACAAGCGGTGATAAAGCGAAAATCGACAACTGATGATTATTGACGACATCACTCACCCCAAGGATCAACCTGAAACGACATATGATCCTTCTGACATCCTAACTAAGGATGAGTTGGCCAAAGTTCATGAAAACTTGAAGATTGTGCTCAGTCACAAGGATGCACAAAATGGCCTTCTATCAAATATTTCTGGATATCTCGATTATAGAACCAGAACTGATGTCTCAGTTCATGCAAGACTAGAGATGATTCACAAATCCAGTTCAAGTTCTGCTTCAGAAATTCTATTACTAAAATAGAAACTAGAAGACTCAACCGCAGTAGATCGGGAAACTCATGCTCAAGCTTATTGGCACATGATTCAGCATATTTACGGGTTAGAAACTCAGCTTAAGGAAGTAATTACTTCTCAGCAATGTATATCAGCCGACCAACAGGCAACCCATGCCTTGGTAGATCAGCTATATGATGCCGAAAAGGGGGAAGCTGAAGAAGAAAAGCTGAAGCTACTTAAAGAAATGAAGCGACTTGAAGAAGAATTGCAAAGATACAAAGCAGATCCTAAGTTCTTAAGGAAAGAACTAACTGATGAGCAGCTCATTGAGAAATACAGTCAACCTGGAGAAAAGAGAGCTACTCTTACAAAGGATCTGTGGATGAAGTTTATCAACGATCACAATCCTATTAAAGCCAAGTACAAGGATAGGACATTTGAGGAATCCTTGAACTACTTTTTATCTGATATATTCTCAAAGCAGAAAATGGCACAATACAAGAAGAATCAGAGGATTGATGACAAACTGAAGATTAAAGACAAGACTGAACAAATGAAAGCTAATGTAGTCGAATTTGAAAAATACTACTTGAAAGAATCAGACTTACCAAAGCTACTTCTATGGAGAAGATGGAAAGAAGGAACTCAAGTTGACTACAACAAGACATTTTCAAAGGAAGACTCCAAGCTAGGAAATGAATATCATCTGTGTGACAAAGAAAAGAAGTTTATTTCAGTTAAGAAAAAGCTTAGTCTTTAATCTCAGGTGTTTGGACTAAATGAAACTATTCCAGTTTTTGATCATTCTAATGAAATCCAGTTTTCCAGTTTTACATTGTTTTACATTGTTTTGATCTTTAAGCTTTTCTTTTAGGGAGAGTTTTGGCATTATCAAAAAGGGGGAAATTGTTGGAAATAAAATTTATGTTTTGATGATAATTCATCATAATTATTCAAAGTATTATTTTAACCTCATTGATGAAGTGCTGAAGCTAGCTGTTATAGTGAAAAGCTAAAAGATGTCTAGAACTGAATGTTTAGGTTTTACTAGAGTCTGATATTTGTATAGGTTACATCAGACAAGCACTGTAATAGTTAGTGTGTCGTAAAACTGAAAACTGGAAATCATTCTGAAAACTGGAAATCATCAAGATAAACAAACTGACTCAGAATACACCTAGATGAAACTGAAGAATATAAGTTCGCTGAGGGACACAGACTCAGTTGGCTTATCTGGAAATTGAAGCCCACCCCAAGATGAGTGCTCTCCTATTCCGACTTCCCCAAAGCCTCCGGTAGCACGGCCGAGACAATGACGGGTTCTACGCCTCTGCGGGATGGGGCGACGAAGTTTTGAGAATTCAAGAGAAGGTCACGGCGAGACGAGCCGTTTATCATTACGATAGGTGTCAAGTGGAAGTGCAGTGATGTATGCAGCGGTAGGAGCATAAACTGAAACATTCTGGAGCTACAAAGATAGTTATGAAATCGTTAGCACCGCATAAAAACATTCCTCCTAGGGTAGCTGTTAATATGAATAAGAGAAACTCCGTTATAGACATTTCTGTGCATTCAATGTGCATCCCGAGGTTGGCGCATCTCGTTGAGCGTGGAGCGCTAGTGGACACGGGGAGGGATTGGCACATAAGCAGCACATCCAATCCTAAGCATAGCATAACACGTCGAATTTGGGAGCAAGCTCTTGAACCTCCTCAATGGGAAACTTTCTTTGATCCTTCAGATGCACAAGCTTGGGTTATGAGTAATGTAACACCCTCTTCGAGGACCTCGGCTTTGGCCAAACAGTGGCCGTATCTTTTTCATGAGATTGCGTATGGAATATGGTAGGCCTCTATTTCTTGGTTTTAATAGGACTCCTTACAAGCGTTGTTTCTATCTACTATTATCTAAAAGTAATCAAGTTATTAATGACTGGACGCACTACTAGAATTTCTCGGATTTGTGACGAATTTTTGTGATGAAAATGTCCGTCACAGATTTCCGACAATATTGCTACGAATTAGCGACAAACCACATAATGCTTTTTTTTTGCAATACATTTAGACAACATTGTGACAAAATATGCACGTGGCAAAATGTATGTGACTATTTTGTCACAAATATTTGCGCCAAATTCGGGCGCCATAATTTATGAGAATTTTGTGACAAAATGGATTGGTCATAAAAGGCTCCGTTGCTAATATGACGCTAACCGGCATATCTGTCCACATCGCAAAATTGTCACATATATTCGACAATATTGCTACGAATTAGCGACAAACCGCATAATTCTTTTCTTTTTCAATAAATTGAGACAATATTGTGACAAAATATGTACGTGGCAAAATGTATGTGACTATTCTATCAAAACTCTTTGCGCCAAATTCGGGCACCATAATTTGTGAGAATTCTGTGACAAAATGGCTTGGTCATAAAAGTTCATTTCGAATCTGACGCTAACCGATATGGATGTCCACATCGCAAAATTGTCACATATTTTCGACAATATTGCTACGAATTTCCCGGATTTGTGATGAAAATTTGTGATGAAAATGGTTCGTCACTAATTTGCGACATCATTGCTACAAATTAGTGATAAAACATAAAAATATTAATGATTAGTGATTTTAACCCGGGGGTCATTAATTATTCGGTTGATGATTTCAAACCCAAGGTTTGTTAGTGGTTTGAAGATTTTTAACCCAAGGTTCGTTATTGAGTAGTGATATCAAATCCGGGGTTCCTTAGTTAGTTAGTTGATGATTTCAAACCCAAGGTTTGTTAGTTATTTTAAGATTTTAAACCCAAGATTCGTTATTGAGTAGTGATTTCAATCCGGGACTCGTTATTATTCGGTTGATGATTTCAAACCCGAGGTTTGTTTGTTATTTTAAGATTTTAAACCCGAGGTTTGTTATTGAGTAGTGATTTCAAACCCGGGGTTCCTTAGTTAGTCGGTTGATGATTTCAAATCCAAGGTTCATTATTGAGTAGTTATTTCTTAGTCGGTTGATGATTTCAAACCCAAGCTTCGTTAGCTAGTTCAAGATTTCAAACCTGAGGTTCGCTATTCAGTAGTAGATTTCAAACCCGAGGTTTTATTCAAACTCAGGGTTCATTATTGAGTAGTAATGTCAAGCCTGGGGTTCGTTCATTAGTCGGTTGAAACCCGAGCTTTGTTATTGAGTTCATGATGTGAAACTCGAGGTTTGTTAGTGAGTTAATGATTCGAAGCCTGAGGTTCGTTAGTTAGTCATGAGTTAATGATTTGAAACTCGAGATTCGTTAGTTAGCTAGGCATGAGTCAATGATTTGAAACCTGAGGTTCGTTAGTGAGTTAACGGGTTGAACCTCGAGGTTCGTTAGTGAGTTCATGGTATGAAACCTGAGGTTCGTTAGTGAGTTCATGGTATAAAACCTGATAGCGTGTTAATGATTCGATACCCAAGGTTCGTTAGTTAGTCATGAGTTAATGATTTGAAACCTAAGTTTTGTTAGTGAATTAATCATTTGAAACCCAAGGTTCGTTAGTTAATCGGTTGATAAATATTATTTAAAAATAGGACAACAAAGTCTACGGATATAACACCCATCGTTCAAAAAATGTATACGACCTAATCCCTAATTAAAAGTCGCCATCTCTTATTCCCTCTTCATCCTCTTCATCCCTCGGTTTTTGGAATTTTTCCCCTCCGATTGCCGGTTGCCGCCGCTCATCTCCTCTCCGCCGGTGCTACTCCTCATTTCTATGCCATTTCTCTGCCCCTCAAACGCCGGCCTGCAGAAGCAATTTCACTCCTTTAACGCCGACCAGCAGCAGTAACAAGCTCCTCTCCGGTGCTCCTACTCCTCCTCCTCGTCAGTTAGCAGCAGCTGTTGCATTATTTATTTTATATTTTTATTTTATAATTTATTGTTCTAAGTAGCTGCACTGCCATATTAATTGGCTTTTTATTGCTCCAATTTAAGAGGATTTTGAAGAAAGAAAATAGAATTGATGTTTGTTTTATTATGTGATATTTTATTTTCTACAATGGCGTTTTTTGTAGCTCTATTTCTGGGTAGTCAAGCAATTTGCAGTGGTTACTTATCGGACCTTTGCTTTTCTCATCTCTTTATAATAAGTAGCCATCAATTTCTTCCCTAAAGAATAAGTTACTGTTGTTTTTTTAGTTATTAAAAAATGTCATTATATGTTGTTGTCATGTTGCTTCTTTGCTAAACTTGTTCTTTTAATCGGTTTTATTGTTTTCCATAAGGTTGGCATTCTGTTATGCAATTATGTTTGTAATTTTTCCTGTGAATTTTGTGATTAAATTTGCAATTTTTTATTTGAAGTGATAATGATTTTGTCTCAAGCTTGGAAGCAAATCAGTAGTTTAAGTCCTGAAAATTCTCATATATGGTTTGTTACCTTTAGATGCTAAAGAATGTGGAGGTTAGTTACTGCAGGTTGACTTGAGAAAATATGTTGAGAAGAATGAGTTTGTTTATGATGTTGTGTTGGATGAAGAAGTATCTAATGATGAAGTTATTCAAGAATTTTGAAAACATTAATATTTTACCAGATACTTATTGTATTTGTGCTCATGATTCTTCTTAATCGTTCTTCATCGAACCATTTTTAGGTCTATCATGAAGCAGTGGAACCCATTATTTCTATCATCTTCCAGCGTACAAAAGAAACTTGCTTTGCTTAACAGACAGGTACATAACTTGTGCATTCTTTCAGATACACTTTGATTTTAAGTTCTCTTTAGCTTCCCAGAACCGTAACATTTGTAGATGTGGTGGTAAATTCTTGTCATGATAATGCTTGGTTTTATGTATTCTATTTATCTCTAGGAAGCGGAAAGACCTATACCATGAGCCCCCTTCCTCTCAGAGCATCTAGGGATATTTTACGGCTCATGCTTCATACATACCGAAACCAAGGATTTCAATTGTTCGTGATCTTTTTGAGATATATGGAGGAAAACCGTATGATCTCGAAAATTGGTGGTCATGTTGTTGGATTCAGGTAGGTGAACTCTTTTTTCTTCTTTTTGCATTTATTTGGATTATTTTAAGTGATGGAACTGATGAAACATCTTTTACCTAGTGCGGATCAATATGGAAGTCAATTCATCCAACAAAAACTTGAAACTGCCTCAACACAAGAGAAAAATATGGGTTATTGATGAAATTTGTTCCCAAGAACTTACATTGATGATTGAAGTGTTTAGTAACTATGTGGTCCAGAAGGTATAAGATCTCTATCTTTGGTCTGTTCTCTATAATTTGCCAGCTTTTATTAGTTAAATTCATTATCTAATAGATTATATTTATTAGTATTAATGTTTGGTACAATCATTGCCTTTCTTTCCAGTTTAGGGTTCACATTTATTCTCATTTGTTCTATTTTCAGTGACTTGGGGAGTTAAAAGTAGTTTAACTCTGCCTAGTAGATTAAGCAGAGAAATTGTTTTACTGACACAATTAAAAGATATTTTGAGTTTAGACTTTAGTTGATACATGATTTCGCTGTTTTGTTTAGATCAAATGTTCCACACTTATGCAAACCGTTTTGATCAAGTTTAAGATCTGTCTTTCATTCGATTTTGGTCCAGATGATGATCTATTTGGCTGCTATCCGTGTTCTACCTGCAACATGGACTCACTGATTTCATTCTGGGTGAGAGATGTTTTCCTCTTACTAAGAGTATATGCACAGTAAAAAAAGTAAACAACAATGTTTTAGGATAACTGCTGTTATTAATGAGTATGTTTTTTTGATGAAAATGCAGGTTAAACCCATACGATACTTGATGAACTAACCTTAGAAAGAAGAATATGATGATAATGAACCTCTTGTCCTCGTGGTACTTGTCCTTGTGGTACATTTGATACATGGAAGTAGAATATTTTAGTTGTTTGATCATTTGTCAATGGTGTATTACCATGAAGTTCTGATTTTGAATCATAGCTCTGTCACTCTGTGTTAAAACTGCAGGGAAAGACTTACTGATGTCCTTTTGGCTATGTGAGATAGCATTGTGGTTGTTTGTTTCGTGTAGTAATGATGATGCCATTGATTCTGGGTTGTTAAAAGTCGTTACCATATTTACCGTGTGTATTGTGGACTTTTTAATCTACTTATTGTTTTGTTGGACTCGTTAACACCCTAGCCAGGGGTGGGGAGGGTTGAGGGTGGGGTGTTGGGGTGGAGATGGGTGGTGAGGGCAGGGGAGGTGACGGGGGCGGGGGCGGTAAATAATAAATATAATAAAAATGTGAAATATAAATTTTGTTACAAAGTCATTGCAACTATTGATTTTGAAACAACAATTCGTTACAAATTTGTCAATATACTTTGTCACAATTTTGTCGTAAAACACCGTCACAAAATTAATTCAAAATTGTAGGGGATAAATGTCACATTTTTATTGCTAAATTTGGTAGCAAAATTGTCACATGAATTCATCACATAATAATCACTAAAATCTTGTCGCAATTTTATCGTAAACATTCGTCACAAATTCACATCAAATTTGTGAGATATGGTTATCACTATTTCATCAAAAAATTTGGTTACAAAATTGTCGTATTTTTTCGTCACCTATTTGTCGCTATTTATGAAGCAACTTTGACACAATATTCCATTACAAACTTATCGGAAAATTTTGTCACACATTCGTTGCAAAATATAATTTTTGTCGTAGATTCATCACCAAATTTTTTGTCACAGCTATGTCACAAAGTATGACTTTCGTCACAATTTTGTCATGAAACTTAGTGACAAAGTTAATTTCGACTCAAAAATTTGCAACGAGGTGTTCCGTGACGGAAATAGGTTTCGTCACAGATTCGTCACAAACGAGCGTTAGTGACAAATTTGTGACGAAAACCACCGTCACAAATTCGAGAAATTCTAGTAGTGACGAAACCAAGAAATAACCCCTCACGTGCGAAATTATAGAAGATCCCCTTTAAGATCAAACAATTCCATCGAATTGAGTATGATTGTATGTGTAATAGCATCTACTATACCAGAATATCAATGAACCCGATTATTGCAATTGCTCAGGATACGCTTTTTAGCTTCTATTTAGCTTCTAGGGTCTATTTCTTAGTTCAAGATCCTCTTACTAACTCGGGTCTTGCGGTCAAGCTCCTTCGCCTTTGCACTCGAGGGCCAATCTCCGTCCGGCCCGAGGAAACCTTTGCTGCGCCTCCGTTACCTTTTGGGAGGCCTACGCCCATAGAAGCTGTCTACACGAGATCGTCCCTTGGCCCGTAGGTCCGACACAAGGTTAGAATTCTAGCTCTTCCAGAGTGGTATCTCACCGATGGCTCGGGCCCCGGAAGGAAGCCTTCTTCGCCTTCCACCTAAGCTGCGCGAGGAAAGGCCCAAAGCCAATCCCATGGAATAGTGAAGCTTCATAGGGTCTTTCTGTCGGTGCGGGTAGTCCGCATCTTCACGAGACATGTCTATTTCACCGAGCCTCTCTCCGAGGCGGTGCCCGGATCGTTCGCGCTTTTCGTGCGGGTCGGAACTTACCCGACAAGGAATTTCGCTACCTTAGGACCCGTTATAATTCGCCGCCGTTCACCGGGCTTCGGTCGCGGCTCCTGTCATCAGTCACCAACTTCCTTGACCTTCCAAAGATGGCATAGGTTGGGTATCCGTGGGACTCAGTTAGAGTCAGCTTCAGGCCATGACAATCTCAGAACACTACCATTCTTCGCTGAGCCCTCGACGAGTATTAAAATCCTCTTTCGTGCGATTACTTTGAGGTACTCACCGCAGCCGATTGCCACATTCGCTTTGTTAAAAGTAAAATAACTCTTGGATGAAAAGGCTTGCTTTCATTAACATTCACCGAAGGTGCATAGCTTCTTTGAATGTCCCAACGATTGACTACTACATCTAGGGACGGGACTTATCCCGAAAGAGAGGTCTTTCTTTCGGTTATGAAATAGCTTAGGTTGAAAAGCAAGTCGATGATGCCATAAGTCAAGCGGGCGAGATGAGGCGAGAGTTATGAATTTCCGCTTTAAGATCGGTCTTATCAAGGGAATCTTTCATCTTTGTCTCGAAAACAAGGTTTTCAATCCAACCCAAGAGTGTACCGGGGCGAGCACTAAAGCAAGTGGAGTGTACGAAGCGAACGAATGAAGTGATAGCGGCCGGTGGTTGGGGAAGATCTAGCGACTCTACATCAAGGTTTCTGTGATTATTTGGGAAAAGCATCTTGGTGACCCTCATGATTGCGTATCAATACCCCTATAGCCGAACCGCCATCATCGCCAGTAGCATCCGTATTAAGCTTCACTGGCGAGGGTCACAGACTCGATTATAGAAGATCAAGAACCGAGGTTCAAACTCGATTATGAAGACTACGTCGAGATCAAAGTTAGACTTGAGGCAAGATTGTGGTGACTGAATCGACTTTATGGATCTTGTATGAAGACCTAAGAATCATAAGGACAATGAGTTCTTAGATGATAATGAGTCATGGTGTACTCGATTAAATCAATTATAATCGATGAAAAATTGGAGATCTTGATATTTGAAGAAGAGTAAAATCTTAGTTAATGCTCCAAGTCGGTCAAGAAGCGACAAGTGATAACTTCGATAAAAGCGATAAGGATACTCGGTTTTATAAGTCCGTCATCCGATAAAGCGATAAGTCTGATCGAGCGTTGTAAAGGAAGCAATTTCATTGGATGAAATACTGACACAGATTCTTTTTCAGCTGTTGGGCCTTCTACTTCTGCCCGACCTCCCGGTTTCGAACGATCACCATCCCCGCCGGAGGACTACTACATGTCTGATTCTGATGAATAGACATTTTTTTGTTTCTTTTGTTATTTTTCTCCATTGTTGTTATTATTTTTCTTTTTCTTGTTTTATTTTTATTTTCCCGATTTTGCACTACCTTGTACTTTAATTTTAATAGGAAAAGGTCGTAGAGGACGGGTTTACATCTTATTTGTGTGAAAAGGACAAGAAAATAAGATACTGATTATAAAGGACAAAAAATAATGGATATCCAATAATGCCCCTTATATTTATTTTCCTAATTCTTTTCCTGCATAATTATAGGCGTATTAATTGGTGTAGTCAATGCTGGTTGTTTTGTTTTACGTTTGTTTAGATAGTGGATCCTATTTTCATCCTATTTTGTGACTACAAAGACTGTAGTCACAACAAAAAAACATGTAGTAACAAACAATAGATTAGATTAGTATTAGACATTCTATAATACACGTAGTTACACCCGAAAAAATTTGATATATTAATAAGTAGTAAATTAATATACATGTGTGTTAGTGCAGGAGTTACTACATATGAAGTACAGACTTATATTAGGTTTAAATTTAATGTAGGAAAATATGTTGTTAACGTAGAAAAATATGTAGTACAACTCCTTTGGGTTACTGTGTAATCGTACGAACTTATATCAGTACTTTCTGACTACATCCTTCTTACGAATGCATATTTGGGTTACTGTGTAATCGTACTTACACCACATTATATGTCAGCAAGACTGATCGGTGTTTGAATGATGGGGTTACTACATATACATAAAAGCAAGATGAAAGATAAACCAACACAATGTGGCATTGCAATACATAACAACTTCTGAATTAATAGTATTTATAACAGAAGCAACACAATCCAAATTATTCATTCATAATGGTCCATAAAGGACTGTTCTCTTTGTTAGAAATATCACAACATTGTCTGTTCTTTATTCTAGAAAACTTCAATACTTTCAGAATGAGGAGGGCAAGGTGTCTAGCATGACTGCGTTCACATTCATACCTTTTAGCATTTTCAATTCTTCATCTGTCCACTTGTGAGGAATGCTCTTACCTTGGGACAACTTCAATAGGTAGTGAATCAGATAAAATGCACAGTCAGCCCAGCATTACATACAATTCAGTTATTACCATAGTGTATTTTGTAATGTCATGTGTATCAGAATGCTTTGTTTTTCAAGATAATTATAGTTTTAATGCATCGGTTTATGTATGCAGCAGCAACACAATATGTCTCAAAAATGTTCCAACACATTTACAGATTTAAACCACATGTTGTAACGATAGTAGTAACACATATCTTGTCCATCTTGTAGTAACATCACATAAGCAATCTCAGTTATGCGTGCAACCTATACTGCAGAACAGCCGATTTAAGTCTGCATCAGCAGCACATTATGTCTCCAATATGTTTCTAGACATATACGGATTTACACCAAACGTAGTAAAACTAGTAGTAACATATACACATACCCACACACAAGTAGTAACATATACATTCGCAGAATGTACTAACATCCACCGTGTGGTTACATCTACTCAGTCACATGTTATATCCAAGTGTACTTTTTCAACGAGATGAATGAAGTCACATCCAAAACGTTCTACTAACATTGAAAATATTGTAGTAACATTTTATAGAAATGTAGTAACACTGCAACAACATGCAGCAACATACAAAATAATGTAGAAACAATTCATAAAACTGCACAAACAATGCTAGAAAAATGTAGTAACAATTCAAGACTGTGTAGCAACATTCCAAAAAATGTAGTCACAATTCAAAATAATGTAGTAATAGCTTAATGAAATGTTAAGCTTATATTTCAAACAATGTAGTAACTATTCTTTCATGACATGATCCCAATTGTGTAACAACACGTGAATATAATGAAGTAAATGCAGAAATTTCCATTATGGATCAGTGAAGACATGTTGTAAATGCAAACATTGAGAACACTGACATTATGCCCCCTAAATGTTTCAAGACATAAGTTTGCAATCGACAAATCATATCATTAATATCAGCAGGATTTTTTTATACATGCAGAATTCGATTCAAAATAAAACTCAATTCAGAAGAAAACCCAATTTAATATGCTCAGAAGGTTAGTCACAAAAATTCATATCATAAGGAATTAAAGAAGAGAAAATAAGTCACGATTTTTGGACGTATAGGAAGAAAATTGACACTTACTCGGCTGCTTTTCCCATTGCCTTTCGCCATCTTCTCCCGTCACTCCAATTCTTCGTCATCGGAATCGGATTTCTTTTTTCTGTATTGCCGAAATAAGAATCCGATTAGGAGGCCACCCTGAATCGCCGGCTTGTTTTTTTCCCCCTGCTATTTCCGGTTCCACTTCTGTAGAATCAAATGCACTTACAAATCGTGGATTGATGAAAACGTGATTTCCGGTGGGAGTTTATTCTATTGAAAATTGCCGTTTCAAAGACTCACCGGATTCTTAGCAAGCTAAAAGGAATAAAAAATCAGTGTAAATACTCACCCAAATTTTAGATAGTAAAAAAAAAAATCTTTAATATGAATTAAACCTTTTATTATCATTAAGGGTGTTTGTGTACATCTCTATTTTTTTTGTCCTTCCCAACCATATTCTTTTTTTTTGGGTCCTATTTCATCATTTAGCATCTTATATTGTCCTTTAGACCCACCACCCCTTCTTTTAATCGTTAAATATATGATGAATTTTGTCGGCATAATCTATTTGAATTTGAATTATTCTTTCTTACTCTGTAAAATATTATTATATCATTATTGTTACCACGAGAAAGCTTCGCCTTGTTTTGTATGTTAGAATTATTATAGATTTTGACGACTATTTCTTTATCCCGATATTTTGACGATACAGATTCATCACCCGCTCCGCGCTTACCGAAGCTATGTTTATTTCTCTTATTAATCTTTTCATCATTGCGGACAATGTACCGATCAAGTGGGGGAACGTCACTTAGCTCTTAATTATGTGTTTCACCAATTTTTGACTATTTCGATTCTTTTTTTCACATTTTTCACCACTTTACCTTTTGTGTCATGAGTGAGATAGCAAAGATATCAAGTCTTTGACAAGCTAGTTAATTACATCTCTGTTTCACAAACGAACGGACAAAACTCGTGCCAACTTTTGAAGTAGTTGTGTGTTAACCGCATATTTTTTTATGAACTGCCTTTTAAACACGTATAACTCACTTCTTCAGAGTGTAGTTAGATGCCACTTTATTTTGACTTGTGTTGACTAGTTTTCCGAGTTTTGTTCTACATATGGTCATTTAGGTCAATTGGTGCATCTTATAACGGCTAAGGATTTATGGATTCGGTAGTTTATCAAATTGAGCGGACCGTGAGGATAGATAGATTTTTTAGAGTGTCCAACCTGCACGAAAAAGAATAAAAATTATTTGGCAAGAGGGTAGGCAGTTTGGTGTTAGATTCGATAAATGTTCTTACTTGGCAAGCACCATTGCAAGGTTCTGCTTGATAATCTACCCGGCCCTCGCATTAATAAATATAAAATAATAAAATAAACGCGAGCCTTGGAGTAGTATGTAACGCCCCCAGACCCCGGGCCTGGTAGCGTTAAATGAGTCATAAATGTCCGGTCAACTGCTTAGACCGCCGTCCTCGCTTGGTCTAAAAGGGCTAACCCGAGTTGACAAGACCTTTATGTCTCACACTTATATGGGGTGATCATTCTCTTATTTTACCGATGTGGGACTTTACATTCTCCCCCTTATAAGGGACTGGCGTCCTCGCCAGGACGGCCGAGACTATTCCCGGATCGTCCCTACCAGAGGTAACTAGAGGCCATCCTTACACCGTCTTCTTGTACGGTGCAGCGCATAGTTCCGTCTGATAGTCGGCTCTGATACCATTCTGTAACGCCCCCAGACCCCGGGCCTGGTTGCGTTAAATGAGTCATAAATGTCCGGTCAACTGCTTAGACCGCCGTCCTCGCTTGGTCTAAAAGGGCTAACCCGAGTTGACAAGACCTTTATGTCTCACACTTATATGGGGGTGATCATTCTCTTATTTTACCAATGTGGGACTTTACAAGTACTCGGTTCTCGATCCGCCTTGCCCAGTTGACTTGACCTAAAAATTCAAAATAAAATCAAAATTATAAAATCAACGGCGTAAAGGGACAAACATTCTCATGATTTGCTCATTAAACCGTGTGTCGATATAATGTGATTCTGTCTACGTTACTGAGGCTTGAGAGTTATTTCACACTCACACCGGTTAAAGAATTGGATATTGTTTAATGCGTTACTTATGGATAGTAGTTGACGTGATTCTTATCTTCACATTTGTGATGTATAGCTATTTTTAATTAACTTGTACATTGGTCCGGGAGTTCATTTTATTTCGCATTTTTGTTCGGGATGACCAAAAGCTAAGTGGGGGTAGTTGATAACACTGTATTTAGTACCATAAACTATACCATTATTTATCCTGAATCGTGCCCAATTGACGAGAGATTGTTCGATAATTGTGTGAAATACATGTCGATTGCTTAGTGTTTGTTTCTCGGTTGATATATTTGCATTTGCATATTTATCCCTCGTATATGGTACTGTTCTACCTCGTTTTCCATGTTTTTCAGGTATTTCATATTCTAGAGCAATGAAGATGAGTCCGAGCGATAAATAGTCATGGGCCAAGAGAAGAAAGTCGATGAAGAGGTCTGTTGAGGTGAGAAAAGCTGAAGCCAGGACCTTAATTGCGGAGGCCCAACCACAATTGCGAGACCGTGTGCAACAAGAAATCAGAAGTTGTGCATTTGCATTAAGTCGGATAGGGTTTAGTTAATTAAGTCGGTTTAAGTGTCTATATACGCTCTGTACTATTCCCATTGTAATATATGCTCTAATGATTATCAATTTTATGAAATAACATAGTTTCTTGGTTCTTTCTTTGAGTTTATCATTGGTTTTCTTCTCCAAGCCATCAACTAGCTTGAGTTGATCAAGCTAGATCTCCATAGTTGAAGGTATGAAGTTTTGAACGTTCCTTTATATTTTTATTATGGTAGATTAGCTTTATTTAACGCGCTGTAATTAATCTGCATGTTTAAACGAACCATAATAACCCAAAATTAATCGGAACAGAAACATGATATTCCGGAATTAGGAACCGCCGCACTCACAATTGCGACGGTCTATATTGCAATTGCGAGGCACCTTTAGGTCACCCTAAATCTGGAGATTCAGTGTCAGCATTGTTGATCGACAGGTTTAATTCACGGTAGGTTAGATCTGGTCAATCTACTTGTCGTATTTCGTAAATTAACACGAAGGACTTGAATGTTGAAGTGCTAATTAGGACATAGCCTGGATCAATCCTTAGGAACGTGCCAGTCAGTGTCGATGGCTACTTAGGGAGATTCTTGGTCTTGAGCAGCACTTTCTAGAACTTATTGCGTATGGGTTAATAAAATCAACGAAGGAGGTTAACTGCACATAGATGTTTACTTTCCGTCCCATTGAAGTAAATAAGGTTAGGAGATTGCACATGTAGCTAAACTGAATTTAAACACATTGAATGAGGGAATTAGGGGAAAAAGTAAACATAATGATTAATTAAACCAAATTAGGAGATCAGTGAGGAAGTGGAATACCAACTTTATTTTCTATCTTCATGTTGGTCAAAGACCAATATTGGCGTTCTTAGTTAGGTTATTACATTTATTATAAGTGTTGCATTGTCTTTGTGGGATCGACATTGACTCGCCCTCGCTATGCGGCGATTGACCTAGTACTCTCGCTAGTAATTAGTGATTAGCAAGCGATTCCAATTTAAGGTAATTCTTCACATCCTTTGGATATTCCATTTGCATAAGCCTAAGGCTCAAGGTTTATGACAATCGTATGTAATTATGTAGTAGTTTTGTAAAATAAGGATGCCAAATTGTGTATTTTTGTAGGTGAATCCATAGTTTGACGTTGGAACCTACATTCTGGAAATTTACTACCTTTAAAAACATTAGATATGAGGTAAGGATGTTTTTCGATTAATTAATACGGTTATTTCTTTTATTTAAGTGGTCTTTATTTAAATTTTTGGCAAAATTCTTGAAAATGTATTTCTGGAAAAGGTTGAGTGTAGGAAATGTTAATGGGACAAGCCATCTTGGTTATGTCTCATTTGTTTGTATTTATAACATGTAATTTTATGAATCTGCATTATGTTATAGATTATTTTAGCCTTTCGCATCCAGCATAATTGTAGTTTGGGATAAGATGGAGTAAGGTGCTTATAGTTGGAATTTATAAAAAAATTGGTTAAAACCTAACCGTGAGGGCCCCCTCATCCCCGATCCCACAGGAATGCGATGAGAGGTTAATCAGGTAACCTAGTAGCTCCAACATGGGCTGCCTGGTCAACCACTGCACTGAAGGGTGTTATCTATCCGAAATCAACCCCATTACGGGAATCGAACCGCTGACCTCCAGCTTATAGTTCTGGCGGTCACTACAACACCCATGCCTTCACCACTAGGCCATATCCAGGGGATTTATAGTTGGAATTTATATATATATGAAGTAACATGGTTTATGGTTACGTAAGACTAAGTAAATCTTTGATAAGGTACCGTTTTACATCGCAATGGCACTCATGGACGGGGGATAAATGTCCATACCTCTTCCCGAGTTACAAACTAAGTCTTCATAATGGGCTAGCATTATGTGAGGTACCCTTGCCTAGTCGTGAAATGTATGGAAACCCAGGTGTGGTAAATGCATGCCTGGACTATGGAAATCCATGTATGGTAGATGCATGCACGGATAACCAATATACCGAAGACCCATGTGTGGTAGATTCATGCACGGATGGCCGACTCATATGTGGTAGATGCATGCATGGATTTCCCTGCATGGTAGATGCATGCAGGGATGACCTATGTATGATAGACCAATTAGACCGGTATGTATGGAAAACAAGTATGAGACCTATGCAAACGACCTGAATGAGGTCGGCTTATTCCTGAACGGATCCTTTGGACCTAAGTCTCCATTGTGGGTTGAATTTCATATTAGCCCATTAAGTAGTTGACCCGCTCGAGGCCAATTTGGACGGCATGTCTAATTTCCAGATTATACTCATGTCAAATTCTCTATTTTATAGGTTTGTATTATTTTACAATATCTAGTGCAGTGCTCTTGCATCAGATACTATTAACGAATTCTCTATTTTACAGTTTCAAATACATATTTTTTTAGTTTACAGGATCTCTATCAAAGATGAAATGCATCAGATTCTCTATTTTACATAATATTTTAGAAATAAAGGAAAAATTTAAAGAATATAGATGAATGCGATACATGTAAACGAAATTTTACAGAACATTTTACGTATAGATTATCTGCTGCGGTGTTATTTTTCGTAAATATAATATTTAAATCACTAAAATCTTATACTACAAAACGTCTCATCGGTTGCAGCTTTTAATCTCTCACAATATATACACTTTGTATGTCAACCTCAACTAAACTGTCTTGCGAGAACCTTCATATCCCTACAAAATCAAAAGCACGACCGTCCTTACAAGAAAATAAGTAAAAGTGCACTCATCGCCTGCAACATGAGTGGGGACTTTTGTGGTTAGTGTTTAAGCATTTCAGAAAAGTAAAATTGCAAGTAGTAAGATATTAAATGCTTTGGAATTTTAGTAGATATCTTATACTAATCTGTTTTATATTATATTATTTTATATGTTTTTACGGAAACGAAATATACACACTTTTGTTTTCACTGGGACTCGAAGACAGATATTCCGAAAAAAGATGCCACAGTAATTACCACTGGACCAATGTCTTATTGACATAATATTTTATGTTTATCTATGAAACACTTGATAGTATATATGAAATAACTAATCACGACGACTAAACCCCAAATTGTAAAAGTGAACAAATTTGAAAGGATTACCGACTAATATAGATCATTTACAGCTCTTTTTACAGTTTGGTTGTTAACTAAAAAAACATGTTGAAATGTCTCTGCCACGAATTCATTTGTCACATGTAATGTAGCAATATTTTAGGTTTAGGTTTAAGACGACAGAAACTTACCAAACTAGTGTCTTCAACATCTCAACAGGACATTGCCACCCTAATAGTTTTTGTACCTTGGCCTCACATAACTTACATTAGGTAATTGTAACTTTCAACTTATAAAATTTTTTCCCCGCACTTTTTATCATAAATGACATTAGCCATGTGTACGACAATGAAATGTGTATGAATTCTAACAACTTTGTACTACCTTCCGTTCCTTGTCATCAGACAATAATGAACGTAATTGCCGGTAAAATTTATATTTACGTACAGTAATGTTTATGTTTAGCATTCAGGATGCTCAAAATCGTAACCTCTGGAATCTGGTAATTAGACTTGGTGAGGATAATCAAACGACTATAACAGATGGTTATGTTGAAGAATTATAGCTGAGCCAATACCAGTGACGGACCCACAAATTTTTTTCAGTGGGGGCCGAATTCTCACTTAAATATGGTAGTGAATTTTTTTTTTGAAAAATTCATCAATGTTAATATGAAAAGGGAAAAACATAAATATCGAACACTACAAAGGGAAAAATAAAACATAAATTAAAAATTGAGCACCGGTTAATACTTAGGCAACATACCAATTGAGCAACAAGGAGAGTTTTATTAAAAATGTACGAAAATATATACATACACATGTATTTCATATTATTGGAGGGGTATACAAGTAATTTCTCACCGAAATTTGAGTGAGAGCCATGCACCCCCTTCCTTAATGCTGGGTCCGTCCCTGGCCAATACATAATTGACTGCCTACGTATCATTATATTGTAATGGATCAAGCAATTATGACGTAGTTTTGAAGGTTGGAGGAGATGATTCTTTTTATTGGGCTCCCTAGAGGGGAGATGATTGTGCAGTCATAGAAGACGGGGTCAATGTTTTGATGCAGTTATGGGGCCCGTCATGGAGAAATCATGCCCATGTATGCATTGATAATGGAACCTTTATGAGATAATATTGGATTTCAAGCTGATTGACTGTATTACCGTCATCTAAGTTTGTCAAGGCTTATATTGGCCTCTGGGTATCTAGACCGAGGTGAGCTTGCACCATGTCGGTGATAAGAACTGTTAAGCGTCTTGAATTGATTTGACTTTTGGTGTTAAGGAGTGACATGTGCCATGTCGATGTCTTAGGAGTGTCTTCCGCTTGATAACGACCATTTTACTGAGGTCGGCCCATACCCAAGGAATAAAATAACATCGAGCTCATTAGACCCTGAATAAATTGAAAAAGGGAAAACGATATTTTATTGCACCGTATTTTCTGAATTACGAGAGCCTAGTACTTATAGTAGAAAATATATAAAACAAGAAAAACATAACAATATCCCTAATTTAAACAAAATTGGATAAACACTAGAATTTCAAATTCGACTTGTGGCTATCCCCTTTCTTCACGTTGTTGCTGTTGTTGATCCTAGGAGGACTCTCCATCGTGAGGATTCTTCACCAATGATTCTTTTTCCAGGTAACGGCTGCCTCTGTCTTTATCTTCTATTTCTCTGTTGCTATATGTATATTTATCCTGTAATTCTTCATCCCCCCACAATCTGGCGTGGGAGAGAGAATGAACACGGAGATTGCGCTGTAACAGAGAAAACTGATGCTTCGGCAAGGGCTTAGTAAAAATATAAGCTAACTGCTGAGTAGACGGCACAAACCGTGTAATAAGTTGACGTACTGCTACCTTCTCACGAACAAAATGATAGTCTATTTCGAAATCCTTAGACCGAGAGTGAAACATAGGATTAACAGTCATATGTAAAGCACTGAGATTGTCACACAATAACTGAGGTGGAGTGGATAGCCTGACACCAATATCTCGTAAAAGATGTGTAACCCAAACCAACTCTGTTGTAGTAGACGCCATAGACCCGTACTCTACTTTTGAGCCAGAACGAGCCACTGTTGGTTGTTTTTGGAGCTCCAAGGAAAACACAAAAACCACTTGTACTTCTCCTAGTAGTAGGACATCTAGCCCAATCTGCATCACAATAGGCATAGAGAGTACATGGACTCTGTTGGAGATAGTGGAGCCCATAATCTGTTGTACCCTTAACAAAGCGAAGCAACCTTTTGACCTCCTTGACATGACCCAAAGTAGGACTGGCAAAGTGCTGGCAGACCCTGTTCATAGCATGAGTGATATATGGCCTTGTAAAGGTGAGATATTGCAGTGCCCCTACTATGCTTCTGAAAGTGAATGCATCAAAGGGTTGAAGATCTGCATTGGTGTTATATACCTTCAGTGCCAATGGAGTAGCAATAGGACTACATGAGCTCATTTGAGTTCTTGTAAGCAAGGACTGGGCATATTTATGTTGAGTCAGAAACACCCCATAGGGTGTATCCTTGATTTCTATGCCAAGAAAATACCTTAACTGGCCCAAATACTTAAGGGATAATTCTTGACTGAGTTTATTAATTAGGTCAAGAATAAACTGTAAGCTGATGCCTGTAATTATAATGTCATCTACATAGATTAACATTACCACTACATCACCCTGTTCCTTGAAAACAAACATGGAGGAATCTGCCTTACTGCACTGAAAATTTAGTTGAAGTAAACACTGGGACAGTCTATCAAACCAGGCCCTTGGGGCTTGTTTAAATCCATACAAAAACCTCTGTAACAGACACACATGATGTGGCTTAGTTCTGTCTTCAAAACCTAGTGGTTGTGTCATATAGACAGTTTCCTTAAGGTGTCCATGAAAAAAAGCATTCTTGACATCCAACTGTCTCATTGGCCATCTGTGAGACGCAGCCAGAGATAAGACCAATCTGATAGTAGTAGGCTTGATTACTGGGTTAAAAGTCTCCTCAAAATCAATTCCAGACTGTTGAAAGTATCCTTGGGCTACTAATCTAGCCTTATATCTCTCAAGACAGCCATCCTCCTTTGTTTTGACTCTAAAAACCCACTTGGACCCTACTATGTTTGTGTTGGGAGGTCTAGGCACTAGAATCCAAGTGTTGTTGTCCTTCAAAGCTGTAAGTTTTTCCTCCATGGCTTTGACCCATTCTCAATTTGTTTGAGATCGATTCGATTGTTTTTGTTTGAGTTTAATATCACCATCCACTGCTTTCAGGGCATAGTCCTGTAAGTATGATGGAAGTCTTCTATCTTCTTATAGGTCTAGTAGGTGAAGGTGTATGTGAAGCCTCTGACTCAGGGGACTAGGGTGTACCTGAATTTTCTGGTTGCTGTTCTTCAGGATTTAGGAAATCAGGATGATCTTGTTCTCCTGAATTTCCCTGTCCTGCATGTTCTGTGATGTCAGAGTCTTGATTTTCTGATGGACAACAGTCAGAGGTGACTCTGGATTAGATGAGTCATCTGCAGAATCAATAGGACTAACTGTGTCCTCACATTCATCAGTAGTAGGATAATCCACACACTCTGATGTAGGTACTAATGCCTGCACTGTTGGTGGTTTAAAAGGAAACACATCCTCATTAAAAACAACATGTCTGGAAATATAGACTCTTTTTGTTAAAGGATCCCAACATCTGTATCCTTTGTGAGAGAGACTGTACCCCAAAAACACACAAGGAACACTTCTTTTTGCAATTTTTGATTGACCATGATGCCTCAAAGTGGGAAAACATTGACATCCAAAAAATTTTAGACCATTATAATCTGGATTTCTGTGAAACAACTTAAAATATAGTGTCTGAAAATGTAAACTAGAGGATGGTAACCTGTTTATGAGATAAACTGATGTGAGAAAGGCTTCTACCCATAAGTGTTGTGGCACATTAGCATGAAACATTAAGGTGAGCCCTGTTTTCTACCACATGTCTATGTTTCCACTCTGCCACTCCATTCTGTTCAGGAGTGTGAGGGCATGAAATCTGTAATGCAATGCCACATTCTGAAAGATGAGTTAAAAACTCAGTAATTTTAAACTCTCCTCCTCCATCACACTGGAACACCTTGATTTTGTGATTTAATTGGTTTTCTGCTAGTTTTTGGAACCTTAGAAAGCATTCAAAGAACTCAGATTTCCTTTTAAGTGGATACAACCATGTAAAAACATGAGTAGTCATCAACAAATATAGCATAGTAATGATAACCTTGATTTGATGCTATAGGGGCAGGTCCCTATAGATCACAATGTACTTTTTGTAAAGGAAACCCTGACTTTTTATTACTTTTATTAAAAGGAAGTTTACAACTTTTGCCCGTCTGACAACTAACTTAAAACCTATGCTGTTGAATCCAATCACTAATATTAATTAAAGAGTTCTTATTTAAAATAGAAACTAATTTTGCATTAGGATGTCCCAGTCTCCCATGCCAAATAGAAGCAGGTGCCTTTCCTGACTTAACTGCACTTAGAGCCTCTTTTAGGTCTTCATCTACTGCATAGAGTCTGCCCCTTTTATGTCCCTTAGCAATGATTCTATGATCCTTGTCCTTAATCACAAAACCAACATCAGTGAACTCAAAAACACATTCATTATCAGAAGCAAATTTGCCAACAGATAGTAGGTTCTTAGTCAATTCAGGTACAATGAGAACATCTTTAAGTTTTAGATCACCAACATATGCATCTCTTGTATGTGTTATGTTTAATCCAGTTCCATTACCAACATAAATCTTGTCAGTTCCAGTGTATTTTTGTTTAGTAGAGAGATTACCTTCATCATGTGGCATATGTGATGTTGCCCCAGTATCTGCATAGAAAGTTGGATCACTGCTGTCTGTTAAGTTCATAGCAGCCAGTGCCTTTGGAACATCCTCAGACTGATAGGTGTGGTCAAACCTGTACCAACAGTCTAAGGCTGTGTGGTTGAATCTTCCACAAATTTGGCAGGTCAATCTTGGACCAGAATTTCTATATGGATTTGATTGTTCACCAGCTGTGCCATCTGATGCCTGTGGATTGCCTCCCTATTGATTTGAGTTTGGATCAGCAGTTCTTCCGACTGGGGAAAATCCTCTGCCTCTGGAATTTAAGCCCCTACCACCTCATCTTCTGCCTCTTGCTCTTCCTCTCTAAGTGAAGTAGGCATGATTTTGATCTGCTGCTTACTTTAGTTCAATCTGTTGTGTCTTAACAGTTTGTCCATACCCTTGCAAGGATGTTATTAGTTGACTAAAAGAGGGGTATGGGGCCTTTGTAAGCATGGCAGTTCTAAAATTCATGTACTCATTGCCTAATCCGTGACAGAACTGAAATACTTTGTCTAGATCTGACACAGGCTTTTTGATGGTAGCCAGGATGTCACAAATAGACTTAAATCTTTTAGATATTCATCAAAGGATTTGTTACCTTTTTTCAATCCCATCAGTAAGTTTTTAAGATTACCTTCGTTCTTAGCAGTGTGTGGTATGAGTTGCTCATCCAATGCTGTCCAGATTTGGTGTGCTGTGGCATCTTCCTCATATATCATGCTCACAACTTCTTCCTTCATAGTGCCCAGAAGCCAGGACACTAGTAGGCTATCGTTGACATGCCAAATTGGATAATCTGGATTGTCAATTTCTTCCTCTTCTGCATCTTTTGTTTTCTACTCAGGTTTCACAGATGATGAAATGTGGTGGAACACACCAAGACTTTTGATCAAGGGGATAACTTGAGAACGCCATAGCAGATAGTTTTTGAGGTTTAGCTTTATAGAGATTAGACTAGAGCATTGCTGAAATTGTTGAATTGTGAGAGCTGATTCTTTGGCCATGATTCGGTTAGGAAAAATCTAGGCACAATTACAATAGCTCCGATACCATGAAGAAATTGAAAAAGGGAAAAACGATATTTTATTGCACCGTATTTTCTGAATTACAAGAGCCTAGTACTTATAGTAGAAAATAAATAAAACAAGATAAACTTAACAATATCCCTAATTTAAACAAAATTGGATAAACCCTAGAATTTCAAATTCGACTTGTGGCTATCCCCTTTCTTCACTTATTTATTCTTTGTTGTTGATCCCAGGAGGACTCTCCATCATGAGGATTCTTCACCAATGCTTCTTTATCCAGGTAACGGCTGCCTCTGTCTTTATCTTCTATTTCTCTATTGCTATCTGTATCTTTATCCTATAATTCTTCAGACCCGATTCATATAGAAGATCTGAATTGTATTATCGAGTACCACGTGTATGACTCGGGTCGTACCCGTGTCAAGAGCCCCCAGACCTGAGCTGGGATGTCAATCGTAGGTTAGATCAACTTCTTAAAGGCGTGACACAAAGAGAATTGTTCAGACTCAAACTTTTTTTACGAATTATGGTTAATTATTCAGAATTTTGAAAGGATTTCATATGCCGAGAAACATTGATGTTGGCTTTTAAATCGCTCAGGACTCTTCATTGACGCTTAACAGAAGGACTATAAAAGGTGGATTTGAATCCATGGTGTAATCCTTAACGCCCTTTAGGCCTATCTCTACGTTATTCTTGAAGAAAAGACCTTCCTTTTTCCCCAAAGGTCTTGTAGCAGTATCAAGTAAGCCCTCGATATTTACTCTTCTTTTTCAACGTTGTTCATCTAACTCTTTGCCGATATTGCGGTGTTCTTTTGAGATTTAATCATGAGTACCAATTTCTGAGAAACCTCTAGAAACAATTTGTCTAATTTATATATTTTCAAACCTATGAATCCTCTCTTGCTTATCCCGTATTAGAGTTCTAATTGATCAAATATTTTCCATTGATTAATTATGAGTACAAGAGTGTCTTTATAAGAGATTACAACGGGGATAAATTTGGAAAAATATAATAATGAAAAGCCCTAGCTAATGCGTGGCTTGTTCCCCAAGTGTTGGGTCTTCGACTGCTACTTCAATACGCCCCTGCAATCCCACGGGAACGGAGTGGACGTGGAGATTGGCCTTGAGATCATTGAACCGAACATGGCCCATTGGTTTTGTGAGGACGTCTGTTATTTGAACCTTCGAGGAAATAAACGCCACTTGGAGATGTTTCAGAGCAACTAACTCGCGGACGTGATTTAAATCAATTTCGATGTGTTTGGTGCGAGTATTGAAAACCGGATTAGCGGTAAGGTAGTGGTACCAATATTATCGCACCATAAAGTTGGCGGGTGAGGCATCACCATAGACATTTCCCGGAGAAGCATGGTGAGCCATTTGATCTCCATCCGCAGCGGCATGTGAAAGAGCTTTATATTCGGCCTCGGTACTACTCTTGTCCACGGTAAGCTGTTGTTTTGAGTGCCATAAGATTAGGACCAAGAAAAATACAAAAGGCGCCAATAGAACGGGGATCATCAGGATCAGAGGTCCAGTCGGCGTCGGTGTAAGCCTGCAAAGTAACCGAAGGCGAGGAATGGAAGAGAAGGCCATCGTAGATCATATGTTTCAAGTAACGAAGAATCCGTTTGACTGCTACCCAATGCGTATCACGAGGGGCATGCATGAATTTACTAACCTTATGAACCGCAAAGGCGATGTCGGGACGAGTGAAGCCAAGGTACTGAAGACCACCAACGATACTGTGATAGAGGGAGGGATCGTCAAATGGTTTCCCATCTTCACGGCTCAGATGAAGATTACTGGCCATAGAAGTTACATAGGGCTTCGCACGAAGCATGCCAGCACGAGATAAGTTATTGTAAATATATTTACGCTGAGAAAGCAGTAAACCATCAGAAGTACTCAAGGCCTCGATGCCAAGAAAGTAAGAGAGATCACCAAGGTCCTTGACAGGGAACTGAGAAGATAGATGGTCGATCACCGTACGAACAAGACCATGAGAAGAACCTGTAATGATGACATCATCAACACATATCAAAACATAAACAAAATGTGCACCACAGGAATATATATAGAGGGGAGAATCATCCCAGGATGGAGAGAACCCAAAACGGCGAAGCACATCGGTAAAACGAGAAAACCAAGCCCGAGGTGCCTACCGAAGACCATAGAGACTACGTTTAAGTTTGCAAACATGAGAAGAAAAATCCGGATGAATAAATCCCTGGGGCTGTTGCATATAAACATCCTCAGAGAGAAATCCATGAAGAAACGCATTCTGAATGTCAACCTGTCGAATAACCCAATTACGCGAAACAACAAGTGAGAATAATGTACATATCGTGAACGGTTTGACAACCGGACTACAGGTGTTAGAGAAATCCACACCAGCCTCTTGGTGATAACCTTTCACAACTAACCGCGTCTTATAGCGCTCGACGTGACCATCTGCATGACATTTGATACGGAAAACCCATTTACTGCCCAACAAATTATAAGAAGGAGAGTACGGAACAAGATCCCACGTGTCATTCTGGACCAAAGCATTAAACTCATCTCTCAAGGCATCCCTCCACTCTTGGTGTTTCAAGCCTTCAGTTACCGAGGTGGGTTCAAGAGAGTCGGTTTGGACAGTAAAGGCTCGAGGGGGAGGATGACGAATGAAGTCAGGGGGCAGTTCTTTGGGTTTTAATGTATTTGTTTTGGACCGAGTTACCATTTGATGGGGAGGAGGAGGGGGTATGGTGGGTCGGAGGAGGATATGAGAGGAGTGGAGGACCGGACCGCATCCGTAGAAGGCCACTAAAGAGGTCAAGACATTTGTAACCGTGATGATTAGGACTATAGCCAAGAAATATGCATGTTTTGAAGCGGTAGTCGGTTTTGTGATTGTTGTATGGGCAAAGATGAGGCCAACATGTGCAACCAAAAACACGGAGGAAGGAGTAGTCAGGAGAACGGTGGTACACCATTTCATAAGGAGATTTAAAATTTAGAATTTTTGTGAGTAGGCGATTAATGAGGTAGGTAGCTGTGAGAAAGGCGTCTTCCTAATAAGGGAGAGTATGACTGAGTGGGCAAGGAGGGCTAGACCAGTTTCGACGATTTGTCGGTGACGACGCTCGATGGCACCACTTTGCTTAGACGTGAGAGGACAAGTGAGGCGATGATCATTGCCTAGTTCAGTGAAAAAGTGACTGATACGACGATATTCACCGCCCCAGTCGGTCGAACAGATTTTACTTTGGTGTTAAATTGGCGCTCAACGAGTGCACTAAATTGCTTAAAAACAAATTCTACATCAGATTTCAAACGTAAAGGGTAAAGCCATAAATACTTGGTGTAATAATCCGAAAAACTTACATAATATTTAGAACCATAGATATACTCTTCAGCATAGGGGCCCTATACATCAGAATAAATTAATTCTAAAGGACTCGAAGAAGTAAAAGTAGACAAGGGTAAAGACTGACGATGGCTTTTAGCCATTTGACAAGCAACACAGATCGATATAAGGGCAAAAAAATGTGCCGGTGTATTATTCTGACGCGGAGCATGCCTAAGGATAGGAAAGGGACAATGACCAAGACGTCGGTGCCACCGAGAGACATCAGTATGACTGGATACGAGAGCTTGAGCGGAGTAGTTATTGAAAGAGTTGGAGAAGTGGTAAAGCATGTCTTTAAGAAATCCCGGATGATGGATGCGGTCCGAGTAGTCCTTCACAAGAAAATAATTATGATGAAACTCAAAATATACAGAATTATCTTTGGCAAATTGAGATACAGACTATAAGTTTGTATGTAAGGAGGGTGAAACAAGAATCTTTTCACGCACAGAAGAATGATTAGGCGTAGAAATAATAGAGGAACCATAATGGGTGATAGGCAAACCTGTAACATTACCAATGTGTAATTGATCAGGACCATCGTAGGCATCAGCCGAGAGATTCAAATTACGAGGATCATTCATAGTGTGATGTGTAGCAACCGTATCCGGTATCCAGTTGTTGTGATGAGGGTATTGGGGCGAAGCAAGGTTGGCTTGAGGTGGTTGTGGATGAGGCGGACGAGGCGAGTTGGGAACGAAGTTGGAATCAAACCGGTACCAACAATCATGAACTGTGTGGCCATACCGTTCACAAAGTTGACATTAAACCGAATGGGGGCTTGCTGCTGAGAGTACTATTGAGAAGAGCGGCCAGACTGTGGCTGAGGATATGGACCATGACCCCGACCTCGATGAGAATTATGCCCCCAGGCCCGATTGTGCTGCTGACTGAATTGACCTCCACGACCTCTATGATTTTGAAAGTTAGAGGCTGCAACGTTGGCTGCTGGGGGCTGATGGAGAGTTCCCCGGAAGTGATGGTGAGACCGGTGGTGGTTGGTTGTGTAAAATTCGAGCTTCGGTTGCCAAAAGCATGGAGTACACCTCGTCCAAAGTCACATCAGATTTCATGGACAAGACATCGACGGGGGATTCATAGTCAGATCCAAGGCCAGCAAGTATATAAGCAATCAGGTCATCAGACGGAATAGGGTGGCCTGCAAGATTGAGATCATCGGATATCCGCTTAATTTGAATAAAATAGTCAGTGGCTGAGGACGTCCCTTTTCGCATGGATGCCGGTTTGGTTCTGAGATGGACGAGCAGTGCTCGTGATTGAGAAGAAAAGGCGGCCTGAAGGGCCTTCCAGATGGCTGCCGAGGTCGTGCAGCTGTAAACCTGTGCGAGAACGTCATCACTTAGGGAGGAAGTAATCGTAGAGAGGATTAGACTATCCTATTTAATCCAATGTTCATAGGCCGGGTTGGGGTTTTGAATGCCTTCTTCAGTAATTGTTTCCGGCGGACTTGGAGGAGATCCGTCGACATAGCCCAAAACTCCCTGTCCACACAGGTACGGTTGTAATTATGCCCGCCATAACGGGATATTTTGTCGATTTAATTTGGTGAGATTAAGAGATGAAGAAAGGGATGAAGGTGGGATATTTAGATAGAGAAGAAGAGGCTGCTGCTGCCGTGGTGGAAGAATTTGGAGTTTGAAACCTTCTTATAGAGAGGTGGAAACCTTCTTGGAAAGGAGTACCCCTATCCCTGTCCTTGGAAAAAATGAATTGGTTCTATATTCATTACAAAATCATGAAAACTTTGTGTCAATTCATCTTTATCCTGATGACAGGGCAAAAGATCCCCCAGAAGGGTATTGCACCATTTACGTTTCGCGGTTAGAGGCTGGACTTAGATTTCCTGTGATAGAGGCAGTCATCATGTTTTGACTTATTACAAAGTTGGACTTTCTATGATTACCCCGAACAGGATTAGGATGTTAATTGCTTTCACATTATTCTATAGGATTATTGGTCAGAAATTTATTGTCCCATTTTTCAAGTCTATCTATTGTATGGTGAAGTGTGGCAAACCCAGGGTATGGTATCGTTCAAACATCGAATAGGGATTGTTCCTCGACCAAGGATTAATATTTTTTCCAAAAAGACTAAGTTGATATTGTTGGTCCCAGAAAGGGTGAGTATATAGTTAAATGGGGTGAATGACTATATATGGAGTTTAAAAACTTCTCTTGGTGAAATCTTTTGTGTAGCGAATTAAACCCTTCCAAATAGTTGCTTCAACGTAATCAAACAATCGCACACAATGTAAATAAGTAATAAAAAGTAAGTGCTGAATGTATAGTGCAGAAAGTAAATGAACACAGAAACTTATAGTGGTTCATGGTGGTGTAATCCCTTAATCCACTCTTCTCTTGTGATGATTGAAGGAATTTACTATTGTTTTTCACCAATTCAAAATATAGTTAGATTATCCTTGGATACTCAAGCTTCATAATCTACAGACTATCACTCCTTGGCTACAAAAGCTTCAGTGACTCGGTCTCTTTCACACTGCTCCTTGAGAACAAATCCATCAGCAGCTATCACAATTCTTGAAATTCCTTCTTGGAGAGTCCGATTCAATTGGTTGATTCAAAAGATCCTTAAAGTAGCTATGAATTTGGGATTCAAAACTTTGATCAATCTCAGTCTTGATATTGCTTTTACGCTCTATTTTCCAGGATTGATATTTTCTAGATATTGCTGTGAAGATCAGAAAGAAGGCTTATGAATTCGATAGAGTTTTGACACTTGTAAAATTTGTAGAAGTGCTTGTTCTTTTTTCTTCCTGTCAATGCCTTCTATTTATTTCCGTAAATCCCTTGATTATGAATTTCCGTCTGTTGGCTATTTAATGTGGATAATAATCCTTGATTCTTTATTGATTTAATTCTCTTTTATTTTAGAGATCCGGATTTTATTCAAACGTTCTTCATACAATCCGTTCTTGATTGATTCAACATCAAATGCTGTGATCTCCACCATTTCCACATTTTTTATTAAGTGGAGACAACTTACTTCACTTAGCTGCTTCTGTTTTACTTCACTTGCTATGTGGTAACTTCACTTGACTGCTTCCTCATTTGCTTCACTAGTCAAGTGACTGCTTTACTTGGCTACTTGATCTTTACTCAGTTGTTGCTTCTCCGCTGTTGTTTATCAGCCAATAGACATTTACTTCACTGCTCCTTTGTTTTGGGTGAGATCAGTGTTCACCATATTAGAGAAGATTGATTTTTTATCACTTGTGTTCTATCTTAGACTTACCCAAGGTCATCACATTCATCCTTGGTTGTAAGTCAGTCCATAAAGGTCTTCATTTCACTGTGCTGATTCCTTGACTGTCTTCACTCAGCTGGTCTGCTTCATTCCACTGAGCTGCCATACCAGTCTAGTAAAGTGCTTGTTTGGCTAAACTTATACAAATGTCAGACTCTAAGTAAGCCTATACAATCATTTCTAACTTATTTTAGGCTTGCTATAACAGCTAGTATGACCATCATCAAAACAATAAAATGTTCCTAATAGTACCCCATTTTTATGATGCCAAAACCCTCATAAACTTGAATATAGTACAACATTGACAATAATAAACAAGAGTAAAATCTTGAATATTTTTATTCATCCTAAAAGAGTGAAAGATTCAAAATAACAGAAAGTTGTTTCAACTACTAGTTCATTTTCTCCTTCTTGAACTTCAATGAGGCCTTCTTGAACAAGTTCATTTTCTCCTTCTTGAACTTCTAGGAGGCCTTCTTGAACTTTCAGGCTTACTACCTTCCCCATTTATGGCAATATCAGATTGTTTAAGAAAGATATTATGCATAGCTTCAGATACTAAGAGTATGTTATCTAACTTCTCAAGTGAAATGTCTAGATTGTTCTTGATTGTTCGAAATCTCTCATCATGCTCATTTAATATTTCTACAAGACTCATCAACTCATCAAAAACATGGTGCTTGATTCCTCTGCATTTCGTTGTTAGAGTTGTATTCAGCTAAATGATGAGATCTGTCTGTTTCTGATGACGTCATTTTGCATCGCAATATAGGTAGAGACTGCCTCAAATCTGTTCTACAGTGAGTTGCTTTCATCTTTGAGTGCAGATTGGAGATTCTGAGACATAAGGCCTACTTCTCCAATTCATCAGTCATTGAATCTACAACTGATTGAAAGGTTGTGGCTGAGACACCAACATAAGTCTGTGTTTGAGCTGGTTCTGTCTCAGATTGTTGCACTAGTGTTTGTTCCATTGGTGAAGTAGACACAAATTCAGGATCTTCATGAGCTAAGTCTTTAGCTTCCTGCCCTAGCTGAGTGACATCAGCTCCAACAACCTCTTAGAGGCATAGTTAGTAGGTAGTGGACTGTTTGGCATTCCTCCTTCCTCTGTGCTGGGAATGCTCTTTGAAGGAGTTGCCGCAGTTATTCCAAGGTCCCGAATGATTAATCTGTCTGCTGCTTTCTCTGTGTTATCCACTGGGAGTTGTGTATTTCCCTCAGTTGGCGATCTCAGTACCTTAGTTGGTTGTACTGTGTCGGCATCAACTGGCTGAGTGCTATCAGCTGGTCCACTTAGCTATCTTTGCTTTGATGCTGCACTCTGCTGCACACCCTAAAAAATTGTCATGTTGTCTTCATCACCACTATCATCATCATCTTGGTCATCATCATCTTAACCATCCTCACCATCATCATGATGATGATGATGATGATCATCTTCTTCTTCAGAATGCACTAACTTGACTTTTGCATTTGCAACTAACTACCATATCTGCCTCTCATCAATGAGGCCAATCAGACTAGTGATTCTCAAAAATGAGAAGAACCACTTCTCTTCTTCAAACATCCTATCATAGTTGGATAATTGGACTTGTGAGTCACCGAATTTCCAATCCAAGTACTCTGCAGCCCGTCATTAATATCCCTTTCAGGGATCTCTTTAGTCTCTTCTTCTTCTACAAAAGTTTCTTCCTTTATGATGGTTTCTCCCTTATCCTCAATGATTACTAGAAGTGTTTCAACATCTTTTTGCATATTTCTCTGCTGAATTGCTCTTGTGTTAGATATTGTCCGTTTTCTATACCCAGAACTGCTGGCTTCAATTTCTTTTCTTTTGTGTCCTTCTATTTCTTTATTTACATAGGTGAACATCAACTTAGCACTGTGCGGAGTGTGTAAAAGAATAGGCTTCAAGTTTAAACAGTCTAACAGGTAGTGAAGAGGTATCCAATAGGATTTCTTCACCTAGAAAATACCTGTTTTCTGTGTCCCATTTTCTGCTGCCTTGTCTCTGGCTTCAATTTCACCTTTAATCTGTTCCTTGATCCTGGTGAATACGTAGGTTGCGCAATGAAATTCCAAACCTTGACGGATTATGGCCATTAGTCTTTTCCTGAGTTCAGTCATGCCATGCAAAGATCCAAGCTTCCTTTCTATGCATTTGCTTATCAGTAGACTAAATTACTCAAATGGCTGCTTCAAATCAAATCTTGCACAATTGTATTTTTTCTTCTCTGGTGTGGCATGCTTTCCAATTTCCAACAGAAGGCGTCAGTATCCACTATTACGTCTTCAACTTTTGAAAATGGTCCGATGGTTGAGAGTTGGAGATGTTTGCAGATGAGGGCTGTCGTACTCACCAATTTCTTCCCATTTACAGTGGTGGTGATTCTATCCGGAGTCAGAGTACCATTTTCTCAAATGCTTCCTTCCTGAATTTGAGCATTTTTCCATAAGGAGATCTGGTTTTCATAGCATATTTCCTGGATAGGTGGGTTGAAAAAGATCATCAACCGTGCATCAACCGATCTTCTTGCTCGTGCATCATTTTTGAACAGATCCAAATAGTACTAGGGATTAAAGAAGGACCCAGTGGCTATGGTTTTCTCTTATTGTCTAGCAGAATGTGCATTTTAAGAGGATAAAGCCATTTCGATTCTTAGAGAAATCTGAGAGAAAAAGTCTTTGAAATTTCTAGAAAATAGGGTTTGAAAGATATGAGGGCATAAATAATGTAAAAATGGTGAAGTATGGTTTTTATATAGTGGAAAATATTGTTGGTTTATAAAACCATTCTCTACTATTTGTACATAATATTTTTTTAGGGGGTCTACCGCACCCCCTTTTCTTAATTTAGAGCTGCCCATGTGTGATGTTGTTGGATGTGCAGGTCAAACTATACAGTTATTGGAAGACAAGGTCCAACTATGATGCTGTTGGATTAATACAGAAAATTCTGCAAAAAAACCAATTGTGGAGCTGTTGGATCAGTCTAAATTTCAAAAATAAATTACCAAAAAAGCACCGGTGAGTACAGAATGTCAGGTTCTATCTCCAACAGACAACCCAAAAACTTAAAATATATACAGGTGACTACAGAATGTCAAATTCTTTGACCAACAATATATCGTCGGTGACTAAACAATGCAAAAAATATGAGATATCTTTTACGCACTTATTTGTTCAACACCGGTGACTACAAAATGTCAAGTTCTATCACCCACATAACATTGTCTACGATGCAAAAGAACCTAAGATATCTTCAAAGCACTATTCAGTTAATCATTTTACACCGGTGAGTACAAAATGCTACAAACATAAGACAGCTACTACGGACCGTCTAAGTCAACTAATACATCTTTTTGGTTGGTTCTTAACAATAGTTTTCCATCTGCCATAATTCCGAAAATTTGCAACCAACCTTTGCTAGCTTCATTTGATACTTTATCCCACGGATCTACTAGTGTGGGAAGTGGGCAATTCTGTTTCAATTTCATGCACTTGTAGTGGTTTATTATGAGGTACAGACAAATTTACAATTGTGGAACAGTCTTCGGACCATATTTTGTTGGAAAACATGTCAAATTTGCAACGGGTTCAATGAAATTGTATTCAACAATTTGCGTATAGAAGTGTGAAGGTTTGGGATTCTCCTCCCTCTAAATGTGAATGTCCTCGGCTATTAGCTCATCAAAACTTGGCAGACAATCATCTTTTTCTTTGGAATTACACTACAGTTTTAATCAAATATGCGATGCTTATAACATGAAACAAACAATATAATGTCATCAAAAAAAAAATTTGGTTTGTGTTCAATATATAAACAATTTTGGTTTGTGTTAGATAAAAAACTCATTTGTAATCCTAACTTCATGTGAAGGTCCGACCGTTGCACTGTTGGATGGATGTATTACAGAACATTATGAAAAAAGATCCAACTATGGAGCGGTTAGATGTCAAGGCCCCACTGTGACACAATTGGATATACTACAAAAAAATTCTAAAAAACACATACTCATTAATAACCATTTATAAAAATACTAGTCATGGATAACACGTTTCTGGAGAAAATAAGAATTACCTCATTCTTTCCAATGGTGTCATTTTAGAGACTCTTTATATCTTCTATCGAAACCATTTCTTCATTTGAGGTAGTCTTGTTTTCATTTGTAATCACAACTTCATGTGAAGTCATTTTATCTTCATTTGAAGGCTCCATATGAATAAAAACTCAAAAAAAATGAATACTTTTTCAACTAATGATGATGATGAAGTGATTTAATGAAGAATTTAAGAAGTTGGTTAGAAAATGTGATGATAATCACAACTTTATGAAAATGGAATTTTTAACGAGAAGTAGAAGATAATGATAATGGTGATATGAGTAAGAGAGAGATAAAATAAGGCTGAGAAGGAGATAAAATAAGGCTGAGAAGGAGATAAAGGAAGAAGGAGGGGGAGATATGTGATGAAGAAGATGAAGAGATGAAGAATATTTTTGAGGACGAACAAGTTTGGGCGATGGAGATGGAGGAGTTCTATCTTGATATAATTGTTTTGGAGGGAAAAAATGTGGTGCCCAGGGTAAAGTATAAATTTATAAAATTCAAAAGTTAATAGGTAGTATTGTAGTTATTTTTTATAAGAGTGGAATTTTATTTCCATGTGTTGTGCCGTAAGTATAAATGGCAATTTTTGTAATTATACTATGGTGCAATGAGTAGATGTAAAAATCAGTGTGGTATCTAAAGTAGATTTGCATGTGAAAATGTGCTGCCCAAATAGATTATGGACATTTTTAATGGCACCACACGCGATTTATTCGGACACCACACCTCGTGCAAATTTCGACATTGTAGAGGTCAAAATCTGTTTTCAACTCCTCCATAGTCGAAATTATGTACCAAATTCGACTCTTGAGGGGTTGGAAACAGATTTCGACCTCTACAAAGTCAAAATTTACACGAGTTATGGTGGCCGAGTAAATTGACCATGGTGCCATTAACAGTGTTCATAGATTATATGTGGTGCTATTCAGGGGCGGATCCACCCTATGCAGGGGGGGGGTGGGGCACTCGCCCTCTTCGGATCTGGAAAATACACTATTATTATATATATGTTATGTATTGTTTTCGCCCCATAACAGTTATCATCTACAATAATCCGATAATTTGACATAAAATTTTTATCATATAAATAAGAGTACAAGGTTAACATCATACATTTAAAAAAAATATTAATCGGCGCCCCTGGTGCATTTAACGACACCCATACTAAAATTGCACAATACCAATTTGTTCATGATGTATGCCATGCCCTGATGCGATTTTTGCTTTTGTGTTTATTTATTTATTTAATTATTTTTGGTGAAGGGTGCTGCGAATTTTTTGACAGTGAGATAGCTAAATAATGCTATCAAACTCAAATACTTTTTCCGTCTCACCATATATTCCCTCCGCTTTTTTTAACGGTCACGTTTCATAATTTGTATTTTTTATATTTATCTGTAATTTTTATTTTCAATACAATTTTTTTTCCACTTATTCCCGCATATTAATTACAAGATTTAAACAAAGTCTTAGACTTCAAATTAAAAAAACATATTTCCAATGCATCAAAAACACCAAAAGTCATTTTAAAACTTCAATAGTACCACTATCAATATATATTTACATTTCCAATACAGTGTATTTAATTATTTGAAATATATTCAAAAGATTAAAGAAGGACAATCTAGTCATTTCATACTATATTCAAAAACATTAATCACTTTCTTAGTCTGTGTGCCCACACCAAAAATGACTGATAAAAAAAATGGAAACAATCCAACATTTACAAAATCAATTAATTCACACAAAATCAATTCATTCACACAGAATTGATTATGTTTTCCTTCCGCAAATCCTGCATTCACCTGGTATATTCGAAAAAAAAATATATGGGCGACGGTGTAATGGACAAGAAGTAACTACCCACCGGAAATCCCTCTCCTGATAGCTACGTTTCTTGATTGTAACGGACGGTATTACTGATTCTGATTCTAAACAATTCAAACAACAAAGAAAAAAATATATGGGCGACGATTTAGGGGTTTTTTTTGGCTCCAAAAAGGAATGATCTCAATGCTTCATGATTAACGGATTGTGTTACTGCTTCTGACTGTAATCAATTCGATCGAGCAGCAAGTAGTAAGTTAATAAATGGGTTGACAGTTAGTAGTATGTTTTCGGTGTAACTATATGTATTGGACTGACTAGTACTAATCTTTTGATGTTACTACATTTTAATTGTGGTAACTACATGTTTTTTATGTGTGTTACTACACATTTTTTGCCGGTACTACACTTAATTCATTAGTTGTTACTACTTAATTTTTTTTGTGTTTCTTAGTTGTGCTACATACTTTTCTACGTTAACTACATATTTTCCAACGTTAAATTTCAACCTAATATAAGTTTTTACTCAACAACATGTAGTAACTCATGCACTAACACACATGTATATTTATTTATTACTTGTTACTATATCAATCTTTACTACTTGTTGCTATATCAATTTTTTAGGTGTAACTACTTGTATTAGACTGACTAGTACTAATCAAATCCAATGCCTATTAGTACATGTTTTTTGTTGCAACTACATTCTTTCTATGTGTGTTACTACACTTTTTTTTTGTTGAAACTACACTTAATTTATTAGTTGTTAATACATATATTTTCCGTGTTACTACATGTTTTACAGATATTACTACATCATTCTTGGGTGTAAATACATATATTTGGTTGATCTGTACTACATATTTTTCTATGTTAACTACATATTTTTCTACGTTAAATTTCAACCCAATATAAGTTTGTGTTCAACAACATGTAGTAACTCATGCACTCACACACATGTAGTAACTCATGCACTCAACATGTAGTAACTCATGCACTCACACACATGTATATTAACTTGCTATTTGTTACTATATCAATATAAGTTTGTGTTCAACAACATGTAGTAACTCATGCACTCACACACATGTAGTAAGTCATGCACTCAACATGTAGTAACTCATACACTCACACACATGTAGTAACTCAACCCAATATAAGTTTGTGTTCAACAACATGTAGTAACTCATGCACTCAACATGTAGTAACTCATGCACTCACACACATGTATATTCACTTTCTACTTGTTACTATATCAATCCTTAGTACTTGTTACTATATTAACATTTTTTTAGGGTGTAACCATATGTATTAGACAGACTAGTACTAATCTTTTTCGGTGTAACTAGCAACAACACAAACAATCAATTTCACTACACACCCAATCCACACAATGCAGTTACACTGAGTAACGCGTAGTAACATGAACATCATACAATGCAGTTACACTGAGTAACACGTAGTAACATCAACATAATATAGTAACTTATATTGTAACACATGTCTTTTTCAATATATAGTAACACCACTCTGCACACTACATAAGATGTAGTAGCGCATAATGTAGTATCACAGTGAAAGTCCACAAATGAAGTAACACGTATTCCACGTTGGTCCCGTGAACAGCCTCAGATGTAGTAACACCATGATGCAAACACCCTCAAACATAGTAACACATAATGTACACCCTAAACCATAAACCATGAACCCTAAACCTGAACCCTAAACCCTAAACCCTGAACATGTACCCTAAACCTTAAACCATATACCCTAAACCCTAATCCCTAAACCTGAACCCTAAACACTAAACTTTAACCCTAAATCCTAAACCCTAAACCATAACCCTAAACTTGAACCATAAACTTTAAACCATAAACCATAAACCATAAACCATAAACCTAAACCCTAAACATGAACCCTATGGTTTAGGGTTTAAGGTTCAGGTTTAGGGTTTAGGTTTATGGTTTATGGTTCAGGTTTAGGGTTTAAGGGTCTGGTTTAGGGTTCAGGGTTCAGGTTTAGGATTTAGGGTTCAATTTTAGGGTTTAGGCTTTAAGGTTTAGGTTCAGGGTTTAGGATTTATGGCGTACATTATGTGTTACAATGTTAGAGGGTGTTCACGGAACCAACTTGAAATACGTGTTACTTCATTTGTGGATTTTTACTGTGATACTACATTATGCATAACTACATTCTTTGTATGGATTGTGCATAGTGGTGTTACTACATGATGAAAAAGACAAGTGTTACAACATGTATTACTACATGATGTTGACGTTACTACGTAACTAGTACTAATCTAATCAAAAAAAAAAGTGTATTAACAAACATACTACCTCTGTCCCAAAATATAATTTCATTTGGGTTTTTTCACAAAGATTAATAAAGTTGGTTAAATTGGTTGTTCCATTAATTTTGATGAAAAGACTAAAATGACTTTTGACCGTTATTAATGCAAAGTCATGAAAAGTTGGTGAGTATATAATTAATGGGGGTAAAAGAAGAAAAATGTAATAAATAATTCATTGGTTATCTAAATAGACTTATATTTTGGGACAAATCCAAAATGCTAAACGGATTTACATTTTGGGACTAAGGTAGTACAAAGAATGTAGTTACAAAAAAAAATATATAGTAACATGCATTAGATTAGATTAGTACTAGTAAGTTTAATACATGTAGTTATACCCAAAGAAATTAATATAGTAACAAGTAGTAAAGATTGATTTAGTAACAAGTAGTAGTAAATTAATATACATGTGTGTTAGTGCATGAGTTACTATATGTTGTTGAGCAGACACTTATATTAGGTTCAAATTTAACCTAGGAAATATGTAGTCAACGTAGAAAAATATGTAGTATAAATCAACCCATGTAGTACAGAAAGGTAAGTAGTAACAACTAATGAATTAAGTGTAGTACCAACAAAAATGTGTAATAAGACACATAAAAAGCAGTCTAATACATGTAGTTACACTCAAAAAATTTATCTGTACTACATATTTTCTATGTTAACTACATATTTTTCTACGTGAAGTTGATTGTGTGTGTTGTTGCAAGTAACTGCGTATGATGTCGATGAATCGTCCTATTTAATCGCTATAACATTGGCTAGGAATGGAGAAGCACGCAAGTAGGAATTAGAATTCTCTAGCAGCAAACATCATATTGGAATATTTTTTTTTAAATTATGTTTTAGAAATGAAAAGAGTCATATACAAGAAACAGATTGTATGCGATTCTGGTATAAAAAAAAAAGGCTGGATCATTGGCATATATCATTTTAATTTAATTTTGTTTTTTGTAAGGGAAATCAACATTAAAATCCTCATAAAAATCAGCTGCAGTATCTTAACAAACGGTTAGAACAACATTGAATAGCAATTAATAAACAGCATTGAATATCAATTAATAATTCAGGAAAAAATTAGGAAAATAATAATAAATGGTATTATTGAGTATTCATTATTTTTTGTACTTTATAACCACTGTGTTTTTTTTCTTGCCCTTTTTACTCAAATTAGATTAAAAGTGGTTGTTTACAACCTTTTCCTAATTATCTTATTTATCACCCTTCCGCAAATTTTGATTTGGTTTATTTTATTTTGGGAGAGGATCTACCACAAATGTCAACTTTCCTTTCATGTACTCCTCGGTATTAGGACGGATTGTGATTAATAAAAGAAATTCATTAAGCTTTAAAAAAAATCAGTATTCCATTTTTCAAGGGTGATATAAAAAACCAGGAATCCAAACCAAATTGAAAACCAGCCCCACCCAAACCAAAGAAAATAAAAGTAGTTGAAACTTGAAACTACATCACCTCTACACACCACTATTGTGTGTGGGAGAATGTATATTAATTTATCACAACCCTCCACTTGGGACAACTCATGAATCACCGTCGTACCCTAACTCTTCTCCAGTTTGAAACCAAACTTAATTGATTTCAACGGTTTTGAATTGAACTGCAAACATGCGCATGCGCATCTCATGCTTAGCTTTCGATCTTCCATTTTGTGCACTGGTGTTCAGGGTCAATTTGTAGTGTTTTTATGATATATTTTACATCAATTTCCCCCGTATATGGATGTTTTTCATAGAAATCGAGCTTATAATCGATTAATTGAGTAAATAGTGTTTTTAATAGGTTAATTGCAAAATGTAACGATTTATGTGCTTAAATTGTGATTTTATGTTATTTTGGGATTGTGTTACGCTTTGGTATATTCTCCTATGTTATAGATACATATTTTGGCATGCAAGAGGATTAAATGATGAGGTTTTGCATGGAGAGAAGTGAAATGGAAGGAAGATGGAGATAAAGCTTGGAATGAAGCTTTCAAGCAGCCGAACTTCCGATGCAGTTCTTGATATGATATACACTGATTTGACTCTCGACCTCAAGAGAAGATTTGTAGGGCTTGAAGAGGGGATTCTACAGGATTTTGAATCACTTCATTCCGACTTATGAGGCCCGAGATATGAGCGTTACAAGTTTGGATGCTGTTGCTGAAACTACTGGAAAATCCCGTAAACGACTCGGAATACGACGGGCTAGTCAAAAAGGCGTTTTCTGAAGAAGAGTCCTTAATGAAAGTTGTAGAGTTTTCCGAGAGCTTAATTATGACATTCGGATCATAATTTTTGGAGGTTTACAACTCAAGATATGAATTTTAGAAGTTTCATTCCTAAATTCATGCATTGAGCAGCCGACATACTCCAAATCCTAATTAAATAAGGAATTCATTCAGCCGACATTAGCATGCAACCCTAATTGTATCCCAGCCGCCTTTAATTCATATAAATATGCGCATGCAATATCCCATAATTCATATACACAAATTCTTCACAGCCGCATATTGACAGAGAGCAGCGGCAGCTTTGCAGTTCAAGGCCGGTCACCCGAGCCTTGTGCTCGGGTGATCCGGGTTAGATTAGGATGTCGTTTTTCTTCCGTTTTCGATTCATGGATTCAATCATGTACCAAACTACGTGAGTTTATTTATTTAATTTATTCAGTCCTTGTTTATTTTTCATGATCTTTAATTTATTTTGTATCGTTCTATGATTATGATGCTATTATGTGAACTCATATCGAGAGATTACTAATTGATATGTTTACAACATACGGAAGTTGCGTAAACTTGATCACCATAGAAAGATAGGATCTTTAATCGTTAATTCGTGACAAATTAATTGATTAATTATCTAGGTTGTTAGATTCTAAAATACGGGAGTTAACTTGAATCTACACCTTCGTTTTGTTTGAATATCGATCTCAACATTCGGAAGAGGAGAGATCGATAATTGAATTCACTAAGGAATTAGGAATTCATAGCTTGAGAAATAGATTCACTAAGGAATTAGGAATTTGGATCTCGAGTCAAGGTTAAACCACAATTTGAATTGAAATCATGGGAATAATTAGGATTGAGATCACTTGGTTTGTGCAATCGTTTGATCCCATGTATCTTTAGTTTAGTTTAGGTTGTGTTATTTTATTTCGTGAGGTTAGATTTATTTTAATTGCTCTTTCGTTTATTTTATTTGTTCTTTCGTTTATTCGTTTTCCTAAGTAACAATTGAAAGGAATTAGTGAAATTAGATTCAACATCCCATTCCTCTGTGGATCGACCTCTGTACTTACCCTACTATGCTATCAACTACCCGATATTTGGTCGGTTAGGAGTTAGTTTGCATGTTAAGTATAGGTTTATTAATTTTCTTTTGTTTTTATGATGCAAAATCCTCCCAACAAAAGTGGCGCCGTTGCCGGGGAATCGGTGTTTTGTTGAATCTAATTGAATTAATTTTTCTATTTTGTTACGTGTTTTTTGTTTTTGTTTTTCAATAAAAGTAGCGTTGAATAAATTGAGGTTTTTTTATTTTGCCGTGTTTCGATGACCGTAGGGTTAAGAATGTGCAAAAGTTTTTTACTCAATCTGTTTTACGTGAAGTTTGTGTTTAGTTGTTACCTAGTCTAACCCCTGTGCTAAAATTTATCTGTGGCTGTTGTCTGTGCTCTATGTTGTGTTTATAAGATTTAGGGTTTCTGTGTCTTTCCTGCGTTTCTGTGCAAAATTCGATGCTTGGACGGGCGTCCAAGTAAGTGAACGCTCGTCCAGGCCCTAACTTGCAGGTGAAAGAACGGTTGGGTGTATGAACGCTCGTCCGTCCAGAAAGGTTTCAACGCTGTTCTGAGTTGAAGGATCAGACGGGCGTCTGGAATTCTGAACGCCCGTCTGGAGGTTTTCAAGAGCAAACGAGCGTTTGAAAAGATGAACGTTCGTCCGGGGTTCAGTCCAGGTTCTCAATTTCTTGATTTTATTTTCAATGCTTTTATTTGATGTGGATTTTTCATTCGAGCTTCTGTGGCTAATTGATGTTTACATAGATGTCCTGAACTTATATGTTTTTACCTTTCCATCTATGAATCCATGTTAGATAATTGATCAATTCTTTATATATGATTCATCTATGCAAGTTATAGTGACTGTCGGTTCTCGTACGCTATAACTAGTCTTAGTGTTATTTAGTAGCTAATGTCGGTTTCCGTATGCTACATACCGCTGTGATGAATCTTTTAAGCTTTGAGACTTATGTGCTTCCTTGTTGTTTTTGTAACTCATATGGGTAGCTACTGTCGGTTTTCCGTATGCTACGTCCTTTTCCATATGAGTTATATCTGTTTAGTATAGCTAACTGTTGGTTTTCCATAATGCTATCACTTTTGACGAGTCTTAAGGCGCGTCTACACTGCATGTAATGGACAGCACTGTCGTTTATCGTAACCTGTCATTATCTGGTAGACGTTTATTTTATACATGTCGTGTTGCTAATGAGTGGGCTAGTTTTCTTTCTTTTAATTTTCGTTTATTTTTGCATATCATTTAGATGCATATCATTTAGTTGCATGTCATCTAGTTGCATTGTTTTTCTATTTTTCTTTTATTTTTCCTGAGTGTAGTTAACTGTCGGTTTCCGTAATACTACCTCGTTTTCTTTAATTTAGTTTCTGCATAGGCCGTAGTCACTGTAGGGTTGTCCTCAAAACACCTTTCACTGAGCACTGTCGTAATTCATTTTTATTTATTTATTTATTTATTTTTTATTTTTAGGATTGCATATCATGTAGGCTGCATTGTAGTATATTTTCATGTAGTTGCACCTAGCCTACGAGTTTGTGATATTTTCATGTATATGTGTCCATCTTTATATGAGCTTAAATTTGAATATCTCTATAAATTCTTTTCCTCATGTGCTTTATTTGTATAAGTCTAATCTTTTCCCCATAGACTCTTTTTGCACTGATCAAGTCTGCATGATACTTTCTATAGCGATTGTGCACTTTCACGATGAATTCAGTTGTCCTGTGATGCTCCACAGTCTACTGAGCTATGCAAGCAATCCTGGTTCTTGTTGGTTCCTCCGCACTGCCGACATCCAATCACTAAGTTCTCTATTTGTTTTATTTTCGTACAACTTGAGGACAAGTTGCAATCTAAAGTGTGGGGAGGGATAGATGATTTATGTATCTACTTTCATTTGCTCATATTAGTTATAATTTTCTATGAAAAGTGTCAATTTTCAAAATTTTTTGTTTAGTCCTGAGTAACATTTCACTGGCATGCTAGTTTTATAATCTGGCACCTTTAGTTGTTATCAGTAGTCATATCATGTTCTGGGAATAGGTTTAGTAAGTCGATACTCACTTGAACTTCATTTCACGAACCTATTAGATGAAGAGCCAAATATAGAATAGTTTCCGGTTAGTTAAAGGAAAGTTAATTCTTGATCTGAGATAACACTTATTTAGCATTAATGAAAGTTAAGAACTTGTGCTATACTCACAGTTAGAATCTCAGTACCTTAGTGTTCTTGAGAACTTTGAGAGTCTTGAATGTGTTAGAAATATATTTGACCGAGAGTTTCCAAAGAGTTTGAAAAATATAAAAATATATATATATATAAATAATAAATGAATAAAATTTCTTTATGGAATTTTGTTTATATCTATCACCTCGAGTCCATTTGGATATCGCCCCAATTGGGGAGTGTGGTTTACCTTGGATGATAAGGGATTGAGTGATCTCGGGGTGATTGCTCTCTAATGTAGGGAGTGTGTTATACTTTTGAGACGCGACGATAGGAAATATAAAATATACGCTTTTTTGGAATTCTAAGTCAAGTTGATCTAAACCCAGTAGAGACCCGAAAGGTATTTTCTTGGTACTAAATAAAGGAATTTAGTTGTGAGTTGGTTACTATGTTCTTGGTAATTAGTTTTTGTTAGGTAAGTGCTGTAGATAGAATGAAATTTTCGTTTAGTTGACCGGATAACTGTTAGTGCTTGATGTAATATATCAAGAGAGGATCGGTGGAAGTTTAGTAGGTTCTGCACACACAATCACCGAGTGAGATCGATTTGCTGAATACTAGCTTGTCATGATTTTGACTATATCTCGTGTCAGGTTATGTGGATTCTTGATAGTATGTTCTTGTTTTGTTTTCCTCGGGGACGAGCAAAAAGATAAGTGTGGGGGTGTGCACTGGTCCTAGTTGGATTGTCTGATAAATATTCAAAAGAGTTTTACCGAAAAATATTACAATTTACACATTATGCCTGTAGGTCTCCCCCTCTCTAAATGCTTAGATATCCCTTGGGACCTAAAACAAATTCACAACATTTTTTTTTCTTTTTGGAATTTTGGCATTTTTTCCCTCATGCTTTAGCTTTATTTAAAAAACAACCCTGATGTTTTTAAATGTTACTTTTAGTCCTTTATGTTTGTATTTTGTTTCAATTTTAGGACACCTTATGTTTTTGAATAACATTTTTGGTCCCTTATGTTTGTATTTTATTTCACTTTTAGGACAATTAGTAATTAGCAATCTAAGTTAACTTCGACTAAATATTTGATGATACAACCTGAATGCCACGTATGATTTCATATCTCATTTAAATGATTAAAATCAACATACCCCTCATTCATCTTTCAAAGCCCTAATTTCTTTCCCTCAAATTGACACAACTGCACAACAACAAAAATTTCTTCAAGGTATTTAATTTTTCTTAATGTCGATGTTTAATCGTTTAGATAGGATATGAAAGCATATGTGGCTGCCAGGTTGGATCAAACGTTTAGTCCACGCTAACTTAAATGGTTAATTAGATACTTGTCCTAAAATTGAAACAAAATACAAACTTGGGGGACCAAAAGTGTCATTCAGAAACATAATAGTTATTTTTAAAACAAAACAAAAATATGAGGGTCCAAAAGTGTCAAAATCCCTTTGTTTTTTATGGGAAAACCCAAAGAAAAAATTTAGATTATATTTTCTCATTAAATGTTGAATCCCCATCCCACTATTATCTTTAAATAGTCATTTTAAGTATTAATCATTCAAACTTCCCATATTGCTTTTGAAGAATATCAATTTGTCAAAAACATTTCATGTAACGCCCTAATCCCGAAAACCTTGTCCTTATCCGGATATCAACGTCCGTCACGTGATATTTTTAGTAAATTATAAACCCCCACATAAGCCTTATGTCGTATCAGTATAATACAGAAAGTACGGAAGAAAAGAAACAAGCAAAATACTCGGAAAACTTACACTTAGGATTTTCTATTAGCTTACTCAACCGATTACAACTGCTTTCAAACTAGAATAATAAAGAACCATTAACTGTTGTAACAACTCATCTGGACTAAAAAGGAAACTGCTTACACATAAAGAACTCCATAGCTCCATATCTAAATTTGCTCTCCAAGCTCATTATCCAACTCGTCTTCAACCCGCATATCTTCTTATGGAAATAAGGGAGAGAGCACTAGCTAGATTCTTAGTAAGGGAAAAGAAGATCAAAATTAAGGGAGATTCATGTTTGTCGGATTCCGGAACACATGACATGAATCTACTTCATCTAGTTCACAAACAGTGAAGCCAATATATTGCATATATATTAAGAAAACTACTTTTAAATAATTACTTGAAACATAAGAATATCCACATAAAATCAACTTGAACAATACATAGTTTGCATGTCTATTAACTACGTTCAGTTCATCTTGCACATACTTGTTCATTTACAATAATTACCTACTTACTATGCTTAGCCCGTTGATCAAACTTACGTAAGTTATCAACCATCCCACTTTGTACTTGTCAAATATGTGTAGCATTTAGTGTCTTGATTGTCATTTTCATGTTTCTATCTGATTTAACATGAGAACTCATGGTGCAACTCGGCTAGTATGACTAACTACACCTCTAACATAGGACTTTGAATAATACCCAAGGTACTCTTATAATACACTGTCTTAAGAACGCGATGACTAATCAGCTAGTCACAGCTCCGACACGGATCTTTGAATTATACACATTTTACCCCCATTGCTAAAAACAAATACCCTGTTAAGTATACTCGGGTAAACACCTAAAACAAGTAGGAGCACAAAAACAAATAAATCCATGTTAAAGTCCGTATTCTAACCCACGGGAACCTACTAAGGCCATAGAAACACCAAACTCCCCTTTTATATCTACTACTTGTAACCAAAATGCATCAAACGGTTTACAGAGAAGTAACTTGAAAATAAATTAACGTTCTGAAACATAGTTTGGCAGATATCCTGTAACACATAATCATGTTAATTATCGTACAGTTTAGCATATAACATTATTCAAAACAACGTAAAAAAATAATCTTGAAACTAAAAGCAGAACCTTTGGATAATAAGAACTCATTACCTTAAAGTTGAGCCGACATATGATCCAAATACTAATTACTACCTTCCAAATCTATGCAAATCTACAACCAACAACAAACCTAGCAATGATCACCCTTTGAATCTAACCTAATCATGATCAAAGCCAAGTTCAACTACGAAAAGATTAGATCTTACCTTCACGAGAGATTATTAATTAAAAACAACTTCTACGATACGGAATGCTTCGATTTTAGTACACTGATCCACAACATGAAGCCATAGAAGTCAACACAGGGTTGACTGGTGCGCTTTTCGGAGGAGGTCACCTAGGACAGCGGCCCAAGCTTCTCTGAAATCCTCAAAAATGCAAAACTTATGAATTTTGCGTCTCTTAGAGGTCTTTTATAAGATTTTTCAGCTTTTAGGTCAGTTTCAGGTGTGTTAGAGAAAAAGAAAAAGAAAATTAACCTTATAAAATTCAGGAAAAAAAACATAATTCTAAAGAGACCGAAATACCCTTAATGAAAGTTCAGGGTTTTACATCTAATCATAACGTAGATTTATATATATATATATATATATATATATATATATATATATATATATATATATATATATATAGAGAGAGAGAGAGAGAGAGAGAGAGAGATGAATGTTTTCTATTCATTGATAGTAATAACATCGAATCAAAACGCCCATTTTTTTTTCACACAACAAAAAAAAAAAAAAAACGGTCAAATCAAAACCTTTAAGATCAAATTCCATCCGTATGTAAAAATGTAATTACATTGTTTGCACATCACGTTTACCTAATGATGACATAATAACGGCTAATTTATGTCATGAAGCCACTAAGGCAGGTAAGAACAGAATAATATATTAAGGTATAAACTAAGTCCAAAATGAACAAACAAGCATATGATAAAGTAATTACATTTTGGGTTTAAAAACAGAGAGAGTGGATGAGATGTCAATTGCACATAGAACAGTTTTCAATCTTCCGTTGGTGAATATCCGGAAGACTTTTTCATGCAAACATCATGAGATGTTGGGACCTGGACATTTTTTTTAGTCGAGTTATTATTGACAACAGAAATGATATATTTTACATGCATAAATAAATAATGCTCAACCTATCTTTATTTTTCTTGTTGTTGATAATAGTGGATGAACATTAATATAGAATAGAGAAAAATATTTGTAAAGAGATAACATTATTGTTTGTATTTTGTATTTAAATTATACTTAAATGGGTGACTCTAGATAGCACTACAACAAAAATAGATATAGAGACACATATATAAAGACATTTTCCAAATAAATGTGGCTAAAAATAGTCTATAAAGACATTAGTTCATAAAATGTATACAATTAAGTTATTGTTTTTTAACTCTCTGATGAGGCATTTTGAAATGTCGTGACTTAGTTGAAAAAAAATTGTTGTCACCTACAATAAAATAAAATAACCACAAAATGAAAATTTTTGTTATTGTTTTTAATGTTTGCACAATACTACGCCCTAGTTTCACTCCTGATCTCGATTCGCTCAAATCTCGTAAGGGTGGTATTTATGCCAGCTTGACATCAGTAATGCTTTTCTGCAGTGTCATCTTCAGAAAGATGTTTATCTTATTCAGCCCTCTGCTTTTGTTAGTTCTGACCACCCTACACTTGTGTGCAAACTTAGTAAGGCTATTTATGCTTTGAAACAGCCCCCCCGGGCATGGTATGATGAGCTTAAAGGTTTCCTTCTTTCATGTAATTCAGGAATGCCCAAGATGACACGTCATTATTCAATTATAATTCTGGTGGTATTATTTTGTATGGTTTGGTATATGTTGATGATCTTATTATTCCAGGGAATGATTATTCTACTCTTGAGTTGTTCATCACACTTTTAAGGGGCCTTTTACTCTTAAGGACCTTTGCACCCTCTCCTATTTCTTGGGTATTGTGTTCAGAACTTTACTGGCTGCATTTTGTCTCATAAACGCTATGCCACTGAGTTACACACCAAACTTTAGATGCATCAGGCCAATGATGTCGCCACTCCATCATCGACTGATATTTCTGGTTTAACTGCTCAGACTAGAACTCCTCTCTCTGATCCATCTCACTATCGTATGGTTCTCGGAAGTCTTCAGTATTTGATTTTTAGTCATCCAGATTTAGCCTTTACCGTCAACAAGCTTTCTCAATTTATGGATTGCCCACACTGATGTTCATAGGGCTCATGTCAAGCAGATCCTACATTACTTGGATGGTATTCGTGATCTTGGCCTTCAGCTCTTTCGCCAGTGTCTACCCATTCTCCATGCCTTCTCCGATACACACTGGGTTGTAATAAAGACGACTATTCTTCTACCCATGCTTATGCTATTTACTTTTGTCATAATGCCATCTCCGGGAGTTCCAAGAAAAAATCTACCATTGCTTGGTTCTCCACTGAAGCTGAGTATAACTTTCTTTCCTCTGCCACTACTGTGCTCAACTGGGTTAATTATCTTCTTCATGATCTTGGATTTCCCATTTTACAAATTTAAGTTATTCAATGTGATAATCTTTTCACCACACAATTTTGTGCCAACCCCATTTTCTACTCTCACATGATATTGTTTTGTTTGTGTTTTTATCTTTTTGCTTTGCTGTAAGGAGGGTATTGGCATCATCACTAAAAAGGGGGAAATTGTTGGACATATTTTAAGTTTAAATGATCAGTGCCAGACTAGCTGTTATAGAGAAAAGGCAGAAAGATGTCTAGATCAAATGTATAGGTTTATTAGAGTTTGATCTTTGTATAGGTTTGATCAAACATGCTTTGTAATTAGGTCACCGATCATGATCGAGTGAGACTGTCTAGATCGAAGAGGGTAACTAGGTCAGTAGAGTGTCTAGGAACCTGCTGAAGACTGAAGGCTGAGGGTACAAACTTAGTTATTGAAGGCTAAGGGATCAAACATAGTATTTAAAGTCAAGGATGTGGAATCAGAATTTAGGGAAATCTGTGATGACCTAAACTGATTACATACACCTTGTGTACATGGTCTAAGTTCCATATATTAAGTGGTGACTGGTACTTAGTTATGTTCAAAATGGTGTACTCTAACTTCACTATACAAAGTTAGGTGTGAAGAAGTCAGATGATGTGTTGTTAAAACACAGCTGACTTAGACTTTCTGAGAAATGTGTACATCAGCAGGCTGGCATACTTCAAATATTTGCTGAGTATATTTCTCGATTAATCAAGGGTTACATTGGAAGATTAAAAGGATATTGATGGATTACAAGCCTTGATATTATCAACAAATCAATTGCCTAGATAAAAAGAACGTTGGAAAGATTCAGAGGATTAACCAATGGATACAAGTCAATAGGTGGACAGACTGAAAACTGACAAAAAGCAAACTGACAGTGTTAGTACTTTGAACAGAGACAGAAAGCAAGTCAAGATAGAGACAAATCTAAAATGGCTATGTTTGAATTGAAACATAAGTCACAGGATTCTCACCTATAAATAGAAAAATTCTGATTCAAATAAAAGTGATGAAAAACAAATAATCTACTCAAAGCTATCAAACTTTTGATCAAGAAAATCACCCTACTGACATACATTGAGCTTTAATTGACTGATCAAGAAATATCTTCAAGTGTAACCTGCTATCAAGTTACATCAAGTATACACACTTGAAGACATCAAGCTGCTGATCATTTCATCCTGATCAAGCTGCTGACAGCTGAATCATTCACTTGATTCAAACTTTATTTTACAAGAAACCTGCTAAAGATAGAGAAGCACCTAGGTGTCAAGAACTGTTGTTTGTGGTGGTGCTGGTGAAGAGGAAATACTACCCTTCAAGGACCAGTGGAATACTTTGGAGCAGCAATCCTACCTGTTTCAAGTGTTTAGTTTGTGAAGCCATAGTTATTGGTGAAGGATAGATAGCTTAGGGATTTTTGTAACTGCAACCTCAAAGATCTCTAGTGAATTTCCTCCAACATCACAGGAGAAGAGTGGACTGACAGGATTACACCACCAGGAACCACTATAAAAATTGTCTACTTACTTTCTGCATTTAGTAAACTGATCACATCAACCTACTGAAACTAGCAACTGAATCACACATTTACACTACTGAGTATCAAATACTTAGTATCATTCTTTTAAAAACAAGTAATAAGGCTTAAACTAAATATATTCCACTGCAACAAATCCAGTAATATCAATCGTCGCCAGACTCATCGAGTGGTCAAGAGGCTCTGAGACATTCTTGAGTTAGTTAACTCCAAAAAGTTTTAAGTGTTAAGTTTATTCACCCCCCCCCCTTCTAAACTTAACCAAAGCCTTTTCAAGGGACCAACAATTGGTATCGGAGCAGTGCTTCTTTCTGAAGTAATCCTGCTTGTTGTGCTTGTGAAAATACTTTGAAAACTTTTCCAAGTTTCTGATTTTCAAAGCTTTGCATCATGGATAACAATCTGTATACTAGAACTACGTTGATGTGTTCCTTAGATCGTTTTGATGAGTATAAACATCGTATGCAGGCTTATCTAGCTGCAACACATGATGAGATGATGGATGTGCTAACTGATGGACCACTGGAGATCACTAACGCCATAACTATGGGCAGTGAAACTCAGAATGTTCCAAAGCCAAAAAGAGAGTGATGTGCCGAAGATAGAAAAAGAGCAAACCTCAACAATATTGCTATTGATATCATATACAGAACCTTGGATAGCAATATGTAAATAAAAGTGAAGGATTGCAAAACAGCAAAGAAACTTTGGGAAAAATTACAACTTATCTGTGAAGGCACTGATGCTATAAAGAAAAACAAAGTCCAGTAGCCAAAAGAAAGTTCCAAGATTTCAAGATGAAATCAAATGAAACCATTGAGCAAATGCAGTCAAGATTCAATGCTATCATGGATGAACTCACCCTACTGAATGTGATCTATACAAAAGAAGAGATCAATAAAAGAATCTTAGAAGCCTTACCTGCAAAGGAGGTTTTGGAGATGCAAGTTACATCCATAGAAGAATCCAGGAGTCTACATGAAGAAGATACCTTCAAATTGTTTTTCGATCTCAAGGCATATGAATTCAGTAAGAAACTTGTTCCTGAGACTGAAAAGGAAAAACCAAAGACAACTGCATTGGCTGCTGCACATAAAAAAGAATCATCAGGTGGTCAAGATGATCTGCTGGATGAGATACAAGAGCAAATTACCCTACTGATCAAGACGATCAGAATGATGAAAATAGGAAGGGGTTCTCCAAGGAATTTCACAAAGAAATCAAGTGAAAAGAGGAAGGAAGAATCCAAGAAAGATAATGATTATTTGTGTTTTCATTGCAAGAAACCAGGACACTTCAAACTCGTCTCCGACACTGAAGCAGAGAAAAAGAACCACGATTATCGTGTTTTAAGCGCAAGAAACCTGGACATTTCGGACTGATTGTCGGACCTCTTGAAGAACAAGAATCAAACAAAGAAGACCTGGAAAAAAAGCAATGGTTGCTGATGATGAATCAGGCTATAAAGTTGAATCAGAAAAAGAAAATGATTCTGATGATACTGCACTTGTTGCTGATATGGATGATTATGCTTTAATGGACATTATGGATGAGACTGAGGAGGTATACAACTCTGTATCTATAAATACTCCGGCTGAAAGTGACCGTGAATCTACTTATGGTTCAAATACAAAAAATTCTGACAATGAAGAAACTTTGGATGCCATCCTTAATCAACTGAGGAAAATACAATCTGGTTATGAGATTGTGAAGGCTAAAAAAGAAGCTCTTCAAGCAGAAGTTGAAAGGTTAAAAGCTGAATTAAGAACTCTCAAAGGAAAGGAAAAAGATTTTAAACAGAATCAACATAAGTCTGTTGTACTTTTAGTAGCTACTGAATCTGCTGAACAATCTAGTTCCACCAATGCATTCAAATCTGGAAAGCCTTATGGTGATAGAACAAGCCTTGGATTTGGAACTCAACAATCTACTAAGAGTGGTTCCAGTAAGGTTATTTAACCTAGTACCAGAATTTGTTCTAAGTTTGTGCCTACACGAGATCCAACTCCCAAAAAGGTTGCTGAGGCAATAAAGTCTACTAAGATGACTTCAAAGAAGCAAAATCAGAAGCCTAAAAGGTCAACAGTACCTAATGAAATGGGTAAATCCAAGAATAGGACTGCTGGACCTTCTAGACATGCTGATAGCAGACCTGCTGCTAAGTCTGCTGGACCACAAAAAGGCAAAAATTAGAAATATTCCAAGGATGAGAATCCTAAACCTGAAAATGTCAATCATTCTAGGGATACTTATCTCAGGGGGAAATGTAGATTGTTCCCTACAAATGATGATTGGAATACTCCTGCTCCTACTACTAGAAACAATAGTCATAATCATAATGCTATGGTAAAACAATGTGATCAGCAGAGGACTCAGCAGAGGACTTATTCAAGACCTCAGCAGACACCTCAGCAGAATCCATATTATAGGGCTAATCCTAACAGACAACAAACTCATGATTATGCTAGTGCTTCTAACCATAGAAACCACTTCAAACAACATTATGTACCAAAAGGCCAGAAAGCATATGTGAATCCTACACAACCAAATGTTAGATTTTATGGAAAAGTAGGATAAATATAAGAACAAAAGTGTAATGCTTTTCAAAAAAGACCTTATGGAAATTTGCCAAGAGTCATGCTTACCACTATGGACCCAAACAGTTTGGGTACCTAAAATACATTAACTTTGTTTTGTAGGGTGTCTGGTACTTTGATAGTGGATGTTCCAGACATATGACAAAGAATAATCACTGTTTGACAAACTATGTGGCAAATGATGGTCCAAGAGTGAATTTAGGCAACAAGAACACACCAGGATATACAAGAGGATATGGAACACTGGTGAGGAATGGATTAACTATCAGGAATGTTGCATTTGTGGAAGGACTGGACTACAACCTACTGAGCACTGGACAATTTTGTGACATGGGTTACAAAGTCATTTTTGACAAAGGCTACTGTGTTGTCATTAGTGAAAGAGGTGAACAAGTTGTGTTGGCTGGAAGAAGACAACCAAACATGTATGTGGTGGATTGGTCTACTGCTGTTCCAGAAACCCGCCTGATTGTGCATACCAAGTCAGAACTAAATTGGTTGTGGCATAAGAAGTTAAATCATCTCAATTTTGATGGTATCAATCAATTGGTGAAAAAGAATTTGGTGATTGGTTTGCTTGAGTTTACATTCAAAAAGGATGCTATATGTGATGCATGTCAGCAAGGTAAATAAACAAAGTCAAGCTTCAAGTCAAAGACTAAGCAATCAACAAAAAGAGTTTTGGAGCTAATGCACATGGATTTATTTGGACCAGTAACACCAACAAGTGTAATAGGAAAGAAGTACACTCTGGTAGTTGTGGATGATTATTCTAGATACACTTGGGTAGTATTTATGAATAAGAAAAGTGAAACACTTCAAAAGATGCCTGAACTTTTGAAGATATTGCAAAATGAGAAAAGTTTGACAGTAGTGAAAATTAGATCAGACAAGGGTACTGAGTTTCTCAATAAGGTCATAAGAGAATATTTTGAACAAAATGGTGTGCTGCATCAATTAGCAGCTGTTGGTACACCTCAACAAAATGGGGTTGCTGAAAGAAGAAACAAGACCTTGAAAGAAGCAGGGAGGACTATGATTTGTGAAGCATTATTACCTGAAAGATATTGGGTTGAAGCAATCAATACAACATGCTATACACAAAGTAGAACCTCAGTTAACAAAAAGCTGCTGAAGACACCTTATGAGATATAGAATGGAAGAACACCATATTTATCATATTTCCATCCATTTGGAAGAAAATGTTTCATTTTAAATCATAAAGAGCAATTGAAGACATTCCAACCAAAATCAGATGAAGGAATTTTTTTGGGATATTCTTCAGTCAGCATGGCATTCAGGGTAATAAACAAAAGAACATTGAAACATGAAGAATCAATACATGTTGTATTTGATGAACCAAAGTTCACTGGAATAGAAGATGAAGTTTCAGAACCTGCTGAAAATCTCCAAGTTACTGATCTAGAATTTGTTGATGTTTTGGAAAAGATAAAGGACGTAAAAATTTCTGACTCTGCCCTCTTTGAAGAACTTCTTTGGTAACACTACTGATGCAACAACAGATGCAGTTCAAGGATCTGCTGAACCCCCAAAGAAACAACAGAGAGCTCACGAAAATGAAGCTCCTGTAAATCAAAGAAATCATGATTTACAATGGTTGAAGGATCACCCTGCTGAACAAGTAATTGGCAATATACAGCAAGGTGTAAGGACTAGATGACAATTAAAAGCAATGTTTACTTGTTTTGTATCTCAAATGGAGCCTAAAGTTGTTGAAGAAGCAATAGCAGATCCAGATTGGATAATTTCTATGCAAGAAGAATTGAATGAGTTTGAAAGAAACCAAGTTTGGACACTAGTGGAAATGCCTAGCATTGCAAATATAATTGGAACTAAATGGGTATACAGAAATAAATTGGATGAATCTGGTACCATTGTAAGGAACAAGGCCAAACTAGTGGCAAAAGGCTATTCTCAAGCAGAAGGAATAGATTTTGATGAGACATATGCCCCAGTTGCAAGATTGGAAGCTATAAGATTATTCGTGGCATATGCTACTTATAAAAACATCAAAGTATACCAGATGGATGTCAAAAGTGTATTCTTCAATGGCATTCTAGAGGAAGAAGTTTATGTTCAGCAACCTCCTGGTTTTGAAGTTGAAGATCAAGAAGATAAAGTGTACAGACTCAACAAGGCACTTTATGGATTGAAACAAGCACCAAAAGCATGTTATGAAACCTTATCTCAATTCTTGGTGGACAATGGTTTTACCAAAGGTACCATTGACAAGACTCCTTTCAGAATCAATAAAGGGGATATCACCCTACTGGTATAGTTTTGTGTTGATGACATAATTTTTGGCTCTGAAAATGAATTACTATGTGAAAAGTTTGCTAATCTCATGGAAAGCAAGTGACAAGTGAGTATGGTGGGAGAGATGAACTACTTCTTGGGATTACAAGTCAAACAAATGAAAGATGGAATCTTTATTCATCAAACTAAATATACCAATGAGCCATTGAAGAAGTTTGGCATGGAAAACAGCACCAAGGTATCAACTCCTATGAGTACCAACATCCAATTGGATGAAGATAAAGAAGGCAAAGATGTTGATCAGACTTTATACAGAAGGATGATAGGCAGTCTGATGTACCTCACTGCCAGCAGAACTGATATATCCTTTGCTGTAGGCGTTTGTGCAAGATTTCAATAAAAACCAAAGGAAAGTCACTTAGCTGCAGTGAAAAGGATTCTTAAGTATCTAAAAGAGACTTTAGGAGTAGGGATATGGTATTCAAAAGATGGAAGCTTCAAGTTATACCCTACTCAGATTCTGATTATAGAGAATGCAAGATTGATAGAAAAAGCACCACAGGAACCTGTCAGTTAATGGGAAATAGACTTGTTTCCTGGTTCAGCAAGAAACAAAATTCAATATCAACTTCCACTGCCTTTGAAAATTTGAATATATTCTTTCTTTGGAAGCCATTTGTGCACAAATACTATGGTTAAGAGAACAATTAAGGGATTATGGAATTGAAGAAAGAGTAATTCCTATAATGTGTGACAACACAAGTGCAATTGCAATAACTAAAAATCCTGTTTTGCACTCAAGAACCAAGCATATTGATGTGAGACATCATTTTATAAGAGATTATGTGGAGAGGAAATATGTGGTGGTTCTTTACATCCTTACTGAATATCAACTTGCTGATATATTTACAAAACCATTGGATAATGAAAGATTTGCTAAGTTAAGAACTGAACTTGGCATCATAAAAGTTGACTGATAAATTTTGATCAGCAGTGTACAATAATTCACCAAGGGGATTAGTCTTTGCCCTGCTGGGTGAGCTCACTTGGCAGACTAGTCATTGGTATCAACAATTCCATGTACTTAGATAAGTTTGAACAATTGAGCAAATGAAGTTGCCAAGGGGATTGGTCTTTGTCCTGTTGGGTGAGCTCACTTGACAAATCAGTCATTGGTATTAAACTTCATCTTGTATTATCGATTGGACTAAAGTATAGTGTTTAAAGATCAGTAGAGCAATTTGTCCCGAGGCTGCTGAGCTATCTTAGTCAGCAGGTTGCTGAGTCAACTCTACTGAAGATCAAGTCTGCTGGAGTTTACGTTACAAGACAGTCAAACTTAAATGAAAGTCAACAGTAATTGGATATTATTCTTATCCTTCATAACTACGGTTACAATATCCAACGGTTACAACTCTTTATAATATAAGTTAGTGGGACACGTGGAAACATCACATTTATTCCAACCTTAATCGTGGTTAAATGCTACAGTACGTGTACAGTACTTTCTTGACAGTCACCACCTGACGTAGATCAAGTAATAATAAAATACTTGACCACCATAAACCAATACTAGCAAGAGGACTAGGTCCATCGTAGTATAGCTATAGCGAATCAAGGTCGATCCCACAGGGAACCAATTGTGGGTCATTCATATATAAACAATTAATCACTCATGTCAAGGACACAAAGGCGGTCTACGACCAACAAAAGACAGGAAATATAATGGACACGACTCGACACAACACATAAACAACGTAATTAACCTCCCCAATTATCATGCTATCGTTTGGATCTAGAGATTCTATATAATTAAGCGATACTCAACAACTATTAATCCGATTCGTATTTCTTTTATATTGGCTACGGGAGTCATCCCCTAAACTAGATCTAGCTCCGGGTAAGCCATCTAGATCACTATGCTACATCACGTGACTTCGCACCGGCCTCCATCTCATATGACTCGCACGCTTACAAAACTAGGGATGCCGATATTAACCGTATTCCTCACCTAGGCAACATTCCTTTGTTCAGGCGTACTTCCTAGACGATCGCATCAGTCTCCGTCCCATTAACACTAACTTTTTAGGTATCATGTTAATCTACGATTTACGTATAACTAGGTGTGCACAATTCCCTAATACAGAACAGATCTAGATCTCGCTGAAAGTCCCGGAAGATCAATTCATGAGCCGACCTAGGAGCCCTATATTGGTATTTCCTAATAATACGCTAATTAAACCAGACGAGCAACGTAGCCGTAGCCATACCTACTAAGATAAGAAATTCTAAATGGACAATCACACCATAAAGGCGTGGCTAGATTATTGTGGCGAAAACCTAAATCTTAGCGTTTCTACATACGTAACGGATAAAATAGAGATTCATAAAGCAATTATATAGATCTACTAAAAACACGGTTGTCGATCATACCAAAGTCATCTATAGGTCACCGGATAACAGATCTAGGCGTGTGGATCCTTATAGACAAGGAATCCTCACTGCCTCATATCGTATCCTTAGATCTACATCGTTCGGTGAAGAACGAACAACCTCAAACGATAAACAATAATTGGGGGCTTAATTGCAAAGAACTAAGCACAAATAAATACAAGAACTTACATAATTGCAGAACTTGTAAAATAAACTGCTCTAAGAAAAATCGGGAACTTTATTATAATTAGAGAGAAGTGTCTGAGGTGTGTATGGCGTGTATAACAGGCCTTTATTTATAGGAGTTCAAGCTAATTAAGAGATATACTTCAAAATATCAAAACAAATAAGAGATAACTCTCGGCCGATCTCAAAAATAATGGTGCGCCCCCTTCATGCGTGTGTCAAAGTTGGCGGCATCTTGGATTGGTTTGCCGGCTTTTGTCATGCTTATCCCATCTTTTCGTGCTTATCCGACATTTATCTTGAATTTCCTTTGATTTATCTTGAGATTTAATTCTTCCATTTGTATTTATCCTCCATAATTATCCAAATCTGCAAAATAGATATTTATCCCAAAATAAATCATATTTAAATAAAACGGATAAATATAATAAAAAAGGATAAATACCGATTTATAAATAAAAACAGATAAATACCAATAAAAAATGGATAAATACCAAATTATATTTTATAAATCACAAAACATTAAATAATCAATATAACACGTGATTTAATTATAAAATATATATTATCACTCTCGATTTAAGGTCAACGTTGTTGACTTTTACGGGTACAATTTGACCGTCATCAACTACCCCCCACTTAGATTTTGATCGTCCCGAACAAAGCATCAATAAGTCATTCCCCAAGACAACATTTCCCATGGTCAAATCATACTTACATAAGAAACTCGAGTCAACTCATACCATTCATGCTCATAAGATATCCATTATGCACTACTCGTTATGAATCGAAGTGATGTGTGCATGTGCATTTGATTTTATCTATTCGTGGCAAGATTAAAGTTTATGCTAACTTCGCAATCTCAACCTACCAACATCAGCATTCCCACTTCTTAAGCCTCGCAATGGGTAAAGACATGGTGCAATAAGCAAGAGCGTCATCTAGAAAGTTTTTGGACTTGGAGACCGAGAAAAATACTCAAGCCTCTTAAAAATTTGAATTTTTTCGCATTTCCGTAGTTTCAAGCTTTAACACCTCTCAAGAAAGAAACTTGCTTTAAAACTAAAGTATGCATTGCAAGAATCCCTCTCTCACGGATTAGTGGAAGCATTGAATATTACCACAAGCGCGGGGCTACTTTGGTAATGTTACTACAAGCCCAGTGTTTAACGCATTGTCAAAACACAGATAAATCTCAAGCTTATTACTCCGCTTTGATGGCTAGAAGATAAGAATACATCAGCATGCAGATAAATATCGACACTAAGTCTACATAACCAATCATCTATGCAATGTACACATAATTCTTCTCAGTTATTATAATTTGCGCGGTAAAACTCGATTCAAAGATTGAGTAATCGAATAATAAATAACTACTTGCAACAATCGGCATGAATATCCTTAAGTTTACATTCACATAAGTATAAAATGATCACGTAGTCATGCAACTTGGTTCCTTTCCTATCAATTCTTAGCTAGGAACTCACAATTCTAAGGGTACGAGATAAATAATATGGTATTTATTCAATTTTTTCAATTTTCCACCGTTTCATTCAATTTTCAATTATAACATATCATCGCTAAGTCTCCTACCCCCCACTTAAACATGTCATTGTCCCCAATGACAAATTAAAATGAGAATTTAAGACAAAGACTTAGCTCTGGAAACGGCTCTCAAGTAAATGCAGAACATCGGAGTAATCCAAGCACGTCGTGGAGAAGCAAACAAAAACCTGTTTAAGCAAACCAAACAGAAACTCCACGAAATCGTTAATAACATGTCAATGGAAGTTATAAAATAATGTGGCAGTAATTAGATATAAAATATCCAAAAACAGATTAAGCCACTTTATTCCATACAACCAATGACAAGGAAAACCAAAGAGTGAAAACTACTTGTTCAAACGCAAAAAGAAAAATACTAAATAGAAAGAAAGATAAACAATCAACAAGAGATTATAGTCTTCATCGAAATCCTCCACCACAAAAATATACTTAAAACCGGGTGGAGAAGACAAAGATCAAAAAGCGTTACCCCATGTGTGAAAACACGAGGTGTGCTGGATTGATAAGGTATTCAATCCAGCGTAAAAGAGAAACTTGTTAAGGTATAACAGATTGGGTGTGACCAGAACAAAACTCATCATCCAGAAATGCCGGAATAGGCGTAAAAGTGTGAAATTTAAAACATCCGGTAGAAAGTTAAGTTGTATTTTGATCGAACCGAAAACTTTTAAAATCTAGCTAGGGTCAGAGCTACACGTACCCCAGCTAGGATCATGAAAACCAAAAAGATAATCATTAAAACTTAGCAATATTCAAATTCCGCAACACAAAGGTATTTTGTAAACAAAATGGAGGTCTAGAGTGTGTTGGGTTTAGAAAAAGATATACATAAAGATGGTAAGAAAAGATAAAGGGTGGGTAAGAAATTGTGTGTTGGGTGGGAATTGGTTAAGGGATTGGGTTAGGGTGGGAGAGTGAAATAGATGGAAAGAAAGAGAGGGAATGGAAGAATGGTTAGAAATGTGAACTGTGAGGCAGATTGGTGAGAGAATAGAAAGGTTAAAGGGTGAAAAGGTAAAAGGGAAGGGATAAGGGTAGTTGCAGAATGAATTGCACACAACTTTGGATTTTCACTCAGATCGCCATTATAAAAAGTTTTGGGAGTTGACCAAAAAGCGTTCTTGCTCGCACCAATCATTCTCTGTTACATTTTCAGTAATTCTCAAGCTCTCTCAATGCTTTCATCTTAAGGTTGATTGCTAAATTTCCTTTTCTTTAGCAATTTCTCGACTCTCCTAAGAAACTCTAATTCACGTGGCCTATATTGAGTAAAAAAGTTTTGCACATCCTTAGCCCAATGGCCATCGGAACACGGCAAAATAAAAACCTCAACATATGTCACGTTACTCTTATTGGACTCAAAGAAAACAAAACCTAAAAATCCTAAAAAGAAATCCTAAGGGTTTTTAAAGAAGTAGTTCTGAGTTTAAAGTCCTCAGCTCGACTTTCCATAAAGGTATCCTTGTCAGTTTTCCTTCTTGGATCGCCAGATGTTGACCCCTTGAGCACTATATGAGGTGGGCTCGTCGCTTTTTGCGGATTAATATTATTCCCTTGGTTGTGAGACCTAGGAAACGACATCTATCCATACCATTTATACGAAGCTCTTACCTCGGCTCACGTTTTAGGAATGAGTGAATTCTAAGGAGATTTAGTCCTAGGGACCCATTTTAATCGCATCCTCTATAATGTTGCTTCATTATCCTCTCTCAAAACTCAACGTCTTCTTTAGATTGTAAAGCTTAAACTACACAAATTGTTGCTCCCGTGGGTTACTGAAGCAATCTCATGCATAGGACAATGAGATTTTGATGAACTACGAGGAACTCTTTATTCTTGCTTCCTTCAACTACTACATGTTTCCTTACACCTCTAGATGAGACAGATTTGGGGCAGAACCTTCGACACTAGTAAAATTAATCTTACAAACCAACTCCGGGTTAAGATTCATACTCAGGTTTATGTATAGGCTAACTTATGCTCAAAAGACCAAAAGATAGTAAATCATAAGCAAAAAGGGGTGATACCTTCCCTTCAACATTGTACCACGAGTAATTCGAACCTTAAAAAAATTTCGGAGCCATCTTGGTGCTTTAAAGGTATTGCTTCCATCGCTTTTCCCATCGCAGATTCGTGGCTCCACATGTTGCTGGCTTATTTTCTCAGCGCCCGTGAAAAATTACTGACTCGGATTGTTGCTTCCCTGGTTTCTGCAAATAGAAGAAAAACAAAACGAACCGTAGACTGATTTTAACATGGTTTCCCATGCTGCTATCAGACCTACGGATTAAACATACGGAGATAAACAGTCACACGAAATTCTAGAAAACGGAACCAGGCTCGCTGGCAGCGAGAGGCAGTCTCGCTGGGAGCAAAACCAGCTGTTCCAGATTCTGGAATTTTTACACAGAGCAGAAAACCAGAGGGACTCAAAAACATAAAAACAGACTCTAAAACAGAAAACTCGACATGAATAAAAAATTATTTATATATAAAATTGACCGTTGGTTCCCCGGCAACGGCGCCAAAAACTTGATGACGTAGATCAAGTAATAATAAAATACTTGACCACCATAAACCAATACTAGCAAGAGGACTAGGTCCATCGTAGTATAGCTATAGCGAATCAAGGTCGATCCCACATGGAACCAATTGTGGGTCATTCATATATAAACAATTAATCACTCATGTCAAGGACACAAAGGCGGTCTACGACCAACAAAAGACAGGAAAGATAAAGGACACGACTCGACACAACACATAAACAACGTAATTAACCTCCCCAATTATAATGCTATCGTTTGGATCTAGAGATTCTATATAATTAAGCGATACTCAACAACTATTAATCCGATTCGTATTTCTTTTATATTGGCTTCGGGAGTCATCCCCAAACTAGATCTAGCTCGGGTAGGCCATCTAGATCACTATGCTACATCACGTGACTTCGCTTCGCCGGCCTCCATCTCATATGACTCTTGACGCTTACAAAACTAGGGATGCCGATATTAACCGTATTCCTCACCTAGGCAACATTCCTTTGTTCAGGCGTACTTCCTAGACGATCGCATCAGTCTCCGTCCCATTAACACTAACTTTTTAGGTATCATGTTAATCTACGATTTACGTATAACTAGGTGTGCACAGTTCCCTAATATAGAACAGATCTAGATCTCGCTGAAAGTCCCGGAAGATCAATTCATGAGCCGACCTAGCAGCCCTATATTGGTATTTCCTAATAATACGCTAATTAAACCAGACGAGCAACGTAGCCGTAGCCATACCTACTAAGATAAGAAATTCTAAATGGACAATCACACCATAAAGGCGTGGCTAGATAGATTGTGCTTGGCGAAAACCTAAATCTTAGCGTTTCTACATACGTAACGGATAAAATAGAGATTCATAAAGAAATTATATAGATCTACTAAAAACACGGTTGTCGATCATACCAAAGTCATCTATAGGTCACCGGATAACAGATCTGGGTGTGTGGATCCTTATAGACAAGGAATCCTCACTGCCTCATATCGTATCCTTAGATCTACATCGTTCGGTGAAGAACGAACAACCTCAAACGATAAACAATAATTGGGGGCTTAATTGCAAAGAACTAAGAACAAATAAATACAAGAACTTACATAATTGCAGAACTTGTAAAATAAACTGCTCTAAGAAAAATCGGGAACTTTATTATAATTTGAGAGAAGTGTCTGAGGTGTGTATGGCGTGTATAACAGGCCTTTATTTATAGGAGTTCAAGCTAATTAAGAGATATACTTCAAAATATCAAAACAAATAAGAGATAACTCTCGGCCGATCTCAAAAATAATGGTGCGCCCCCCCCCCCCCCCTTCATGCGTGTGTCAAAGTTGGCGCCATCTTGGATTGGTTTGCCGGCTTTTGTCATGCTTATCCCATCTTTTCGTGCTTATCCGATATTTATCTTGAATTTCCTTTGATTTATCTTGAGATTTAATTCTTCCATTTGTATTTATCCTCCATAATTATCCAAATCTGCAAAATAGATATTTATCCCAAAATAAATCATATTTAAATAAAACGGATAAATATAATAAAAAAGGATAAATACCGATTTATAAATAAAAACAGATAAATACCAATAAAAAATGGATAAATACCAAATTATATTTTATAAATCACAAAACATTAAATAATCAATATAACACGTGATTTAATTATAAAATATATATGTTGGACTTATTCCTCAGTTTTGATGATGAGTGCCATACTAGCTGTTATAGTGCAAAGGCAAAAAGATGTCTAGATTAAAATGTATAGGCTTATTAGAGTTTGATTCATAAATAGGTTTGATCAAACAAGCACTGTAAAGGCCTGCTGATGGATATCAGCAGACTGGTCTAGGTCAGTAGGGTAGATAGGTCAGTAGACTAGTCAGGAACCGCCAAGATCAAGACCGAAGATCAAGGCCGAGGTTCAAACTCAGTAGATGAAGGCTAAGGGATCAAACTTAGTATTTAAAGCCAAGGATATGCAATCAGAATTTAGGCAAGTCTGTGATGACCTAAACTGATTACATATTACCTTGTGTAGAAGGTCTAAGTTCCATAAGTTGGATGATGATTGGAACTTAGTTAAAATTAAAATGATGTAATCTAACTACACAAATTAAAGTTAGATAGAAGTAATCAGCTGCACTGAATTTTATATACAGTTATATGATGATCAGCAGTCTGATAGGTATCTCAGCAGACTCATGAACCTGCTGATGTATTACCTCGATTAATTCAAGATTACCTTGGAAGATTACACGGATAAGGACAGCCAACTACCTCTGACTTATCAAGAAAATCAAAGGCTGAGATTAAAAAGACGTTGGGATGATTCAGGACTTTATCCAATGGACACAAGTCAAAGGGTGAATGACAGATCAGATCTTTGTCAAAAGGAACTCGGCGGTGTCGATCCTATGAATAGTGACAGAATGCAAATCAGATGGGACAAAAACAAGGAACGGTCACATTTGAATTTCAAATACAAGTCACATGCATTCTTGCCTATAAATAGAAGACTTTCAACTCAGAAAAAGATGATGAAAATTTGAGAGAAATTTTAAGTGATAACACTGAGCTGAAAAACACCTCGCTTGAACTTCTTTGAGCTTAAACCTCTTGATCCAGTAAATTTCTTCAAGTGTATTATGTATTCAAGCCGCATCAAGACTACACACTTGAAGGCGCAAGTCTCTTGATTACATCATCCTAATCAAGTCGCGAATCGAATCATTTATTTGATTCGATCTTTATTTTATAAAGAACCTCTTGAAGACAGATGAAGCATCTGTTGGGTGTGAAAGATCGTTGTTTGTGGTGGAGTGGTGAAGAGGCAATCCTACCCTTCAAGGACCAGTGGAAGACTAAGGAGCAGCAATCCTACCTGTTCCCAGTTGTCAGTTTGTGAAGCCATAGTTATTGGTGAAGGACAAGCAACTTAGGAATCTTTGTAAAAGCTACATCAAAGATCTCTAGTGAATTTCCTCCAACATCACAGGAGAAGAGTGGACTGACAGGATTACATCACCTGGAACCACTATAAAAATCTGCCTACTTACTTTCAGCATTTACTTTCTGCACTCAGTTTATTACACACATCAACTCATCGAATCTAGCAAATCGAAATCACACACTTGCACTAATGAGTATCTAATACTTAGTATCATATTTAACAACAAGTAATAAGGCTTAATTTTGATATTATTCCATTTGCACAAATTCAAAGAATCGAATGTCGGTGAGACTACATCTATCGGCGAGCTATCGAGGTCTCAAGCAGACATCAAGTATCGCAGACTGCTGAAGTTGCAGAATTTGTTAACTCCAAAGTTTTAAGTGTTAAGTTTATTCACCCCCCCTCTAAACTTAACCAAAGCCTTTTCAGGGACCAACAATTGGTAGCAGAGCAGGCTTACGCTCAAGTAATCCTACTTGTTGTGCTTGTGAAAATTCTTTGAAACTTTCTTTCAAGTTACTGATTTTCAAAGACTTGCATCATGGATAACACTCAGTATGCTAGAACTATGCTGATGTGCTCTTTAGATAGATTAGATGAGTATAAACGTCGAATGCAGGCATATCTTGCTGCAACTCATGATGAGATGATGGATGTATTAACGGATGGACCACTGGAGATTACAAAGGCGATATAAAGTGGGACAGAAGCTGAGTACATTCTAAACCAAAAGAGAATGGAATGCGAGAAGATAGGAAAAAGGGCAAACCTCAACAACATTGCTATTGATATTATATCTGAACCTTGGATAGCAATATGTACATGAAGGTCAAAGATTGCAAGGCGCAAAGGAACTTTGGGACAAGATTCACTTGATCTCGTGAAGGCACTGATGCAATAAAGAAGAATAAAATCAGTGTGGCCAGAAAGAGGTTCCAAAAGTTCAAGATGCTGCCAAATGAAACCATTGAGCAAATGGAATCAAGATTCAATGCAATCTGGATGAACTCACCTGCGTTGAGTGTAAGTTATTCAAAAGAGAAGTAAACACCAAAATCTTGGAAGCTCTACTGCAAAATATGTTTGGAAAATGAAGGTGACTGCAATTGAAGAAATGAGGAAATTGCATGAAGAAGATACCTTCAAGTTGTTCTCTGATCTTAAGGCATATGAATTTAGCAAGAAGCTGGTGCCTGAAACTGAGAAGGAAGAGCCAAAGACCCATCAGATTGGTGCTTCACATCATGAAGAAACTTCAGGAGGACAAGATGATATGTTGGATGAGATGCAAGAACAAATTGCCCTACTGAGCAAGAAAATCAGGATGATGAAGACTGGAAAGACCTCTGCAAGAAATTTTACAAAGAGGCCTACAGAAAGAAGGAAAGAAGAATCAAGAAAAGATAATGATTATCTCGTGCTTTCATTGCAAGAAACCGGGACACTTTAGACTGATTGTCACGAACTAAAACAAGGCAAGGAACACGATTATCTTTGCTTCAACCGCAAGAAGCCTGGACATTTTAGACTGATTGTCGGACTCATCAAGACCAAGAGTCAACAAAGAAGACATGGCAAGAAGGCTATGGTTCTTTGAAGATGAATCGAGGTATGATGTGGAATCAAAAGGAAATGAATCGGATGATACAAAGATCAAGTTGCCGATATGGAGGATTATGCTTTGATGGCCAATATGGATGGCGAGGAGGTATACAACACTGTATCTATCAATACTCCTGCTGAAAGTGATTGTGAATCAACTTGTGGTTCAAAACCTAGAAACTCTGACAACAATGAGACTTTGGATGCCATCCTTAATCAACTGAGGACAATACAATCTGGTTATGAGGTTGTGAAGGCTGAAAAAGAAGCTCTTGAATTAGAAGTTGGAAGATTGAAAGCTGAATTAAGGGTTCTCAAAGGTAAAGGAAAAGATGTTGGACAGAATCAACATAAGTCTGCTGAACATCCAGCAGCCTCTGAATCTGCTGAACCATCTTGTTCCACTACTGCATACAAATCAGGAAAGCCTTATGGGGATAGAAACAGGCTTGGATTTGGGACTCAACAATCTAACAAGAGTGGATCCAGTGAAGGTCACTTTGAACCTAGCACCGAGGTGGTCCTAAGTTTGTACGCACTAGATCCAACTCCCAAGAAGGTTGCCGAGGCGAGAAAAACCCATCGAGAATGCTTCAAGGAAGCAAAATCATAAGTCAAAGAAGTCTACTGACTCTAAAAAAAGAATAATTCTAAAAATAGGGTGATGTGCCTCTAAGTCTGCTTGATAGCAGACTGCTACCAAGTCTCTTTGGACCACGAAGGGTAAGAAAGCAGAAATATTCCAAAGATAAGAATTCTAAAACCAAAAATGTTAATCATTCAAGGGATACTTATCTCAAAGGAAAGGTAGATTCTTCCCCATGATGATGATTGGAATATTCCTGCATCTAATGCTAGAAACAGTAAGTATAATCATACTGCTAGGGTAAAACCTATGCAATGGAATCAGCAAAGGGCTCAGCAGAGGACTTTTACAAGACCTCAGAGACCTCAACACTCTCTTATTATAGGGTCGTTTCTAACAGACAAAGACACATATGGTTATACAAATGTTTCTAACAACAAGAATCACTTCAAAACAAACATTACAAACCAAAAGGCCAGAAAACATATGTGAATTCTACACAACCTACTGTCAGAACTTATGGATGTGTGGAATACATGTATGAACCAAAGTATGAACCAAAGTATGATACATTCAGAAGAAGACCTTATGGAAACATACCAAGGGTCATGCTTGCCACTGACCACTATGGACCCAAACAGGTTTGGGTACCTAAAATGCATTAACTTTGTTTTGTAGGGTGTCTGGTACTTTGACAGTGGATGTTCCAGACACATGACAAAGAATAAGCACTGTCTATCAAAATTTGTGGCAAAAGATGGTCCAAGGGTGAATTTTGGCAACAAGAATACACCTGGATATACAAGAGGATATGGCACACTTGTGAGAAATGGACTTACAATCAAGAATGTTGCATATGTGGAAAGGATGGACTACAACTTGTCGAGAGCCTTTGGACAATTCGTGATAAGGGATACAAGGTCACTTTTGACAAAAACAAGCATCTTGTCATGAGTGAAAGAGGTGATCAAGTTGTACTTGCTGGTAGAAGACAACAGAATATGTATGTTGTGGATTGGTCTACTGCAGTTCCAGAAACCTGCCTGTTTGTGCATACCAAATCAGAACTCAATTGGTTATGGCACAAGAAGTTAAATCACTTGAACTTTGATGACATCAATCAGTTGGTAAAGAAGAAACTGGTGGTTGGTTTACCTGAGATCACATTCAAGAAAGATGCCATATGTGATGCTTGTCAACAAGGTAAACAGATAAAGTCTAGCTTCAAATCAAAGACTAAACAATCAACTAATAGAGTCTTTGGAGCTAATGCATATGGATCTTTTGGACCAATAACTCCAAAGCCAAGTGTAACAGAAAGAAGTACACTTTAGTGGTTGTGGATGATTATTCAAGGTATACTTGGGTGATTTTTATGAACAAGAAAAGTGAAACACTCCAAAGCATGCCTAATCTTTTGAAAAGATTACAAAATGAGAAAAGCTTAACAAAGAATAAAGATAAGATCGGATCGTGGTAATGAATTTCTCAACAAAGTTATAAGAGAATATTGTGAATGTAATGGTGTACTACATCAACTTGTCATTCTTTGGTACACCTCGGCAAAATGGGGGTTCTTGAGAGAAGAAGCAGAACTTTAAAGGAAGGGAAGAACAATGATTTGTGAAGCATTGTTACCGAAAAAGATATTTTGAAGCGATAAATCTGAAGATGCTATACACAAAAGCAGAACTTCAAGAAACAAGAAGCTGCTTGAAGACACCTTATGAGGTTTGGAATGGAAGGAAACCTAACATATCCTATTTCCATCCATTTGGAAGCAAATGTTTTATTCTAAATCATAAGGTACATTTGAAAACATTCCAACCAAAATCGGATGAAGGAATTTTCTTGGGATATTCTTGATCGTGAGCATTCAGTCTTGAATAAAGATCAACTGAAACATGAAGAAGCAATTCATGTTGTGTTTGACGAACCTAAGTTTCTGGTATGGAAGATGAAGATTGTGAACTCTTTGAAAATCAACAAGTCTACGATCCAGTTGTGTTGAAGTTACGGAAAGATTCAATGACTTAAAAGTTTCGATCATCGCCTTCCGAACACCCTACTGGTAATGTTACTGATGCAACAACTGAAGCAGTTCAAGGATCTGCTGAACCCCCTGTAGAAGAAGCTACAGCAGACCCTACTGAAGATGATGTTCCTGATAATCAAAATAACCAAAATCCACAATGGTTAAGGAATCACCCTGCTGAACAAGTAATTGGCAATGTACAGCAAGGTGTGAGGACTAGAAGACAACTGGAAGCTATGTTTACTTGTTTTCTATCTCAAATGGAACCAAAAGTTGTTGAAGAAGCAATTTCAGATCCAGATTGGATAACTGCTATGCAAGAGGAATTGAATGAATTTGAAAGAAATCAAGTTTGGACACTAGTTGATAGGCCAAATTATGCAAATATCATTGGTACTAAGTGGGTATACAGAAATAAACTTGATGAATCTGGTACCATTGTGAGGAATAAGGCCAGACTAGTTGCAAAAGGCTATTCTCAAGCTGAAGGAATAGATTTTGATGAAACTTATGCACCTGTTGCAAAATTGGAAGCTATCAGATTATTCTTGGCACATGCTGCATATAAGAACTTCAAAGTATATCAAATGGATGTCAAAAGTGCATTTTTGAATGGCATTCTAGAGGAGGAAGTGTATGTTCAGCAACCTCCTGGATTTGTAGTTAAAGATCAAGAAGATAAAGTGTATAGACTCAACAAAGCACTTTATGGGTGAAACAAGCACCAAGAGCATGGTATGAGACACTATCTCAATTCTTGGTGGACAATGGTTTTACAAAAGGGACCATTGACAAGACACTTTTTCGAGAATCGAAGTGGACAAAGACTGACTTTCTTTGGTACAAATTTATGTGGATGACATAATTTTTGGTTCTGAAAATGATCTACTTTGTGAAAAGTTTGCAAATCTAATGAAGAGTAAATTCCAAATGAGTATGATGGGAGAAATGAACTACTTTTTGGGATTGCAAGTTAAACATATGAAAGATGGAATCTTCATTCATCAAACCAAATACACCAAGGAGTTGCTGAAGAAGTTTGGTATGGAAAACAGCACTAAGAGTTCAACTCCTATGAGTACAAATATTAGGTTGGATGAAGATAAAGAAGGCAAAGATGTTGATCAGACCTTATACGAGGAAGGATGATAGGCGTCTCTTTGTACCTCAACGTGCAGAGACTGATATATCCTTTCTTTCAGAGGTGTTTGTGCAAGATTTCAATCCAAACCTAAGGAAAGTCACTTAGAGTGCGAGTCAAGAGAGTTCTCAAGTAAATTAAAGAGACTTTGGGAGTAGGGATATGGTATTCTAAGGAAGGAAGCTTCAAAGTAATATCCTACTCAGTTCGATTATTTGGATGCAAGATTGATGTGAAAAAGCACCTTAGGAACACTGTCGGTTAATGGGAAATAGACTGGTTTCTGGTTTAGCAAGAAAGCAATTCTATATCAACTTCTACTCTTGAAAAGTGAATACATTGTTCTTTGGAAGTTCTTTGTGCACAAGTACTATGGCTAAGACAACAATTAAGGGATTATGGAATTGAAGAAAAGGAAATTCCAATTATGTGTGACAACACAAGTGCAATTGCTATCACAGAAAATCCTGTTTTGCACTCTAGAACCAAGCACATTGATGTGAGACATCATTTTATAAGAGATCATGTTGAAAAGAAAGATGTTGTGGTTCTATATATCCTCTTGAAGATCAACTTGCTGATATTTTCACTAAAACACTTGACAGTGAAAGATTTGCCAAATTAAGGAGTGAGCTTGGTATTATAAAGGTTGGTGACATTGACAATGTAATGGAATTCACCAAAGGGATTAGTCTTTCTTTGTGTTGGGTGAGCTCACTTAGCGAGATTAGTCATTGGTATCAACAATTCCATGTACTTATGTTTGGACAATTGAGCAAATGAGGTTGCCAAGGGGATTGGTCTTTGTCATGTTGGGTGAGCTCACTTGACAGATCAGTCATTGGTATTAAACTTCATCTTGTATTATCAATTGAACAAAACAAGAAGAAAACAAGGCTCAGCAGAGTACTTCACATCGAAGAGTGTGAAGTCTACTTATCGCCAGATGCCGAGCCCCACCTCGCGAGAATTACCCCTTTGGATGGGCGTTACTCGATCAAAGTTATTAAAGTCAAAAAGCATATTGGCGGGATATTTATCCTATCTTTTATTACCATAGTTAAACCATCCAACGGTTACAAACGTTATGGAGGATTAATGGGCCACGTGTCAAGACAGACTTTACTCAAGATTAATCGTTGTTACCTCAATATTTGAGAGCAATTCTTCTTCATCTTTTTCTTATTTCAATGGCGGAAAGAGTTGAAGTTCAAATCGAATCAAGCCAAAGTGTTAGAGGATATGTTGTTGATGCAAATCAAACAGAGTTGGCAATTAACATAGGTCGAAGAATAAGGAGGTTTGCAGGCTTGGAAAACAAACTCAATATCAGATTGGAAACAATTTCATATACCAATGTCATTGATTTCTGGAAGAATATGGTTGTGGAAGAAGAGAATCAAGCATTCAAGACAAGCTGTGAATGGTGAGGAACTTACAATCTCCTCAAGTCTACTGAGGAAAGTGTTTGGGTTTGAAGAAGTGGTAAATGGTTCAGTCAATCCTGAAGCAATGGGATTGGACAAATTGGCATTTGTTGATCAGATCAAAACAGATGCAAACATCAAAACCGTACCAGGCATCAATTGCAGACATATTGGAAATGAGTACAGTCTGATGAGCAAACTCATTGCAAAGAACATACTTGGACTGGTTGGCAGTATGGATACTCTATCAGGACCCAAGATAGAACTGATGATCATCATCTGCAGGAGCATGAAGTTTGATTGGGCTGGTTACTTTATTCATTATATGAAGAAAGTTGCCAAGGAGGAGAAACTAGGGAAAAGGAAATCAAAGGCCTTACCCTTAGGATTGATGATTCAGACCCTGCTGAATTACTTGGAAGTTCCTGATATTGAATCTGAAAATATTAATCAGTCTAGATTCAAGAAGGAAATTGATTATGCTATTCCTGGTCTAGATGATGATGAAGAGATTCTTTGAAGAGGTCGCTAGTGATGATAATGATGGTGATGATGGTGATCTTTGGTGGTGAGCGGAGTTCAACAAACTAAGAAGATTTCTATCAAACCTGCTGCACCAAAGAAAGCTGCTAAGAAAAGAAAGACTGGAACCACAAGGAAGATAACTGAAGTGTTAAAGCCTTCAAAGAAAACAAGAAAGGAAACAAACACAGCATTGAGTCTCACGAGGGTCAAGTGGAGGTTCTTGACCTTCGGCTTTGTAGCTACAAATAAAAGCATTCTTTGACATTTTTAGAGAACAACGAGAAGGAAGCTAGTAGAAAAGAAAATTGACTAGAAAAGATGATGATGATGAACCCTCTCCAAGAGAATGAAGGAAATTGCCAAAAGAAGAAATATGGCAAAGGGAAAGAGTTGAAAAACTTGGAAGCTCAAAGAATCCAAGAGGAAGCACCGAGTAGAAGAGGAAGAAGAGGTTGTTGATGCTTTGAGCCCTTAACTATCATTCCACTGTAGTAATCGGTGACTCCTCAAATGAAGAAGTTATCAAGTCTACCGATCTTTGGGCGAGTTGTTATTGAGCAATCTGTAGAGGATATCTGCATCTCATCGACCCACGAGCTGCAGTAGTATCCTTTGAAGAACCCTGACAAACCACTTGAACTGAACTCTTTGTGGTAGTTGAAGAAGTAGTTGAAAACTTGGTTGAAGACCTGCAAGTGTGGCAAGAACTCGGGGGAAGAAGCGTCTGCTGCTAACCTCATTGATGAGCATGTAAGTCGGGGGAATCAAGTGTTATGCAGATGGAAGTAGTAGGCACAAATTTACAATCACAAGTAACCATCGACTTCCAGGACATCTGTTGAAGAAACTCGAATCAACTTGTTGGAACCTTTGTAGTCAACAAGGTAGTGGAGTTGCTCCCAGGAAATCCTTCATGCCATTTGAAAGGCATGTGAAGCAAAAGAAGAAAACAGAGGAGTTTGTAGATCCCAAACTTCAGCAAATTGCTGATTACTTCCAGTGGAAGTTTGGTTTCTACAAAAGACAAAAACCAGCTGCTCAACCAATGACAGATTTTGAAGAATGGGTTTTTGACAAGTTGGGAGTGGAAAACTTCTTTGGATCTCGATTGATACAACCTTGCTGCAATCAAGACTGATGGATTTGTTTGATGAGCAACAGAAGGAGGAAGGTATCAAGTTTAGAGATCCAAGAGATGGAGATGATGATTCTTCCTCCTCATCAGATTCCAGAGGAGATTTTCCCTCTGGACCAGGAGAATCAAGTGGGGCTGCACTAACAAATGAACCACCTGTAAAACAGTCCACTGATGCTGGTAAGTCAACTGAGGGCCAGCAAACTAGAGAGATGGATGAGGATCTACAGGATCTCACCATGGATGATCTGGAAGCATTAATCACTGAGGGCATTACATTGAGTCTTTGGTAGGTTGGTTGATGAATCTGCTACATTTTTTCTTTGTAGAGCCTCTTGCACAACATGAAGTCGAAGCAGTGAGGATTTTAATGGAGAGAAGATTATTGATCACAATGAACCAAGTGCCAGCTCAGAAGAATCCATTGAATATCAGGGTGGATTTGACTTTGAGGGCACTCTTACTAAAACTACTATCATCCTGCACAAGATTGGTAATGCTGAAGGATTCCAAGTGGAAAATGAGGCTACATTCAATCCACAGGAAGTTGAAGAGGAGAGTGCAGAGTTCTTTGGGGTACAAACAAAGACACTGGACAAAGGTTGGAACAGAGAGTACAGTCTTTGAGTCTCAAACAAACACTGGACAAAGGTTTGAACCAGATTTGGGTTTGGAGGAAACCCTGTTGTAGAAGAGGCTCTTTGTAGTGGAGCCTCACTGGAGCCAAGGCCCTTTGTAGGGAAGGATAGTCGGCCAGTGCTTTGTTATTGATCAAGAAGAACGATTCTTTGGACTATGACTACTGATGATGAAGAATTTCAAATTTTTGGAGAAGAAGAAGTTCTTTGAAGAACCCTGCACAAGATCCTATCATTGAAGATATTCTTGGTGCTATGGTTGAGGAAGGACCTCCCCTGGGGGAGAGATATGAGTAAGGCAATGGTCATCGCCAGACAACAGCACAATATAGAGTTGAAGAGCTCTGGCGATGGACCTACCTTGATAGTAGAATGACCCAGTGAAGTGCAGTTGAAGTACTAAATGAGTTGAGGATCTGTAAGGCATGATATGCAATGATTAAGGACTCAACCGATGAGACAAGAAAGAAGATTTGAAGAAGCGATGAAGATGGTAAATGAAAGCAGAGACAATCATTGATCACAATTTGCTTCAAACTTCGCTTCCACTCAAAATGTTGTGAATGATCGATATATGATGTAAAATATATCAAGCAAGGGAACACACTGAAGGACAAGTTTTTGAAAGATCAACTCTCATCTATTCATCAGAAACTTGACAACCTTGCTGCAACATCTGAACCTACCGAGCCTGCTGCTTCACAACAACCTGCTGTGCCTGATCCCAAACTCACTGAAAGGATCAACAGACTGGAGGAGACATTGCAATCCAGGATTACTTCTCTTGATACTAGAACTGGAACTATGGAAGGTCAATTGCATAGAGTGATAGTATCACAGGAAGCCATTCATGGCCTTATATCCCGTTTTGTTGATGATGTCACTAAGGGGGAAGAGGGCCAATCAGCTGCAGCAAAGGAGGCTGCAAGACTCTTTGCACAGAAGAGATGGACAGATGATACAAATGCTTTTAGGCAACCTGCACCTGGCAGAGTCCAACTTACTGATGATCTGTTTAGACAGTACAAGAAAGAGTATTACAACAGGAGGAAACCTTATCATGACATGGGGTTTCATGAAGGTCTTAACTCTTTCTTGGGTTTGAAATTTTGGGAAGCAAGAGTCAGAGCCTTAAGGGCAAGCAACAGAAGTAGAAGAAGTAGTAAAGGTGATAAGGTGCTACCTGTTACAAAAGCAAAGGACTCACTGGATGAATTCAAGGAACTGTATATGAAGTTTGGATTCAGAGTGAATGAAATTAATCTTATCCTCCCTGAAGCTTGGAACTGGTGGAAGCAAGTCAATCCCTACATTGATTTTACACTAATTGAAAATGAATGGATGAGGGCTATGATAGAACAAATCAGAGCCTATCAAGAACAAGCTGAGAAGGCTAGAAGAGAAAGAGAGAAGAGACAATAGATCAGCACACTTATTATTCCTTATCTTTGCTGTATCTAGTTGTAATAACTGAACAATGATTATAATGAGAATTGACTGAATTTGTTCTGTTTTTGTGTTTTATCTTTTTGCTTTGCTGATTAGGTGAGGGTAGTGGCATCATCACCAAAAAGGGGGAAATTGTTGGACTTATTCCTCAGTTTTGATGATGAGTGCCATACTAGCTGTTATAGTGCAAAGGCAAAAAGATGTCTAGATTAAAATGTATAGGCTTATTAGAGTTTGATTCATAAATAGGTTTGATCAAACAAGCCTCAAAGGCCTCTTGATGGATATCGTGCAGACCAGTCCAGTCGATGAGGGTAGATAGGTCATTAGACTAGTCGGGGAACTCTTTGAAGTCAAGTCTCAAGATCAAGATCAAGGCCGAGAGGTTCAAACTCGTGAGATGAAGGCTAAGGGATCAAACTTAGTATTTAAAGCCAAGGATATGCAATCAGAATTTAGGCAAGTCTGTGATGACCTAAACTGATTACATATTACCTTGTGTATAAGGTCTAAGTTCCATAAGTTGGATGATGATTGGAACTTAGTTAAAATTAAAATGATGTAATCTAACTACACAAATTAAAGTTAGATAGAAGTAATCGATTGTAATTGAATTTTATATCTGATTATACGATGATCGCTAGATCGATAGGTATCTCGCAGACTCATGAACTCTCTTGATGTATTACCTCGATTAATTCAAGATTACCTTGGAAGATTACATGGATAAGGACAGCCAACTACCTCGACTTATCAAGAAAATCAAAGGTGAGATTAAAAAGACGTTGGGATGATTAGGACTTTATCCAATGGACACAAGTCAAAGGTGGATGACAGATTGCATTGTCAAAAGGAACTCGGCGATTGTCGATCCTATGAATAGTGACGAATGCAAATCGGATGGGACAAAAACAAGGGCGGTCACATTTGAATTTCAAATACAAGTCACATGCATTCTTGCCTATAAATAGAAGACTTTCAACTCGTAAAAGATGATGAAAATTTGAGAGAAATTTTAAGCGATAACACTGAAGTGAAAAACACCTCTTGAACTTCTTTGAGCTTAAACCTCTCGATCCAAAGAAATTTCTTCAAGTGTATTCGTATTCAAGTCGCATCAAGACTACACACTTGAAGACCGCAGGCTGCACGCAATCGAATCATTTATTTGATTCAATCTTTATTTTATAAAGAACCTCTGGCCAAGACAGTGAAGCATCGTTGGGTGTGAAAGACTGTTGTTTGTGGTGGAGAAAGTGGTGAAGAGGCAATCCTACCCTTCAAGGACCAAGTGGAAGACTAAGGAGCAACAATCCTACCTGCTCGAGTTGCCAGTTTGTGAAGCCATAGTTATTGGTGAAGGACAAGCAACTTAGGAATCTTTGTAAAAGCTACATCAAAGATCTCTAGTGAATTTCCTCCAACATCACGGAGAAGAGTGGGAGCGAGATTACATCACTGGAACCACTATAAAAATCGCCTACTTACTTTCAAAGATTTACTTTTCGCACTCGAGTTTATTACACACATCAACCTACTGAATCTAGCAAATGAAATCACACACTTGCACTCATGAGTATCTAATACTTAGTATCATATTTAACAACAAGTAATAAGGCTTAATTTTGATATTATTCCATTTGCACAAATTCAACAAATCGAATCTGTCGGAGACATCGCTCTATCAAGAGAGTTATCGAGGTCTCAAAGCAGATCATGAAGTATCGTGAGGATGAAGTTGCAGAATTTGTTAACTCCAAAGTTTTAAGTGTTAAGTTTATTCACCCCCCCTCTAAACTTAACCAAAGCCTTTTCAGGGACCAACAATATATTATCACTCTCGATTTAAGGTCAACGTTGTTGACTTTTACGGGTACAATTTGACCGTCATCAACTACCCCCCACTTAGATTTTGATCATCCCGAACAAAGCATCAATAAGTCATTCCCCAAGACAACATTTCCCATGGTCAAATCATACTTACATAAGAAACTCGAGTCAACTCATACCATTCATGCTCATAAGATATCCATTATTCACTACTCGTTATGAATCGAAGTGATGTGTGCATGTGCATTTGATTTTATCTATTCGTGGCAAGATTAAAGTTTATGCTAACTTCGCAATCTCAACCTACCAACATCAGCATTCCCACTTCTTAAGCCTCGCAATGGGTAAAGACATGGTGCAATAAGCAAGAGCGTCATCTAGAAAGTTTTTGGACTTGGAGACCGAGAAAAATACTCAAGCCTCTTAAAAATTTGAATTTTTTCGCATTTCCGTAGTTTCAAGCTTTAACACCTCTCAAGAAAGAAAATTGCTTTAAAACTAAAGTATGCATTGCAAGAATCCCTCTCTCACGGATTAGTGGAAGCATTGAATATTACCACAAGCGCGGGGCTACTTTGGTAATGTTACTACAAGCCCAGTGTTTAACGCATTGTCAAAACACAGATAAATCTCAAGCTTATTACTCCGCTTTGATGGCTAGAAGATAAGAATACATCAGCAGATAAATATCGACACTAAGTCTACATAACCAATCATCTATGCAATGTACACATAATTCTTCTCAGTTATTATAATTTGCGCGGTAAAACTCGATTCAAAGATTGAGTAATCGAATAATAAATAACTACTTGCAACAATCGGCATGAATATCCGTATGTTTACATTCACATAAGTATAAAATGATCACGTAGTCATGCAACTTGGTTCCTTTCCTATCAATTCTTAGCTAGGAACTCACAATTCTAAGGGTACGAGATAAATAATATGGTATTTATTCAATTTTTTCAATTTTCCACCGTTTCATTCAATTTTCAATTATAACATATCATCGCTAAGTCTCCTACCCCCCACTTAAACATGTCATTGTCCCCAATGACAAATAAAAATGAGAATTTAAGACAAAGACTTAGCTCTGGAAACGGCTCTCAAGTAAATGCAGAACATCGGAGTAATCCAAGCACGCCGTGGAGAAGCAAACAAAAACCTGTTTAAGCAAACCAAACAGAAACTCCACGAAATCGTTAATAACATGTCAATGGAAGTTATAAAATAATGTGGCAGTAATTAGATATAAAATATCCAAAAACAGATTAAGCCACTTTATTCCATACAACCAATGACAAGGAAAACCAAAGAGTGAAAACTACTTGTTCAAACGCAAAAAGAAAAATACTAAATAGAAAGAAAGATAAACAATCAACAAGAGATTATAGTCTTCATCGAAATCCTCCACCACAAAAATATACTTAAAACCGGGTGGAGAAGACAAAGATCAAAAAGCGTTACCCCATGTGTGAAAACACGAGGTGTGCTGGATTGATAAGGTATTCAATCCAGCGTAAAAGAGAAACTTGTTAAGGTATAACAGATTGGGTGTGACCAGAACAAAACTCATCATCCAGAAATGCCGGAATAGGCGTAAAAGTGTAAAATTTAAAACATCCGGTAGAAAGTTAAGTTGTATTTTGATCGAACCGAAAACTTTTAAAATCTAGCTAGGTCGAGCTACACGCGTACCCACTAGGATCATGAAAACCAAAAAGATAATCATTAAAACTTAGCAATATTCAAATTCCGCAACACAAAGGTATTTTGTAAACAACGTAATTAACCTCCCCAATTATCATGCTATCGTTTGGATCTAGAGATTCTATATAATTAAGCGATACTCAACAACTATTAATCCGATTCATATTTCTTTTATATTGGCTACGGGAGTCATCCCGTAAACTAGATCTAGCTCCGGGTAGGCCTTCTAGATCACTATGCTACATCACGTGACTTCGCTTTTTCGGCCTCCATCTCATATCGCATGCTTACAAAACTAGGGATGCCGATATTAACCGTATTCCTCACCTAGGCAACATTCCTTTGTTCAGGCGTACTTCCTAGACGATCGCATCAGTCTCCGTCCCATTAACACTAACTTTTTAGGTTTCATGTTAATCTACGATTTACGTATAACTAGGTGTGCACAATTCCCTAATATAGAACAGATCTAGATCTCGCTGAAAGTCCCGGAAGATCAATTCATGATCCGACCTAGGAGCCTAATATTGGTATTTCCTAATAATACGCTAATTAAACCAGACGAGCAACGCAGCCGTAGCCATACCTACTAAGATAAGAAATTCTAAATGGACAATCACACCATAAAGACGTGGCTAGATTGACGCGGTGAAAACCTAAATCTTAGCGTTTCTACATACGTGACGGATAAAATAGAGATTCATAAAGCAATTATATAGATCTACTAAAAACACGGTTGTCGATCATACCAAAGTCATCTATAGGTCACCGGATAACAGATCTGGGCGTGTGGATCCTTATAGACAAGGAATCCTCACTGCCTCATATCGTATCCTTAGATCTACATCGTTCGGTGAAGAACGAACAACCTCAAACGATAAACAATAATTGGGGGCTTAATTACAAAGAACTAAGAACAAATAAATACAAGAAATTACATAATTGCAGAACTTGTAAAATAAACTGCTCTAAGAAAAATCGGAAAATTTATTATAATTTGAGAGAAGTGTCTGAGGTGTGTATGGCGTGTATAACATGCCTTTATTTATAGGAGTTCAAGCTAATTAAGAGATATACTTCAAAATATCAAAACAAATAAGAGATAACTCTCGGCCGATCTCAAAAAATAATGGTGCGCCCCCCTTCATGCGTGTGTCAAAGTTGGCGCCATCTTGGATTGGTTTGTCGGCTTTTGTCATGCTTATCCGATCTTTTCATGCTAATCCGATATTTATCTTGAATTTCCTTTGATTTATCTTGAGATTTAATTCTTCCATTTGTATTTATCCTCCATAATTATCCAAATCTGCAAAATATATATTTATCCCAAAATAAATCATATTTAAATAAAATGGATAAATATAATAAAAAAGAATAAATACCGATTTATAAATAAAAACAGATAAATACCAATAAAAAATGGATAAATACCAAATTATATTTTATAAATCACAAAACATTAAATAATCAATATAACACGTGATTTAATTATAAAATATATATTATTACTCTCGATTTAAGGTCAACGTTGATGACTTTTACGGGTACAATTTGACCGTCATCACCACCCACTAAACCTCCTTATATATACAAACATACACAGAGATGATGCTTCCAGTTTCAGATCGATTTTCTCTGAGAATACACAGTGTGAACACAGATTTGCAAGTTTTCTTCTTCATCTTTTCCAAAGTTCTTCAATAGCGGATAAAGGAGATGTTCATATTGGTACAAGCCAAAGTGTTAAAGGCTTTGTTACTGATGCTCAAAAGACAGAATTAGTTATCAACATTGGCAGAAGAATAAGGAGATACGGAGGACTAGAGGATGTTCTAAATCTGAGATTAGACAGCATCTCATACACTAATGTTGTTAATTTCTGGAAGAACATAGTGATAAAGGATGATACAGAGGCATTTACTACCGCTGTAAATGCTCAGCAGATTCAAATCACTTCAAATCTGCTGAGGGAGGCATTCGGATTTGGACCTGAAAATGGTGCTCCTGCAAATCCTGAATCTATGCATTTAGCAAGACTGGACTTTGTTGATTCTATAAAGACAAACAAGTCCATACTATCAATACTGAATATCAATGTGAAGCATATCAGATTGGAGTACAATCTACTGAGCAAGATAATTGCCAAGAACATTTTTGGATTTAGTGGCAGTCTTGATACTCTCTCTGGATCAAAGATTGACATGCTGATAATCATATGCAAGAGTATGAGATTTGATTGGGCCGGATTCTTTGTTCAATATATGAAAAAGGTTGTGACTGAGATTAGAGATGGAACAAGGAAGTCCAAGACCAAGCCCCTAGGTCTGATGATACAGGCCCTGCTGACCCACTTGAAGATTGCTAGCTGATGTTGCACCTGCAAAGATCAACAAATCTAGATATAAACCAGAAATAAATGATCCTATTCCTGGTTTGGATGATGATGAAGATGATGATGAGGAAACTGTAAGTGATAATGATGGAGATGGTAATGATGGTGGTGAGCAGGCTAAGCAAGTTACACAAGCTGCTGCACCAAAGAAAGCTACTGAGAAAAGAAAGGCTAGTGATACAAGAAAGATCACTGAGCTTCTAAAGCCTAAGAAGACAAGACAGCAATCAGTAGACACTGCTGAGTCTACTGAAGTTCCAGTTGAAGTTGAGGCATGTGAGCCAACTAAAGCTACAAAGAAAACTGCTGCTGAGATTTTGAAAGATCAACTAAAAGAAGATAGAAGAAAGAGGAAAGCTGTTGAGGCTGTGCAGCAACCTGCAAAAAGAAGGAAACTGGTTGCAAAGAAGAAAGTATATGGTAAAGGTTAAGAGTTAAGGGTCTTGGAGGACCATAGAGAAATAGAAGAAGAGGCTATTGAGCCTATTGAGGATGCTGATGTTGTTGTTGAGCAACAAATTGAAGAACCACAACACACTGCTGCACCTGATTCTGCTGTGGAAGTTACTAAACCTGTTCAAGACCCTGCTGTGGATGCTACAACTCAAGAGGAAGAACACTACTACAGACCCTGCTGATATGCATATGAGTCAGGGGGAACCTAGTATTGAACAGTTGGAGGTAGTAGGCACAAATATACAACCTGATGAACCTACTGACCTATTTGTATCTGCCATAGATACATTGACTCATCTTGTTGAAGCCTTTGGGTGACAACAAGCTGAGCAATCTGCTCCAAGAAAGCCCACTATGCCCTATGAAAGGAAAGAAAAGAAGTCAAAGAAAGAAAGGGTGGATCCTGACTTCAAAAGGGTTCAAAAGTACTTTGAATGGAAGTTTGGTTATTACAAAAGAAAAAAACCACCTGCTAACCCTATGACTGGTTTCGAAGAATGGGTGAAGTAGAAATTTTACTTCGACTGATTGATACTTCTCTATTGGAGATGAGGCTGATGGCAATTATAGAAGATGGGAAGCAGAAAAAGAACATTATGTTTAAAGATCATATGTTCACACCTGATTGTGATGATTCTTCATCATCTGATTCAGATGATGATCATCCCATGTTCCCAGGTCAGTCCAGTGGTACAGAAATGCAAGGATCTACTGAAAAGATAGGACAAGTGTCTACTAAATAAGTACCAGATCAGCCTCCTGAAGGTACCAAGTCTACTGAGGATCAGCAGACGGATTTGTTAAATGAAGAGCTGGGAGCTACTTATAATGAAGATTTGGAGAGCCAACTTGTTGTTGCAACATCACTGGAAAAGGCCAGAATTTCTACTATTTTTGATGTTGTTATGTTTGAAGAAGCTGATACAAGTTCAGAGGACTCAGCATAGTATCAGGAGTGGTTTGACACTCAAGAAACCTTGTCACAAGTTGCAGATCAATTACAAAAGGTTGCTAATGCTAAAGGAGTTTTAGAGGAAACATGACTGTGTTTCCTCATATTTTTGCTGAAGAGGTGGTTTAGGTTGCCGAGTTACAAACAACACCTGAATACATGTCGGAACAGAGGGTCCTAATCACTGAGGAACAAACAGTGTTGGGACAAAGGTTGGAACCATTGATAGGATTGGAGGAATCCCCTGTACATATTGTGGAAAAGACTGCTGACGCACAGGCTGCTATAAAACCTAGTGGTGTAGTACAGGCTACTAAAGTTAAAGATAGTCAGCAGACTGTTGTTGATGAGGATGAACAGCTGCTGGACTATGACTTTAGTGATGAGGAATTCCAAATTCCTAAGGAAGAACAGATTGCTGATGAACCTCAACAGGCACATGTACCAATTTTTGAGGAGGCACATGTTTTGGAACCTCAACTTGCACAAGATCCTATTTTTAAAGAGATTTTTGGAGATGTGATTGAGGAGGGTCCTGAACCTGCTGATTGGGACAGGACAAGAGTCATGGTTGTCAGCATACCAAGGGCAAACTATAATGTTAAAGAGCCTGCTGATGATTTTGCTGGAAAAATGGCTGGAGGTATGGCTGGTGCAGTACCAGCACAGGTTTTAGAAGAATTGGGAGCTGTAAGGACTGATATTGAACAACTAAGGACTCAACTGAATAGACAAGAATAGAGAGTTGAAGATTTGATGAATCTTGTGGAAAACAGAGGAAGAACTACTGAGACAGTTGCTTCCAGCATTACATCTGCTCAATTTGCTATAAATGATCTTTTAAGAGATGTAAAAGGTTAAGGACCAACACAGCAAGCAAAGATAAGCAATTGAATGAACAACTTGCTTCAATACACCAAAAGTTGGACAAGCTTGCTGAGGCACCCAAGCCTGTTGTGGCACCTCAACCCGTTGTCCTTGATCCTAAGGTTACTGAGAGGATCACTCTATTGGAACAAAAAATTGAAGGAAGGATCACTGCATTTGACACAAGAACTGAGATAATGGAAGGCCAACTTGAAAACTTAGTGATTACACAAGAAAGTGTTCATGGTCTACTGTCCCGGTTTGTTGATGATGTCAATAAGGGGGAAGAGGGACTTACAGCATAAACAAAGGAAGCTGCAAGGATTTTTGCAAAGAAGAAGTGGGAGGATGAAATAAATGAGTTTAGGAAACCTGCACCTGGCAGGATTCAGATGACTGATGACCTCCTGAAAGAATATAAGAAGCTATACTATGGAAAGAAGAGACCCTATCATGACATGGGATTTCAGGAAGGACTCAATTGCTTCCTAGGACTAAAATTTTGGGAAACAATGGTTAAGTCAATGAGAGCTTCTTCTAGTGGTGGAAGAGGTCAAAGATTGGGAGCTCAGCCAGCAAGGGATTCACTGGATGAGTTTAAAGTTTTCTACCTGAGACAGGGCTTCAGTGTTCACTCTATTTGGTTAGCCCTACCAGAAGCATGGAAATGGTGGAAACAGCTACATACTTGGGTTGATTTCTCCTGAATAGAAAATCAGTGGATGCAAGATATAATAAGGGAAATCAAGGGGTTTCAAGAGAAACAAGAGCAGGACAGGAACATAAACTAGATCAGCACACTTAGACTGCTTCTTTTACTTTGCTGAGTCAAGTTTGTAATAATGATTGAATATATATGATTTTAAAGAAAGATGACTGAATTTGTTCTGTTTGTGTATTTATCTTTTGGCTTGGCTGTAAGGAGGGTATTGGCATCATCACTAAAAAGGGGGAAATTGTTGGACATATTTTAAGTTTTAATCATGAGTGGCAGACTAGCTATTATAGTGCAAAGGCAAAAAGATGTCTAGATCATATGTATAGGTTTATTAGAGTTTGATCTTTGTATAGGTTTGATCAAACAAGCTTTGTAATTAGGTCAGCTGACTGTATCAGCAGACCTGTCTAGATCAGTATGGTAACTAGGTCAGTAGAGTGTCTAGGAACCTGCTGAAGACTGAAGGCTGAGGGTACAAACTCAGTTATTGAAGGCTAAGGGATCAAACATAGTATTTAAAGTGAAGGATATGGAATCAGAATTTAGGGAAGTCTGTGATGACCTAAATTGATTACATACACCTTATGTACAAGGTCTAAGTTCCATATATTAAGTGGTGACTGGTACTTAGTTACGTTCAAAATGGTGTACTCTAACTTCACTATAAAAAGTTAGATGCGAAGAAGTCAGCTGATGTGTTGTTAAAACACAGCAGACTTAGACTTGCTGAGAAATGTGTACATCAGCAGGCTGTCATACTTCAAATATTTACTGACTATATTTCTCGATTTAATGAAGGGTTACATTGGAAGATTAAAAGGATAAGGATGCATTACAGGCCTTGATATTATCAACAAATCAATGGCCAAGATAAAAAGAACGTTGGAAAGATTTAGAGGATTAACCAATGGATATAAGTCAAAGGGTGGACAGACTGAAAACTGTCAAAAAGCAAACTGACAGTGTCAGTACTTTGAACCGAGTCAGAATGTAAGTCAAGATAGTGACAAATCTAAAACGGTATGTTTGAAATTCAAACATAAGTCACAGGATTCTCACCTATAAGTAAAAGACTCCTGATTCAGATACAAGTGATGAAAAACAAATAATCTACTCAAAGCTATCAAACATTTGATCATGAAAATCACCCTACTGACATACATAGAGCTTTAATTGACTGATCAAGAAATATCTTCAAGTGTAACCTGCTATCAAGTTACATCAAGTATACACACTTGAAGACATCAAGCTGATGATCATATCATCCTGATCAAGCTGCTGACTGCTGAATCATTCACTTGATTCAAACTTTATTTTACAAGAAACATGTTGAAGACAGAGAAGAACCTAGGTGTCAAGAACTGTTGTTTGTGGTGGACCTGGTGAAGAGGCACTCCTAAACTTCAAGGACCAGTGGAATACTTTGGAGCAGCAATCCTACCTGTTTCAAGTGTTCAGTTTGTGAAGCCATAGTTATTGGTGAAGGAAAGACAGCTTAGGGATATTTGTAACTGTCAAAGATCTCTAGTGAATTTCCTCCAACATCATAGGAGAATAGTGGACTGACAGGATTACACCACCTGGAACCACTATAAGAATTGCCTACTTACTTTCTGTATTTAGTATACTGATCACATCAACCTACTGAAACTTGCAACTGAATCACACATTTACACTACTGAGTATCCAATACTTAGTATCATTATTTTAACAACAAGTAATAAGACTTAAACTAAATATATTCCGCTGCAACAAATCCAAGTAATATCAATCGTCGCCAGACTCACCGAGTGGTCGTGAGATAAGCGAGCGATCGCCAAGCTCACGACATTCTTGAGTTTGTTAACTCCAAAAAGTTTTAAGTTTTAGGCTTATTCACCCCCCCTCTAAACTTAACCAAAGTCTTTTCAAGGGACCAACAGGTTTTATGATTACTGATGTTGCAAGATATTTCCGGTGACTGGGTTATTGATATAATGATCTTTCCGGACATAAAGATTCCTCCTTTCCGGACCCCGAGTGGCCCACGAGCGCAGCGTCACCACTCATGACTTCAACCTAACTTACTATTCCAGTGACACGTTACACATTATCTGGATTTATATATAATTTAAACCATCAACGGAAACAAAAAATAACTCTAGTTCTATCTAAAAAAACTATAAACTTCATATAGTAAATAACTACATCTTTATGTGTAAGAGAGTTGAAGAACTATACCCAACAAATAAGATGCAATGTAGACACAAAGATCTTTAGGATTTTTCTCCCTCTACAATCTAGTGTATGCCTAAACATTGATCTTGAATCTTACTTGAATAATCCTCCAAAAGATCCTATTTTCATTGGATTTTACTTTGTGTTTAAGAGAGAAACATTTTCGTAGAATGATGCTAAAACTGCACCCCAAAAGTGTGATTAGTGATTAGATGATACTATCATTTCTCAAATAGGATTAGATTAGAGATGCTAAGGAATATGCTAGATCCAATTACTTATCCTTACTCTTATGTGATAAAATTAAGTACTATCCTTATTTAATCATCATTTTAACTACTTTGTATATATAGTTGGAAACTGATTTTCCTAATTCCCTACAATATTATATGTAACTTATGTCACATTTTCCTATTAAAAAAACACACATTTTCCCGACTAACAGTATTATCAAGAAATCGTGTCAACACTTATATTGTAAGACAAACCGGGGACAATGACCTATGACTACAAACTCGAATAAATCTAATAACCAACCAAACACTTCAATTGTATTACCCGCTTTATTAACTTCGGTATTATATCTCCATATTCGAGCACAGCTCTTCAAAAATAGAATGTTTTACTATACTTTCGCAACAGAGGCTAATAGTCTTGTGCTCATCTTTGTCTTGGCGGCCTTTGGCTTCTTCATTACATCAGATGATGAGGCAACATTTGTCTCTACTTATGTACCCTTACTATTGCTTATGACCTCAAGATTCTAAAGCTCATTCAATAGTTTAGTCAAACCAAATTTGAGCTTGTTCATAACATAGTTTCTCTTGGATGAAATGGAAGCTCGGAGAGAGTGATTCAAGGATCACGCTCACTTGAGTCCCCTCATGAATGCTGGATCCATGGGTCTCAAAGTTAGTAAAGTAATTGATCATGTTCACAACATAATTCATCGATCACTATTTTTTTGCATTTATTTGTTTTGATTATGGCCATATTAGCTGTTATAGAAAGCCTGGAATAAGTTAGTAATATATGTATAAGATTTTACTTAGAGTCTGACATGTTGTATAAGTTCAGTCAGACCAACATTGTACTAGTCTAATAGGACGGCTCAGTGATTGAAAGACAGAAGATCAGCTGAGTGAAGACAACCAAGTACCAGCAGAATAAAGTGAAGACTTATGGATTGACTTATAACCAGGAAAGTCTGTGATGACCTTGGATAAGTCTATGATATATTCGACAAGTGATGAAATCTATTTTTAAATATGGTATACAATGATCTCACACAAAATAAGGATCAGTGAAGTAAAGCTCTATCAGCTGCATTAGTATCAGTAGATTAATATAAGCAGAAACAAAGTAGCCGACTGATAACGGCCTATAGCAGCCTAGTGACCTGCAGATAAGCAAAGGAGTCACTGAACCAGCAAAGCAACAACTAAGTGAAGAAACATGCAAGTCAAATATACTGTCTACATGTGATTCAGAAGGTGGAAATTAAGGAAATCAAGCAATTAATGTAGAATCAATCAAGGACGGATTTTATGAGGAACGTTTGAAGAAAATCTGATCACTGAAATCAAGGAGAATTAAATCAAGTAAAATCAAGGATTATTCTCTGCATTAAATAGCCAATGGACGAAATTTCAAATCAACGAAATCAAGCCTATAAATAAAAGGCATTGACAGAAAAAGAAAAGAGAGAACATACATAGCAATCAAGAACTCAAAGTACTAAAACTCTGTCGATTTCACAAGCCCTCTTTCTGAACATAAAAAGATATATCCAGAAGATCAACTCAGAAAATAGAGCATCAAATCAATATCAAGTACTGAGTCTGATCAAACCACTGTGAATCCGATTCACATCCAACTGAAGCAATATAATCAGATCATTTGAGAAGAAATTTAAACCTTTTATGATAGCTGTTCAAGGATTTGTTCTCAAGGAGCAGTGTTGAAGACTGAGTCACTGAAGGTTTTGTAGCTAAGGAGTGATAGTCTTGAGATTGTGAAGCTTGTGTAGCCAAGGACAATCATACTATTGTTTTGGTGAAAAACAATAGTGAATTCCTCCAATCATCACAGGAGAAGAGTGGACTAAAGGATTACACCACCCTGAACCACTATAAACCTTGTGTTATTTACTTACATCATTTACTTTCTGCATTTACCTTAAGTACCTTTTTATATGTCTGTTATTGTTTAAATAGTTTGAAAATACGCTTAGAGGGGTTTTAATTTTTCGCCGCACAAATTTTTTCATCACAAATGTTTTTGCAACTCCTCAGGTTTAAAGTTCTTAAACTCACAATATAGTTATTCACCCCCTGACTATATTTCATCCTTCTCTAGGGCCAACAATTGGTATCAGAGCCGAGTTCTTTGTATCAGAACTTGTTCAGACTTGAATTTTAGTAACAAGGAGATCACTATTTTCAAAGAGTATTTTAAAAAAGTTTTAAGTATCTCTTATACAATTTCTTTACGGAATCCTCAAGCTTTATGCCTAAAATTCCTGTTTTCAATGTTAACAATTTTGATGAATACAAAATGATAATGTTATCTCATCTTGCAGCAACTCATGAGAAGATGCTGGATGTTATTAATGATAGCCTTATCAAGATCATGACTGTGGAAACACATGTCCAGATCAAGGTAAACCTATTGAAAAACCAAAGAAGGACTGGACCAATTATGATAGGATGAGAGCTAATCTAGACTTCGTTGCCAAAGATATGATAATGAAAACTCTTGACAGCAATATGTTCATGAGAATCAAAGACTGCAAAACAGCAAAGGAAATGTGGGACAAATTGGCCCTTGTCAATGAAGGATCATAGGCTATCAAAGAAAATAAATTATCTGTTGCAAAAGAAAAGTTTGAAAATTTCAAAATGAAAACTGGTGAATCCATTGATCAAATGGATAACAGATTTTCAAATATTATCAGTGAACTACAACAACTTGGGCATACATATCCACAAAAATAAGTTTGCCTAAATATTTTGAGAGGTTTATCAGAAAGATGGAAGATCATCACATCAGTACTCAAGGGCACCATAGATCTTGCCAAGACTGACACCCTATGACCAATGTCTCAACTTAAAGAACATGAATTTGAGTTAAACAGTGAAGATGGTGCACCAGCAGAGCCATACAAGGTCAGTGCACTAGTTGCACCCCAACAAAGTAAAGCAGCTGACTCAGCCAAAAAAGAGACTCAAGAACTATAGGAGCAAATTTCTTTACTGATTAAACAGTTTGACATATTCAATAAAATGTAGTACAAGGGAAGTTCTTCATCCAAAGACCAGACTTCATCCACCAAAGACATCAAGAAGAAGGATGATGAATTCAGATGCTTCAACTGCAAAAAGAAAGGACACTTCAAGGCTGATTGTCCAGAAGAAAAAGATAAAGATGAAGAAAAGAAGAGATACAAGTCTTCAGACAAAAGAAAGAGCAGGAAAGCTTAAAAGGATGAAACTAGCAGTGAAAGCAATGCAGCATAGTCATTTGATAATGACTCCGTGACAGTGAAGGCACCAGCTCTGGTAATGACAAAGCTTGCTTATGTGTAACGGATAAGGAAATTGAAGAAACAGAGGTACTATCTAGTTCATGTTCATCTAATGCGTCCACATCTGACACTGCATAATCTTCTATTTTCCCATTAGAATCTACAAATCTAATTCAAAATCTCATGAGTAGATTTGAAAATATTCAAACAACTCATGAAATTCTGGAACAAGATTGTAAGAATCTGAGAGAGGAAAATAAAAGATTAAAGAAAGAACTGGATAAATTAAAAGCTGAATCAACTAGTAAGGAAGTACACTCAGCTGATCAACAAGAAATAAATGTCACTCATCTGGTGCTAACAGACCAGCTAAGAAAACTTCCCTACCAGCTGAGGCCACCACTGCAACATTTAATACACCAGCTTACAAACCCCTAAAAAGTTTTGGATCCAGATATGGTCTTGGGTACAACAGTCAAGATGATAAAAGAAACAATGGCCAACACAGATCTGAACTAAAGACCAAAACCGGACCCAAATTCAGAACATGACAGACCATATTTTCAACTACTTATCCTGCATCAGTAACTATTAAGGGCAAAGGTATACTGAATGGTAAGGGTAGACTTTACCCCTCAGAAGATGATTGGAATGTCCCACCTCCAAAATGAAAGAGAAAACCATTTCATACAAAGCCAAATGTATTTGGGAAAAGCAAGAAAAGGCATGGTCATGAATACAAAAGGCAATATGAAAACATGTCATCTGGTGTGTTTTGGAAAGTGAAACAGGATGCTAAGACACCAAAAGGTAGAGAAATGTATCAGAATACATTTAGTAAGCCTATTAGAAGTTATTCTACCATGCCTTATACATATGAGGTTGATAACTTCAACCCTTCAAGGAGAAGATCTTTCGAACACACACAAGGAGTAGGAGGCATGACTGCTAACACATATGGACCCAAACAGTGTTGGGTACCTAAACTTGCTTAATTTGTTTTGTAGGATGTTGGTACATAGACAATGGATGTTCCAGACATATGACATGCAACAGGGGATGGAAGACTGAATTCCAAGCTTTTGATGGACCCCAAGTTACATTTAGAGGCAAAGAAAACCCTGGCAAGATTAAGGGGGGAAGGAACCATGTTAAAGAACAACCTGAAGATTCAGAATGTGGCATATGTCAAGGGATTGAAATTCAATCTTCTAAGCATTAGTCAATTCTATGACAAAGGATACAATATGCACTTCAATAACAAAGGTTGCAAGGTGATTCACAAACAAACCAACACAGTTGTACTTGTAGGAAAAGAGAGTACAACATGTATGTGGTAGACTGCAAGATAACAAATGCAGAAAAATGTTTGTTTGTCAAGAACAAACAATCACCTAGCTGGATTTGGCACAACACCTGAATTTAAATACAATCAACAGATTATCAAAGAACAAATTAGTAGAAGGCCTACCAGACATCACATTAAAGAAAGAGAGTCTTTGTGATGCTTATCAGAAGGGAAAAAAGATCAAAAGCTCCATCAAGTCAAACCCATTACAATCTACAACAAGAATCTTACATCTATTGCATATGGATCTATTTGGACCAGTCACACCAGTAAGTGTAAGTGGAAAGAAGTACACTTTAGTAGTGGTTAATGACTTTTCCAAGTACACCTATACCATTTTCATGAACAGGAAAAGAGAAACTCTCAAGTAACTACCAGATTTATTGAGAAGAATTTAGAATGAAAAGGAACTGAAGATTATCAAGATAAGATCGGATAGAGGCACAAAATTCCTAAATGAAGCAATCAGAACCTACTGTAAAGGAAATGGAGTACTACATCAACTATCAGCAACAACAACTCCACAACAGATGGAGTAGCAGAAAGATAGAACATAACACTCAGAACAATGATAACAGAAGCAAACATACCAAAGAGATTTTGGGCTGAAGCAGCAAACACAACATGCTACACTTAAAACATATCTATCATCAATAAACACCATAAAAAAACACCGTATGAAATATAGAACGGAAGAAAACCTAACAAATTTCACTTACGTATGTTTGGATCTAAGTGTTTTTTTTAACAGGAATCAGTTACACACCTTTGATGAAAAAGCTGATGAAGCAATATTCATAGGATATTCAGACACCAGCAAAGCTTTCAGGGTACTAAACAAGAGAACCTTGGTGATTGAGGAATCAATTCATGTAGTGTTCGATGAACCAAACACTAGTGGTGAAGACTTACACACACTGGAAGAAGAAGCTACCACAGACAAGTCTATATGGATACAACAATACCAGCCACTATACTACATAATTCTGTTGAAAATCAAGAAAATGTACATGTTATCACTCCAGCAGAGTCACCAATTCAAACTCCAGAAAATGATGTACAATCAGGCACAAAAGAAGCATCAAATCAAGCACAACTTCAACCGGATTTGAATGGCTCAGAGATCATCCAGAAGAACAAGTCATTGGAGATGTTCATACAAGAGTAAGAACCAGAAGAGAACTTGAATGAATTCTGTGACAAGAGGAACCAAAGACAATAGATGATGCAATCCAAAATGCTGATTGGATTACAGCCATGCAGGAAGAACTTAATGAATTTCAGAGAAATGATGTCTGGGAACTTGTTTATAGACCAGACATTGCCAACATCATTGGAAAAAATGGGTGTTTAGAAACATGATGGATGAACAAGGAGCAATTGTCAGAAACAAAGCAAGATTGGTAGCAAAAGGATACTCACAAGCAGAAGGCATAGATTATGATGAAACCTTATAGCATGATTGAAAGCAATCAGACTTTTTCTAGCTTTTGCAGCTAAAAAAGACTTCAAAGTCTATCAAATGGATGTAAAGAGTGCATTTCTGAATGGACTCTTGGAAGAAGAAGTATATGTTGAACAACCACCTACTTTTCAGATCAAGGGAAAAGAAGATAATGTATACAAGCTCCAAAAGGCACTTTATGGACTCAAACGGGAACCTAGAGCCTAGTTCGAGACACTATCACAATTCCTGATCAACAATAGACTCAACAAAGGAAGCATAGACAAGACACTATTCAAGCTAAAAGATGGAACAAGCACCTTGCTAGTTCAAATCTATGTGGATGATATCATATTGGATCAGAAGATGAGAAGCTATGTGAAAATTTTGCAAATCTAATGAAAAACAAATTCCAAATGAGAATGATGGGAGAACTCAACTACTTCCTAGGATTACAAGTGAAACAGATGAAAGAGGGCATCTTTATCAATCAAGAAAAGTATACAAAAGACTTAATCAACAAGTATGGTATGGACACCAGTGGAACTTCTGAAACACCTATGTGTGCAAGAACTATACTTGGGAAGGATGAAAACTGGAAGGATGTTGATCAAAAGTTATACAGAGGGATTATTTGATCCTTACTCCACCTAACTACAAGCAAACCTGATATAGAATTTTCAGTAAGAGTATGTGCAAGATTTCAAGCTAAACATAGGAAATATCATTTATTAGCAGCAAGAGAATTATCAAATATCTTAAACACACAATAAATGTGGGAAATTGGTATCCAAAATATGGTGGATTCAAATTGATATCTTACTCAGATTCAGATTATGATGGATGCAAAATTGATAGAAAAAGCACTCCAGGAATTTGTCAGATGCTAAGCAGCAGACTAGTATCTTGGTTTAGTAAAAACAGAATTCTATATCTATTTCAATAGCAGAGGCAGAAATATAGCAGCAGGTAGCTGTTATGCACAAGTACTATGGATAAGACAGCAGCTAAGAGACTATAGAATAGAAGAAATGACAATTCCTATCACGTGTGATAACACCAGTGCAATATCAATTTCAGAAAATCCAGTACTTCACTCAAGAGCAAAAATTGAGCATTGAATGAGTTATTACAGTCATAATAATGAGCTTCATTCTTTTCTAATTTTATAAATTCTAATTATTATAATATTGATGTAAGACATCATTTCATCAGAGATCATGTTGAAAAGGGAGATGTATCTCTAAAGTACATATCTGCTGAGGATCAATTGGCTGATATATTCACAGAGCAACTCAGTCATGAAAGATTTTGTAAATTGAGGACTGAGTTTGGAATGATTGAATTGGACTAAGGCTTTTGAGCAGCTAACTAGAGTAACCATCTTAGTGACTTCACCAGCTGACTGAACGTTTGCCATTTTAGGTGCGCTCACTTGGCAGATAAGGCACTGGTATCAGTGAAGCTCAATCCACTGGTTGTTAGGAACAATTTTGATGAAGCAGCTCAGTGAAATCGATAGAGTAATCAACATACTCAGCTCATCACTCCACCGGTGAAGTATAATTATCAAAGGAGTGTGAAATGAATAAATCATTTACACACGTGGAAAATCTGAGAATATATTTATTAATTATGGAGGATTACACATGTGATTTTTATCGTGGGGAATACATTTTAAAATGATGGAATGAAATCAACGCCTCGATTCCTGGAATTAATCATTACTTACCTCAATCCACTCTCCCACTACACTCAATAAGCGTGATTTCTTATACACAAAATCCATCCATTACTCGACTAAATCCTTCCTTATTCAAAACCCTGTTCAAACTCAAATTGTTTGACTATATTTCTCCCTTCTCTGGGTCCAACAATTGGTATCAAGAAATGGCTTCATCTTCTTCCATCAAAAAGTCTGGCAATCAGTATAAAGAAGTAATCTTTACTGGGTCGTTCTTCCGACACGAACACTATCTCACCCTGTGCAACAACAATCCACAAGCACAACGTTTAGTAGATGGGTGTACCAATTTAGGGTTAATAACCTTTCTTAACCCTCCGATCAAAGGTCTTTGTTATGAAACTCTGGTTGCATTCTGGAAAAATGCAAGATCTGAGGCTAGCCACACTTCAGACGGTGGTGATTCAACCCCTGATAAATCCTCACCACCATAAAAGGAAGGGAAGTGGTCATTACAACGACAATGATCAATCACTTCCTCGGACTTTCATCAACATGCTCTGCAAATATGGTAGATATAGATCTGGATACTGACGCTTTCTGGCTGTAGATCGGGAAGCATGCCACATCGAAGAACAAAAAGTACAACTGCAACAGATCTGATCTCAAGAAGCCTTTTGAGGAATTTGGTTTGTTCATCATCAAGTGCATAGTAGGAAAGCTTGGGTCACTGCATGGAATGACCGAGGTTATAACAAAATTTATGGCTATATATACCAACTTACACATTTTCACAATTTCTTTACGCCTTCTTGCTTTTCAGAAATTATTTTTTTCTAGAAAGTTCAAAGATTTTCACTCTTAAACTCTTCATAAATGGCTTCATCTTCATCAAACACAAAATCCGCAATGAACTATGAGGAAAATATTGTCACCAGGTCGTTTTTCAGACCCAAACACTATTTTGATGTGTGCACTGATGACCCTCAGGCCCGGCGTTTGGCAGATGAATGTATCAACTAGGGTTGATGAAATTTCTCAATCCACCAATCACTGAGATTTTCTATGAAAATCTCATCTCATTCTAGAAAAATGCAAAGTACGTTTCCGGAATGATGACTGAAGATGGAAGTATTTGAATCGACAAGATTGTCACCACTATGAACAAGAAAGAATTGGTGATAACAATAGATTTGCTTCTTGAACACTTAAAGCTTCCTCATACTGGAACCAAGAGAGTAGATCACGCAATTGAAGACATGAATGCACCATGGGAAGAAGTCCGGAAGAGTGCTACGGCACAAAACATGAAGTTCAATTGTTTTAGGACAGAACACAAGAAGTCTATCAATGAGTTCAATTCCCTGATTGGTAAACCTTGAAGGAAAACTGAGAGCAATGGACAAGATGAGTGAGGTATGTATGCACTTAAATGGGCATAATCTACAGTAATCTAGAGCTCGATTGGGCTACGTACGTTTTATAAGGATCAGGGAGCAATTGATTGGAAAAACTGATGGAGAAACAAAGGGACTAAAGAATGGGTTACAAAAACCTGGCATTTTTTGAGTGAAGAAATCATACGGGATCCCTCTTCACTATCTACTGCAATGCCTGAATGTTTCTACTATGACACTTCACAAATTTCACGATTCTAAGGTAATGTTTACCTATGTTAAATGACAAAAGGCGACATGAGGTGAGAAGAGAAAGAGATTAAATACAAGCACATCTGCACAAAGGAAGAAACACAAGTCCACTACCCAGAAAAATCTAGAACAAGAATGCTTTGGGCAGTTAATAGATGAGAAAGAAGAACCACAAGAACAATAGAAAGGAAGAAATGGAGTTGATGGTGAAAAACAAGAAGGAAATGATGCAAAAGAATGAGAAGAATACCCAGAAAGGGACATTGATAACAGAGTTGCCGAGTATCTAAATTGGAAAATGGGAGACTCCAAAATTCAACTGTCCAACTCTGAGAGAATGTTTGAAGAAGAGGCATGGTTTTTCAAATTTCTTGGGATCACTACCCTAGTAGGTGTACTTGATAAAACCCTACTATAGGAAATGATAGAAACAACAAAAGATAAATTGCACAAGTCCTCTGATGATGAAGCCGAAGATGATAATCAATCTTCTCATGATGATGGTAATGATGGTGATGATGATGACCAAGATGGTGGTAATCAATGAGGTGCTGCAGATGTAATTGATCATGATAGAACTCAGCATGTTTTATTATAGAAAAAGGGAGAAGCTAAGCAAACGCCACCAGCTAAACAAAATGAACATCAAAATGAGACAGCTGACGGCACTACTGAGCAGACTAAGGTTAGGCAAAAACTTTCAATTGACACATCAGCTGACCTAACAGCAGTGTTGGACACTGGATCATCTACTGCAACACCAGCAAAGTCCATTCCCAGCAGAGAACTAGAGGGAATGAAAGACATTACTGCATCTGGAATCACCATTACTCAAGTACTTGAAAAAGGAGTAGGTGATGCTGATGTCACTCAAACAGTTGTAAAAAACCAGGAGCCTGAACTAGTCCCTCCCATACTCACTCAACAGAGGACTCCTGCACCACCTCAAACTGAACAAGTTCAAACACATCAAGATGTTGTCATACCCAATCAAGCATTTCAAAGGGTAGAGTACTCAATGATGGATGTGTTAGAACAACAAGCACTTTATCTCAGAACAATGTCAGCAGCCTTCAAGGATGAAAGTCAATCCATAGAACGCATATTCCACGCAGTTGCTGAGTATGTAGATGCACAAAATGTGGTTGTGCAAAGGCAAAATGATTTTATGCGGCAGATGGACGTCTACCTCACCAATAAGCTTACAGGCCTAAGGGAAAATCTCTCACTGAAAATCAGGCTATGGCATCTGCAATTGGCTCCAGAATGTCACTTGTAATTCAAAAGCTATCAGCTCATGACAAAAGATTTACATCTATTGAATCCAAGTTGGATAGTCTGATCAGTACAACTGAGACTACTAACATCATTCCGTTACAACAACAGGATGATGCTGCCAAAAAGGGGGAAAGAATTGATAGGCCTGCAGGTTCCCACACTTTACAGATGAACATCTCAAAGTAAGAGATAGAGAAGTGAGAATCTGAACTACGGCGGAAGAACGACAAAAAAGTGCTTTGGAAGAAAGGGAAAGAACTAGAAAGGACCCTTGTGTCGGCCTACCATTTCCAGTTCAAAGAAGAGATGATGACAGAGACAGATTAGACAAGCAGCAAGGGCCTGGGTCTAGACAACATAGAAGTTCTGAAAGTCAACATCGATCTAGCACTAGAAGAGGCAGTGGAAGTGGACCAAGAGAAACTACTGAAAGGTACTCAGGTCAAAAATGACACTTCTTATCATTCAGAAACAAGGAAGAAATAGAAACATAAGTGCTGGATAATGTGAAAGAATTCTTCAGAGTTCAAGATGCATTATATCCAAACACGTCACAAGACGAGGCATGGGAAGACTGGCTCAGCTATCAAGAAAATGATTTGAGAGTAGATAAGGAAAGGATGTATAATGAAACAAAAGGATAATATGCATCCTTGAAGCATGGAACAAGGGAAGTAGCATCTGGCTCAAGTAGCAGAGCAAATCAATCAGTGCCTCTCTCTGCAAAAGACCCTGAGGATTTATCAAGTGAAAGACAAGAGGAGTTCAATCACATGACAAAGTTTGTCAAGCCCATGGGTAGATTAAATCATCAACAACAGTGGGTAATGTACAAGGATCTAAAGTTTGCAGACCTTCACATTGCTGAAGCAAAGTCCATATTAGCAGAACACTTTGTAGAGCCACATGCACATGAAACTATGCCCGACTTCAACAGACTAATTGACAAGAAGGTATTTTTAGGTATCTCATACAACACTACGTTGGAGTATTGGAAATGGTAGTTTCCAGAAATTGATTGGTCATACATAGAGGGGATCCAAACTACAAAGTTCAAGAGGTACAAGGAAAATCTGAGAAACTTGTGGTTGTAATGATGCTATTCTTTTGAATATCTTTTTGCCCTCTATGGATGAATAAAATTTCTGAGTATATTCCTTTTATTATATGAAAATGTTTACTTATGTTCAGGCTTATGTGGGTTTTGGCATCATCAAAAAGAGGGAAATTGTTAGGAACATTTTATTTGTTTTGATGATGGCCATACTAGCTGTTATAGCAAGTCTAAAATAAGTTAGTAATATCTATATAAGACTTTAGTTAAAGTCTGACATGTTGTATAAGTTCAGTCAGACAAGCATTGTACTTGTCTGGTATGACGGCTTAGTGATTGAAGGATAGAAGATCAGCTGAGTGAAGACAACCAAGTACCAGTAGAATAAAGTGAAGACTTATGGACTGACTTATAACCAAAGAAGTCTGTGATGACCTTGGATAAGTCTATATTCATTCTACAAGTGATGAAATCTATTTTTAAATATGGTGTACAGTGATCTCACATAAAATAAAGATCACTGAAGTAAAGCTCTATCAGCTGCATTAGTATCAGTAGATTAATATAAGTAGAAAGGAAGCAACAGACTGATAGCAGCCTATAGCAGCCTAGTGACCAGCAGATAAGTAAATGAGTCACTGAACCGGCAAAGCAACAGCCAAGTGAAGAAACATGCAAGTCAAGTATACTGTCTACATGTGATTGAAAAGGTGGAAATTAAGGAAATCAAGCAATTAATGCAGAATCAATCAAGGACGGATTTTATGAGGAACGTTTGAAGAAAATCCAGATCACTGAATTCAAGGATTATTAATCAAGGATTATTCTCCGCATTAAATAACCAACGGACGAAATTTCAAATCAAGGAAATACAGTCTATAAATAGGAAGCATTGACAGAAAAAGAAAAGAGAGAACATACATATCAATCAAGTTAACGATCAAGAACTCTAAGTACTGAAACTTTGTGAATTTCACAAGCCCCCTTTCTGAACATAAAAAGATATATCCAGAAGATCAAACTCATAAAACATAGCATGAAATCTATGTCAAGTACTGAGTCTGATCAAGCCACTGTGAATCCGATTCACATCAACTGAAGCAATTGAATCAGATCGTCTGAGAAGGAATTGCAACCTTTTGTGATGGCTGCTGAAGGATTTATTCTCAATGAGCAGTGTTGAAGACTTTGTCATTGAAGCTTTTGTAACCAAGGAGTGATAGTCTTGAGACTGTGAAGCTTGTGTAGGCAAGGACAATCATACTATTGTATTGGTGAAAAACAATAGTGAATTCCTCCAATCATCACAGGAGAAGGGTGGACTAAGGGATTACACTACCTTGAACCACTATAAACCTTATGTTATTTACTTACAACATTTACTTTCTGCATTTACCTTACGTACCTTTTTATATGTCTGTGATTGTTTGAATAGTTTGAAAATACACTTTAGAAGGGTTTTAATTTTCCGCTGCATAGAAGCTTTTCATCAGAAAAGTTTTTGCAACACCGGAGGTTTAAAGTTTTTGAACTCACAATATAGTCATGCACCCCCACTCTGACTATATTTCACATTTTTCTAGGACCAACATCATAATATCACATATTATTATTAAACATACATATAGCATATAATCAAGTAAATACGCGTAAGAAGTAGAGGATATGAACTGGATTGATGCTCCGGTCTAATATTAAGTTTTTGAAATATTTTGGATTCTTCTGGAATCCTATGTAATCTTACTGAACCTTTTGCTCCTATACCTTTCTAGATATAGCTCTCACTTGACTACACAGGACGGCTCGCAGCCATGCCACCACACGCCGCGAATGCAACGTGATCAAACACCTCTTAATTGAACTCATTTTTTCTTGAAATTTGAGCATAAACTAATTACACTAACTCAGTGGCAGACCCATAACCTTTTTTCAACGGGATCCGTAAATATTTAACACAATAAATAATTTTTTTCACGGGGTCCGAAATATTTTTCTATAGGTAAAATGTAGAGTATTATTATTTTTAGCGGGGTCCGTAGTCCCCATATCATCTACCTAGATCCGCCCCTGCACTAACTGCATGGCTTTTCCTAGATACATTATACTCTCTCCGTCCCGTAATATAAGTCTTTTTGGATTTTTAGTGGTGTCCCAAAATATAAGTCATTCTTACAAAACAAAACAATATTAAATGCATTGTTTTCATTTTTATATTTAACAATGTATATTATTAGTCAGTCCCAGAAAACAATACACTATTTTTTATTGAAATATGAGAAAGTAAATCATTTATTATGCTTTCTTAAACTATGTGAAATAACCAAAAGACCTTATATTATAGGACGGAGGGAGTATATATCTTATACTAAACGTAAAATATATACAAACCATGAAGTTACAAATCATAGACGATTCACAACTCAGATTATTCCGGAAAAACATAAAATCTATGGGGAAATGCACCAATCCGAAATGATCCATATTGTAGTATAATAAACCATAATAAGATCCATCCAAAATATCTAAGCTCTTACACATCAAAGATCGTATTTATCAAGAAAAATATATCTAATATTAAAACTGTAGGTTTTTGTCAGGAATGACATATTAATAAATAAACCAGGATACAAGAATAATGATAATTAATCAGGACAAAACATATGTAAATTTTCAAAAACACCCTTTTTCTATCAATCTATAAAATAAAAACTCTCCTTCCCAAAAACAAAAAAACCTATAATTAAGTCGGCAAAGAGATAGAGGAGAATCAACAGCAGTGAGACAATTTGGATTGGTAAAGAGGGAGCGGACGGACGGACGAACTGGATAGCAGCAGACGGACGGAAGGAGTCATTGATTTCATCGCCGGCTAACTGGTGGTGTGGCAGTCCCGGCGTATCAGCTGCAGCGGCGCACCAGATTGAACGATTTGGGGATTAGGATTTGGAGAGGAGAAGGAGGGGTGGCGGCTGTGCCGCCGGAAGTTGCAGATGATTGCGACATTGAAGAGAGAAGAAGACGAAGCTGAAAGTTTGGACTTTGTGTGTTTGTTTGTTTTTTTTAAAAATTTATTTATTGGACGGAAAGCAAAATCAACCCGCTCTGATACTATTTTTTTGGTTTTACTACATGTATATTATAGGTTGTTACTATTAATTTTTTACCGGTACTACATTTTTTGCTGTAACTTTATCTATTTTATGGGATGTTACTACTTTTTTATTGGCTGTTACTACATTTTTGGGCCTGTTACTACTTGTTTATTGGGTGTTACTAAATTTTTTGGGCTGTTACTACTTGTTTTTTGGCTGTTACTACTTGTTTATTGTATATTACTACATTTTATGGGCCGTTACTACTTGTTTTTTTGGCTGTTACTACTTGTTTATGGGCTGTTACTACACTTCATCTAGTGTTACTACATGTTTAATGTGTAAAAAAAAAATCATGGTATTTCGGCCCATTTATTATAATCCTTTTTAATCACAGAAAATGAAAATTGTCCTTCGATCCCCATTTATGATATTTTTTGTCCTTCGGGCCCCTTTCCCCTATTAACTACTTAATGTAATCCCACTCTTAAATTATTTAAGATATACAACATTGATTTGAATTGGACATGATGGAAGTGACGATCTCTTCCAGACCGGACGATTCTGTCTTTCTAGACCCATAGTAGCATGAATGTCACTTCATTCGTTCCATTTTATATTTCAGATCATCTAGGTTTAAATTTAATCCAAACCATCAAACATCATTGAAAAATAATTATAGATCCAAAACACTACATATAATGCATAAGGGAGTTTAGGAGTTATACCTAACAACGAACAGACACCTTGATCTTATGGAGTATTCTCCCAACGTAAGGTAGTGAATGCGTAAATCTTCATCTTGAATCTCACTTGAAATGGCCTCCAAATGTCCCAAAATTCTGATTAAGGATTTTACTTAAAGTTTAAGAGTGAAACATTTTCCGTAGTTTTACTCTAAAAGTGGCACCCAAAATTATGATTTTATAAGGATTAAGCGATACAAGCATTACTTAAATTGGAGTAAATTAGGGGTCCTACGAAATATTCTAGATCCCATCCTAATATTTATCCTTAATTCATAAGATTGTGTCCTTGTCCTTTGATTTAATCTTATTCAATACTTTAGTCAATACTTTCACGTACAACATGGTCAAAACCCTCATATTTGAACCCAACCAAGACCTTATTGGGTTAATACCGTAGATTTTATCTACAAATAAACGCAATGCATACAAGGTCTACTTGGGTTCTTTCTTGAAGATGGAGATGGTGCCTATCTTCTGCAAGAAATAACTGAAAATAGTGTAATCCAGAGGCTTGGTTAGGATGTCTGCTAGCTGATTGCTTGTTCATACTAGCATGAGCTGCAAGAAACCCCTTGAACTTTTGATCTTGTAATATGACAATTAATCTCTCTCTATATATATGCTTAGTTATTTCATGAAAAATAGGATTTTCGGCGATATGTAAGGCACTAGCATTGTCACAGAATAGTAGTATAGGTAATCTGACAGGGATTTGCAAATCTTGCATGATGTAGACCAACCACTGAAGCTCACAGGTAGCATTGGCCATGGCTGTATACTCTGACTTTGAGGAACTCTTATCAATAGTACTTTGCTTCTTTGATCTCCATGATATAGGTGTTGAACCATGAAACATTATATAACCCGATATGGATTTTCTGGTTTCCTCACATCCTTCCCAATCGTAGTCTGTATATCCTTTTAGAACCAAGTCATTGTATGTTTGAAAATGAATACATTGTCCAGGATTTTTTTCAGATATCATGTCAATCTATAAGCGGCTTGCATATGGTTAACAGTGGGATGAGATAGGAATGGGCTTAGCTGTTGAACTGTGTAGGATATATCTGGTCTAGTGAATGATAAGTAGATTAGTTTTCCAACTAATATCCTGTAAAGTGTGTTGTCTGCAAATAATTCTGAATCTCCTGATGTTAACTTCTGTTTAGAATGCATGGGGGTGGTGACTGGTTTTACTTCAATGAAACCAAATTCTTCTAGCAGGTTTAATGTATACTTCCTTTTGTTGATGTGTATGCCTTTTTCAGACCTTGCCACCTCAATACCTAGAAAGTATCTAAGATCACCAATGTCCTTAATCTAAAATTTGTTGTTTAGGACTGTCTTGACTTCATTGATTGGAGCCGTGGATGCACTAGTTTCTATTATGTCATCAACATATACAAGGAGTGCAATGAAGGTGTCACCTGATCCTTTAGTGAATAGGCTGTGATCATGTGTTGATTGAGTAAATCCAATCTCTTGAAGGGCAGAAGTCAGCTTAGAGTTCCACTGCTTACTAGCTTGTTTGAGTCCATATAAGGACTTAGTTAGTATACACACTTGATTAGGTTTTTCTGTCTTGAATCCCAAAGGTAAGTCCATATATACTTCCTCATCTAACTCTCCATAGAGGAAATCATTGTTGACATTCATTTTATGGATGTGCCACTTTTTTGATGCTGCAAGTGCCAGAACAGTCTTGATGGTTGTGACTTTTGCCACTAGTGAGAATATTTCCTGATAGTCAATGCCATAAGTTTGTGTATATCCCTTTGCTACCAACCTGGCCTTATACCTTTCTATTGAACCATTAGCATGATATTTCACCTTGTAAACCCACTTGCATCATATAGTAGACTTTCCTGGTGGTAGAGTATCCATCTCATATGTTTAATTTGCTTGTAGAGCATCTAGCTCCTTTTTCATTGCCTCCTTCCAACAATCATGCTTAATGGCATGATTTTATGTTTTGGGTTCTTGAACATGATCTATTAGACATACAAACTTCTTGTATTTGTTGGTGAGACAGTCATAGTTGATATCTTTGTTAATAGAATGAGAGGACTTCTTTGTTGGGAGAACATATTCCCTTAGGTAGGTGTGTTGTCCTCTGTTTGGTAGATATTCTTGTGTCTTGTTGGCCTGGTTGAATATGAGTTTCTGCTACTGATGAGACCAAAAGTGGATCACCTTCATTTTCATGAGCCAATAGTTGTGGTTCTGGTACTATATCTGCTATATGTCCTGCATATGGAATAGGCAGGGGCACAATAGCCCTAGAAATATCTATAGAAGTTGTATGTAAACGAAAGAACTTCTCATAAAATTGCATATCTCTGGAAATAAAAATTTCCCTAGTTTGTTGATCTAGCAATATGTGCCCTTTAGTAAACTGAGGGACACCAAGATAGATACAAGGTCTAGCTATAGGCTCAAAGTTTTCCCTAGAATGAGAAGGAGTACATGCATACACCAGGGAACCAAATACCCTTAACTGGTCATAATCAAAAGATTTATCATATAACAAAGAGTAAGGAGTCTTGTTATGAATGACATGTGAGAGAGTAAGATTTATCAGATAAACATCGTGTAGTACACAATAACCCTAGTATTTCATAGGAAGATTAGACTGAAATTTTAGATCCTTAGCCACATTTTATGTGTTGGTGTTTCCGCTCCACTATACCATTTTGCTGTGGAGTGTTCACACAGGATGTTTGGCGCAAAATACCTTTTTCATGGTAAAAGGCAGGCATGTCAAACTCCATACCATTATCAGTCCTTATTACTTTCACATGTATGTTAAATTGCACCAAAACATACTGAACAAAGGACTGAACTAGCATTCTGACTTCAGACTTAGATTTTAACAAATATACCCAAGTGAACCTTGAGAAATCATCAACAACTGTTAAAAAATAGGACTGACCATGCACAGTTTCAGTCTTATAAGGACCCCATATATCAAAATGAAGAAGATCAAACACAGTTTGTATAGAGGTAACACTTAAAGGGAAAGAATTTCTCTTTTGTTTTGCTAAATGACAAATATGACAGATTGTAGCATCATGTAAAGCAGAAACACCTATACATTTCATATCTGAAATTCTTTTGATAGATAGATGACCAAGTTTGTAATGCCATACTTGATCATCTGTGATAACAGCCTTATCAAAAGATAAAGCAACATTATTGACAGCATTGTGATGGTGTAAAATTGTCTGATCAACTTTCAGCACATATAGACCTCTACACTTATTAGTTGATCCTATCATTGTCCTAAGTTTCTTGTCCTATTAGGCAAGAATCAAGACCAAATACAATAGACATATAAGGATTAGTAGTCAACTTCCCCAAATATATCATAATGGAAATTAAAATCAGGAATGCACAGGACATCTTTATGTAACAAACTATTATTTATGCATACTGTGCCAACATGTGCCACTCTAATAGAAGAACCATTAGGTAATCCTACCAACATATTAGAGACAGATTTATAAGATTGTAAATACATTGTACTACTGACTATATGATCAGTAGCTCCAGAATCTACAATCCAAGATATAGAGCTAGGTTTAGAAAAACCTGACACATCACTTGTGGCAATAAAATATGCAGATAGGACAGTTGTTTGATTGGCCATGTGATCGTAAGGCTCAGATTTCTGGACATTTAACAACTTCAGCAACTGTTGAAATTGTGCTTTATTCAAAGTAAAAGACTCAGAGTCTTGAGCAATAAAACTATTTCATGGAATCAACCCTTGATCCTCTGTCACTGTCTCTGTAATATTAGACCTACTTCTTGGTTTCCACCTAGGTGGGAAGCCATGCTTCTTATAGCATTTATCTACTGTATGCCCTGTATATCCATGGAAACTGCATTGTATCTTCTTCCCAGTCTGACTGGTCCCTGCACTTTTCTTATAATTAGCATTGTTTCCATTCATTGATCTATTGATACTCTGTTGAAACCCTACGTTTTGGGAATTTGTAGAGGCATAGAACCAGAATTAAAAGCTCTATTGTACAAAACTGTAGCGTATGGAAACTTATTCACATAATCTCTTTGATCTTCTAATTTCAGAGCTATAGCAAACACAGTGTCTAAACTTGGCACAGGCTCCATCAATTGTGCTTGTGTCAAGACCTAAGAGAACTCACCATTCAAACCTCCCAAGAATTTTACAACCTTTTCCGTTTCTGCATATCCTGTTAAAGTCTTGATTAAATCACAAGTGCATCTAGGATTACAAGAAGAAACCGGATCAGGCTTCATGACTGCAATCTCATCCCATAAACTTTTCAGTTTGGTGAAATAGGTAGTAACATCCAAATCTCCTTGTTTCATAGCACGAACATGATCTAAAAAATCTCCTAATCGAAACACATCCAATCTAGAGAACCTAGACTACAAATCTAGCCAAACATCCCTAGCTGTTTCTTTATACATTACACTTTCAGAAATATTAGGCATAACCGAGTTCAACATCCATGTCTTGGCAAAAGTATTACATTGAAGCCATACCTGGAAATCTTGTGCATTCACGGATGGTTTAACAATAGAACCATTGATAAATACAATTTTGTTCTTTGTTCTTGGTTATTCCAGGTTGAATAATCTGATTCTGATCCATAACACCATGAACATCTAAAGAAAGATACAATGGCAAGAACATAATAAACACAACAGAACGGTCCTTCCAAGAAATGAAGCGAGAATGAAGCAATTTCAGAGTGCTAATGCAGCGTGGCAATCAATAACACTCTTTGATACCATGTAGATTTTATCTAGAAATCAAAAGAAATGCATAAATGAAGGAAAAACTAAGCATGGTGATGAACACCATTCATGAGGAACAAAATCTTTAATAAACTTGTAGGAAAATTTACAGAAGCAAAATTTCTAAAAAATTCGAGTTGAAGATAGTTTCAGAACATATCTAAGCTTATATAGGTGTGTATTAAACAATAGTTCCACAAATAACCGATTTTCTAACTAACTAAACAGCTTAACTAACTTTTGATCAATGTGTTCGACCAAATGTGTCAATGAACACTTGATCTAGCTCAATGCATAAAAGGGGGTCAAAGCCAATTTACCATAGCATTTCAGCTTGTGATTCACCAATATTATGCACATGGAGGATTTGAAAGGATTGCTTCTCCGGAAGATGAAAAATGGGCTGCAAATCTTTAGAACCCTCATAATAAAAGCTCTAATTTGCACAAGGAGGACTACCGATCCATAATAAGAGTAAAAGTTGCAATCTTTCACAATAAAGGCTTCAAGAAATGGCCATTCTCTGACACGAAGGCTTGCCGACCTGTAATCACAAAAACGGCAAGAAATCAAGGTATATTCTAATCCAACATCATCAATAAGAGCGGTGACAGAAAAGTAATCATCGGAGATCACTGAACCACCATTGAATCGGTCAAAGAGTCTTTATGAATCAATGATTTGTGTTGCTAGACATTTAATGATGGTTAATAAAGATAGATATTATGTTCAAATCAGCATGAGGGTAAAAAGTTTTGAATGAAGAAAATCAAACAAGAAAGGAAGGTAATAAATTTGCATTCAATGAAGGAATCGGAAAAGGAAAGAATTGAAGATAATAGAGGATTCTAGGACGAGGCGGCTAGGGTTTGAGGAAGAAGGGGAAATGAGGGGTAGTAGTCGTGTTTTGGTGTAATGAGTAGGGTAAAGCAGGTCTGAGGTGGGTTATGGGTAAATGGACCGGGTCAGGAAAGGTCAAGATATACTAGATCAGACTTAGAGCATTGGGCTTTACAAGCTTCGGTCCAGCAACAATTTTAATTAATTTAAATAAAAAATAATTACAAGTTAATTGTAAAATAGTCTTTATAATTAACATAAGAATAATTAATGATTTAAACAAATATTTAATCCTGTAAAAACAATGAGAATCCCCTAAAAAAACAATGAGAATACACGAATTTTCGTATGATGTAAGCATTAAAGCTTCATGGTTATTAGTGATAGATATAGCATGTAGCAAGACATTCAGGGGTATTTTTGGAAATTAATCCAACTAACATGAAACTGGGGCTCATATTTCAACATATACATATATAAATATACATATACGTATATATATATATATATATATATATATATATATATATATGCAACAAATCTTTATGTGTGTATGACATGTTTGCATATAGAGGCTTCGACAAGGACCTTGGGCATTAGTCAGACTAAGGATGTAAGGACTCTGAGGCCTTCAAGGCTTTCCCTAAATGAAGGTCAAGTTTCCACCCTTAGTTCCATTATTTTATGTGACACTAATATCCTTCCCGTGGTCCTATTCAAATCAACCTGTAGGAATACTCATTATGACACGGTTGGGAAACAACCACATTGCCATAGTTTTCTAAATACGCATCACCTCACCTATTAATACACATAAGAGAAGCCCACTAAGTTACGATCGCTACCATTTCATACTATTTGTTTAATTTTTTATTTTTTTTGGTTAAATGTAAAAATATATTAAACCAAGGTATGCAAGATACAAGAAGTTACATCCTAATCAAGGTAGGGACTAATCTAGATCCTAAACCATGTTGAGAAGAGGTTAGATTTGAAGATTCCAAGCAGCATAAGACCCCATAGGTTATATGCTACAGAAAACAACAGCCGCTAAACACTTAACAACACACAAAACCTGCAAAAAAAAAAGGGTCATATGAGAGCAAAACTCAAAGAGCTTATCCCAAGGGGTGTAGAGAAACAAAATGATCTCAAACATCCACCAACAAGAACCAAAATAGATATAAAAGCATGTACAAAACCCTAACATCATGGGGTAAAAGTGTACAGAGGAAATGCAACCTGCATTATATAGAAGAGGTGTATCTTTATACAATGCAGAACATCAGGAATTTCATAAGAATACCATCAAATCTCTTATTGTTCCTCATATACCAGATCCAATACACAACCACAGAAACAGAAGCAGATCTGGCCACATTTCCATGAGAAGTGCCCCTGCACTTCTGGTTGATCCATCTAACAGAACCAATGACAGTTTCCAGACATTTATTGATACCTAACCACAACCTAATCTTTCCCCAGACAATACAGGAGATAGGACATTGGAAAAACAGATGTGAAGCATATTCATTAACTAAACCACAAAGAGAACAAAGTTTATCATCAAAATGAAGCTTGTCAGAAGTAAGGAGGCAGTTCCTCATAGACATCCATAACAAAAAACAGTGTTTAGGAGTATCCCTAGGATTCCAAACTGACCTGCACCACCAAAATTTTGGACCATGATTCCTAAAGAAATCTTAAGCTAACCTAGGACAATGCTATACTATTTGTTTATTGATCCTTCTTGAGAGCATGTATGTTGAAATTTATGAAACTGATTCTAAATGTGTTAATATAATGCAGAACTCCCATTAACTAGAAAAGTAAACAAGTTGAGTTACAATGGGTATGTTGAGAGGTATTTATAGACGATACCCTGAACGGATATGACTGAGTTGGTTAAAACAAACTAATAGACTTAGTTGGCTAACATCTCAATTGATTAGTCGTCAAGCGTGAATTTGTTCTACTCGTCTAAAAATCTTCAAGGCCGAGTCTTTTCTACTCATTTGAAAATATTCACATCTGAATCTGTGTTACTTGTCTGAATATCTTCAAAGCTGAATCTAATTCAATCATCTGAATGACTTCATAGCTGAATATGTTCTACTCAGCTGAACTACTATCGGAAGTGTATGCACATCCTTTTACATACAACATTCATTTAACCATATTATATATTAACACCATCTCGAGTTTAGAGTGGTGAAGGAATCAGCTTTTACATCTTGCTTGCATACAACATTCCTTTATCCACTTGAACTTGGCTGAACGATTTTTGAGATTTCAATCTTTTCCGACAATTAGCAAAAAATTTGTGCATCCAAAGCCTTTGTCAAGATATTATCAAGTTTTTACTTTCTCTGTATTGACATATATTTCAACAAATCAAATTCACTTTGTCTCTGACCACATGGCAATCAATCTCATTGTGTTTGGTCCTCTAATGGAACACATGATTGTTGGCAATAAGGATGGAACTGGAACTGTCACAGAATAATACAAAAGGAATTTGAATTGGGACCTTCACATCTTGCACAATGTAATTCAACCACTGAATTTCACAAGTGGAGAGCTTCTGTCAAATGTGGTGTTTCTTGGCACTTCAAGAGATTGGAGCATTACCTAGGAAAAAAATATAGCCTGAGATGGAACTTCTAGGCTCAGGGAAACTTGCCCAATCACTATTAGTGTATCCATTTAAGGCAGATTATTCTCAACTGAAAATAAGATCCATTAACCTAGATTTCTTTTCAAAAACCTTTAGTGTCTGTGAGCTACTTTCATATGTTATTCTGTCAGTGTGTCTAGAAATTGACTTAGTTCCTGAACTGCAATGAAGATGTCAGGTCTGTTAAAAGTAAGATAAATCAGTTTTCCAACCTAGGATATGTATGCAATGATATCATCTAACACTGCCGAGTCTCCATGCTACAAATGTTTGTTTGGATTCTATTAGAGTTTTAGCACGTTTTGCACCTAGAAACTCATAGTATTGTAATAGATTTAATTTATATTTCCTCAAGGAGATGGAGATTCCAACAGGACATCTTGTAGCCTTAATAGCCAAAAAATATATGAGTGTGCCAAGATCCTTGGTGGTAAACTGCATGTGTAAATGATCTTTGACTTGTTCAATATTCATATAATATGGACCGGCTGCTATAAAATAATCTACACACACTAGTACGGAAATGAAAGACTAACCAGTTCCTCTTGTGAACAAGTTGTGGCCATTCTCTCACTGAATAAAACCATCACTCTTTAGGGATTCTGTCAATTTGCAGTTCCATTGTTTTATAACTTGTTTCATACCATTTAAAGACTTTGTCAATCTACAAACCTGATTGGGCTTGTCAGATGTGAAACCATGAAGTAGCTACATGTGTACTTCTTCATGTTAATCTCCATGCAAAAAAACAGTATTGACATCCATTTGATGAAGATGCCAGTTGTTGGCTGCTGCAACAAGTGTTCTAAAAGTCGGCCAAGTCGGCCGACTAGGCGCCGCCTAGGTGCTAGTCGGCCCTCCACTGACCCGAGTAGTCGGACCTGTCTGGGCGGGCTGGTCTCTAGTCTGTCCCTAGTTGGCCTCTAGGCGGGAAATTCGGGTTCAAGGCGGGATAGTCGGGCTCAACTCGGGCAACTCGGCCTAGGTGGTCTGTATTATGATTTTGTTTTTAAACTTGAGTGCTTGACTTTGAATGTGTTTATTTTAGACGTATCACATATGTTTTTATGTGTTTATTTTGGACGTATCACGTATGTTATGTTAGTACTTAGTATTTACAAGAGTAGTAGTATTATTGTTTTTGGGGGGGGGGATTTTAGTAGTATTTTGTTATTTTTGTTTTTGTCAATTCAATTATTTTCATTATTAATTAATAAAACTCAAAGCCGCCTAGGCCCCGACTAGTCCCCCGCCTAGCCGACTAGTCCCAACTCCCCACCCAGCCGCCCGACTAGCGCCTACCGACTTTTAGAATATTGGCTGCAACTACCCACAAAGTCCTGACTGTGGTAATCTTTACAATTGGGGAAAGGTCTATTGATAATCGATTCAAAAGGTTTTAGTTTACCCCTTTACTACTAGTCTAGCCTTGTACCTCTCTATTGAACAATCAGGGTAGTACATTATTTCTTACACCCACTTGTATCCAATAGTTTTCTTGCCAGGTGGCAGAGTAACAACATCCCATGTTTTGGTAGTCTGTACTAACTCAATCTCCTTCTGCATTGCCTCATTCCATTCATCATGCTTGATTTCCTGATTGTATGTTTTTGACTCAATGATTGCATCAATTGCACACACATGCATGGCATAATCAGTTGACGGTTTATCTAAAATCATAACTTGATTCAGCAGATGAAGAGACTGAACATCATTAATTGTTCCTTGATAAAAGATATGGTGGATTTCTAGTCCTTGTTGATCTTATTAGTGGAGCAGGTGAGGTGGTCCGAACAGCTACTGCTGGTTCTCATGTGGTCTTAGTTTGTTGATGTTCAACTTAATGATTACATTCAGCTGAATTTCCTTCTGCTGACTAAATTTCGGCAGAGTCACCGAGAATCACATCTAGAGCATCCTCTAACATAGGAAGTGTTAAAGGCATCTTTGTGGGACATCTAGCCTTACTTAAAACATGTTTAAACAAAGGAAAATAAGTCTCGGGAAACTGAGTCTTTCTAGCAACAAAAATATCTTTGTCGTCTAACAAGATAGATCCTTTAGAAGTTGTGGAGTTTCCAACACATACACATGTTCTACATCTAGAATCAAATTTAGATCTAAATTGTTGAAGAGTGCAACTAAAAACCAAACATCCAAACACTTTAAACACAGTGTAATCAGGTGTGGACCAAACCAACATTTGACGATGGCTGATTAAACTCAGCAGAGGAGTGGGGGTTTCATTTATGAGCTTGACAACATGCATCAAGCATTAGTCCTAATATTCTATTGGTAAATTGATATGGAATTTCAATCCTCGAGCCACATTGAGGAGTTGTTGATGTTATCTCTCAACATTGCCATTATGTTCAGGTGTGTTGACATAGCTGGTATGATGGATAATTCTGTTTTGTTGATAAAAGGATTCCATCCTAAACTCAGCTATATTATCATATCTTATAACATAGATGTGTTTATTCAACTGAGTGAGAAAAAATTTGAAGAAATATTTAACCAAATATGAGGTTTCGGATTTTTGCCCCATCAGGAAAATCCCAAGTAAACCTAAAGAAATCATCAACAACTATTTAAAGAAAGAATTGACCATTCACGGTAAATGATAAAAATTGGGTTATACAAATTTTATTTTTTATAAAAATAAAAAAGGCCTTCAAATATCCATATGCACAAAATCAAAAATAGAATTAATAGCAATGGTACTTAAAGGAAAAGGTTTTTTTTTTAAATTTTTCCATAGGACATACAATACACAAATCATGTTTACAACATTTAACTTCAAGAGTGTTAAAACATATGTGTGTAAACGTTGCTACCCAAGAAAGAACAAACACATAAGGAATTCAAACGTTAAAGATAATGGCAATGACAAAATAACAGAAACAAGAACAACTCAGAGTTTTTACGTGGTTCTGACGCTGTGCCGACTACTTCATGGACTGAAACAGATATATTTTATTATGCAGAGAAATTCAAAAAGATTCTCACACTTTAAATAGATTACATCAGTTGGTATTAATAAGCACAAATCCGTAATCTGACCGCCATTTGGTTCATGTCGGAATTGCCATAAATACCTCAGATGTGGACTCCGGCTCCAGCTGACTCCACTAGATGTAACTCAGCTCTAGATGTGTTACCTGATGTGTAACCAAGCAGACCAGATTGTAGAACCTAGTAGTTTTCAACAGCTCAGCAAACTTCTCTCCACTGACAGATGGACTCAGCTGACACTTCACTCAGTTGACTTCCAAAACTTGAATAATCTCGATCAGTAGACCATCATCCTTAGCTGATCCTAGATTTAATTCCACCAGATGGAGAGTTCAAGTTACCATTGACAACTAATCTCCACCTTGACTTCAACTCTCATTCAAACCAACCAGGTTTCTTAATTAAAATGTAGTGTACTAGATGTATTCTTCAATGCCAGAATGTAATGTACCAAGCTTTTCCATAGAATCCACTCCACTGATTTGCCATTAGCTGAGTATCCATACTTTAGATTATAAGCTCCTAATGTTCAGCAAGTCCAGACACCAGTGAAACTTTCTCCGCTTATCTGCTTTAGTAAGCATATAGGCAGGATTCTCCTTTGTACTGATCTTTGTTAGTTGAATCCTCTTCTTATTCTCTAGGAAATGATACCTCATATCTATATTCTTGGTCCTATCATGATGAACATGATCCTTAGCCAAACATAGTCCTCTCAAACTGTCACAATATATCTCAGCATGATCCTGATGTAGCCCATAATCACTAACTAACCAATTCAGCCAGATGCCCTCATTGGCTGCTTAAATAAGAGCCTTGATTCTGCCTCAATAGTTGATAAAGCTGCTATTGTCTGTATAGTAGCATTCGAGCTGACCACTGAATTCCCCAACGTGAAAACATAACCAGTCATTGATGTCCTACTATCCACATCACCTGCATAATCAGCATCACAGTACCTTGTCACCAGACCTTGAGTATCACCTCCATAAATGAGACCAACATCAGCAGTATCCCCAAGGTACCTGAATATCCTTTTCACATCTTTACAGTGTTACTTCCCAGATTGAGCAATAAACCTGCTGACAACACTGACTGCCTGAGCCAGATCATGCCAAGTGCAAACCATTGCATACATTAGACTGCCACCTCCACTAGCATAGGGAACTTTTGATATATAATCCTTCTCATCTATTGATTGTGAAGTATAAACAAATAAATGAACATTGGATGGCATATGAGTATCAATTGGTTTTGCAGTAGACATGCCAAACCTGGCCAAAACCTTATGCATGTAACTCTACTGAGACAAGAACAGCTTCATCTGACTCCTATCTCTAATGATCTCCATCCCCAAAATCTTCTTGACTGCACCCAGATCCTTCATTTCAAACTTAGAACGGAGAATGTCTTTCAGACTCTGCATATCGGACTTCTCCCTTGCAGCTATCAACATATCATCCACTTACAAAACAAGATAGATGTATGATCCATCCCTCAGCTGATTATGGTAAACAAAACAGTCATATAGAATTCTATTATTGTTGGTCCCCTGTAAAGGCTTTGGACAAGATTAAAGGGGCGTGAATAAAATTGTCACTTAAAAACATTTTCTCTTAACTAAACTGGTTCTTAAAACAGTACGGAGTTGAAATAACTGAGATAAGAAAAGGTTTGCTGAATTTTTCTTAAACTGAATTAAATGCAACGGAGTTAATTAATTAGCCTTAAGTTATGTTGTCCTTGTTTGAAATATGTTGAACTGAGTTTTGGTGAAACTTAGTTTTGTGCTAAATTTGAGTTCAATAAATTTGTATGCAAGAGTTCGATTGGTGAAGTAAAACTATAAAGTAATTAAACTGAATAAAGTAAATTTGCTGAAAGTAAATGCAGAAATCAAAACACAATTTTTTAGTGGCTCCAGGTGGTGTAATCCTGTCAGTCCACTCATCCCCTATGAAGTAGGAGAGAAATTTCCACTAGTTTTCTTGAGGCTACAACGGTTACAAAAAGCCCTAGTTGATTATCTTTGACTAATCCCTAGTTCAAAATCTAAACACTTGAACAACAGATAGTTTGTTCTCCTTGATTGCCTGAGAGCCTTCATTGATGAGGGCCAATTTGTCCCACATTCCTTTTGCAGTCTTGCAATCTTTGATCCACATGAACATGTTACTGTCCAGAGTCTTCATGATCATATCCTTAGCAACATAATCCAAATTTGCTTTTCTTCAGTCATCTTTTGTCCAATTCTTCTTTGGTTTTTCTATTTGATTACCTTGACCTGGAACTGATGTTTCCACATTCATCATCTTTATAGGACCATCATTGATTGCATCTAGCATCTCCTCATGAGTTCTTTGCATGATGAGACAACATTGTTATTTTATATTCCTCAAATATATATACATGAAACATGAAGATTCTATTTTAGCAAAAATATATATATATATATATATATATATATATATATATATATATATATATATATCACATATTAGAAAAACTACTTTGAAAATATGAGATCTTCTTGTTACTCAAATCGATCTGAACTTGTCTCGTTACTAGGAACACTACTTTGATACCAATTGTTGGTCCTGAGAGAAGGGTGAGTATATAGTCTGAGAGGGGGTAAATGACTATATATGAAGTTTAAAAACTTTTCTTGATGGAAACTTTTTGTGCTGTGGATTAAACCCTTCAAATTGATTCTTTTAAAGTAATTTAAACACCCACACAGATAAAGTAAATTGCAGAATGTAAATACAGAAAAGTAAATTTGCAGAAAAATTAAATAGACACAAGCTTATAGTGGTTCAGGGTGGTGTAATCCCTTAATCCACTCTTTCCCTATGATGATTGGAGGAATTCACTGTTATTTTTCACCATTACAATAGTATGATTGTCTTTGGCTATAAAAGCTTCACAATCTACAAGCTATCACTCCCTGACAACAAATGCTGCAATGATTAAGCTTCCACATAGCTTCTTGAGTGCAAAACTTTCAACAGCTATCACACAATATTTGCAATTTCTTCTCAAAAATCGAATTCAATTGCTGATCTGAAAGATCCTTAATGTTGATGTGAATTCAAGAATTCACACAGTTGATCAATCTCATATTTGATAAATCTTTTATGCTCTGTTTTTTTGAGATTGACATTTTCTAAATATAGCTTTGAAGATTAGAAAGAAGGCTTGAGAATTTGACAGAGTTTTGGCACTTGTAAAATTCAGAGATTATCTTGTTGTTCTTCCTTTCTGTCAACTCCTTCTATTTATAGCCGTAAATCCTTTGATTTTGAATTTCCGTCCGTGGGCTATTCAATATTGAGAATAATCCTTGATTTTTTCTTGATTTAATCCTCCTTGATTTCAGTGATCCGAATTTTGATCAAACGTTCATCACAAAATCCGTCCTTGATGGATTCTGCATTAAGTGCTTGATCTTCCACATTTTCCAAATTTCTGATTAAGAGTTAACAATTTACTTCTCTTAGCTGCTTCTCATTTACTTCACTCGCTAAGTAACAACTTCCCTTGACTGCTTCCTCAGTTACTCCACTGGTCAAGTGACTGTTTTACTTGGCTGCTTGATCTTTACTAAGATGTTGCTTCTATGTTGTTGTTTATCAGCCGATAGAAATTTACCTCACTGATCCTTTGTTTTGTATGAGATCAGTGTACACCATATTATTGATATTTAAGTTTCATCACTTGTATTATATTTTAGATTTACCCAGGGTCATCAAAAACATTCTTGGTTGTAAATCAGTCCAAAGGTCTTCACTTCAGTATGCTGGTGCCTTGGCAATCTTCACTCAGCTGGTCTCTTATCTTTACTGAGTTGGCCTACCAGACTAGTACAATGCTTGTTTGACTAAAATTATACAATTTTTCGGACTTCTAAGTAAAACCTATACATTCAATTCTAACTTTTTTCAGACTTGTTTTAACAGCTAGTATGACCATCATCAGAACTTTAAAATGTTCCTAAAAATTCTCCTTTTTTGATGATGCCAAAACCCTCATAAGCCTGAACATAAGTACAATATGAAAAATAAAATTGAACAAACAGGAAACCAACTTTATTATTCATCCATATAGGGAAAATTTTCAACAGAAGTAAAGAATTATTACAAACTACAGACTCTCATTGTACTTCTTGAATTTTGTAGTCTGGATTCCTTTGTTTGTCCAGTCAACTTCTGGAAATTTCCATTTCCAATACTCTCAAGTTATTGAGTGAGTCAAATTCACAAAGACTCTTCTGTTGAATAGAATATTGAAATCAGACTGTCTCGTGTGCATGTGGTTCCCCAAAGTGTTCTATCAGCCTTGCCTTTGCCACTGCAATGTGTGAATCTACCATTTTCAGATCCTTATACATTGTCCATTACGGATGGGATGTCAATATGGACATAGGTTTGAAAAGTCTAACCCTATTATTAAACTCCTCTTGTCCCTCATCTGTTAAATCACCTGGTCCTTGGGCTGTCCTGGGCACTTATTGACTTCATCTACCAGTAGGACCACTTCCTCTATTAGTGGAGCTAGATGCTCCTTCTGCTACTTTTCCTTGAGCGTCTGATGTTTCTCTGAGCTATATAATGTGTTTTCAGATCATTATACATTCTTTCTATATCAACCCTCAGCTCTTCATCATAAAGTCCTAACCAATTTGCCCATCCTTCATTTTGTGATTGATTAGGGTATAAAATGTCAGAAATTTGGAAAAATTATCTAACACACCTTACTACTTCCGTATCTCTTTCTTCTTTGTTTCTGAAAGTAGTATTGCTTCTTCTATAGTATGTACCACTAGAGTGTTTTTTAGTGTCACTAAACCTTGAGTGACTTTGACCACTGCCACTGCCTCTATTGGTTCTTGATCCTCTTGGATGTTGCACATATCCAAGAATTTGTTGGTTGCTTGATCTGTCTCTATCATCATCAGGTCTCCTAATTGGAAATGGCAAACCAATGCAAGGTTCATTCCTTGACCTTTCCCTTTCTTCCTGAATCTTCCTTTGCTGCTCATCAACTTGGGCTCTGATTCTTATCTCTCTATCTCTTGCTCTTATTTCCTCTTCAGTAAGATGGGGTCTGCTTCTTGATTCAGTCTTGTCACTTTCCCTCATTTTGGCAGCATCAAAGAGAAATTGCGACAGTATATTATTGAAAGTATCTGCTGATGAGATTAGACTATCCAATTTGGCTTTTATGAAATTGAATATATCATCATATACATGTATCTTGATTGTGACAGGGGCCAATTGCGTTCCAGTTGCTCTTCCCAATTCCATAATTTCGTCTGTGATATCCCTTTCCAACCCTATGCACCTGTTTGTGAGGTTGGTGTTCAACTGAGTTATAAGCTTTGTCTGATGTTTATCCACATTGCATATTTATGTACTCAGAAACAGCCTCAAATCTATTGCTCAAGGATGCACTCTCATCCTTCAGTGCTCTTTTCAGATTTCTCAAACGGAGAGCGTGTTGTTCCAACTCCCGGACTAAGAAATCCAGAGCAGATACAAAGATTCATCAGTAATGCCTGCTAAGTTTGTGTGTGAACTGGTCCGTGAGTCTGCTAGACTGGTACCAGCTGAGGTGGTGGTATGGGTGACAGTGCAGGGTGCACAATGACAGTTCCTCAGATGGCTGTGTTGGCTAAGTGAAATACTCTCGTACTACTTCATCAAGTACTTGGGTAGAAGAGAGGTTCAGAGTAGGGTTGTTTATCATTCCCCCTCGCTCTGTGTTGGGGGCTACCTTGCCTTGTGGAAGCAGCTGATCCAGAGTCTTGCACTAGTGTGGGATCAGCTACCTGCTCAGTAGTGTCAGCTAAGACTTGTGAAATGTCCTTAGCTGGTGCACTTTGTAGCTGTTTTTGTTATGCTGCTGTAGTTTGTTGCATAGACTCAAAAAGAGACAAGTTATCATCATCGATTGCTTCAGCTTCTCCACCATTTCCACCATCACCACCACCATCATTGTCACCATCATCATCTAGATCATCATCACCATCATCATCATCTTCTTCAAAATGCAGCATTCTTGCCTTAGCTGCTGCCACCATTTCCCAAAAGAGAGTGAAGGGGAATCCCATAGGATTTCTTCACCCAAAATATTCCAGGTTTCACCAAACCTTTCTCCACTCCTTTTACTTCAGCATCACGTTCACCTTGTATCTGCTCTCAGGTTCTAGTGAATATGTAAGTGGCCTAATCAAACTGTAAACCACCATAGATAATCTCCATTAATATGGTCATGACTTTTGTCATTGCATTCATGGATCTTAACTTTCCTTCATTGTTCTTTCCAATCAGCAAATTGAATTCATTGAAGGGTTTCTTGAGTGATGTACTCAAGCAATTGAGCTTCTTATTTTTTGGGGTTGCATTTAACCCAATCTCCAACTAGAATACATTTGTGTCTTGTTCAACCTACTCTACCTCTGTTGATCCAAGATTTGAGAGTTTGAGATGTTGGAAGCAACTTTGCTATTATCACCACATTTTTGCGATTCACAGTGGTGATAATCTTGTCTTCTTGCATCCTACCATCCTCAGTGATGGTTCCATGGACAATTCGGTATTTTTCCAGACGGAGATTTGGCTTTCATAGCAAATCTTAGTAATCGGTAGATTGAGAAAGGTCATCAACCATTGTTTTAAGGTGTAGCCGTCTCTTCCATGATTTACTGGAAAAAATCCCATATTTTAACCCTTGTGTCTGACTAAAATTATATCCACGTGTGTAATCTTCAATAATAAATGCTCTATAATTCTCTGATTTTCCACATACGTATATTATTTATTCAGTTCACACTTTCCTTAGCTTCTTACTCCACTGATGGTGTTGAGTAGTTGAGTATCTTGGCTACTTACTCAGCTGGTCAAGTGTCTAAGCTGGTTCTAGTTTACTGAGCTGCTTCAAAACAACTCTTCCTAAAAACAAGTTAAGTGGACTTCCCTGGTACCATTGACTGACATGCCAAGTGAGCTCGCCCAAAATGGAAAAGGTCCAGTCAGCTGGTGAAGTCACTCAGCCGGTTACTCTAGTTAGCTGCACACATTGGTGTCTCTGATGTTCCACTGGTGTCCATACCATACTTGTTTATCAGGTCTTTTGTGTATTTGGCTTGATTTATGAAAATGCCTTATTTCATCTACTTCACTTGTAATCCAAGGAAGTAGATGATTTCTCCTATCATACTAATTGGAAATTCGCTTTTCAGCAGCTTTGCAAACTTTTCACATAGTTTCTCATATTCTGATCCAAAAGTGAAATCATCCTTATATATTTGGACAAGTAAAGTACTTGATCCATCTTGTAACTTGGAAAGTGTCTTGTCCATGGTTCCATTGCTGAATCCATTGTTGATCAAGAACAGGGAAAGTGTCTCATACCAAGCTCCAGGTGCCTATTTGAGTCCATACAAGGCCTTATCTTCTTTTCCTTTGATTTGAAAACTTAGGGGTTGCTCCACAAATACTACTTCTTCAAGTTGTCCATTCAGGAATGCACTCTTGACATCCATCTAAGCTTATTCCAAGAAAGAATGGTGTACATTGATCTAGACTATAGATCCAATAGAAGGGCTGAATGGACAACTTGAAGAAGGCTCGATCCTTAGTTTTTACAAGTACGTTGATCCTTAGTTTTGTGTGAGATCAGTGTACACCATATTATTGAGAATTGAGTTTCATCACTTGTATTATATCGACTTACCCAAGGTCACCAAAGACATATTTGGTTGTAAGTCAGTCCAAAGGTCTTCACTCCATTGTGCCGGTGCCTTGGCAATCTTTACTCAGCTGGTCTCCTGTCTTTACTGAGCTAGCCTACCATACTATTGCAGTGCTTGTCTGACTGAACTTATACAATTTGTCAGACTTTTAAGTAAAACCTATACATTCAGTTCTAACTTATTTCAGGCTTGTTTTAACGGCTAGTATGGACATCGTCAAAACTATAAAATGTTCCTAACAACATTCATTATTGAGTTTGTCCTCTCAACATTGAGTCTTCAATCCTGTAAATGACCTACTGAGTATGTTCCCTCAGCGAATCATTTTTAGATATCATTTTCAGTTCCTAGACTCCACTAAAACCTGTCTATTACAATGCTTGTCTGATATAACCTATAGAATAATCAGACTCTAATAAATCCTATACATTCAGTTCTATACATCTTCTAGCTTTCACTATATGAACTAGTTTTAGCACTGCATCTATTGGGTTAAAACAAATAATCAAACAATAATAGATGAATCAACATCAAAACTCAATTTTATTTCTATTAATATCCCCATTTTTTATGATGCCAAAACCTTCCTTAAAATAAAATCTTAAAGATAAAAACAAAACAAAAACTTGATTTTCATTAAGTTCAAAAACTCTGTTGATTACCAGATACGTCTTTTCGAAGCTGGCTCTTAGTTTTAAGCTAATTCTAAGCATTTTACAAAGAGTCTATATTTATCGTAAAGTATGTACTCTTCTTCTTTAGCTTGGTCTTCTTTTGAAAAGGTCTTGTGATAATCCACTTGACTGAATCCTTTCCATCTTCTCCATTGCAAAAGTTTTGGTAAATCATTGTTGTCTCTGTTAAAGATCTCAAACTCTTTTATGTCAATCTTCATCTGTTGATTTTTTCCTTTACAACGAGTTTTTCTTGAATTCTTCTTTCCTTTCTATATTCCTTCATCTTCTGGTCATATAACTTGCCTGGAAAAAATATCCACAATGACACTTCATAGGTCTTGTACTTATATCTGAACTTCACATGATGATAGTCAGCTACGAACTCATACCATAACTGTCTGGTTAAAGTTAGCATGCCGTCTTCAGGTACTTTAAACTTCCTGATAAGATCTTCATCACTTAGTTCATTTGATTCTTTCGTGATCTGTGTACTTGGTTGTAATCTGAGTTTCTCTTCCTCGAGTTTTTCAATTTCAACTTTGAGTTGCTTCTTTTCATCTTCTTCTTCCCCCTTTTTGGCATCAGTAAGCTGGACAAGTTAGTCATGTGTCAGCTTTTGTTCATTTGTTATACCTTGTTGAAAAGAGAAAAGTTCTTTTTACCTGTGTTTCTAAGCCAAAAATCCTCTGATCTGGATGCCACCGAAATTGTGAGAGTATCTCCCTATCTTCAGTTGTTGAAACTTTAAGTTTGTTTTTCAGTTTCCCACTTTAATTGCTGAATCTGTAGAAACTTGAGTTATCTTCATTGAATGACTATTCATAGTTTCATCTGATTTCTTCCTGTAGTCAAAATAACTTGACATTTGATTTCTTCCATTGGATCATCTTCTACTTTGATAGTAGATTGATCTTGAGGATCTAATATCATCAATGCTTTGCCAATATCATCAGTTTTCTCTTGAATGTCAACTATCTGTGACCCGGCTGGCAATTCATCTGGTTATTAAAACTGACTTTCCTTTAGTGTCAGTTTTACCTTCAGTTTTCTCTTCTAAGGTGAATATGAATTTATCTTGTTCAGTTTGACCATGTAACTGAATTGTCTTTGCCAGTTTCTTGGTTTCATCATCATCCTTGTCTACATCATCTTTCTTCTCATGATCTAATGATTCAATGGACTTTTTCTTCTTTGCTTCCTTCTCATGTAAATGTTTATAGCACATGGTCAAGAATTTATCCATGGGAAATAATTCATACAAGATTTGTACTCAGAACTGATCAAGAAACCATTGTTCTTCCAATCTCAATTCTTCTTTGAGTGGTTCTTGGTTGCTGATTGTATTAAGTTTCATCTTCATTAACCTTAAGATCCTTTCAGGTGAAACTTCCTCTTCTTGTTGATGAAACACTGTCTCAGTTTCCATTGGTACAATATTAGCAATCTGAGTTTGAACTTCGGTAGTTACTAGTATTACGATATCAGTTTTACTAGTTTTCAGCTCTGGTTCCCCCTTAGATGTTGCTCTTTTTTCAAGGGAATTTGAAAACAACTTCCCTTCCAACTATCATCTGGCTTCTGAATCTGTTTTACATTTAGTTCTACTCTAAGCTATTTGTTAAGAAACTGTCTTCTTGTCTTTCTTTGACAGTACTTCAGGTGCTTTGTACATGTGTCAGCTGCAATTTTCTCAGTTGTGCCCTATTTTCCGTCATCTTCAGCCTTCTTTCCACGCTTAAGTACCTCTAAATAGCGATGAATGAATAAACTGAATGACTTCTTCAAATGAAGTGTTCCTTCCTTTTTGGTGCCTTCTTTCTTGGCTTTGTTGACCCTACCAAATTCTTCATTGTATTGCTTTTTCATCTGGTTAAAGACATAACCAGGCCAGTTGAATTCGAGATGTTCCCAGATGATGTTCATCAAATCTGTCTTATCATTTGATAAATAGTCTAACCTTTGAAATTGTCCAATTACATTTCTTGTCACTCATTTGCTTAATAGGGAAAATTCTAGTTTCAACGTCTGCATACTTAAGTAAATGTGTGATGGCTTCTCGGTTGAAGAAATTTGTATAAAAAATTCTTCTCATTTTAAAGGAAAACTGGTAACTCGATTGATCTATTTGTAGTCTTCTGAAGATTGAAAATTATTTGAATAACTTCTGTGATGATATTGACTTTTTCACCATAAACTGTTGTTGAGAGTAATTGTCTTTCTACCTTCAGATTCTCCAAAAATTGTATTATTGCTTCAAAATTCAAGTCTTACTCCAATTTGTTGTCGAGTAGGTCTTCCAATCCTTGAATTTTGCGAATCTTTTCACCAATATGGCTTGCTAGAAGAGTTTCTTTACATCCATTCTCATACTCTTCTAGTGAGAAAGCAATTGCTCTGTCACTGAATCTTGCCTCCTTTGAAGATAATTTTTGTGCGGCCATTTCTTCAGAAATTCTTTAGAGGTAATTTTGAAGGCTCGGATTGAAAACTTAGTGGGTAGAAAGGTTTTATCCTTTGGATAAACCACGATCCTTTTAAAGATTTGGTTTGGTACCATTCGAACTTCCATTCTGAATATTTGTGTATCCAATGCATGTACTATTTGTCCTTATCCGTGTACACACATAACAACTTTTCTGAAAATTACGGCGGTGATTAATGTGATGTAACTGTAGTGGTATAAATACACTTAAACAATTGACTAACATTGACCTCCAATAATGCAAAAACTGATCTTCAGTTGTTAGTCTATCTTCACCTTGATTAAATGTCAGTTCTTCCAAATATCAGTTGTCAGTTTTTCGTACTTGCAATGAGATTGTTGATACCAATGACAAACCTGTCAAGTGAGCTCACCCAACAAGACAAAGCTCAATCCTCTTGTTGGATATCAGTTGATTAACTGACCTTGATTTTTCACAATTCAGTGTTTAGAAAATCTTTTTCAGCTAATGGCTTGGTAAAAATATCTACCAGATGATCTTTAGTTGATATATAAAGTACTGTTACATCCTTTTTCTCCACGTGATATCTTATAAAGTGATGTCTAACATCAATGTGCTTTGTTCTTGAGTGCGATACTAGATTTTCAGTTATTGCAATTGCACTTGAGTTGTCACACATAATGGTAATTTCACTTTCTTCAATCCCATAATCTCTAAGCTGTTGTCTATGACATAAAACTTGTGCACAGCAACTTCCAACTGCAATGTATTCAACTTCATCTATTGAAGTTGAAATTGAGTTTTCCTTCTTGCTAATCCAAGACACTAGTTCATTTCCGAGTAATTGACAAGTGCTTGGGGCACTCATTCTGTCTATTTTGCATCCTGCATAGTCAGAATCTGAATATGAAATCAGTTTGAATTCTCCATCTTGTGAATACCATACTCCAACTCCAATGCTTTCTCTTAGATACTTCAGAATTCTTTTAACAGCTGCTAGGTGACTTTCCTTAGGTCTTTTCTGGAACGTAGCACAAACTCTAACTACAAATGATATGTCAGGTCTACTTGCTTTTAAGTAGAGTAAGCTTCTAGTCATTCTTCTGTAGAGTGTCTGATCAACATCTTTGCCTTCTCTGTCTTCATCTAGTCTGATGCCAATTCCCATGGGGGTACCGATTCCTGTACTATTTTCCATACCAAAGTTCTTTAACAAATCTCTGGTGTACTTGGTTTGGTGTATGAAAATTCCATCTTTCATATGTTTGACTTGAAGTCCAAAAAAAAAATTTAGCTCTCCTATCATACTCATCTGAAATTGGCTCTTAATTAGGTTGGCAAACTTTTCACACATCAGCTCATTTTCTTATACGAAAATAATGTCATCAACATATATTTGTAAAAGTAAGGTCTTGTCACCATCTGTGATTCTGAAGAGAGTCATTTCATTGGCTTATTTTTTAAAACCATTGTTCACCAAAAACTAAGACACTGTCTCATACCATGCTCTAGGTTCTTGCTTTACTCCATACCAAGATTTCTTCAATCTTTAAACTTTGTCTTCTTGACTCTTGAATTCGAATCCTGGAGCAAGTTGTACATAGACTTCTTCCTCTAGTCATCCATTCAGAAAAGCACTCTTCACATCCATTCAAAGACTTTGAACTTCTTGTAAGCTTCATAGGCAAGAAAGAGTCTGATTGCCTCCAATCATGCTAAAGGAATGGTGTAATCTGATTCTTTGATGATGTGTATAAGGAATGGTGTAATCTGATTCAGTCACACAAAATCAGATAAATAGAGTACTGAACTTTTGAAGCAGAGTAAAAACTCAGTTAAGGCTCTAAGTCAGTTAACAAACTGAAAACTGACACACTCAGTATAAAACTGAATAAGACACTCTATTTTATAGTCATCCATCCAAGTAACTGAAAGTACATTTGACGTTATAAATCAAGGATGTCTATTGGATGAAGAACTGACATGTCAGAACGGTCACTAACACCCGACATCTAAAAATATAGACGTTGATACAATTCAAATTCAAGCAAGATGAACGTTGGACCTCATACTATAAATAGAGGACTTGGCATCAAGGATCAAACACGCAAATTAACAAGATTACATTTTTTGTGCACAAGCCTAGTTCATTCGAATTGCTTTCAATATCTGTGCTCAACAAGATCATATCTAGATTTCTTCAAGTGTTCAAGCTACATCAATTATATCCAGTTTTCGACACTTTGAAGAACCACAAGCAAGAATCAATTTATTGATTCTCAGCCCAACTTTGATTCTTAAATCAAAGGTTTTAGATTGTGAAGCAATCCGGTCAAGGAGTTGCCAAGGACAATTGTGTAATTGGCAGTTGGGTAGACTGTGTTTGTGGTGGTAGCTGTTGAAGAGGCAATACAACCCTCTAAGGAGCAGTGCTTCAAGCAATTGAAGAGCAGCAATCCAACCTGTTCTTTAGTTGTTTAGATAGTGACACTAGGGATTAGTCAATGACTATCATTTAGGACTTTTTGTAACAGCGTACCTCAAGGAGTTCTAGTGGAATTTTCCTCCTACATCACTGGGGAAGAGTGGACTGACATGATTACACCACCTGGAACCACTCTAATTCTTGCTCTAGTTACTTTACGCATTTATATTCAGTCATTTACTTATACAGCATTTATTATTGTTTATTCAGCATACTGAAACTAATTGTTACAAGTATACACAGTTCACAAACTAACATTCACCAGAATTTAGTTTTGCATACTCAGCTTTTTCTTATAGAATCAACAAGATCCAGATTGTTGGATATATTTTAAGTTTAAATGATTAATGCCAGACTAGCTGTTATAGAGCAAAGGCAAAAAGATGTCTAGATCAAATGTATAGGTTTATTAAGGTTTGATCTTTGTATAGGTTTGATCAAGCAAGCACTGTAATTAGGTCAGATGACTGTATCAACAGACCTGTCTAGATCAGTAAGGTAACTAGGTTAGTAGAGTGTCTAGGAACCTGCTGAAGACTGAAAGCTGAGGGTACAAACTCAGTTATTGAAGGCTAAGGGATCAAACTTAGTATTTAAAGTCAAGGATATGGAATCAGAATTTAGGGAAGTCTGTGAAGACCTAAACTGATTACATACACCTTGTGTACAAGGTCTAAGTTCCATATATTAAGTGGTGAACTTGTAATCTTAGTGATACACAGGAAAGTGTTCATGGTCTACTGTCCCGGTTTGTTGATGATGTCAATAAGGGGGAAGAGGGCCTTACAGCAGAAGAAAAGGATGCTGCAAGGATCTTTGCAAAGAAGAAATGTGAGGATTAGATATTAGGAAACCTACACCTGGCAGGATTCAGATGACTGATGACCTCCTGAAGGAATACAAGAAGCTATGTTATGGAAAGAAGAGACCCTATCATGACATGTGATTTCAGGAAGGACTCAACTCCTTTTTGGGATTAAAATTTTGGGAAATAAGGGTCAAGGCACTGAGAGCTTCTAGTAGAGGTGGAAGAGGAGGCAGAGGTGGAAGAGGTCAAAGACTGGGAGCTCAGTCAACAAGGGATTCACTTGAAGAATTTAAACATTTCTACATGGGACAGGGCTTCAGTGTTCATGCTATAAGCTTAGCCCTACCAGAAGCATGGAAATGGTGGAAACAACTACATACTTGGGTTAATTTCTCTACAACAGAAAATCAGTGGATGCAAGATATCATAAGGGAAATCAAGGAGTTTCAAGAGAAACAAGAGCAGGATAGAAACAGAAACTAGATCAGCACATATATATTGCCTAATTCACTTTGCTGATTCTAGTTTGTAATAATGGTGAACAAATATGATTTTAATGAAAGATGACTGAATTTGTTTTGTTTGTGTTCTTTTATCGTTTTGCTTTGCTGTAAGGAGGGTATTGGCATCATCACTAAAATGGGGGAAATTGTGGAACATATTTTAAGTTTTAATGATGAGTGCCAGACTAGCTGTTATAGAGCAAAGGCAAAAAGATGTCTAGATCAAAGGTATAGGTTTATTAGAGTTTGATCTTTGTATATGTTTGATCAAACAAGCACTGTAATTAGGTCAGCTGACTGTATCAGCAGACTTGTCTAGATCAGTAAGGTAACTAGGTCAGTAGAGTGTCTAGGAACCTGCTGAAGACTGAAGGCTGAGGGTGCAAACTGAGTTATTGAAGGCTAAGGGATCAAACTTAGTATTTAAAGTCAATGATATGGAATCAGAATTAAGGGAAGTCTGTGATGACCTAAACTAATTACATATACCTTGTGTACAAGGTCTAAGTTCCATGTGTTAAGTGGTGATTGGAACTTAGTTATGTTCAAAATGGTGTACTCTAACTTCCCAATAAAAAGTTTGATGAGAAGAAGTCAGCTGATGTGTTATTAAGACACATCAGACTTAAACCTGCTGAAAGATGTGTACATCAGCAGGCTGTTATACTTCAGACATTTGCTGAGTATATTTCTCGATTTAATCAAGGATTACATTGGAAGATTACAAGGATACTGATGGATTACAAGGCTTGATTTTGTCAACAAATCAATGGTCAAGATAAAAGGAACGTTGGAAAGATTCAGAGGATAATCCAATGGACACAAGTCAAAGGGTGGACAGACTGAAAACTAACAAAAAGCAAACTGACAGTGTCAGTACTAAGAACAAAGAGAAAAGGCAAGTCAAGATGGAGACAAATATGAAATGGCTATGTTTGAAATTCAAACATAAGTCACGGGATTCTCACCTATAAATAAAAGACTCCTGATTCAGATACAATTGATGAAAAACAAATAATCTACCAAAAAAAAGGCTACCAAGTTTTTTATCAAGAAAATCACCCTGCTGACTTACATAGATCTTTAACTTACTGATCAAGAAATATCTTCAAGTGTAACCTGCTATCAAGTTACATCAAGTATACACACTTGAAGACATCAATCTACTGATCATTTCATCCTGATCAAGCTGCTGACAGCGGAATCATTTACTTGATTCAAACTTTCTCTTACAAGAAGCCTGCTGAAGACAGAGAAACAATTAGGTGTCAAGAACTGTTGTTTGTGGTGGAGCTGGTGAAGAGGCAATCCTACCCTTCAAAGACCTGTGGAATACTTTGGAGTAGCAATCCTACATGTTTTAAGTGTTCAGTTTGTGAAGCCATAGTTATTGGTGAAGGACGGACAGCTTAGGGATTTTAGTAACTGCTACCTCAAATATGTCTAGTGAATTTCCTCCAACATCACAGGAGAAGAGTGGACTGACAGGATTACACCACTTGGAACCACTATAAAATTTGCCTACTTACTTTCTGCATTTAGTATACTGATCACATCAACTTACTGAAACTAGCAACTAAATCACATCAACTTATTGTTGTGCTTGTGATACTTTGAAAACTTTTTTAAGTTTTTTATTTTCAAAGCTTTGCATCATGGATAACAACCAGTATGCTAGGACTATGTTGATGTTTTCCTTAGATCATTTTGATGAGTATAAACGTCGTATGCAGGCTTATCTAGCTGCAAGACATGATGATATGATGGATGTGCTGACTGATGAACCACTAAAGATCCCAAAGGCCATAACTGTAGGCAGTGAAACTCAGTATGTTCCAAAGCCAAAAAGAGAGTGGGGTGCTGAAGATAGAAAAAGGGCAAACCTCAACAATATTGCTATTGATATCATATACATAACCTTGGATAGCAATATGTACATGAAAGTGAAGGATTGCAAAACTGCAAAGGAACATTTGGAAAAATTACAACTTATCAGTGAAGGCACTGATGCTATAAAGAAAAACAAAGTCAGTGTAGCCAAAAGAAAGTTCCAAGATTTCAAAAGGAAATCAAATGAAGCCATTGAGAAAATGGAGTCAAGACTGAATGCGATCATGGATGAACTCACCCTGATGAATGTAATCTATACAAAAGAAGAGATTAATACAAGAATCTTAGAAGCCCTACCTGCAAAGGAGGTTTGGGAGATGAAGGTTACTGCCACAGAAGAATCCAGGAGTCTATATGAAGAAGACACCTTCAAATTGTTTTCGGATCTCAAAGCATATGAATTCAGTATCAAAATTGTTCCTGAGACTGAAAAGGAAGAACCAAAGACTACTGCAATGGCTGCTGCACATAAAGAAGAATCATCAGGTGGTCAAGATGATCTACTGGATGAGATGCAAGAACAAGTTGCCCTACTGAGCAAGAAGATCGGAATGATGAAAATAGGAACGGGTTCTCCAAGAAATTTCACAAAGAAATCAAGTGAAAAAAAGAAAGAAGAATCCAAGAAAGATATGATTATTTGTGTTTTCATTGCAAGAAACCTTGGACACTACAAACCTGACTGTCCTGATTTAAAACATAAAAAGGGACCTGATTTTCTGGGCTTCAACTGCAAGAAACCTAGACATTTCAGACCTAATTGTCCAGACCTACTGAAGAACAAGAATCGGAAAAGAAGATCTGGCAAGAAAGCAATGGTTGCTGATGATGAATCAGGCTATGAAGTTGAATCAGAAAAAGGAAATGAGTCTGATGATACTGCACTTGTTGCTGATATGGATGATTATGCATTGATGGCAAATATGGATCAGACTGAGGAGGTATACAACTCTGTATCTATAAATACACCTGCTGAAAGTGATTGTGAATCTACTTGTGGTTCAAATCCTAAAAATTATGGCAATGAAGAAACTTTGGATGCCATCCTTAATCAACTGAGGAAAATACAATCTGGTTATGATATTGTGAAGGCTGAGAAAGAAGTTCTTCAAGCAGAAATTGAAAGTTTAAAAGCTGAATTAAGAACTCTCAAAGGAAAGGAAAAAGATTATGAACAGAATGAACATAAGCCTGCTATACATTCACTAGCTGCTGAATCTGCTGAACAATCTAGTTCCACCACTGAATTCAAATCTGGAAAGCATTATGGTGATAGAACATGCCTTGGATTTGGAACACAACAATCTACTAAGGGTGGATCCTGTAAGGTTACTGAACCAAGTACCAGAATTAGTCCTAAGTTTGTGCCTGCACAAGATCCAACTCCCAAAAAGGTTGCTGAGGTAGTAAAGCCTACTGAGAAGGCTTTAAAAAAGCAAAATCAGAAGTCAAAAAGGTCAACAGTACCTAACAAAAAGGGTAAATCCAAAAGTAGGACTGCTGGACCTTAGACCTCCATCGATAGTGAGACTGGCCGCTTTCGATCTATTTGGACCACAAAAGGGCAAAAATCTGAAATATTCCATGGATAAGAATCCTAAACCTAAAAATGTTAATCATACTAGGGATACTTATCTTAGGGGGAAAGGTAGATTGTTCCCTACTGATGATGATTGGAATATTCGTACCCCTACTGCTAGAAACAATAGTCATCACCATATTGCTAGGGTAAAACCTAAGTAATGGAATCAGAACAGGACTCAGCACAGGACTTATTCAAGACCTCAGCAGGGACCTCAGCAGACTCCACATTACAGGGCTGCTCCTAACAGACAGCAAACTCGTGGTTATGCTAGTGCTTCTAACAATAGAAATCACTTCAAACAGCATTATGTACCAAAAGGCCAGAAAGCATATGTGAATCCTACACAACCAAATGTTAGACTTTGTGGAAATGTAAGATACATATATGAACAAAAGTGTAATGCTTTTCAAAGAAGACCTTATGGAAATTTGCCAAGGGTCATGCTTACCACTGACCACTATGGACCCAAACAGTTTTGGATACCTAAAACACATTAACTTTGTTTTGTAGGGTGTCTGGTACTTTGATAGTGGATGTTCCAGACATATGACAAAGAATAAGCACTGTTTGACAAATTATGTGGCAAATGATGGTCCAAGAGTCAACTTTGGCAACAAGAACATACCAGGATACACAAGAGGATATGGAACACTGGTGAGGAATGGATAAACTATCCGGAATGTTGCATTTGTGGAAGGACTAGACTACAACCTACTGAGCACTGGACAGTGCGGTAACATGGGTTATAAGGTCACTTTTGACAAAGGCAACTGTATTGTCATTAGTGAAAGAGGTGAACAAGTTGTGCTGGCTGGTAGAAGACAACAAAACATGTATATTGTGGATTGGTCTACTGTTGTTCCAGAAACATGCCTGATTGTGCATAATAAGTCAAAACTGAATTGGTTGTGGCATAAGAAGTTGAATCATCTTAACTTTGATGATATCAATCAATTGGTGAAAAAGAAGTTGGTGATTGGTTTGCCTGAGATCACATTCAAAAAGGATGCTATATGTGATGCTTGTCAGCAAGGTAAACAAGCAAAGTCAAGCTTCAAGTCAAAGACTAAACAATCAAAAAAAAGTGTTTTGGAGCTGATGCACATGGATTTATTTGGACCAGTAACACCAACAAGTGTAACCGGAAAGAAGTACACTCTAGTAGTTGTGGATGATTATTCAAGATACACTTGGGTAGTATTCATGAACAAGAAAAGTGAAACAGACAAGGGTATAGAGTTTCTCAATAAAGTCATAAGAGAATATTGTGAACAAAATGGTGAGCTGCATCAATTAGCAGCTACTGGTACACCTCAGCAAAATGGGGTTTCTGAGAGAAGAAACATGACTTTGAAAGAAGCAGGGAGGACTATGATTTGTGAAGCATTACTACGAAGATATTCTTATTTGAAGCAATCAATACGACAAGATGCTACACACAAAATAGGACCTCAGTGAACAAGAAGCTGCTAAAGACACCTTATGAAATATTGAATGGAAGAAAACCAAATATATCTTATTTCCATCCATTTGGAAGCAAGTGTTTTATTTTGAATCATAAGGAGCAATTGAAGACATTCCAACCAAAATCAGATGAAGGAATCTTTTTGGGATATTCTTCTGTCAGCAAGGCATTCATGGTACTGAATAAAATGACATTGAAACATGAAGAATCAATACATGTTGTATTTGATGAATCAAAATTCACTAGAATGGAAGATGAAGTTTCCGAACATGTTGAAAATTTCCAAGTCACTGATCCAGAATGTGTTGATGTTTTGGAAAGGATAAATGACTTAAAAGTTTCTAACTCTGCCCCTGCTGAAGAACCTGCTGGTAACACTACTGATGCAACAACTGAAGCAGTTCAAGGATCTACTGAACCCCCTACTGAAGCAACAACAGAGCCTACTGAAGATGAAGCTCCTGTATATCAAACAAATCATGATTTACAATGGTTGAAGGAACACCCTGCTGAACAAGTTATTGGTAACATACAGCAAGGTGTAAGGACTAGAATACAATTGAAAGCTATGTTTACTTGTTTTCTATATCAAATAGAGCCTAAAGTTGTTGAAGAAGCAATATCTGATCCAGATTGGATAATTGCTATGCAAGAAGAATTAAATGAATTTAAAAGAAATCAAGTTTGGACACCAGTGGAAAGGCCTAGTCATGCAAATATAATTAGAACTAAATGAGTATACAGAAACAAATTGGATGAATCTGGCACCTTTGTAAGGAATAAGGCCAGACTAGTGGCAAAAGGCTATTCTCAAGCTGAAGAAATAGATTTTGATGAGACACATGCCCCAATTGCATGATTGGAGGCCATAAGATTATTCTTGGCACATGCTGCTTATAAAAACTTCAAAGTATACCAGTGTGATGTTAAAAGTGCATTCTTAAATGGCATTCTGGAAAAAGAGGTTTATGTTCAGCAACCTCCTGGTTTTGAAGTTAAAGATCAAGAAGACAAAGTGTACAGACTCAACAAGGCACTTTATGGTTTAAAACAAGCACCAAGAGCATGGTATGAAACCCTATCTCAATCCTTGGTGGACAATGGTTTTACCAAAGGCACCATTGACAAGACTCTTTTCAGAATCAATGAAGGGGACAACACCCTGCTGGTACAGATTTATGTTGATGACATAATTTTTGGTTCTGAAAATGAATTACTATGTGAAAATTTTGCTAATCTCAAGAAAAGCATGTTCCAAATGAGTATGATGGGACAGATGAACTACTTTTGGGATTACAAGTCAAACAAATGAAAGATGGAATCTTCAATAATCAAACTAAATATAACAAGGAGTTGCTGAAGAAGTTTGGCACGGAAAATAGCACCATGGTATCAACTCCTATGAGTACTAACATCGGATTGGATGAAGATAAAGAAGGCAAAGATGTTGATAAGACTTTATACAGAAAGATGATAGGCGGTTTCCTTTACCTCACTGCCAGCAGACCTGATATATCCTTTGCTGTAGGTGTTTGTGCAAGATTTCAATCAAAACCAAAGGAAAGTCACTTAGCTGCAGTCAAAAGGATTCTCAAGTATCTAAAAGAGACTTTGGGAGTAGGGATATGGTATTCAAAAGATGAAGTTTCAAAGTTATATCCTACTCAGATTCTGATTATGCTGGATGCAAGATTGATAGAAAAAGCACCACAGGAACCTGTCAGTTGATGGAAAAAAGAATGGTTTCCTGGTTCAGTAAGAAACATTATTCAATATCAACTTCCACTGTTGAAGCAGAATATATTGCTGCTGGAAGCTGCTATGCACAAATACATTGGCTAAGACAACAATTAAGGGATTATAGAATTGAAGAAAGAGAAATTCCTATAATGTGTGACAACACAAGTGCAATTGCAAACAATGAAAATCCTATTTTGCACTCAAGAACCAAGCACATTGATGTGAGACATCATTTTATAAGAGTTCATGTTGAGAAGAAAGATGTGGTAGTTCTTTACATCCCTACTGAAGATCAACTTGCTGATATAATTACAAAACCATTGGATAGTGAAAGATTTGCTAAGTTAAGAACAGAACTTGGCATCATAAAAGTTGACTGAAGCATTAATGATCAGCAGAGTACTGGAATTCACCAAGGGGAGTAGTCTAGGCCCTGTTGGGTGAGCTCACATGGCAGACTAGTCATTGGTATCAACAATTCCATGTAATTAAATAAGTTTGGACAATTGAGGAAATGAAGTTCAAGGGGATTGGTCTTTGTCCTATTGGGTGAGCTCACTTGACAGATCAGTCATTGGTGTTAAACTTCATCTTGTATTATCAATTGGACAAAACTAGAGTGTTTAAAGATCAGCAGAGTAATTTGTCAGGAGGCTGCTGAGCCATCTTTGTCAACAGGCTGCTGACCCAACTCTACTGAAGATCAAGTCTGCTGGAGTATACGTTTCAAGACAGTCAAACTTAAATGAAAGTCAACAGTAATTGGATATTATTCTTATCTTTTATAACTGCGGTTACACTATCCAGCGGTTTCAACTCTTTATGGGAACAGTTAGTGGGACACGTGGCAACATCACATTTATTCCAACTTTAATTGTGGTTAAATGCTACAGTACGTGTACAGTACTTTCCTGACAGTTATTACCCACTATCTTTCCTTATATACAGACATATATACAAAGAAGATACTTACAAGTTCAGATTGATTTTCTCTGAGAATATACAGTGTGAACACAGATTTGCAAGCTTTATTCTTCATCTTTTTTCAAATATCTTCAATGGCGGATAAAGGATATGTTCATATCGGAACAAGCCAAAGTGTTAGAGGCTTTGTTACTGATGCTCACAAGAGAGAATTAGCCATCAACATTGTTAGAAGAATAAGGAGATATGAAGGACTGGAGGATGTTCTAAATCTGAGATTAGATAGCATCTCATACACCAATGTTGTTAATTTCTGGAAGAACATAGTGATAAAGGATGATACAGAGGCATTTAGTTCCACTTTAAATGCCCAGCAGATTGAAATAACATCAAATCTACTGAGGGAAGTATTCGGATTTGGACCTGGAAATGGTGCTCCTACAAATCCTGAATCTATGCAGCTTGCAAGACTGGACTTTGTTGATTCAATAAAGACAAACAAGTCCATACCATCAATACTAATTATCAATGTGAAGGATATCAGATTGGAGTACAATCAACTGAGCAAGATAATTGCCAAGAACATTTTTGGATTTAGTGGAAGTCTTGATACTCTCTCTGGACCAAAGATTGACATGCTGATAATCATATGCAAAAGTATGAGATTTGAATGGGTAGGATTCTTTATTCAGTACATGAAGAAGGTAGAGACTGAGGATAGAGATGGAACAAGGAAGTCAAAAACAAAACCATGGGTTTGACGATACGGGCCCTGCTGACTCACTTGAAGATTGCTGATGTTGCGCCTACAAAGATCAACAAGTCTAAATATAAGCCAGAAATAAATGATCATATTCCTGGTTTGGATGATGATGATGATGATGAGGCAACTAAAAGTGATAATGATGGAGATGACAATGATGGTGGTGGGCAGGCTAAACAAATCACACAACCTGCTGAACCAAAGAAGACTGAACAGAAAAGAAAAGCTGCTGATACAAGAAAGAACACCGAGCTTTTAAAGCCTAAGAAGACAATGCAGCAATTAATAGACACTGCTGAGTCTACTGAGGTTCCTGTTGATGTTGAAGCTACTGAGCCTACTGAAGTTACAAGGAAGAAAAGTGTTGCTGAAATTTTGAGAGAACAGCTAAAAGAAGAGCAAAGAAAGAGGAAAACTGCTGAAATTAAAGAACAACCTACAAAAAGAAGGAAACAATTTGCAAAGAAGAGAGTTCATGGTAAAGGCCAAGAGTTAAGGGTCCTGAAGGACCAAAAGGAAGTAGAAAAAGAGGCTACTGATGTTGTTGTTGAGCAACAAATTGAAGAACCACAACACACTGCTGTACTTGAGCCTGCTGTGGAAATTGTTTAACATGTTCAAGACCCTGCTATTGATGCTACAACTCAGGGGGAGGAATAAACTGTTGCAGGCCCTACTGATGTGCATATAAGTTAGGGGGAACCTAGTGTGGAACAGATGCAGATAGTATGAACAAATGTACAACCTGATGAACCTACTGACCTATTTGTATCTGCTATAGATACATTGACTCACTTGTTGAAGCCTTTGGGGGACAAAAAGCTGAGGAATCTGCCCTAAGAAGGCCCACCATGCCTTTTGAGAGAATGGAAAAGAAGTCTAAGAAAGATAAGGTAGATCCCAACTTCAAGAAAATTGAAGATTACTTTGCTTGGAAGTTTGGTTTCTATAAGAGACAAAAACCAAATGCAGAACCAATGATCAATTTTGAAGAATGGTCATTCAACCAGTTGGGAGTAGAGAGCTTGCTTGGATTACTTGATACATCTGAACTACAAGTGAATTGCTTTGGATATTATTGAAAGGAAAAGAAAAGAGGAAGCATTTTGTTGAGAGAACAACAAGATGCACGACAATGATGATTCATCATCTTCTGATTCTGATGATGATCACCCTTCATTTCCAGGTCAACCCAATGACACTGCATTGGAAAGATCTACTGAGGATGTAGGACAAGGATCTAAAGATACAACAGCAGATCACTCTGCTGAAGATGGCAAGTCTGCTGAGGGCTAGCAGACTGATCATATAGATGAAGACATGGAGGATATGAAAATGGATGATCTGAAAGCTCAAACTAATACTGGAATACCCCTTGGAGATAACAGGCTGATCAGTATGTCTGACACCTTATTGGTTGTAGTGTCTAATGTAAATTCTAAGGATCAGCAGACTGATTTGCTAAATGAAAAGCTAGGAACTGTTTTCCATGAAGATTTGAAGATACAGCTTGTTGTAGCAACATCCCTAGAAGAGGCCATAATATCAACTATTTTTTTGTTGTTATGTTTGAAGAAGCTGATACAAGTTTAGAGGAATTCAGTTCAGTATCAGGAGTGGTTTGACACTCAAGAAATCTTATCATAAGTTGTTGATATTTTACAGAAGGTTGCTGATGCTAGAGGAGTCTTAGAGGAAACTTGGATGTGCTTCCTCATGTTTTTGTTGAAGAGGTGGTTCAGGTTGCTGAGTTACAAACAACACCTAAATACAGGTTGGAACAGACGGTCCTAATCACAGAGGAACAAGTAGTGTTAAGACAAAGGTTGGAACTATTGATAGGATTGGAGGAATCCCCTACACATTCTGAACAGACTGTTGTAGAACATGCTACTGAAGTCAATGCTACTGAAGGTAAAGATAGTCAGCAGACTGTTGTTAATGAGGATGAACAGCTGTTGGACTATGACTTTAGTGATGAGGAGTTCCAAATGCCTGAGGAAGAACAAGTTGTTGCTGAACCCCAATAGGCACATGTACCAATTTTTGAAGAGGCACATGTTTTGGAACCTCAACCTGCACAAGATCCTATTTTGGAAGAAATTTTTGGAGATGTGATTGAGGAAGGTCGTGAACCTACTGAATGGGACAGGACAAGAGCCATGGTTGTCAGCACACCAAGGGCAAACTATAATGTTGAAGTGCCTGCTGATGATTTTGCTGGACAAATGGATGAGGTATGGCTGGTGCAGTACCAGCACAGGTTTTGGAAGAGTTGAGAGCTGTAAGGACTAATATTTAACAGCTACAGACTCAACTAAATAGACAAGAATAGAGATGTGAAGATTTGATTAATCTTGTGGAAAACAGAGGAAGAAATACTGAAACAGCTGCTTCCAACATTACATCTGCTCAATTTGCTATAAATGACCTAATTAGTGATGTAAGAGGTATCAAGACCACCATAACAAGCAAGGATAAGCATTAGAATGAATAACTTGAATCTATACACAAGAAGCTAGACAACCTTGCTGAGGCACCCAAACCTGCAGTGGTACCTCTCCCCGCTGAAACACCTCAACCTACTGCACTGGATCCTAAGGTTACTGAGAGAATTAATCCGCTGGAACAAACAATTGAAGGAAGGATCACTGTAGTTGACACAAGAACTGAGATTATGAATGGTCAACTTGCAAACTTAGTGATACACAGGAAAGTGTTCATGGTCTACTGTCCCGGTTTGTTGATGATGTCAATAAGGGGGAAGAGGGCCTTACAGCAGATGCAAAGGAAGCTGCAAGGATCTTTGCATAGAAGAAATGGGAGAATGAGATAAATGAGTTCAGGAAACCTGCACCTAGCAGGATTCAGATGACTGATGACCTCCTGAAGGAATACAAGAAGCTATATTATGGAAAGAAGAGACCCTATCATGACATGGGATTTCAGGAAGGACTCAACTCCTTTCTGGGATTAAAATTTGGGAAATAAGGGTCAAGGCACTGAGAGATTCTAGTAGAGGTGGAAGAGGAGGTAGAAGTGGAAGAGGTCAAAGACTGGGAGCTCGGTCAGCAAGGGATTCACTTGAAGAATTTAAACATTTCTACATGGGACAGGGCTTTAGTGTTCATGCCATAAGATTAGCCCTACCAGAAGCATGGAAATGGTGGAAACAGCTACACTTGGGTTGATTTTTCCACAATAGAAAATCAGATGATGCAAGATATAAAAAGGGAAATCAAGGAGTTTCAAGGGAAACAAGAGCAGGATGGAAACAGAAACTAGATCAGCACATATACATTGCCTAATTCATTTTGCTGATTCTAGTTTGTAATAATGGTGAACAAATATGATTTTAATGAAAGATGACTGAATTTGTTCTGTTTGTGTTCTTTTATCTTTTTGATTTGCTGTAAGGAGGGTATTGGCATCATCAATAAAAAGGGGAAATTGTTGGACATATTTTAAGTTTTAATGATGAGTGCAGACTAGCTGTTATAGAGCAAAGGCAAAAAGAAGTTTAGATCAAATGTATAGGTTTATTAGAGTTTGATCTTTGTATAGGTTTGATCAAACAAGCACTGTAATTAGGCTCAGAACGAAGCCGACCCTACCGAACCCCTGGCGGGGTTCGCTCGGCTCGGTGTGTTCGAACCTTAGGCTCGGCTCGGCTCGAAATGGCCGAGCCTTATATTTTCATTATTCGGCTCGGGTTCGGTCTGGTATTTGGGGAAAAAGCTCGGCTCGGTTCGGCTCGAACATGTCGAACCGTTCGAACATGTTCGCTCGAATCGAGTTTTAAAAAAATCGAACATGTTCGCTCGAATCGTATATGAATTTATGATATCCGAGCGAACATGTTCGAACATGTTCGGCTCGACCACCGAATATCTAATTTGTAAGGTTCAGCTCGAAGTTCGAACCCACGAAACGAGCCCGAATCGAGCTTTTTCGAGCCGAATACTCCGAATCGAATCGAATACTTAGGTTCATTTACATTACTAATCGTAATTAGGTCATTTGATCAGATCGAGTGAGACTGTCTCAGATCGATATGGTAACTAGGTCAGTAGAGTGTCTAGGAACCTGCTGAAGACTGAAGACTGAGGGTAAAAACTCTGTTATTGAAGACTAAGGGATCAAACTTAGTATTTAAAGTCAAGGATATGGAATCAGAATTTATGGAAGTCTGTGTTGACCTAAACTGATTACATATACCTTGTGTACAAGGTCTAAGTTCCATATGTTAAGTGGTGATTGGAACTTAGTTATGTTCAAAACGGTGTACTCTAACTTTACAATAAAATGTTAGATGAGAAGAAGTCAGCTGATGTGTTATTAAGACACAGTAGACTTAAACCTGCTGAAAGATGTGTACATCAGCAGGATGTTATACTTCAGATATTTGCTGAGTATATTTCTCGATTTAATCAAGGATTACATTGAAAGATTACAAGGATAAGGATGGATTACAAGCCTTGATTTTGTCAAGAAATCAATGGTCAAAATAAAAGGAACGTTGGAAAGATTCAGAGGATTATCCAATGGACACAAGTCAAAGGGTGGACAGACTGAAAACAAACAAAAAGCAAACTGACAGCGTCAGTACTAGGAACAAAGACAGAAAGCAAGTCAAGATGTAGACAAATCTGAAACGGCTATGTTTGAAATTCAAACATAAGTCATAGGATTCTCACCTATAAATAGAAGACTCCTGATTCAGATACAAATGATGAAAAACAAATAATCTACCAAAAAAAAGGCTATCAAGTTTTTGATCAAGAAAATCACCATGTTGACATACACAGAACATTAACTGACAGATCAAGAAAAATCTTCAAGTGTAACCTGCTATCAAGGTACATCAAGTATACACACTTGAAGACATCAAGCTGCTGATCATTTCATCCTGATAAGCTGCTGACAGCTGAATCATTTACTTGATTCAAACTTTCTCTTACAAGAAACCTGTTGAAGACAGAGAAGCACTTAGGTGTCAAGAACTGTTGTTTGTGGTGGAGCTGGTGAAGAGGCAATCCTACCCTTCAAGGACTAGTGGAATACTTTGGAGCAGCAATCCTACCTATTTCAAGTGTTCAGTTTGTGAAGCCATAGTTATTGGTGAAGGACAGAAAGCTTAGGGATTTTTGTAACTGCAACCTCAAAGATCTCTAGTGAATTTCCTCCAACATCATAAGATAAGAGTAGACTGACAGGATTACACCACCTGGAACCACTATAAAATTTGCTTACTTACTTTCTGCATTTACTTTCTGGATTTAGTATACTGATCACATCAACTTACTGAAACTGGCAAGTGAATCACACACTTACACTACTGAGTATCTAATACTTAGCATCATCTTTTTAACAACAAGTAACAAGGCTTAATTTGAATATATTTCGCTGCAACAAATTCAGTTATATCCATCATCGAGAATCGAGTGGTCAGCAGACTCTTGAAGCGTCAAGAAAGCTCGACATTCGAGTTTGTTAACTCCAAAAGTTTTAAGTGTTAAGTTTATTCACCCCCCTCTAACGTAACCAAAGCCTTTTCAAGGGACCAACACAGATAAAGGCTAAAACTTATATCTGCTTCCGGTTGACTCAGTTTGTTATAAGTCAGTTTGACTTAGACTCAGCTTAGTCAGCTTAACTCCACATAAGTTAAAACTGAACCTAAATCGTTTTAGATCTACTTTTTGGTGACAAGTTTATTCACCCCTCCTCTAAACTTGTGTTATCCTTTCCAAGGGACCAACATGATTCTTGTTGATTTTTAGGATTCGCTGGAACTGGTTGATCTTCTTGATTTTCAACTTCAGTTTCAGCGGGTTGATCATTAGTAGGTTCAACTGCTGGTTGATTCGGAGGGTCCAAGTAGATATCCAAGGTCCAACTTCTGTAGAGTTATCAGTCTGTTTCAGTTGACCAATATTCTTCTAAATTTCCACATAAACCGGGGTAGTTTCCTTTGGTTGATAAACTGGTTCTGAAACATCTTCAGTAGTTTCTCCAGTGAACTTAGGATCATAAAAAACAACATGAAATGCAACTTCATTCTTAAGTGTCCTCTTGTTCAAAAATCTGAATGATTTACCGACACTTGAGTATCCCAGAAACATTCCTTCATCAGCTTTAGGTTGAAAAGACTTTAGCTGATCCTTCCCATTGTTATGAATGAAACATTTGCTTCCAAATGCAGGAAAGTATGAAATGTTGGGTTTTCTTCCATTCCAAATCTCATAAGGAGTCTTCTCAACCTTTTTTTTCATTAAAGATCTATCTTTGTATTGCAAGATGTATTCACTGCTTCAGCCCAACATCTTTCTGGTAACATTGCTTCATTTATCGTGGTTCTTGCTGCTTCCTTGAGTGTCCTATTTCTCCTTTCATCTACTTTATTCTGCTGTGGTGTTGATGTAGCAGCCTGTTGATGTAGAACACCATTTGTTCATAGTATTCTATGATCACCTTGTTGAGGAACTTAGTTCCTTTGCTGATATGATCTTAACAACTGATACACTTTTCTCATTTTGAACTATCTTCAGTAACTTAGGAAACTTCTTGATAGTTTCACTTTTCTTTGCCATGAAGATCACCCATGTATGTCTTGAGTAGTCATCCACCACAACTAGTGTGTATTTGTTTCCACTAACATTAATTGGTGTAACTGGGCCAAAAAGATCTATGTGTAGAAGCTCTAATATTCTGCTTGTTGATTGTTGAGATTTTGTCTTACAGCTTAATCTGACTTGCTTTCCCTTCTGACACGCATAAAAAATGTTGTCTTTCATGTAAGTGATCTCAGGTAGTCCAACCACTAACTTCTTCTTCACCGGTAAGTTGATGTCATCAACGTTTATATGACTTGGTTTCTCGTTCCATAACTAGTTGACTTCTAATTTGGTATGCACTAGTAAACAAGTTTCCGAAAGTGTTGTTGACCTGTCTACAACATACATGTTGTCAAGTCTTCTTCCAGCTAACACAACTTGATGTGCCATCTCACTTATTACGATGCAATATTCTTTGTCAAATGTCACTTTATATCGCATGTCACAAAATTGACTTGTACTGCAATCCTTCAACATAAGCTACATTTCTGATTTGAAGTCCATCCTTCACTAAGGTGCCATAGCCTCCTGTATAACCAAGTTTATCTTTGCTACCAAAATTCACTTTAGGTCCATCTTTAGACATATAGTCCACTAGAAAATTTTTGCACTTGGTCATTTGTCTTGAGCATCCATTGTCTATATACTATACTCCCTGCAAAACAAATTAATGATTTTTAGGTACCCAAGTCTGTGTGGGTCTATGATGGTCAGTGGTAAGTAGAACTCTTAGAACATTTCTATACGGTTTTCTCCTAAATGAGTTGCACTTGTTTACATATATGTAAGCCACAGATCTATATATTCTACCATCATTTTTGTGAACCATTCATATATGTTATCTATCCTTTTGGTATAAATTGGTTTGCACCGTGCTTTTTGTTGTTAAATCTAGCATAAAAACCATTGCTCTGTTGATTTTGGAATTCAGTATTGAACTGAGGTCGTTGATGACCTCTTAACTGAGTTTTCTACTAAGATCTCGGATGAGGTCTCTGTTGGGTCTTTTGCTGAGGTCTGGCCTTAGCGAATTGGTTTTTCATTTCTAATTTAGCTATAGAAACAGGAAAATCCCAGTCCTCTCAAAAGGAAATAGCCTCACTTTCCCCCTGAGATAGTTATCTCTAGAATTATTAGCATTCACAGATTTCACATTGGTGTTTCTAGGAGTTTTTGGTTCTTGGCTTTTAGGTTAGCCATTTCTGGTCCTGCAGATTTTCCAGTAAATCTTCCATCAGTTTGACGTTGAGGTGCAGCTGACCTATTAGTAGATTTACCTCCATTGTTAGGTCATGTTGGCTTCTAAGTAAACTGACATTGCTTGTATGATTCATTCACAGCTTGTCTAACTGGTCTAGTAGATTTCCCAGTTTGAGGTGTTTGCTCAGCCATAAATTTTATGCCAATTCTGACACTAGATTCGGCAGCCTTGTTAGTACCTACCTTTAAAATCTGTTATGTATCAATTCTAAGACAATTCCTATCGCCATATGGCTTTCCTGATTTGAATCCAGTTATAGAACTTGATTGTGTTGTTGACTCAGCTACTACTGTTGATGCTGTAATCTTCTGCGGAGTCTTGGAAAAATCAGTTTCTTTAACTCTCAGAATGTTCAATTCAGAATTTTATTCAATCTTTTTTGAAAGATGAGAGATTTTTTTCAGCTTTTACAGCTTCATATCATGACTATATTATAGTCATTTGTTTCATCAAGATATCCAAGGTTTCTTTCATCTCAGAATTCTTAAAATATAAACGAGCTGTAGAAGAACAAACACTGTGTGTAGAGGTAAAATTAGAGTAAGATTGAAATACCTCAGTTGAGTCTTCCATGTGAGCCATCAGTGTTGTGTTATCTGATTCAGCAGCTGACAAACCTTTCTTAGTTTTAGCTTCATCATCAATTTCATCTCCAGCCACCATTGCTTTCTAGCTGGCCTTTTCTATTGATATCTCTTGATTAGTAAGTCTGGGCAATCAGCTTTGAAATGCCAAGGTTTTTTACAGTTGAAGCCTAGGTACACTTCGTCATTCTTCTTTTCTGGTGTTTTCTTGATGTATTTCTTGGTAGGATTGGCCAGATTTCATCTTTCTGATTCTTTTCATCATTAGAGCCATGTGCTACTCCATTTCATCCAGTTCATCAGTGTTGTTGGATGGTTCTTATTGTTGAGGTGCAACAACAAGAGCTGTAGTTTTGGGAACCTCTTGTGCTATCAATTCAGCAAAATCTTCATTGAACTCATACGCTTTCAAGTCTGTGAATATCTTGAAAGTTTCCACATTCTTCATATCTCTAGATTCTTCCATGGCTGCTACTTTCAAGTTCCATCATGAGGGTAAAGCTTTCTGAACTTTGGAATTGACCTCCTTTCTTGTGTAAACAAGGTTGAGTAAAGCCGATTCGTCTTGGATGACTTTGAATTTCTCTTCCATTTTCTCTACTATTTCACCATTCTTCATTTTGAACTTTTGAATTATCTGTATAGCTAATGTGACCTTGTTTTCTTTAATGGAATCTGAGCCTTCATAGATAAGTTTTAGTTTGTTCCTCAACTCTTTAGTAGTTTTGTAATCTTGACCTTCAGATACATGTTGCTATCCAGGGTTCTGTAGATGATATCTACTGCAATGTTTTCCAAGTTGGCTTTTTTTTCTATCTTCATCATTCCACGGTTCCTTAGGTTTTGGAACTCTGACTTGTGCACCACCTTTATTGTTTGCATGTGCTGGATCTGGATTGGTCCATCAGTGAGCATGTCCATCATCTGATCATGAGTTGCTGCCAAGTAAGCCTGCAAACGTCTTTTGTACTCATCAAAGCTATCCATGTTGCACGTCAGCAATCTAGCACATTGATTGTTGTCCATGATGCAAGTTTTTAAAAACTCTGAGTTTAGTTTTTAAGTCTTTCATAAAGAACAATAAGAGAATCTTCTCACAATAGAAGAACTTTGTTAAAGAACACTGATCCAATATCAATTGTTGGTCCCTTGTAAAGGCTTTGGACAAGTTTAGAGAGGGTGAAAAAACATGTCAGGTAAAAACTTTTTCACTTAAGTAAACTGGTACTTAAAAGATTACGGAGTTGAGATAACTGAGACCAGAAAAGTTCTGCTGACTTTTTCTTAAATTGAGTTAAATGCAGTGGAAGTATTTAATTAGCCATAATTTATGTTGTCCGTGTTTGTAATATAACTGAGTTTTGGTGAAACTCAGTTTTGTGCTAAGTAAGAGTTCAATCAATTTTGTATGCAAGAGTACGATTGCTGGAGTAACAAAAACTATAAAGTAATTAAACTGAATAAAGTAAATTTGCTTAAAGTAATTACAGAAATAAAAACACAGTTTTATAGTGGTTCCATGTTGTGTAATCATGTCAGTCCACACTTCCCCTGTGATTTAAGAGGAAAATTTCCAATAGTCTTCTTGAGGTTACAACGGTTACCAAAAGCCCTAGTTGATTGTACTTGACTAATCCCAAGCTTCAAAACCTAAACACTTGAACAACAGATAGAATTTCTGCTATAAAAATGCTTCACTGGTCCTTAATGGGTTGAATTGCCTCTTCACTAGTTCCACCATACAGTCTTCCTGACTGCAAACAACTAGCCTTGACACCCTAGACCGGATGCTTCGCAGTCCAAACCTTCGATAAAATCATAGTTCGGTTTAAATCAAGTAAGTGATTCAGACTTGTAGAGTCTTCGAGTGTTGGTTCTTGATTGATCTTGAATGCTTGAACACTTTGAATATTTGCTTCATTGTACCTTGTATGCTCAAATGATAGCAATTTACTTCACAAACTTAGATGCAAGATGTACAGGACTTAGGCTCAAAAACGTATGCAAAGGTTATAACAATGTGTTTGATCCTTGTTGCTAAGTCCTCTATTTATAGGGTGAAATCCAACGGTCATACTTTTGAAAATCATAACGTTCACCTTGGATTCCATAGAATATGCTATCAGTGTCAAATATGTCAAGTCCCTTAATTTCTAACATGTCAGACTTTCAGCCAATCAATTAGCTTGATCTCCAACGTTCTGATTTTCTTCATAGAACTGATTAGCTGACTAGCTTCAATTGAAACTGAGTTTCTTGATTTTTCAGTTTCTAACTGACTTAGAGCATTAACTCAGTTTCTACTCATCTCTAAAACCGAGTACTCCTAGTTTATCATCTGATCTTTCATTGTTGAGATCAAAGTACACCATTTCATCTCATAAAATTAACTAAGTTTACATTGTCCTTATGTAACTTAGACCTTCAAGACAAGAACTATAAAGTCAGTTTGGGCCATCATAGACTTACCTGAATTCCAACCTTATAGTCTCGGATTTAGTCTTCATAAACTAAGTTTGAACCCTCAGTTCTTCAGTCTTCAAAACTAAGTTTGGACCCTCGGCCTTCATAAATGAGTTTGTCCCATCAGCCTTGAGTCATTAATCTTGTAAATGACCAACTGAGTATGTCCCCTCAGTGAATCATTTTTAGATATCAGTTTCAGTTTCTAGACTCCACTAAAACCTATCTATTACAATACTTGTCTGAATCAGAATCTAATAAATCCTATATATTCAGTTCTAGATATCTTTTAGCTTTTCACTATAACAGCTAGTTTCAGCACCTCCTCAATGGGGTTAAAACAAATAATCAAAAAATAATAGATAAATCATCATCAAAACTCAATTTTATTTCTAATAGTTATAACCAAGATGGGTCATATAACTGTCAAACCTTTTTTTACCACTGCCTTGGAGCTTGCTTCAGTCCATACAAGGGCTTCTTAAACTTACAAATGAACCATTCCTTCCCGTGAACTTCGAACCCCTCTGGCTGAGTCATGTATATCTCCTTATCTACCTCACCTTGTAAAAGGATGTCATCACATCCAACTGATAAAAATCAAATCTTGTTGTGCCATCATTTCTAGCAACACCCTGATGGAAGTATGTGTGACCACTGGTGAGAAAATCTGTTGAAAATAAAATTTATGTTTTGATGAAGATTCATTAGTTATTTATATTGTTTTTAACCCCATTGATGAAATGTCATAACTAGCTGTTATAGTGGAAAGCAAAAAGATGTCTAAAAATCAATGTATAAGATTTATTAGAGTCTGATAATTGTATAAGAAAATTAGACAAGCACTGTAATAGTTCTAGGGTCAGAACTGAGAAAACGAGAAACTGACTTGATGACATTAAAAGAACAGAGTTTGCAACTGAAGATAAATCAGTTTGGAAAATTGTATCAGAACACAGCTACAGAAACTGAAGAAGGTATGTTTCGCTGAGATACAAACTCGGTTGACTTATCTATAAGATAAAGAACTGAGGGAACAAACTCAGTGGATAAAGAACTGGGGGACTAGACTCAGTTATTGAAGATTGAATAACTGAGGGTTCAAACTCATTTGTTAAAGCCGAGACTGTAAAGTTAGAATTCAGGTAAGTCTGTGATGACCTGAACTGGCTCTATGGATCTTGTATAAAGACCTAATATACATAAGGACAATGATATCATAGATGATTTATGAATTATGGTGTACACTGATTAAGCCAACAATGATCAGATGAAAAATAGAGTACTGGGTTTTTTGAAGAAGAGTAAAAACCCAGTTAATGCTCTTAAGCTAAAAACTGACTAAATCAATAAGACCAATTTTCAAGTTGATGTTAAGAAAAACTGAAGAAATATCTGACCGTTATAAAACAAGCAATTTTATTGGATGCACATAAACGTCAGAAAGGACACTGACATGAACTGAATAACTAGGACCACCAACGGATACAAGGATTCAAATTCAAACGTTCAAATTCATTCAAACATTGGAAAGACCCCTATAAATAGGTCACTTCTACATCAAGAAGAAGCAAGGAGTTCTAAGAAATAATTGCATTAAGAAAGATTCTACTAAAGGGGAAAGTGAATCAAAAGAACTCCTGCTACATTCACATTGCAAGATCAAGAAATCTTCAAAGTGTTCATAATCATTCAAAGAATGATCAAGATCAAACATTTGAAGAAAAACAGAGCCTGAGCATATTATATATATCTAGAAGATGAAGTTCGAATCACATGTTGAATCATAGTTATTGATTCAAGTCTCAACTTTGATTTCATCAAAGGTTTAGACTGTGAAACACCAAGAAGGTGTGAAGGAAATTTGAGTGCAGTCAGGAAGACTGTGTTTGTGAAGAGCTGGTGAAGAGGCAATCCAACCTTTCAAGGACCAATGCAGCAAGCTTAGTTCAAACAGCAATCCCACATGTTGAAGACTGAAGCTGGAGGATTGTGAAGCTAGGGATTATTGAAGGACAATCAGTGTTTGAATTTACTTTGTGTCTTGTAACTGTAAACCTCAATAACATAGTAAATTTCGGCCTCCTACATCACCGGGGAAGAGAGGACTGATAGGATTACACCACCTGGAACCTCTATAACTTCTGTATCATTTACTTAATTACTTATTATAACTCATAGTTTTTGGCACACACTCAGCAAACATAAGAAACTGAGTCAGCACAATATTGTATCTCATCTCGACAAACTGATAAACTTAAATTTTATATAAAGGCTTAATTTAATCTACTGCCGGTTAACTCAGTTAAAGATACGTCAGTCTTGACTTATACTCAGCTAAGTTGCTTAACTCCACACAAGTTTTAAATAGAACTCAATCTGCTTTAAGATTCGGTTGATAGGGCTTTTGGGGACAAGTTTATTCACCCCTCCCTCTAAACTTATGTCAGCCTTTCCAAGGGACAAACAATTGGTATCGGAGCAAATCTTCACTTTCGAAGAGTTCTCCGATTGAACTTTATCAGTTTGAAATAACAGGGCGTCAGTTATTTCAGACTGAGTTCTATCAGAAACCAGTCTTCAGTTATTTGCATCAGAAACAGAGCTTCTTTCCGAAAAGATCCCTAGCTGATTCTCAAATATTCAATTGTTTTCAAAGTCTTTCAAAATTGCATCATGGATACACAACATCCCTGTAGAAGTTTTATCAATTACTCATTTGTAAGATTTGATGAATACAAAAGAAAAACTACCGGCTCTTGTTGCTGACACCCAAGAAAAGTTAATTGAGACATTCATGGAAGATCCATCCATTACAAACAATGAAGAAAATGCTGGAATACTACCCATAATCTTTGGAGGAAATAATCATGGTGAAAGTGTTGAATAAATCATACTTTTTGGAACTAATCTAATGAGCAACATTGTTGGATCAAATAAAGGCAAGCAGATAATGGAAAATGAAGAAGCTGTAACTGAGAATTTATCGATCAAACATCATGAGGTAAATGCTTCCACATCCAATTGTCACACTGCCATGAACAATCGTAGAAATGCAGACTTCAATGACAACTTGGACATACTCATAAAAGAATTAGAAGAAATTCAAAAGAATTATGGGAATGCCGAAAAGGAAAAGGAATTGTTGAAAGCTGAAGTTCTAAGATTGAATGCTGAGATTAATTTTATCAAGGCTAACAATTGAACCAAGGAGAATTTCTCAACTGATGAAGTAACTGAGGTAATAAACATCATAGAATCATCATTTGATCCAATTCCCAGTGTTCAGTTCAAACCAGGAAAACTATTTAGAGACAGAACAGGTTTAGGGTTTGACAATCAATAGAATTCTAAGTTCAGACCTAGTTCAGCTGCACCTAAGTTTATGACTGCACAAAAGTCAGGAACTCAGAAAACTGATAAAATTGTTAGAACTGACAAAAACTCAGCATGGCCTCGAACAAAAACTGACAAAACTGTAAAATCAGTTGGTGGCAATTCACAAACTGACAGATATTACAAAAAGAACCAGAAGGCTTAAAAGGGCAGAAATGATCTGAGATCAGTTAAAAGAACATTCAATTCATATTCATCAAGGAATGATTATCATTCATGGAATAACAGATTCAGCGGGAAATGAAGACTTTTTCCAACTGATGAAGACTGGAATGCACCTATGATCGCTAAAAGATCATATCAGTTTCACAAAATGAATGAACGAAAGACTGTTAGACAACAATAGCGAATTTTGTGAAAACTGACTTTAATCAGTCAAAATGTCAAGAAAGGCATACAAGTAATATGAAGATTAAGGCTGAAATTGACAGTCATCATCAAAGAATCCAAAAACTAATCAAAAAGACCCAAACAAATATGGGTACCAAAAATTTCTCAATTTGTTTTGCAGGAGAAAATCAAAAGCTGAGAGAACCGAGAACCTGTAATTCACAAAACTGAGTCCTATTCTCAACTAAGTTTTAGAATTGACCTAAAGGACAACTGTTTCAATCTTCGGATAAGATCAAAGCTGGACCTTTACAGCTGGAGATACACCGTATCTACTGCATTTACTGATACAAGCTACTGATGGCAAAAAAAGATATGACCTACATTGATCTCAACCGTCCATCTTCTCCACTAACCCACTCAAAACCTTCTAACTACCTCATATACCACCTTTAAATACCTTCGTAATTTCCACATCAATCATTTACACTCAGTTTCTGTATAATCCTTCAATAAAACTTTTTCCTAATCTTCAAGAATCCCTAAAATCCAATTCAACAATCGGAAATCATGAATTTTACTAGAGTAGAACCTAGAATGATCATCTCACTCGATCAATATGTCGTGAGATATACAGATCAAACGCTAGCCCTGAAAATTGCAGAGAAAATCCAAAAAATGAAAGGTCTGGAGCAAGTATTTAACATCAATCTGGAGAGTGTATGTCCGGACAGTATTGGCGACTTCTATGAATTTGGAAGAATAGCTTTGGAAGAAGAAAAAGCCTACATAACCAAAGTAAATGGGAAGGAAATCAAAGTTACTAAGAACTTTATTGCAGATATCTTCGGTTTTAAAAAATCTGGATATTCTTCTGCTCTCAAGATAAGCAAAGAGCAAAGAGAAAAAGAGTGGAAAATCATTTCAACAAGGAAGATTCAAAAGTTTTGTTGTCTGGAAGTATATGACTTCTGAAACCAGAATTCAATTATCTGACCAAGATGCTCGCAAATTATATAATTGGAAATGCAGGCAATTTCAGCAATCTTTCTGGCACCAAGATAGACTTGCTATTTGTTATCTAGTTTGAAGAAGATTTCAATTGGCATTGGTACATTTTGGATAAATTGATAGCACAATCTTCTGATGTGCCCAAGAAGAAAACTGATGAGAAGAAAGGAAGATTTTATCATAAGAAGACCCTTGCACTATTGGTTCAAAGGATTATTGATCATTTTGGAATCGCCAGAAGAGGATCAACTACAATTATTGATGGAAAAATTGCAGCTAAAGGAGAAAAATCTGGAAAAAGAAAAGCTGAAGGTTCTGAAGCTGAACCTCAGAAGAAAAGAAAGAGGGCTAATAAAATAACCACGGCCAAAGCACTGGAAGATCTTAAGGGAGTAAAGGGGAAAAAGAGAAAGATGGAAGCTTCAATCAAAGCAAAGGTTGATAAAGTAGCTGAGATAATTATGGAGCCTTCACCAGCAAAATTTGCTACTTCAGTTGCTGAAAGTCAAGGAAAGAAACCCAAAACTGAGGAAACCTCCACAAAACCAGTCACTACTAAGAGAGAAGCTGTTGTTGAAAAAGGGATAGTTCCAGCACTGCCAGAAGCTGACACTTTGAGGGAACAAACCCTGAGAACTGAAATTGATGATGAGGAAACTGACAGTGAGGTAGAGCTATTTGGATCAGAGAATCGGAAGCTTAATTGCTAATTCTAGATCAACACCACAAAAATCAGCATCTACACTTGAGTATGATGAGTCAATCAGAGAATCGGAAGCTTCTCAGTCGCAAGGAAAATAAGTTACTAAAGTTGAATCTGCACCAGTACAAGTCATGACTCTGGATGAACTTGTTAATGAAGAAGAAGTTGAAAAGAAAGCTGATGATAGTGAAAAAGGAAAGGAACCAGTTGCTGATCTGGAAATTGAACCCATCAAGGAACCTTTTGCTGAACCAAGTGAGCTTCAGGCAACTAAATTAAAAGAAAACCCAGAAGAAACTGCTGAACTTAGAGCTGAAGGTACAGCGGAAAGAGACGTTGCTGAAAAGAAACAGGAAATTGAGAAAGTTACATTAGTCCCAGAAATTGAGGTTGAATCATCTATCATTCCAGTTGTTGCTGAAGGGGAATCCAGCAAAACTGAAGCAGAGAAAATTGAAGATGAAAAAGATGAGACTCTAGCTGAATCTAATCCAGAGATTCCTAGAGAAACGGAAGAGATCACAACCCAGCTTGATCCTTCTGTCGATATTGGTAAACTTATTGAAGCTGACTGTATGAGACTTGATGCTTATCAACATTGCAAGTTTAGCTCAATACCAAATCAAAAAATTCAACTAGAGGAAATGGAAAGCACAGAGCAATGGGTTTTTGACCTATTCAATATCACTCATATGTCCCAATTATTCAAATCTAAAGAATTTCTTAGCATGGGTTATTCTTTGATAAGAAACAAATACTGGGTGAAACGTACTGAAGAAGGAGATTTTAAGTCTAAAAAGGATGATAATGACGACGATGATGATTCATATGGAGATCCGGATTTACAGAAAGTGATTCTCGCCTCACTTCAATAAAAAGAAGCAGCAAAAGATGTCTCTGAAAATTCTGATGAAGACAACTCTGAAGGAAGTAGTGGAGATTCAGACTCTGAGACTCAGTCAGAATCAGAAAATGAAGAGAAAGAAGGATATCAGTCTCCGACTGATAGAGGTGTGCTTGAAATAGCGAAAGCTGAAGCTGACCAAGCCGAAGCTGACATTACTGAAGAAGAAAATGATGATAAGTCACCAATAAAGGAAACTGATTCATCTGAAGAAAAAAGGAAGTCTAAGGACTACAAAGAAAAACTAAAACAAATCGCTTCCTCTCCTCTCCAAGAAATAAAGTTAGCTGAGGTTGTTGCAAGCAAGCCTCAGATTGAAGCTGAGAAAGTACCTGGAGCTGAAAAAGGCAAAACTAAATAAAATGAAGCTGAAAAAAGAAAGGAAATACCTACACAAGCTGAGAACATCAAATACTACTTTAATGAGCTTTTGAGAATTCAGAAAGATGATTTAAGTATTTTTGGAAAAGTGTTAAAGTCCATGGCGGAAAACAAAAATTAAAGAATCAACATGGAAAAGAGAATGGACAGTGTCAAAAAGGACCACCATAACACTTTGATTGAAATTCGAAAAACAACCATTGAAACTAACGTGAGGAAAACTTAGACACAAGGGAGATTTGAAGGCATTCTTACCAATGTGCTTGACAGAATGATCCTACTGGAGAATGAAATGAATGACTCAGTGGTTGTACAGACTATATTGGCATCAAATCAGCAGCACCTAAATTCTTATATCAGGAGCTTGATCAATGAAGATGATGTCAATAAGGGGGAATGTCTAGACCTTTTAAAAGTCAATGCAGCTGATATGCCACAAGTTCTTGAAAGCATCGATGAGAAACTGATCAAACTAAAGAAAGCCAGAGGAGACATAAATGACAAAGAAATGGAGCTGATTGCAAAATTCTCAGAACCAACTAAGAAGAGACTTGGTTTGGATTCACATCTATACAATATTTTTAGAGAGCTACCCACAAAGGAAGGTGAATCAAGGGAACAAGCCTTAGAAACATTTTTGTGCATGCATAAAGTTCTTGTGCACTACTGGCATAAACTAAGGAAATGGGAGAAAAATGGTGCTCTAGATAAGGCTTTAGAAAAAGTTGAAAAGACTGAACCTAAGTACGTTCAAGACTTAATGAAAACAGCCACAAGCAAAAGATTAAGGAGGATTATGTTCGTATTTTCAGTATTGTTCAAGAACAAGTTTTTCAGCAAGCAAGACATGACCAATTCATGGAATATATAGGCAAACATCAATGGAATTGAGAGTACTTCAATGAATGCTGCTATGATAGAGCTTGTTGAGATCTAGGACAACAAGGCAAGTGGAGCTGACCAAAGGAAAAGAAAAGAAGCCTCAAAATAGTTTCTTTTCATGTATTGTATTCTAATACTTTGTAACTCAGTTCATCAATAAAATCTCAATTTCTCAGTTCTTTGTGTTTGTTATTTTATTTCGTCCCTATCTTTTTGCATTGCTTTTAAGGAGGGTATTGACATCATCAAAAACGGGGAAATTGTTGGAAATAAAATTTATATTTTGAAGAAGATTCATCAGTTATTTATTTATTGTTTTTAACCCCATTGATGAAGTGTCATAACTAGCTGTTATAGTGCAAAGCCAAAAGATGTCTAGAAATCAATGTATAGGATTTATTAGAGTCTGATAATTGTATAAGTAAATGAGACAAGAACTGTAATAGTTCAAGGGTCAGAACTGAGAAAACGAGAAACTGACTTGATGACATTAAAAGAACTGAGTTTGCAACTGAAGAAAAATCAGTTTGGAAAATTGTCTCAGAGCACAGCTACAGAAACTGAAGAAGGTAAGTTCACTGAGATACAAACTCGGTTGACTTATCTAGAAGATAAAGAGATGAGGGAACAAACTCAGTGGATAAAGAACTGAGGGACTAGACTCAGTTATTGAAGATTGAATAACTGAGGGTTCAAACTCAGTTTTTAAAGCCGAGACTGTAAAGTTAGAATTCAGGTAAGTCTGTGATGACATGAACTGGCTTTATGGATCTTGTATGAAGACCTAATATACATAAGGACATCGATATCTTAGCTGATTTATGAATTATGGTGTACACTGATTAAGCCAATAATGATCAGATGAAAAATATAGCACTAAGCTTTTTGTAGAAGAGTAAAAACTCAGTTAATGCTCTTAAGCTGAAAACTGACTAAATCAATAAGACCAGTTTTCATGCTGAGGTTAAGAAAAACTGAAGAAATATCTGGTCGTTATAAAACAAGAATTTTTTTGGATGCATAGAAATGTCAGAAAGGACAATGACATTCAGCAGAATAAGCAAGACCACCAATGGATACAAGGATTCAAATTCATACGTTCAAATTCATTCAAACGTTGGAAAGACCCTTATAAATAGGTCACTTCTACATCAAGAAGAAGCGCGGAGTTCTAAGAAATAATTGCAAGAAGAAAGATTCTACTAAGGGGGAAAGTGAATCAAAAGAACTCCTGCTACATTCTACATCGCAAGATCAAGAAATCTTCAAAGTGTTCATAATCATCAAATAAAGATCAAGATCAAACAATTGAAGAAAAACAGAGCATGCACATACTATATATATCTAGAAGAATAAGCTCGAATCCCAAGTTGAATCATAGTTATTGATTCAAGTCTCAACTTTGATTTCAACAAAGGTTTAGACTGTGAAACACCAAGAAGGTGTGAAGGACAGTTGAGTGCAGTCAGGAAGACTGTGTTTGTGAAGAACTGGTGAAGAGGCAATCCAACACTTCAAGGACCAGTGCTGCAAGCTTAGTTCAAACAACAATCCCACATGTTCAAGACTGGAGCTGGAAAATTGTGAAGCTAGGGATTAGTGAAGGACAATCAGTGTTTTAATTTACTTTGTCTCTTGTTACTGTAAACCTCAAGAACATAGTGATTTTTGGCCTCCTACATCACCGGGGAAGAGAGGACTGACAGGATTACACCACCTGGAACCTCTATGATTTATGTCTCATTTACATAATTACTTTATGAATTTATCTCCAGTCTTATAACTCATAGTTTGTATCACACACTCAGCAAACATAAGAAACTGAGTCAGCACAACATTGCATCTCATCTAGACAAACTGATAAACTCAAGTTTTTTATAAAGGCTTAATTTAATCTGCTGCTGGTTAAATCGATTAAGGATAAGTCAGTCTTGACTTCTACTCAGCTAAGTTAGCTTAACTCCGCACAAGTTTTAAATAGAACTCAATATGCATTAAGATTCAGTTTCTAGGGCTTTTGGGGACAAGTTCATTCACCCCCCCCCCCCTCTAAACTTGTGTCAGCCTTTGCAAGGGACCAACAAAATCTCATCAAATTTCACCCCTACCTTATGACTGAACCTTCTTTCAACCAAGTGTGCCTTATACTTGACTCCTTCTCCCTCAGTCATTCCTTATTTTTTCTTGAAGACCCATTTTCAAGTAACAAGACTCCTTCCCTGTGGGTGTTTGTCAGATCCGAAGTCTGATTCTTCAGTATTGACTCCATATCATCTCCTATGGTAGCCAACCTTTGAGATGACTCAAAACATGTCAATGCTTCCCTGTAAGTAGATGGTTCAATACCATCTACTTCCTCTGCAACTTGAAGTGCGTATCCAACCATTTTATCAAATCGTTACCTATTGAAATTTATTGTTATTACGGATCGATCAAGAAGTGATGGTGATTGTGACTAAAGATAAAAGATAAACAAGCATGCAAACAGAGAAACAAGAAGAACACAGATTTAACATGGTTTTCGGCAATGTGCCGACTACTCCACAGACAAACGAAGATATTTTATTATCACCAAAAAGTTACATTAAGTCACAACTAATATAGACGGTTTTATAGCCTTGGGAATCCAACCCAAACTGAATAAATAGACAACCCAGTAAATGACTGAAATACCCCAGAAGTAACTTAGATAAAACCCGAATAAACATGCAGCAGACGTGTTCCCCAAGTCTGCTGAGGCTCAGCAGACTTGTCTTCAGTAGACTTGCCATCAGCAGGCTGATCAACCCTGCTGAACTTACCCCCAACTGAACACCAGACTTCAGAAGTGCTCTATACATTGCTGACCAAAACATGTTTCCAAAAACAGACTCAATAGCATAGTTTAAGTCACCATTACAAATCTCCACCTTGACTTCAACTAAATGCAAACTGACCAGATGCACAACCAAATGCCGGAAACCCTCTTTGTCTTCAGATTTGAATACCTCAGTAGACCTCCACCTTCAGCTGAGTATTCCCAGATTCAAACTAACAGGTTTGGATATTTAGAAAGTCCAGACACAACTGAAACTTGCTCCTTGGAACTGGTTTAGTGAACATATCAGTAGGATTCACATCAGTGCTGATCTTTTCCACTTTAACCCTCCTCTCATTCCTCAGAAAATGGTACCTAACATCAATATGTTTGGTTCCCTCATGATGAATCTGATCCTTAGCCAAACATATTGCACTAAAACTATCATAATACAATCTAGTCGGATCTTGATGCAGACTCAGATCATTGACTAGCTTTTTCAACCAGATTGCCTCCTTTGCTGCTTCTATCAGTGCCATATACTCTGCTTCAGTAGTAGATAATGTCACTGTACCCTGTAAAGTTGTCTTCCAACTTACCATAGAATCACCCAAAGTAAACTCATACCCAGTCATAAACCTCCTGTTGTCCACATCAGTAGCATAATCAGAATCACAGTACCCTGTGACAAAACATTGAGTACCACATCCATAAATGAGTCCAATATATGATGTACCCCTAAGGTACCTAAATATCCTCTTTACTGATTTCCAGTGTTCCTTTCCAGGTTGAGCCATAAACCTGTTGACAACACTGACTGCCTGAGCCAAATCAGACCTAGTGCAAACCATGGCATACATTATGCTACTTACTATACTAGCATATGGAACCTTAGACATGTATGCTTCCTCTTCAGCTGACTGTGGAGCAAACACAGCAGACATATGTAGATTTGGTGCCATTGAAGTATCTATAGGTTTGGCAGATGACATGCCAAACTTGGATAATACCTTTTCAACATACCCCAGCTGAGACAAGAACAGCTTCCCCTGCTTCCTATCTCTATAGATATCCATCCCTAGAATCTTCTTTGCATTCCCCAAATCATTCATCTCAAATTCAGCCTTGAGCAGATTCTTCAGATCTTGAATGTCAGACTTGTTTGCAGCAGCTATCAGCATATCATCTACATACAACACCAGATAGATGATTGATCCATCCTTCAACTTGTTGTGATAAACACAGCAATCATATGGACTCCTACTATAACCCTACTGAATCATATAGCTGTCAAACTTCGTATTCCACAGCCTTGGAGCCTGCTTAAGTCCATATAAGGACTTCTTCAACTTGCACATATATCCTTCTTTGCCAGGAACTTGGAAACCCTTTGGCTGAGTCATATAAATCTCTTTATCTACATCTCCATGTAGAAAGGCTGTCTTCACATCCAATTGCTCAAGTTCAAGATTCTGATGTGCCACTATTGCTAGCAGCACCCTGATGGAAGTATGTCTGACCACTAGAGAAAATATTTCTTCATAGTCTTGTTAGGTGTGATGCCCGAAAGACAATTTTGTAATTGTTTTATTTAATAAATGAAATGATATTATTATTCATATTTATTATTTTTCTTTTCCAAGTGAAATCCCCTAGTATATGAAAGAGTGAAAAAGTGCTTTCGTTGTTGGGTTGGCATCGTCCGCGTGGAAGTTTACATCGGTGGTTTAAGCATGGGAATGGTGAATGATTGGCCTGACTCACAATTTATCGTCTTCAACTAATCGATCCTTACAAGTTGTTACGAACAAACGCTTCCCCAACTCCCAGTACCATCTCTCCTAAGACCATGAATTGAGACGAATATAAAGCCTTTTGTAAATTCATATTTACCTAGTGATATCCGGGACAAAGAAGAGACACTCCTCAAGAAAGGGCATCAGTTCGCAAGGGTATGTATCATGAAAGTGCAGAATCCAGATTAGTGGATTCGGTGAAGATACTGCGGGAGAATGGAAAAGAAAGAGTCTGCTGTACCTGCGAATCTTTGGTTTTACATCCCCAGCACTCACGATTCCGCTCTCTTTGTTAGGAAGTCTGGTACTGGTACTGTTCTTCGTTGATGGAAAGTATCCCTGATCCCACTGGTAACGAGTGGGCCCAAATAATTCAATCGGAGTAGTTGCGGAAAGCAAAAATCTATGTTGGCGTCGCCGTCCTTTACTTTCACTTTAAAGGATCTAGCAGCTGCTAGGAAAGGAAGAGCCTCCGAGAGCCTATCAAGGCAACCTACTCACTCCAGTAAATTATATAGTAGATCTTGAGGAAGTCACTGAGCTATCTAGACGAGAAGCGGCAGTGTCGGTAAAGCCGCAAGTCCTAATCGTAGCACATAGGCCGTTGAAGAAATTCGGTAAGCCGCCTTGTACGGGGTCTAAACCTCAGGAAAACTTTATAGGTGCAGTACAGTGGTCGAACTCTTTTGATGGGAATAAGTACGGTAAGCCTGAAGCGGTGGCATGGGAACTTCGTACTGTACCGACAGTACAACTGATATTCACCGATGTGACAATAGTATTTACACTACAGAAAACCCTAAAGTATATCGTTTATGTAATCACTTAACTCAGTGTATGGGATATACATGGGAGGATTGAGTTAGTGAAGATGTACTTCAAATACAATTAGCCCGTAGTGAAGTTAATCGAGAGTATCGGGTCTCTCCTTTAACGTGCTATTAATGCGCCCAGAACACAATAGGTGTGATAGTCCTATCCGGACTTTCGGTTAAGAGAACCTAATGGGGCATTTATATATGATAGATATATCATATAGAAATTTGGACCGATTTGATTAGAGTTCACGATATAATTCCGTAATCGAGAAGTCTTATCGAATCAATGGATGATCATATTTATGGATATATCTTAATCCACGAGGTGATCACGATCAACCGCTTGAATCGGTATGAAGTTTGACTTGACGGTTAAGGATTACACCGAGTCCGTGGTCCGAATTACCCCATCTTGGCATTGTATCTTTGGATTGAGTGAGTAGTCTGTGTTATCACAGATACGGAATCCATTCCTTCCATTTATGGAAGTAGAAAGACAGTTCCCTTATTTGTTAATCCTAGAAACTGATCGATCGCGCGAGTTCATATTACACTGATTAGCTACCAGTGAGTTGTATGAATTAATTGATCACTAGGGGTTAATGGTAAATAAGGATAAGAGGTTCTAAAAAGGGTTAACGGTAACTTCCCGATTTAGAATGAGCGATCTATGGAGGATTAATCCATATGTAATGATTATATCAATGGACGCTTATTATTATTCTCGTGAGGAGATAAATATAATCTCATAATCGGAGGAGTGCAGTCACGGGATTATGGTGGCATATTCCTGTGATTGATTTATCGAATATAATTATTCTGTTCGTAAGATAATTATTTATTTGATTTATCGGAGCCGCTGATTATTAGTCCATGGTCCCCGACGTGCCTCCTAATATAGCATAGCTATTCTCGGACGTCGAATCCTAATAATATTAATTTAGTTCTTGTTGGACTTCATTAAAACGATATGTGAATTAATTGTTTAGTGGACTATTAAATTAGTTGGGCTAAATAATTAAATATGTGAAAAAGACATTTTTCATAATCTTGACCCAATTATTGTGTTAGGGTCGAAATTAATTGTGACTAGGTCACAAAGGGAAATTTCGGCCACATGGATTATTATGGAACAAGAAATTATTTTTTTGTGATTAATAAGACATGTGCATAAAATATTTATTGGATAAATATTTATGGTAAGAAAGATTTGTTCTAGAATATTATGGGATTATCTTTTATTTAATGGGATTATTATAATTGATTTTGTATTAATTATTAAATCCTTGGAGGTTAAGTTTTACTCTCCTATATAAAGAGAGCTCTCCTAAACCTTACAACACACAATAATTTCGACTTCATCTCTTAGAGAGAAGGAAAATATTTTCGGCCAAAGGGATTAAAGGGAAAAATCTTGGAGGTTTTTCCGGGTAGCATATCGGAAGGGTTCGAGCCTAAAATTTCCTTCCACCGGGAGTTGCTTGGATCACACGTTACGGAAGATCGTGGTGCTCTTCACATCTCTTTGCAATCTTTCTTTGCGGTTCTTCAACTTGGATTTTGAGATCCAAGAGGTATGATCTACAACCCCTTGTAGATATAGATCTAGTTATTTTATTACGTGTATTTTATAGATCTAGATCCTTAAATCGCCCGTTGCGGATGGTATTACTACTATTAAGTGGTATCGATCGCCATGGTGATCTATATTTATACGTATAAAATATTAGATCTAGGAGTGGTAAACATGTAGATTTTTTTTTTGTCCCAATTTTTTTTAAAAAGGGGCCGAAAATTATGTTTTGATTATGAATGTCTTGGTTGAAGAGATGGATTGGGGTTGATATTGTTTACCCGTAGATCTATTTTGTAGCTCTTTTGATTAGTATCAATTGAGCATAGGATGTGTAATTTATTTTATGTCATGCGAAAAATTGTAAAAGGTAGTACCTTTTTTATTTAATTTTGATCCAGGTTCGAGACGACGAAGATGATGTGTTGAAGATCATGGTGTTGAAGATCATGAAGAAGGTAAAAACGGGAGGAGGCCGAATTGTTTAATTTAATTAGGTCTTGGTTTTTTTTTTTTTTTTTTTTTTTTTTTTGCGGCGGCAGCATTGTTTTTTCCTTAACTTGCATCACCAATTTTGGTTAACTTGCATATTGGTTTTGCCGATATAAAAAAAAAATTTAAAATAAAATAAAACTTAATTCCTTTTTTTTTGATAAGTTCTGCCGTGAAGGAAAAAAAAAGAAAAAAAAAAGGAGAAAGTTTTTTTTAAAACAATTGATAATATAGATATTTTTTTAATATATTGGTATATTACGGCCTCCTCCCTCGTCGTTCGTGGTTCGTGTCGAGATAGCTTTGAAGATCCGGAAGTTTTCAAGATCAAGATCGAAGATCAAGATTTGAAGACTTAGAATTTATTTTACTTTTCCTTAGAAAATAGGTTAGTCGGGGGTACCAACGATCCATCTCGGTGTTTAAATTTTCCGCAATTTATTTTTTTATGTGTTTGATCATAAAATAGATATAAAATCGGAATTGCCATGACATGCATCATATCATAAATCCACTCCATGCATACATGTATAATTTTAATTTTGGTAATTAAAATAGGAATGTATACAAACTCGCGTAATTAGTTGAAATTTAATTAATACGTGGTAATTAATTAATTTAGTAACTAATTAAAGATCCGAGGACGGATTATGAAATCGTTAAGCCTTTCGGTGTGTGTTCTCGGTGAACCGCCTTAAAGCCCAAACGAGATCACGTTTTCGATTCGTAGTGTCTACGAGATTGAATGATGGTAAAAGAACAATAAATCTTGGATAAAAACGGTTCGCTTATATAGGTTGGGTGGTCAATCGAGCTTCGCTCGACCGATCGAACCCTCCTAGTGTGATGTATGCACGGGGTCGGCAAGACTAAGCTACACCGGCGAGCGGAGGGGTGATTCCTTCTTATCTCAATGGGGCTGTCTTGACCCGATTTCGTCCGACTGTCACATATGTTCCAACGAATAGGACAGGTAGGCTTGCCTACGTTACCGACACCATTCGGAATCCTTGATTTGATGTGCATTTATGTTAACATCAAAAAGACGTGGTTAGTTAACCCACCACCACTTCCAAAATATTGAGTGGGAGCGGGGGAGGCGACAGCCAACCCCTCGGCCTCTACTATAGATACAAGTAAGTGAGAGAAGGGTGACGCCTCGCGGCGCTTTGATTTCGTCCCCCTACGGATGGTGTTCACCCCTATCAACATTCATGGCTTGGTCTCCGAAAGGATAGGATTTCTGGGTACTCGTCGGGTCACTGGCCTATCCTACGACGGCACACTCGGGGCGTACCTAAGATATCCGATATAGTAGGTCACACTCATCATGGGTATTTTTGGTAATATCTAGGCTAAAAAAGGAAGGTAGTCAATGAATAAAAGGATGTTCGATTCTCGTGGGATGTTCGATTCTCACAAGTTATTCATTGATGAGATTGTCTCGATTTAACCGTCATCTCTTTGACCTACCCTACGGCGGCACTGAGATGCGAGGTTAAAACCTTGAAATGGTAGAGTAGACTTAATTTTAGTTTACAATTCCTAAAATAAAATATAGTAGTGTTAAACTTGAATTAATATATGTCATTTTATTTCTGACATTATATCCCTTACTAAATTGCTTAAAATTTATAATTGACTAGTATTGACTTCGTTAAAAAGTGGAAAGTAACTAGGACGTTGAACTAGTTAATCGATAATGCAATTATTTTTCGAAAGAGATATTTTCTCTTAAGCCTTTTAAAACCAGAGTGTGTGACATATAGGTATGTCACTAGTGTCATTCGTGTCAAACAGAAGACAAACTTAGTTTGATCAAAGGTGATTACACGAGTAATTTTCTAATTGAAAAATCGGAAAATCATGAAGTGTTACTTGTTGGACGATATTTGGAATCGATGAACTAGTGGGAGCTTTATGATTTGTTGTTTTTCTAGAACATTAGAATAGTGTAACTGACTACACACGTAACCGGTCTAATTGAAAAACCGGAAAGTCATGAAATGTCGCTAGTTGGACGATAATTGGAATCGATGAACTAGTGGGAGTTCTATGATTTGTTGTTTTTCTGGAAACATTGGAACTATGGACGAAAGATTTTTTAATCGAAAAAATTGGAAAATCATAAAAATAACGCATTGCTCGTTAGACGGTATTTGGAACCGATAAACTAGTGGGAGCTTTAATATTATGGTTTGTTGTTTTTTCTGGTATATTAAAAAAATCCGAGAAGTCCCGACGAGTAACACTCGAAATAGACATCCCACGGTTCAAGAGTAGTGTCTACTCAAACGAACCGCTAGTTCAAGACTGTTTCCATTCACGGAAAGTCAAGAATGGGAGAATATGTCTAAAAGTGTTAGTCATCTAAACTGAGAAAATTTTAAGGCTGAACCGAAAATTAATTAAACTAAAAATCATAGGATAAGGACAGTGATTTTGGATCACCAACCTATGAATCCTTGGCGATTTTCTCGAGCTAAGTTCTTTGGCAGAACAAGGTAGTAGTGCATTTAACGATTAAAGGAGTAAACAACGGGTAGTTAATTTTAGCTAGAATAGTGGGAGTGATATAAGGAAATGAATCTCGGATTCAATCCTTGGATATCGCGGAAAAAAAAAATATTTTCTGTTTAAGATTCGTTGAAACGAATGGATTTACCGTATATTCGATAATTTGTTTGTCGTATAGAAAGTGAATATACCATTTGTAGTACGAATCCAAGACTCGGACTTTTGTTTGATAAAGTCAAAAACCACATAGAACTGCTGAAATATGTATATAAAACACATCTTAAGAACTGTTAAAAGCAATTGGTTTCTATATTTAGATAAACGCTTCTTCATATTCCATAGTTAGTGCATAGTCCCTAAAAGACAAGACCTGAAGACTGGCTCAGGGTGATTCCTTTCTCCCAGTCTGGTTAAATTGTCTCAAAGGTGTAATGACTAAGTTTCCTTTCAATCGGGAAAGGATAATGGTTATAAAGAAGTAACATAGCTTGTTCATGACGACCTTCGGGGTCTGATGAAAGACACAAGCTAGTAGGAGCTTCCGAATAGTGACTTATTGTCTGATAACTATTCAAACACTCCGGTAAGTTTATCCAAAATATTTTGAGGTTTCACTGTTTTCAACAAAGATAGAGTATTCTATACTCAGAAATAGGCCATCACATAGTCCTAGGGACTGTTGCTCGGCCTGCCTCATAGTGAAATGCTTTCACTAAGTGAGAAACCGTTACATTGCCTTATATAGTTTTTTTAGATGTGCTACAATACACTGCTTAACTCAATAAAGATATTGGAAGCGAAATAACGGTTTACATTGACATGTAAGACCGAGAAGTCTACCTAGAATATGCTTTGGAATTTAGGGATAAGGTGTGGATTTGGTTCACCCCACTTCCGTAAATATAAGCATTTAGCACACGGTGCTTGAAGGTAAGACTGGGAATTTCGTGCATACGTTTGGGCAATGACCATTCGTGATATATCTTTTAACCTATTGAGTATAAAGGTTAAATTCTTGAAATCGGGAAGGGACAGTTATACTGTTGCATCCTTCCTGATAGAGTCCATGAACAGCAAAACCTTGAACCTTGAAGTGCGTTTACTCAAGGTAGTTACTAACTGATTAAAATCAGACCACATCCAACATCGGTTGTTGGTGATAACACTAAATACTACTAAACTAGATCGAGAATTTGATCCACCCGGTAAGTATTGGGAGTATGGTTTATCCATTACCCATTACAGTTCTGCGGACTTTGTAGTCGAGGATCGATTGACCTATGGCTCTTTTGTGAGCGAAGATAGGATTTTGATAATAGAGGTTGGTTTAATAGCCATAACCCCCGTGAATGGAGTTCGGTACTCAGATTATGTTCATGCTCTTGTAGAACCACTGTACATCTCGGGAGAGTGGGAGTTATTGGATCTACACGGAAAGAGTAGAATGAATAAGAAAGTTTATCTTTCAGAGCAAAGATTGAGTGGTTCAGGGTAATTCCCTAAGAAGTAGAGAGTTAATCGGACCTTGGACTCTCTTACCACTTAGTATTGCATGATTTCGTTCTAAAGCGAGGAAAATAGGGGTGATTCCTCGAGACTTTCTTGCCAAACAAACGGAGTCTGGATTCATTCGGAACAAAAGGGTAATGCCTTATGAACTCATGACAGGATGATTTCATCAAGGCTTATGTCCTTTGTGGATAAAAAGCAAACCTCTCGGTCATTGGAAGTCATATATTTCTACAATATGTGGATTTGACCGAATATTGATAAGTCTTTTGTAGACTGGATATCAATTTTAGTCTGAGAGTGAATATATACATATATTAGTGTTTGTGAAGGATAACACCGCACCGATTGGAATCAACATGGGTGTGTTATCTGAAGTCAGAATCTGACAATGCCACAATTCTCTGCAACGGAGATTTGGACAACATCCTAAAGAGTTTGACTGGGTCGAATTCATTAGAATCAATCACTGGTTTCCTATCCATCTTATTGGTTAAGATGATGCATCTGTGTATGCAACATTCAACGAGGAAGTTCTACCCTATGCCTCAGGAATGACTCTCTAAATCTTCGGATCAAGAGAAATGGGATAGATTCTCTTTTCTAGTAAGAGATGGTCAGGTTATTGAACGTCAATTTTGATCAAATCTTAGATTCGGCGGTTAACAAAGCAACTTTAGTATTTCCTTTAGTATCTTGAAGAGAACGAGGACTAATATGCAGGCATATTCATGTGTGAACTTGGATATGTGTGATACACTGATTTTGACTTTAAGTCAGATTGAGGATGATCGTTAAGTCGATCTCGGCTCGAGTGTTTACTCTTGTGTTGAAGCTATTGCTGGAGGAATCCAAAGAACGCCAACTCGACTTTAACTACTTGGGTGATTAGCGGCTTTTGTAGTAGCTAGAGAGGCGATATAGCTTAAGGATTTCCTTTTCATATCTGGGAGTGATTCTAGATTTGGAAGCCGATACCACATCATTGTGCAAACGATGAAGGGGTAGCTTATAAGGATCTTCGAAATCACTAGAGGTCAAAAGCATATTGGGAAAGTACCATATGATTAGATGGACCGGTAACGTTTCGATTCTACGCATCGTCTCGAGCCGACAACCTGACTAATCATTAAGACCCATGACATTTAGATATAGGTGCTCCCCGAGTCACTGACCTATCCTACGACGGCATACTCGGAGTGTACTTTGGAATCTGAAATGGTTATGATATGCTTAGTGGGTACTAGAATACGGGATGAGTCTCCATTGCTTTAGAGCAAGTGAGAGATGTAGTTTGTTGTATTTTAAATAATAGGGCGTGCTCTAAAACAATTAATCACATGCTTTCGTGCAAGTGGGAGATTGTTAGGTGTGATGCCCGAAAGACAATTTTGTAATTGTTTTATTTAATAAATGAAATGATATTATTATTCATATTTATTATTCTCATATTCACTGATGTGACAATAGTATTTACACTACAGAAAACCCTAAAGTATATCGTTTATGTAATCATTTAACTCAGTGTATGGGATATACATGGGAGGATTGAGTTAGTGAAGATGTACTTAAAATACAATTAGCCCGTAGTGAAGTTATTCGAGAGTATCGGGTCTCTCCTTTAACGTGCTATTAATGCGCCCAGAACACAATAGGTGTGATAGTCCTATCCGGACTTTCGGTTAAGAGAACCTAATGGGGCATTTATCTATGATAGATATATCATATAGAAATTTGGACCGATTTGATTAGAGTTCACGATATAATTCCGTAATCGAGAAGTCTTATCGAATCAATGGATGATCATATTTATGGATATATCTTAATCTCGAGGTGATCACGATCAAGCGCTTGAATCAAGTATAAAGTTTGACTTGACGGTTAAGGATTACACCGAGTCCGTGGTCGAATTACCCCATCTTGGCATTGTCTTTGGATTGAGTGAGTAGTCCGTGTTATCACAGATACGGAATCCATTCCTTCCATTTATGGAAGTAGAAAGACGATTCCTTATTTGTTAATCCTAGAAAGCGATCGATCGCGCGAGTTCATATTATAATCGATTAGCTACCGGTGAGTTGTATGAATTAATTGATCACTACGGGTTAATGGTAAATAAGGATAAGAGGTTCTAAAAAGGGTTAACGGTAACTTCCCGATTTAGAATGAGCGATCTATGGAGGATTAATCCATATGTAATGATTATATCAATGACGCTTATTATTATTCTCGTGAGGAGATAAATATAATCTCATAATCGGAGGAGTGCGTTGACGGGATTATGGTGGCATATTCTGTGATTGATTTATCGAATATAATTATTACATTCGTAAGATAATTATTTATTTGATTTATCGGAGGCGATTATTAGTCCATGGTCCCCGACGTGCCTCCTAATATAGCATAGCTATTCTCGGACGTCGAATCCTAATAATATTAATTTAGTTCTTGTTGGACTTCATTAAAACGATATGTGAATTAATTGTTTAGTGGACTATTAAATTAGTTGGGCTAAATAATTAAATATGTGAAAAGACATTTTTCATAATCTTGACCCAATTATTGTGTTAGGTCGAAATTAATTGTGACTAGGTCACAAAGGGAAATTTCGGCCACATGGATTATTATGGAACAAGAAATTATTTTTTTTGTGATTAATAAGACATGTGCATAAAATATTTATTGGATAAATATTTATGGTAAGAAATAAAGATAAATATTATTCTAGATTTGTTCTAGAATATTATGGGATTATCTTTTATTTAATGGGATTATTATAATTGATTTTGTATTAATTATTAAATCCTTGGAGGTTAAGTTTTACTCTCCTATATAAAGAGAGCTCTCCCAAGCCTTACAACACACAATAATTTGACTTCATCTCTAGAGAGAGAAGGAAAATATTTTCGGCCAAAGTGGATTAAAGGGAAAAATCTTGGAGGTTTTTCCGGGTAGCATATCGGAAGGGTTCGAGTCGAGAATTTCCTTCCACCGGGAGTTGCTTGGATCACACGTACGGAAGATCGTGGTGCTCTTCACATCTCCTTGCAATCTTTCTTTTGCGGTTCTTCAACTTGGATTTTGAGATCCAAGAGGTATGATCTACAACCCCCTTGTAGATATAGATCTAGTTATTTTATTACGTGTATTTTATAGATCTAGAACCTTAAATCGCTTCCGTTGCGGATGGTATTACTAACAAGTCTACCCCCTCTTTCTGACTGAACCCCTAGCAACCAAACGTGCCTTATATCTAAAACCCTCAACATATGTCATTCCTTCACTTTTCTTGAATATCCATTTGCAAGTTACCACCCTCTTGTCTTGTGGTTGTTTGACCAGATCCCAAGTCTCATTTTTCTGGAGTGACTCCATTTCTTCTCCCATAGAAACAAGCCTTTAGGACGCCTCAGCACATGTCACAGCTTCCCTATAAGTGTTAGGTTCAAAACTATACACTTCTTCAGCTACCTGTAGTGCATATCCAACCATATCCTCCTCAATCCCATATTTTCTTGGAGGTCTGATATTGGTCCTCCTATCTCTGCGGAGAGCTATACCCTGCTGACCAACATCAGCAGTTTGAGTCTCTGTTGACCCTTGTTCAGTAGACTGGCTTGGATCCTGTTCCGGATCTGCTGACTGTTGATTGTCCCCTACTGATTCCTTTAATCCAGCAGGCTCTGCTTGAAGCTCCACCTGTTTGCCAATCTTCTCAGTCTCAGATCCAATCTCAGATTCAGATGTGGCTCTCACAGATGAGTTAAGCATAGAATTTTCATCAAAAAAAAAACTACACTCCTGCTGAGTATAACCCTATTTTTAGCTGATGACCAGATTCTATACCCCTTAACTCCATCTCCATATCCAAAAAACACACCCTTCTTGGCCCTAGGCTCCAATTTGCCCTCACTGATATGATAGTAGACAGTGCTTCCAAAAATCCTAACTCCAGAGTTGTCTGCTGACTTTCCTGACCAAACTTCAAGTGGTGTTTTAAGTTTGATCCCAGTGTGAGGCCCCATTGATTATGTTGGTCCCTTGGAAAGGCTAACACAAGTTTAGAGGGGGTGAATAAACTTGTCCCTAAAAACTGGATTTAGACTTTTAAGGTTTAGTTAAAACTTATGTGGAGTTAAGCTGAATAAGATGAGTCTAAGTCAAACTGACTTATGCAAAACCGAGTCAACGAGCAGCGGATATAATTCTAGCCTTTTTCTTGATCTTGTTATTCTATATGAAAGCTGAGTGTGTAGAACTGAATACTGGTGAATGTTAGTTTGTGATCAAAGTGAGATTGTGTAACAATCAGTTCTCAGTATGCTGTGTAAACAATAATAAATGTTGTAATAATAAATAACCGAATGCAAATGCGTAAAGTAAATGAAACAAGAGTTATAGAGGTTCTTGGTGGTGTAATCCTGTCAGTCCTCTCTTCTCATGTGGTGTTGGAGGAAAAATCCACTAGAACTTCTTGAGGTGGGCTGTAACAAAAAGTCCTAAACAATAGTGTTTGTAATTCTAGCTTCACTATCCAAAAAATCAAAGAACAGGTTGGATTGCTGCTCTTCAAGTGCTTGATCCACTGGTACTTTAAGGGTTACGTATGCCTCTTCACCAGCTACCACCACAAACACAGTCTACCCGACTGCTGATACAACTGTCCTTGGCAAATTCTTCACCAGATTGCTTCACATTCTTGACCTTTGATTAAGAATCAAAGTTGCTGAGAATCAATAAATTGATTCTTGTTTGTGGTTCTTCAAAGTGTATGGTTCTAGATAAGTTCCGTGTAGTTTGAACACTTGAAGAAATTCTTGATTGATCTTGTTAGCTCCGAGATGATAGCAATTTGAATAAACGAGACTTTTGCACAGAAATGCGTGTAATCTTGGTAATTCATTCTTGTTTTTCTGTATTTGATCCTTGGTGCAAAGTCCTCTATTTATAGTGTAAGGTCTAACGTTCATCTTGCTTGAATTTGAATTGTATCAACATCTATCTTGTAACGGGCATATTTTGTGACCGTTCTGACTTGTCAGTATTTCATCCAATAGAATTGCTTCCTTTACAACGTTCGACTGTACTATCAGTTTTTTGGATGACGGACTTATAAAATTGACTTTCCTTATCAGTTTCATACTGAATTTGTCAGTTGTCAGTTTCTTGACTGACTCGGATCATTAACTGAGAGTTTACTCTTCTTCAAATATCAGTACTCTAGATTTTCATCTGATTATAATTGACTTAACCAGAGTACACCATAAACATATATCTACTAAGAGTTCATTGTCCTTATGACTCTTAGGTCTTCATACAAGATCCATAAAGTCAGTTCAGGTCACCACAAACTTGCCTGAAGTCTAACTTTACAGTCTCGACTTTCATAACTGAGTCTGAGCCCTCAGTCCTTCAATCTTCTGTAACTGAGTCTGTGTCCCTCAGTTCTTCTGTCTTCTATATAAGTCAACAGAGTATGTTCCCTCAGTGAACTTACCTTCTTCAGTTCTGTCTTGGTGTAGTCTGAGTCAGTTTCAGTTTAGATGACTTGTCTTTCCAGTGTCTTAGATGATTTCCATTTTTCATTTTTACGACACTTATATCTATTACAATGCTTGTCTGATGTAACCTATACAAATATCAGACTCTAGTAAAACCAATACATTCAGTTCTAGACATCTTTTAGCTTTTCACTATAACAGCTAGTTCAGCACTTCATCAATGGGGTTAAAATAATTACTGAGTAAATATGATGAATAATCATCAAAACATAAATTTTATTTCCAACAATTTCCCCCTTTTTGATGATGGTAAACCCTACTTAAAAGAAAAGCTTAAAGATAAATAACAATCAAAACATCGTAAAACTGGAATAGTTACACAGTTGATAATAAATTGAAATAAGAGCTAAACTGTTCTCTGTGCTCTTTGTGTAACTAAGGTATATTTCCTTTCCTTATCATGAAGTTGATAAGCTTTTTCTAGCTTAGTGTCTTCCTTGGAGAATGTCTTGAGATAATCTACTTGACTGGAACGCTTCCATTTTCTCTATAAGACTAGCTTTGGTAAAGCTGCTTCATCCTTGTAATAGCTTTCAAATTCTACAACATCAGCTTTCATTTGTTCAGTCTTGTCTCTAATTTGAAATTTCTCTTCAATCTTCTTGATCTTCTTATAGTGTGCCATCTCTGATTGTGATACTGATCAGATAAGAAGTAAACAAGAGATTCTTCATAAGTCTTGTCTCTGTACTTGAGTTTGATATTGTTGTGATCATTGACAAACTTCATCCAAAAATACTTTGTAAGAGTAGCTCTCCTTTCACCAGGTTGACTGTATTTTTCAATTAGCTGCTCTTCAGTCAGTTCTTTTATATTACGAACATAAGGATCTGCTGCTGACTTGCATTTCTTCAGTTCTTCTTCAAGCTTCTGCTTTTCATTTAGTAGTCTCAGCTTTTCTTCTTCAGCAGCTGAGTTTCTAAGACAATAATGTGTTGATTTAAATACCAGTGTGCTTGAGCATGCGTTTCTCTGTCTTCCATAGTTGTATTTTCAAGTTTCTCCTTGAGACTGAGAATTTCTGATGCTGAGGTTGAAGATGATTTGTGAATAATATCCAACTTGGTGTGGACTGAGACGTCTGTTTTCTTTCGATAATCCAAGTATCCAGAAATGTTTGACAAAAGGCCATTGTAAGCATCCTTTTGGTTGAGCATAATCTTCAGATTTTTTGTACTTTGCTCATTTCATCTTTTATCAAAAATTCAGATGGATCCGTTGCTTCTTCTTGTTGAATATTAGGCTGAGTATCATCTTCAATTACCATGAGTTGCTGATTCTCATCCTTCCCATCTGTTTTCTGGTTGTCAGGTTGTTGGTTTCCATCTAGCAAAACTTCTTGCTGATTAGCAGTTTGCGTAGAATGAACTTGAGGTTGAATTTCAGTTTACAAATCCGTAACCTTATCAGCTTCTTTCTTCGATTCATCATATTTGTCATCATCCTTCTTCTTTTGATTATCTAAAGCTGATGACATGGCTGATTTTCCTCGTTTAGCTATCTCAGTGAATCTTCTTAAACATTTTGTGAGAAAGTCATTCATTGGAAATAGAGTGTATAATTCCTTGATTTCAAGTTTTTCCAATAATGACTTTTCTTCATTTGCTAGAGTAGCTTCTCTACAATCTTCATTTTTGAGTTTCATTTTCATCAGCCTGATGATTCTTTCAGCTTCAAAATTGTAACTTGGTTGCTGCTGAAATTGCTGTTGCTCCTTTTCAGCAGGCTTAACGGAAACTTGTTTCTCTGAAATCGTCTGTTGTAAACGAGAAACAATTTCAGTTGCTATAACGTCCTGTCTAGTGACTTCAGTTGTCAGTTGTTGTTCCCCCTCAGTTGGTGCTAACTGACTTGATGTGCTTGGGAACAAACATTTACCAACTGACTTAATTATTTTCTGAGTCAGCTTTTCGCTTGACTCCTTTGTGTTCAGCTTTATGCTAAGACACAGTTTTCTCCTTGACTTCAGGTTAAGATATCTTGGAGGTTTCTTTCCTAGAATGAACTAGAGTAACATCTCATGTGGATGTATCCATTCTTCTTATAGATCCACCAGTTCGTTCTGCTAAGTTTCCTTCCTTGATTCTTTCGAAGTAATGCTGAATAATGCCACTGAGTGTTTTCTTCAATCAAAATCTGCCAACAAGTGGTCTTCCTTCAGCTTGAGCTTTTCGAACACTTTCCAATTCAACTAAGTGTTGCTCTTTATCTGATTAAATATATAACCTGCCCAATTGAACTCAATTTCGTCCAAGATTATGTTCATCAGATAAATGTTGTCTTCAGATAAACTGGCAATTCCTTTGTATCTTCCAATAACATGCATGCTGAGCCATTTGCTGAGGAGTCCAAACTCAGGTTTCAGATCATTGAAATGAGTGCCGACAGTTGCTGGTTCCTTTCTTAAGGAAATTTGCTTGTGAAAAACATCTCTTTTGAGTGGTAAACAACTCAAGTCTATTGATTTCACAAGTGGTTCTTTGAAATCAAATAGCATTCTGATGAATGCTTCATTGAGAATAATCCTTTCTCCTAGAACTATTGTAATGAGAGATTGTCTTACCAATCTCATGTTTTCCCAGAACTGTAAAATTCCTTCTACATCATGATCTTCCTTGAACTTTACCTCCAGGATGTCTCTTAATCCTGGCTGACACTTGATCTTCTCGCACATAAGACTTGCTAACAGGGTATTTCTGCAAAGTTCTTCATATTGTTCAAATGATAAAGTATCCAACTCAGTAATAATCCTTTCTTCTTGTGATTTCTTTGAGGCTGTCATTACTGATTTTCTGAAAAAGATGTGATTTTTAGAAAGATAAAAAAATTTGGCTTTTGAGAGAGATAAAGTTTGAATTTTTCTTTGATAGTTAGGTAAGGTATGAAAAAGGATTGGATATATATAAGGTTGTGTGCTGACGGTTCGTATATTTTGCACGATTTTGTAAAGATTTTGTACCGCCTTTTCAAATTCCATGATGGTTTGTGTAACCGATGCATGTACTGTTCTGACAGTAGTGGGGGTGTACAAGCAACAGGTTCTAACATAACCGGCGCTAATTAAATGCGATATAACTGTTGTCGGTTTTATCCTTTCAACCGTTTGACTTTCTTTAACTGGGTAAACTGATGGTTGAGGTCAGTTAGTGAAATATTCAATTCCGTCAATTCTTCAGTTTCAGTGAGTCAGTTTGAGATTGTTGATGTCAATGACTGATCTGCTGAGTGAGCGCACCCATCATAACAAAGATCAATCCCCTTGATGAATCTCTTGGCCTAAACTGACTTAGCTGACTTTGATTATGCCTAACTCAGTTCTTAGTTTAAAAATCTCTCTTTGTCTAGAGGCTTGGTAAAAATGTCAGCCAACTGATCTTCAGTCGAGACATAAAGAACTGTAATATCCTTCTTTTCCACATGATCCCTTATGAAGTGATGTCTCACATCAATGTGTTTCGTCCTTGAGTGCAAAACTGGGTTGTCAGTTATTGCAATTGCACTTGTATTATCACACATTATAGGAATCATTCCCTCATCTATTCTATAATCTCTTAGTTGTTCTCTGATCCACAAAACTTGAGCGCAACAGCTTCCAGCTGCTATGTACTCAGCTTCAGCTGTTGAAGTGGAAAAAGAATTATGTTTCTTATTGAACCAAGATACAAGTCGATTTCCTAGCAACTGACATATGCCTGAGGTGCTTTTACTATCTACTGTGCAACCTGCATAGTCTAAGTCTGAATAGGATATCAGCTTGAATTCTCCTTCTCTTGAATACCATATTCAAACTCTTTCTGTATCTTTCAGATATTTCAAAGTTCTTTTGAAAACAGTGAGATGACTTTCCTTAGGTCTTGTTTGAAATCTGGCACAAACACCAACAGCAAAGGATACATCTGGCCTAATTGCTGTAAGAAAGAGTAAGCTTCCAATCATCCTTCTATAGACAGTTTGATCCACATCTTTGCCTTCTGTGTCTTCATCTAATCTGATGTTAGTTCCAATAGGTGTTGATATGCCAGCTGATTTTTCCATTCCAAACTTCTTGATCAGTTCTCTGGTATACTTAGTTTGGTGAACAAAAATCTTATTGTCCATTTGTTTCACTTGTAACCCTAGAAAGTAACTTAGTTCTCCCATCATACTCATCTGAAATTTGCTCTTCATTGAACTTGCAAATTTTTCACAGACTTGTTCATTCTCTGATCCAAAGATAATGTCATCAACATATATCTGGACAAGTAAAGTACTTTCTTAAACTTTCATTCTGAATAGAGTCTTGTCAATTGTTCCTTTGATAAATCCATTATCCACTAGAAACTGAGATAGAGTTTCATACCAAACTCTTGGTGCTTGCTTTAGTCCATATAGAGTTTTTTATCAGTTTAAAGACTTTATTAGCCTGATCTTTGATCTCAAATCCAGAAGGTTGTTGAATGTAGACTTCTTCTTCAAGTATTCCATTCAAAAATGAACTTTTGACATCCATCTGGTACACTTTGAATTTCTTGTATGCTACAAAAGCAAGAAACAGTCTAATTGCTTCTAACCTTGCCACTGGTGCATAAGTTTCATCAAAATCTATGCCTTTAGCTTGTGAATATCCTTTAGCTATGAGCCTAGCTTTATTTCTGATGATATTTCCATCTTCATCAAACTTGTTTCTGTAAACCCATTTGGTGCCAATGATGTTTACATGATCAGGTTTGTCTACTAGTTCCCATACTTGATTTTTTTCGAACACATTCAGTTCTTCTTGCATAGCTAAAATCCAATCTGGATCTTTCAAAGCTTCTTCTATCTCTTTAGGTTCAGACTGAGACAGGAAACATGCAATCATTGTATCTGTTTGATGTCTTGTTCGAACACGAACTTGAGTATCACCAATCACTTGTTCTTCTAGGTGATTCCTCATCCATTGATGTGATGGGGGTCGCATCAAGGGATCAAAATTCTGTGGAACTGGATCTTGATTTTCTTCATTTTGATTGTCTTGAATAGGATCAGAATTATGTTGTTCAGCTGTAGGTTGTTCAAGAGTTGAAAACTGAGGCTGATCTTGATCTGATGATTCTGAAATCCTTAATCTTCAAATGTCAACAAAAATAGATTCTAGTAGAACTGGTAACTGAGGTTGAGAAACTGGTTCTGGTCTGTTTTCAGTTTATTCTCCATGAATTTTGGTTCATCAAATACTACGTGAATTGATTCTTCATGCTTGAGTGTCCTCTTATTCAATATTCTAAATGCTTTGATGACATTTGAGTATCCCAGAAATATTCCTTCATCAGCTTTGGGCTGAAAAACGTGAAGTTGATCTTTTCCATTATTGTGTATGAAACACTTGCTTCCAAATGCATAAAAGTATGAAAAGTTTTGCTTTCTTCCATTCCAAATTTTATAAGGTGTCTTCTCATGCCTTTTATTCATAAGAGCTCTATTCTGTGTGTAGCAAGCTGTGTTAACTGCTTCTACCCAATATCTTTCAGGCAATTTTGCTTCACAGATCACAGTTCTTCCTGCTTCTTTGAGTGTTCTATTCCTTCTTTCAGCTACACCATTCTGTTGAGGCGTTGTTGTTGCTGCAAGTTGGTGTAAAACACCATTTTCTTCACAGTATTCAATAATCACTTTGTTGAGGAATTCAGTTCCTTTATCTGATCTTATCTTCACAACTGATACACTCTTCTGATTTTGAAGTCTCTTGAGAAGTTCTGTAAGACTTTACCTGGTTTCACTTTCTTGGTTAAGAAGATAACCCAGGTGTATCTTGAATAATCATCTACCACCACCAATGTATACTTCTTTCCACTGATACTGATTGGTGTGATAGGTCCAAATAAGTCCATATGCATCAGTTCTAAAACTCTGTTTGTAGAATGCTGAGAGTTAGTCTTGAAACTTGATTTTGTTTGCTTCCCTTGATGACAAGCATCACATAAGATATCCTTTTTTGTAGGTAATCCAATGACTAACTATTTCTTGACTAGAGTATTGATGTCGTCGAAATTAAGATAACTCAGTTAATTGTGCCATAACCAGCTGACGTCTGATTTGGTATGAACAAGTAAACAAGTTTCTGCAACTGCTGTAGTCCAATGTTCAACATATCTATTCTATTTTCTTATTCCAGCTAAAACGACTTGAAATGTTGTTTTGCTGACGACAATGCAGAAATCTTTATCAAACGTGACTCTATATCCCATGTCACAAAATTGACTGGTGCTGAGCAGATTGTAATGCAATCCTTCTACATAAGATATGTTTTTGATTGTGAGTCCATTTCTGATCAAAGTACCATAACCTTTGGTGTATCCAGGTTTGTCTTTGCTTCCAAAATAAACTTTGGGTCCATCTTTGGCAATAAAATTGGTAAGACAGTATTTGCTCTTTGTCATGTGCCTTGAGCATCCACTGTCAAAGTACCATATATCCTTCAAAATAAATTAAACATTTTTAGGTACCCAATTCTGTTTGGGTCCATGGGGGTCAGTTGTCAGTAAAACCTTGGGAATATGTCCTATTGGTATTCTTTGGATATTGTTGCACTTGTTTTCATATATGTAAGACACACTCCCATAGTATCAATGCTTGGACTGTCTTATTTATATGATCTCTCATATCCTTTGACTGAAACTGATTTCCATGATGTTTTCTATTATTGAAACTAGAATAATAACCATCATTTCTTCTGTACTGAGATCTGTGCTGACCTTGGTAATGAGGTCTCTGCAGAGGACTGAAATGATTCATCTGATGACCTTTAAACTGAAACTTGTGATAAGTTCTCTGTCTGAAATGATTGGTTTTATCAGTTTTAATAGTAGATTCAGAGAAATTCCAATCATCATCAGTTGGAAATAATCTGCCTTTCCCCCTGACTTTGTGAATCTTTGAATAACTGATATTCTTGGATTTACTTTGACTGAAGTTTTTCTTGTTCTTAGCCTGATCAGCTTTAGTAGATTCTGTAGTTGATCTACCTTTTTTATTTTCATGATGTACAGCTGATTTACCTTATTGATTGACCCTGTTGTTGTTTACAGCTGACTTCTTTGAAAACTGATGCTAAGGCTACGAACTTAACACCATTTTTGGAATTAGGCTCAGTTTCCTTACTCGTCCCTCCCTTTGAAGTTTGCTGAGTATCAAATCCTAGGCCAGTTCTATCTCCATATGGCTTGCCTGATTTGAATCTAGTTGTTGAACTAGATTGACCAAAAGATTTAGTTGCTGCAGCTGATGTAGTAGGCTAATACTGAGTCTTTCCCTTATCAGTTCTGCTTAGTATTAACGTGTTCAATTCATCTTTCACTCTTCTGACTTCTAGAATTAGAACTTCTTTCTCAGCTTTGACTAGCATGTATGGTGACAAGCTGACTCATCAATTCATCAAGAGTTTCTTCTAATTCTGAGTTCTTTGGATTGGAATCGGTTGTTGAAGAACATGCATTTTGCATAGAAATCTGAGCTGAGGAGTATTTGGAGTTAGATTCACATACCTCATTTTGATCCTCCATATGAGCCATCAAAGTTGTCTCGTCAGATAATCTTTATGTACCAGGTTCATAGTCAGACTCATCTCCAGCTAACAATGCTCTTCGGCTGGTTCTTCTTTGCTGAGTTTTCTTTGCATTCAGATCTGGGCATTCAGCTTTATAATATCCAGGCTTCTTGCAGTTGAAATAAAGATACTCATAATCCTTTCTCTTTTCAGGAGTCTTCTTGATAAACTTCTGAGTTACAGGATTACCATTCTTCATCCTTCTGATTATACTCATCATAAGTGCCATTTGTTCTTCTATTTCATCCAACTGTTGAAGATTGCTTGTGGATGTTTCTTGAGAGTCATTTGATGCTGCTGCGAGTGCTGTGGTTTTTTGTTCTTCCAGAGCTTTGATTATTGCAGCTGTGCTTGTAAAATCTTCACTGAATTCATAAGCTTTTAGATCTGAGAATATCTTAAAGGAATCTTCTATGTCAAATTTTCTTCCATTGCAGTGACCTTCATCTTCCAACACATTGGCAAGGACTTCAAGATTCTTGTGTTGATTCCTTTCTTTGTAAATTCAATCTTGAGTAGGTCCAATTCATCCATGATAGCACTGAATCTTGTCTCCATTTGGTCAATTGTCTCTCCAGATTTCATTTTGAAATTTTCATAATTTTGCTTTGCAACTGAGATTTTTTTCCTTGATTGAGTCAGTACCTTCGCAGACTAATTGAAGTTTCTCCCATATTTCCTTAGCAGTTGTGCAATCTTTGACCTTCAGATACATGTTGATGTCAAGAGTTCTGAGGATAAAATCCAGAGCAACATTGTTGAGATTGTTTCGCTTGCGATCATCACTAGTCCATTCAGCCTTGGACTTTGGAACTCGAACTTGATTTTCACCAACAGTTTTCATATGTGTGATCTGGATTGGTCCATCAGTGAGCATGTCAATCATCTCGTCATGGGTAGCAGCTAGAAAAGCCTGCATATGACGTTTGTATTCATCAAACCTATCCATGTTACACATCAGCATTTGTCTTGCATACTGATTGCTATCCATTGTGAGTGAGTGAATACTGGTTATATAAATACTGGAAATTGAGCTTTCTAATGAGAACAACTAGAGGAGATATAGAGTAAATGAGTTTTTAACAATTGCTTGTTAAAGGAACACTGCTCTGATACCAATTGTTGGTCCCTTGGAAAGGCTAACACAAGTTTAGAGGGGTGAATAAACTTGTCCCTAAAAACTGGATTTTAGACTTTTAAGGTTCAGCTAAAACTTGTGTGGAGTTAGGCTGACTAAGCTGAGTCTAAGTCAAACTAACTTATGCGAAACTGAGTCAACCGGCAGCGGATATAATTTTAGCCTTTTTCTTCATCTTTTTATTCTATGTGAAAGCTGAGTGTGTAAAACGGAATTCTGGTGAATGTCAGTTTGTGATCAAAGTGAGGTTGTGTAACAATCAGTTCTCAGTATGTTGTGTAAGCAATAATAAATAACAGAATGTAAATACATAAAGTAAATGAAACAAGAGGTATTTCCAGGTGGTGTAATCCTGTCAGTCCTCTCTTCCCATGTGGTGTAGGAGGAAAAATCCACTAGAACTTCTTGAGGTGAGCTGTTACAAAAAGTCCTAAACAATAGTCCTTGGCTAATCCTAGCTTCACTATCTAAACAATCAAAGAACAGGTTGGATTGCTGCTCTTCATGTTCTTGAGCCACTGGTCCATGAAGGGTTACGTATGCCTCTTCACTAGCTACCACCACAAACACAGTCTACCCGACTGCTGATACAGCTGTCCATGGCAAATCCTTCACCAGATTGCTTCACAGTCTTGATGTCGGTCCCTTGAAAAGGCTTTGGTTAAGTTTAGAGGGGGGGTGAATAAACTTAACACTTAAAACTTTTTGGAGTTAACAAACTCAAGCAACTTGGCTGATCTGGCGATACCTCGATGAGTCTGCTTTGATGCCTCGATAGCTTTGCTAATAAGCATGAGTCTCTTGATGGTTGAGTTTACTGAATTTGTGCAGCGGATTTATATCAAAAATTAAGCCTTAATACTTGTTGTTAAATATGATACTAAGTATTAGATACTCAGTAGTGTATGTGTGTGAGTTCAGTTGCTAGATTCAGTAGGTTGATGTGTATAATAAACTAAGTGCGTAATGTAAGTGCAGAAAGTAAGTAGGCGATTTTATAGTGGTTCCAGGTGGTGTAACTGTCAGTCCACTCTTCTCTGTGATGTTGGAGGTAATTCACTAGAGATCTTTGATGTATCTCATTACAAAGATTCCTAAGATTGCTTGTCCTTCACCAATGACTATGGCTTCACAAGCGAAAACTAGGAACATGTAGGATTGTTTGCTCCAAAGTCTTCCTTTGGTCCTTGAAGGGTAGGATTGCCTCTTTCACCAGCTCCACCACAAACAACGATCTTTCACACCCAACGGATGCTTCTTTGTCTTCAAGTGAGGTTCTTTATAAAATAAAGAATGAATCAAGAAAATGATTCGATTCTGGCAGACTTGATTAGGATGATATAATCAGCAGCTTGTAGTCTTCAAGTGTGTGAACTTGATGTAGCTTGAATACATAATACACTTGAAGATTTTCTCTGGATCAGTAAGGTTAAGCTCAGCAGGGTGTTCTTGCAGCTCAGAATTATCTCTTATATTTTCTCTTATAATTTTTCAATCATCATCTTTTTCTGAGTTGAAAGTCCTCTATTTATAGGTAGGAGGGCATGTGACTTGTATTTGAAATTCAAATGTAGCCGTTCCCTGTTTTGTCCCATATGACATGCTTTATGTCACTATTCATAGGACTGGCAGTGTCAGATTCCTTTTTGGCAGTACAGTCTGTCCACCCTTTGACTTATAACCATTGGATAAAGTCCTGAATCATCCCAACGTCCTTTTAATCTCAGCCATTGATTTATTTGATAAATCAGAGGTAGTTGGCTGTCCTTATCCATGTAATCTTCCAATGTAATCTTGAATTAATCGAGGTATATCATCAGTAGGTTCATCAGTCTGCTGAATAGCAACTTGCTGTGTATCAAATATAATGCAGCTGATTTCTTTTATCTAACTTTTACTTGTGAAGTTAGATTACACCTTTTTAATTATAACCAAGTTCCAAACATCATCCAACTTATGTAACTTAGACCTTCTACACAAGGTATATGTAATCAGTTTAGGTCATCACAAACTTGCCTAAATTCTGATTGCATATCCTTGACTTAATCACTAAGTTTGATCCCTTAGCCTTCATTAACTGAGTTTGAGCCCTCAGCCTTCAGTCTTCAGTCTTCAGTAGGTTCCTGACTAGTCTACTGACCTATCTACCCTACTGACTTAGACTAGTCTGATGAAACAAGTCAGCTGACCTTTACAGTGCTTGTTTGATCAAACTTATACAAAGATCAAACTCTAATAAACCTATACATTTGATCTAGACATCTTTTTGCCTTTGCTCTATAACTGTTAGTTTGGCACTCATCATCAAAACATAAAAATAAGTCCAACAATTTCCCCCTTTTGGTGATGATGCCACTACCCTCACCTAACAGCAAAGCAAAAAGATTAAAACCAGAACAGAATAGATTTCAGTCATCTTTCATTATAAATATTTGTTCACATTATTACAGTCTAGAAGCAGCAAGGATAAAATATAATAAGTATGCTGATCTACTGTCTTCTTTGTCTTTCTTGTCTGTCCTTCTCCACTTGTTCTTGGTAGGCTTTGATTTCTTCTATCATATCCCTCATCCATTAATTTTCAATCAAGGTAAAATCAATGTAGGGATTTACTTCTTTCCACCACTTCCATGCTTCAGGTAGGAGGAGATTGATTTGATTCACTCTGAATCCAAATTTCATGTAAAGCTCTTTAAATTCATTCAGTGAGTCCTTAGCTTTTGTGATAGGCAAACTCCTTTCACCTCTACCACTACTTCCTCCTCTTCCACCTCTTCCACCTCTGTAAGTTGCCCTTAAGGCTTTGATTCTTGCTTCCCAAAATTTCAATCCCAAGAAAGAGTTTAAACCTTCATGATAGCCCTTGTCATGATAAGGTTTCCTTCTGTTGTAGTACTCCTTCTTGTATTGTCTTAGGAGATCATCAGTAAGTTGAACTCTGCCAGGTGCAGGTTCCCTGAAAGCATTTGTCTCATACCCCCATCTTTTCTGTGCAAAAATCCTTACAGCCTCTTTTGCTACTGCTGTTTGGCCCTCTTCCCCCTTAGTGACATCATCAACAAAAAAGGACATTACACCATGAACAAACTCCTGTGTGATAATCAGATTACTCAGTTGTCCTTCCATAATCTTAGTTCTTGTATCAACTGTAGTAATCCTAGATTGCAAAGTGCGCTCTCGATGAGATTGATCCTCTCGAAGAAGTTTAGGATCCAATCCGGAAGGTTGAGATGTTCCAGCTGACCTCAAGTGAGCTTAGGTGTTTCAGCAAGCTTGTCAAGTTTCTGATGAATGGATATAAATTGTTCTTTCAAAAACTTGTCTTTCAGTGAATTCCCTTGCTTGATTCCTTTTACTTCCATTGCAAGATCAGCAAGAGCATACTGAGTTGAGGTAATATTGGAGGCAACTGTTTCTGTAGTCCTTCCTCTATTTTCCACCAAATTGATCAAATCATCAAACCTCAGCTCTTGCCTGTCCAGTTGAGTTCTTAGATTTGCAATATCATTTTTGACAGTTCTCAACTCTTCCATGACATGTGCTGGTACTCCACCAGCCATTTCTCCAGCAGGTCCATCAGCAGGATCCTCAACATTATATTGTGGCCTCTGATTGCTCACAACCATTGCCCAACTCCTATCTAGTCCAGCAGGGTTAGGACCTTGATATTCTTCCAAGATAGGATCTAGAGCTGGTTCTTCAAAAATAGGTACAAATGACTGTGGGGGGATCAATAGCAACATTTTCTTCTTCAGGCATTTGGAACATCCTCATCACTAAAGTCATAGTCCAGCAGCTGTTCTTTTTCATCAACAACGAAAGAACTCTTCTGACTATCTTTCCCTATAGTGGTCTTGACTCAGAGAGGCTTCACTTCAAAGAGCCTCTTAAACAACAACATGGGGTTTCTCCAAACCCAAAGTTTGTTCCAACCTTTGTCCAGGTGTTGTTTGAGACTCAGCAGTATGTACCTCTTGTTCCAACCTTTGTGCAGTCTTTGTTTGTAGCCCAAAGAACCTGCACCTCCTCTTGATTCTACGATCTTGTATAATTTGAGCCACAACAACTTTGATCGGGAATATATCCATATTTTCTTGTTGAAATTCCCAATATCAACAATCCTTCTCAGTAGATTTGCAGTGTTGGTTAGGGTCCCTTCAGTGTCAACCCAGTTTTGATATTGAATGGAGTCCTCAGAGCTGACACTTGGCTCAACATGATCAGTAACTCTTTCTTCACTTAAATCCATAGTCTGCGGATCATCAACATGCTCAGCAGGTTCTTCAACAAATAGTGGATCTATCTCACCAACCATTCTGTTTGCACCAATATCTAGGTCTGCATTGATTTGTGCCTCAATATCATCAATGGTGAGATTTTCCTCATCCTCATTCATCTGTCCAGCTTGCTCTCTCTCAGTGGACTGTCCAGCACCAGTAGACTGTTCTACTCTTGGTTCAATAATCATGGCACTTCCACTGACTTCTCCTGGACCAGAGGGGTAATTATCATCAGAATCAGATGATGAAGAGTCATCATCATCACCTCTTGGATCCCTGAACTTGATACCCTCCTCTTTCTGTTGTTCATCAAACAAATCCATCAGCCTTGATTGTAACAAAGAGGTATCAATCAGATCCAGTAAGCTCTCCACTCCCAATTTCTCAAAACCCATTCTTCAAAGTCTCATCATAGTTCTGCAGCGAGGTTTTGTTTCTTATAGAATCCAAACTTCCATTGGAAGTAATCACCATCACAGGAGTTTTGGATCAACATACCCTTCTTTCCTTTTCTTCTCATGTTTTTCATAGGGCAAGAATGATCCTCTGGGAGGCAGCAAGATACCTTGTCGACCTCCAAAGGTCTCAACAAGTAGATGCAATGTTTCTTCTACAGATGCCTCAAGGCAAGTAGGTTGCTCATATTGAATATTAGTTCCTACTACCTCCATCTGTATCACACTTGGTTTCCCCTGACTTATATGCTCATCAGCAGGGTTAGCAGCAGACTGTTCTTCCCCCTGAACTATTGCAGGAATTGCAGGGTCTTGTACCAATGTTTCACTCACCACAACAGGTGTAGATTCAATGGTTTGCTGTGGTTCTTCTTCAAGTTGCTCAACAACAACAACATGCAACTTGATAGATTTATCGGTTTCTACAAGAGAGGCTCGGTGCAGCAGATGCGTGATTCTCCAACAGATTGCTCAACAACAACATGTTCACTTCCAGTAGGCTCAGCAGCCATAGTAGATGAGGATCCAGTAACATCAACATCAGATTCAGTTTATGTAGTTTGCTGTGACTCTCCAGCAGGTTGCTCAATAACAACCTCTGCTTCCTCATTAGGCTTGATAATGGTCAATGGCTCAGCATCAATAGCCTCTCCTACTGCTTCTTCTACTTCTTCTTCTACTGCTTCTTCTTCTTCTTTTGCCCTTGGAGCCTCTAAATTTTTCATCTGTTTCCCCTTTCCATGTTTCTTCTTATGAACAATTTCCTTTATCCTCCTGGAAAGTGGCTCATCATCAATATCAATCACAGTAGACTTTCTTTTCCTCCTAGCTTCCTTCTGTTGCTCCTTCAGAATTTCAGCAACAGTCTTCTTCTTTGTGGCAATAGGTTTAGTAACCTCAATCTCTACTGGTCCCTCAGTGGACCCAGCAGTCTCAGCTGTTTGTTTCTTTGTCTTCTTAGGCTTCAAGATCTCAGTAATCTTTCTAATATCCGCAGCCTTTCTTTTCTCAGTGGTCTTCTTTGGTGCAGCAGGTTTAACAGATTTCTTCACAGTTTGCTTGACCTGCTCACCACCAGCATCACCATCATCTCCATTACTATCACTATCAAGCTGACCTCAAGAAAGACCTTCTTCATCATCATCCAGACCAGGGATAGCATAATCAATCTCTTTCTTGTATCTAGATTGATTAATCTTTTCAGGTGCTACATCAGGAATCTCCAATTGATTCAGCAGGGTCTGAACCATCAATCCTAAGGGCAAGGCCTTGGATTTCCTCTTTCCTTCTCTTTCCTCCTTGGCTACTTTCTTCATATGGTGAATAAAGTATCCAGCCCAATCAAATTTCATACTTCTGCAGATAATCATCATCAGCTCTATCTTGGGTCCTGATGGAGTATCCATACTTCCAACCAGCCCTAATATATTCTTTGCAATGATCTTGCTCAGCAGGTTGTACTCATTCCCAATGTGTTTAACATTGATGCCAGGAATTAATTTGGTGTCTTTATTTGTCTTGATCTTTTCAACAAAATCCATCTTGGACAATCCCATTTCCTCAAGATTGACAGGAGCATCCACTATCTCTTCAAATCCAAAAACTTCCCTCAGCAGACTTGAGGAAACTTCTATTTCTTGTGCATTCACAATTGTTTTGAATGCTTCAGTTCCTTCCTTTACCTGAATATTCTTCCAAAAACTGACAACGTTTGTATATGAGATTGTTTCCAATCTTATGTTCAGTACATTCTCCAGGCCTGCATATCTCCTTATTCTTCCACCAATGTTGATAGCTAATTCTGTTTTATTAGCATCAACAACAAAACCTTTCACACTTTGGCTTGATTCGATTTGAACATCAATCTTTTCCGCCATTGTTAAAAGAAAAAGATGAAGAAGAAAGCTTTGTAAATCTGTGTTCACACAGTGTAAAAACAGAGATATAAGCGGATTTGCAGTAGAGTATCTTCTGTGTAATAGGTCTGTATATATAGACAGGGAGTGGTTGTAACTGTCAGTGCACGTACATCCATATTAACCATGATTAATCTGAGTGAATGTTAGCTTGACACATGGCCCATTACTTTCCAAAACGTATTGTAACCTTAGATCGAGTAATCGTGGTCATAAAGGATAGAATAAATATCCCGCCAATTACTCTTTGACTTTAATAAGGTTTGACTGTGTAACGTTCCATTCAAAGAGGTTGTCCTCGGCAGGTTGGCTCAAGAACTGACTTTGATAAATATGCTTCATGACTCGCCGACATAGTAAATCTGCTGATCCTTGATTTCTTCTTGTCTTGTTCAATTGATAATACAAGATGAAGTTTAATACCAATGACTGATCTGTCAAGTGAGCTCACCCAACATGACAAAGACCAATCCCCTTGGCAACCTCATTTGCTCAATTGTCCAAACATAAGTACATGGAATTGTTGATACCAATGACTAATCTGCTAAGTGAGCTCACCCAACATAGCAAAGACTAATCCCCTTGGTCAATTCCAGTACACTGTTGATGATCATTCAACTCTAATAATTCCAAGTTCAGTCCTTAATTTGGAAAATCTTTCACTATCAAGTGGTTTAGTGAAAATGTCAACAAGTTGATCTTCAGTAGGGACATACAGAACCACCACATCCTTCTTTTCAACATGATCTCTTATAAAGTGATGTCTTACATCAATGTGCTTGGTTCTTGAGTGCAAAATAGGATTTTCAGTGATTGCAACTGCACTTGTGTTGTCACACATGATTGGAATTTCTTTTTCTTCAATTCCATAATCCCTTAATCTGTTGTCTTAGCCACAATACTTGTGCACAAAGACAACTTCCAAAGAACAATATACTGCGCTTCGAGTGGAAGTTGATATTGAGTTCATTTCTTGCTAAACCAGAAACCAGTCTATTTCCCATTAACTGACAGGTTCCTGAGGTGCTTTTTCTATCAATCTTGCATCCAGCATAATCAGAATCTGAGTAGGATATAACTTTGAAGCTTCCATCCTTGGAATACCATATCCCAACTCCCAAAGTCTCTTTTAGATACTTGAGAACTCTCTTGACTCGCACCTAAGTGACTTTCTTTAGGTTTAGATTGAAATCTTGCACAAACACCTACTGACAAAGGATATATCAGTCTCATGGCGAAGAAGGTACACAAACTCCCTATCATCATCCTTACAGTATAAAGTCGATCAACATCTTTGCCTTCCTTATCTTCATCCAATCTGATGTTTGTACTCATAGGAGTTGATATCTTGGTGCTATTTTCCATACCAAATTTCTTTAGTAGCTCCTTGGTGTAATTGGTTTGATGAATGAAGATTCCATCTTTCAATTGTTTAACTTGCAATCCTAAAAAGTAGTTCATTTCTCCCATCATACTCATTTGGAACTTTCTCTTCATTAGATTTGCAAACTTTTCACATAGCAATACATTTTCAGAACCAAAGATTATGTCATCAACATAAATCTGTACCAGCAGGGTGCTGTCCCCTTCATTGATTCTGAAAAGAGTCTTGTCAATGGTGCCTTTTGTAAAACCATTGTCCACCAAGAATTGAGATAGAGTCTCATACCAAGGTCTTGGTGCTTGTTTCAATCCATAAAGTGCCCTGTTGAGTCTATAAACTTTATCTTCTTGGTCTTTAACTTCAAATCCAGGAGGTTGTTGAACATACACTTCCTCCTCTAGAATGCCATTCAAAAATGCACTTTTGACATCCATTTGATATACTTTGAAGTTTTTATATGCAGCATGTGACAAGAATAATCTGATAGCTTCCAAACTTGCAACAGGTGCATAAGTTTCATCAAAATCTATTCATACGCTTGAGAATAGCCTTTTGCAACTAGTCCGGCCTTATTTCTTACAATGGTACCAGATTCATCAAGTTTGTTTCTGTATACCCATTTAGTACCAATGATATTTGCATGACTAGGCCTTTCAACTAGTGTCCAAACATGATTTCTTTCAAATTCATTTAACTCTTCTTACATAGCAATTATCCAATCTGGATCTGAAATTTCTTCTTCTACAACTTTAGGTTCAACTTGAGATAGGAATCAAGTAAACATAGCTTCTAATTGTCTTCTAGTCCTTACACCTTGCTGAATGTTGCCAATGACTTGTTCAGCAGGGTGATCCCTTAACCATTGTGGATTTTGGTTAGATAGATTCTCAGGAGCCTCATCTTCAGTAGGGTCTGCTGTATCTTCAACAGGGGGTTCAGCAGATCCTTGAACTGCTTCAGTTGTTGCATCAGTAGTATCATCAGTAGGGTGTTCAGCAGGGGCAGTATCAGAAACTTTTAAGTCATTAACCCTTTCCAAGACTTCAACACAATCTGGATCAGTGACTTGTAGATCCTCAGCAGGTTCACAAACTTCATCTTCCATACCAGTGAACTTAGGTTCATCAAACACAACATGGATAGTTTCTTCACGTTTCAGTGACCTCTTGTTCAGTACCCTGAATGCCTTGCTGACTGAAGAATACCCCAAGAAAATTCCTTCATCTGATTTAGGTTGGAATGTCTTTAAATGCTCCTTATGATTCAAGATAAAACATTTACTTCCAAATGGATGGAAATAAGATATATTTGGTTTTCTTCCATTCCAAATCTCATAAGGTGTCTTCAGCAGCTTCTTGTTCACTGAGGTTCTGTTTTGTGTATAGCATGCTGTATTAACTGCTTCAGCCCAATACCTCTCAGGTAGTAATGCTTCACAAATCATTGTCCTTCCTGCTTCTTTCAATGTCCTGTTTCTTCTTTCAAAGAACCCCATTTTCTTTGAGGTGTACCAAGCAAGACAAGTTGATGCAGATACACCATTCATTCTGATATTCTCTTATAACTTTATTGAGAAACTCAGTACCCTTGTCTGATCTTATTTTTACTACTGTCAAACTTTTCTCATTTTGTAATCTCTTCAAAAGATCAGGCATCATCTTGAGTGTTTCACTTTTCTTATTCATAAAAACCACCCAACTGTACCTTGAATAATCATCCACAACAACTAAAGTGTACTTCTTTCCCGTTATACTAGTTGGGTCGATGAGTCCAAATAAATCCATGTGCATTAGCTCCAGCACTCTCTTAGTTGATAGTTTTGTTTTTGACTTGAAGCTTGATTTTATTTGTTTACCTTGTTGACAGGCATCACAAATAGCATCCTTCTTGAATGTAATCTCAGGCAAGCCAATTACCATTTTCTTCTTTACTAGCTGATTGATATCATCAAAATTCAGATGATTCAACTTCTTGTGCCATAACCAATTGAGTTCTGATTTAGTATGCACAATCAGCGAGTTTCGAGGCGCGATGAACCGATCCACAACATACATGTTTTATTGTCTTCTACCGTACCAATACAACTTCATCACCTCTTTCACTTATGACAATACAGTTGTTTTTGTCAAAAGTGACCTTGTATCCCATGTCACAGAATTGTCCAGTGCTCAGCAAGTTGTAGTCCAGTCCTTCAACATAAGCAAAATTCTTGATGGTTAGTCCATTCCTCACAAGTGTGTCATAGCCTCTAGTATAACCAGGTGTATTTTTTTTGCCAAAATTCACCCTTGGACCATCCTTTGCAATGTAGTTTGTCAAACAGTGCTTATTCTTTGTCATATGTCTGGAACATCCACTGTCAAAGTACCAGACACCCTACAAAACAAAATCAATACATTTTAGGTACCCAAATCTGTTTGGGTCCATGATGGTCAGTGGTAAGCATGACCCCTGGTAAATTTCCATAAGGTCTTCTTTTAAAGGTGTCATACTTAGGTTCATACATGTATTCCACACATCCATAAGATCTAACAGTTGGTTGTGTAGGATTCACATATGTTTTCTGGCTTTTTGGTATATATTGCTGTTTGGAGTGATTTTTCTTGTTAGAAGCAGCTGTATAACCATAGGTTTGCTGTCTGTTAGAACAGGCCTGTAATATGGAGTCTGCTGAGTCCTTTGCTGAATCCATTGCCTAGGTTTTACCCTAGCAGTATGGTTGTATCTGTTGATTCTATCAATGGGGGCAGGAATATTCCAATCATTATCAGCAGGGAAGAATCTACCTTTCCACCGGAGATAAGTATCCCTTGAATGGTTAACATTTTTGGGTTTAGGATTCTTATCCTTGGAATATTTCTGTTTCTTACCTTTCTGTGGTCCAGCAGACTTGGTAGAAGGTCTTCCATCAGCAGCCTTAGAAGGCACTGCAGTCCTATTTTTGGATTTGTTCCTTTTATTAGGAGCTGTTGACTTGTTTGACTTCTGATTTTGCTTCCTTGAAGCATTCTCAGCAGGTTTTACTGCCTCAGCAACCTTACTGGGAGTTGGATATTGTGCAGGTACAAACTTAGGACCAATTCTGGCACTAGGTTTAGTAGCTTTACTGGATCCACTCTTTTTGGATTGTTGAGTTCCAAATCCATGCCATGTTCTATCACCATAAGGCTTTCCAAATTTGTATGCAGTAGAGGAACAAGATGGATTAGCAGATTCAGAGGCTACTGGATGTTCAGTAGTCTTATACTGATTCTGTCCAACATCTTTTTCCTTACCTTTGAGAACCCTTAATTCAGCATTCAATCTTTCAACTTCTACTTGAAGAGCTTTTTTTCAGCCTTCACAATCTCATAACCAGATTGTATTTTCCTCAGTTGATTAAGGATGGCATCCAAAGCTTCTTCATTGTAAGAGTTTTTAGGATTTGAACCACAAGTTGATTCACAATCACTTTCAGCATGAGTGTTAATTGATACAGTATTGTATACCTCCTCTATTTCATCCATATTAGCCATTAATGCATAGTCTTCCATATCAGCAACCAATGCTGTGTCATCTGATTCATTTCCCTTTTCAGATTCCACTTCATAACCAAATTCATCTTCAGCAACCATAGCCTTCTTGCCATGTCTTCTTTGTTGACTCTTGTTCTTTTGGAGATCTGGACAATCTGGTCTGAAATGTCCAGGCTTCTTGCGATTAAAGCAAAGATAATCTGGTTCCTTTTTTCGCTTTAATTCGGAGACGATCAGTCTGAAGTGTCTGGTTTCTTGCAATTGAAACACAAGAAATCATTGTCTTTCTTTGTTTCTTCTTTTACTTTTCTTCGAATTTCTTTGTGAAATTCCTAGGTGAGATTTTCCCACCTTTCATCATCCTGATCTTCTTGCTCAGCAATGCTATTTGCTCTTGCATTTCATCCAGTAATTCATCTTGAGCTTCTGATCCTACTTCTTGATGTGAAGCAGCCAGTGCTGTGGTTTTTGGGTCTTCCTTTTCAGTGGTAGGTGACAACTTCTTTTTGAATTCATATGCCTTGAGATCTGAGAACAACTTGAATGTATCTTCTTCATGCAGTCTTCTCATTTCTTCTATGGCTGTCACCTTCATCTTCCATTCATCTGTAGCAGGTAAAGCTTCCAAGATTTTTGTGTTGATTTCTTCTTTTGAATAGACAACACACAGCAGGGTGAGTTCATCCAGAATTGCATTGAACCTAGATTCCATTTGTTCAATGGTTTCATTTGGTTTCATTTCAAACTTTTGGAAACTTCTTTTTGCCACATCGATTTTATTCTTCTTGATTTCACGGTGCCTTCACAGATCAAGCGTAGTTTATCCCAAAGTTCTTTTCTTTGTTTTACAATCTTTCACTTTCATGTACATGTTGCTATCCGAGTTCGTAGATAATATCAATAGCAATGTTGTTGAGATTTGCTCTCTTTCTATCTTCAAAGATCCATTCCTTTTAGGCTTTGGAATGTCTTGTGTCTCTTCACCCACTATTCTTGACTTAGTAATCTCCGGTGGTCCATCTGCGTGAGCACATCCATCATTTCATCATGAGTTGCAAAGCAAGGTAAGCTCTGCATACGACGTTTATATTCATCAAAAGCGATCTACGAACACATCAACATTGTTCTAGCATCTTTGGTTGTTATCCATGATGCAAGGTTTTGAAAATCGAGTGATTTGAAAAGATTTTTCAAAGTATTTTCACTAGCACAACAAGTAGGATTACTTGAGCAAAGCCTAATCGCTCCGATACCAATTGTTGGTCCCTTGAAAAGGCTTTGGTTAAGTTTAGATGGGGGGTGAATAAACTTAACTCTTAAAACTTTTGGAGTTAACAAACTCAAGAACTTCAATGATCTGCGATACCTCGATAGTCTGGCGATGCGAGCTTTCTTTTGATAAAATGATGAGTCTCGATGGTTGACTTTACTGAATTTGTGCAGCGGATTTATATCAAATATTAAGCCTTAATACTTGTTGTTAAATATAATACTAAGTATTAGATACTCAGTAGTGTATGTGTGTGAGTTCAGTTGCTAGATTCGATGAGGTTGATGTGTATAATAAACTAAGTGCGAGAATGTAAGTGCAGAAAGTAAGTAGGCAGATTTTATAGTGGTTCCAGGTGGTGTAATCCTGTCAGTCCACTCTTCTCCTGTGATGTTGGAGGTAATTCACTAGAGATCTTTGATGTATCTGTTACAAAGATTCCTAAGATTGCTTGTCCTTCACCAATGACTATGGCTTCACAAAGCGAAAACTAGGCAGGTAGGATTGTTGCTCCAAAGTCTTCCACTTTGGTCCTTGAAAGGTAGGATTGCCTCTTCACCACTTCTCCACCACAAACAACGATCTTTCACACCCAACAGATGCTTCACTGCCTTCAAGTGAGTTCTTTATAAAATAAAGAATGAATCAAGAAATCGATTCAGTTGCAGCAGCTTGATTAGGATGATATAATCAGCAGCTTGTAGTCTTCAAGTGTGTGAACTTGATGTAGCTTGAATACAAAATACACTTGAAGATTTTCTCTGGATCAGTAAGGTTAAGCTCAGCAGGGTGTTCTTGCAGCTCAGAATTATCTCTTATATTTTCTCTTATAATTTTTCAATCGTCATCTTTTTCTGAGTTGAAAGTCCTCTATTTATAGGTAGAAGGGCATGTGACTTGTATTTGAAATTCAAATGTAGCCGTTCCCTGTTTTGTACCATTTGACATGCTTTATGTCACTATTCATAGGACTGACAGTGTCAGATTCCTTTTTGGCAGTACAGTCTGTCCACCCTTTGACTTATAACCATTGGATAAAGTCTTGAATCATCCCAACGTCCTTTTAATCTCAGCCATTGATTTATTTGATAAATCAGAGGTAGTTGGCTGTCCTTATCCATGTAATCTTCCAATGTAATCTTGAATTAATCGAGGTATATCATCGGCGAGTTCATCGATCTCTTTGTAATACCTATCGATCTCATGAAACGACAACTTGCTGTGTATCAAATATAATGCAGCTGATTTCTTTTATCTAACTTTTACTTGTGAAGTTAGATTACACCTTTTTAATTATAACCAAGTTCCAAACATCATCCAACTTATGGAACTTAGACCTTCTACACAAGGTATATGTAATCAGTTTAGGTCATCACAGACTTGCCTAAATTCTGATTGCATATCCTTGAATTAATCACTAAGTTTGATCCCTTAGCCTTCATTAACTGAGTTTGAGCCCTCAGCCTTCAGTCTTCAGCAGGTTCCTGACTAGTCTACTGACCTATCTACCCTACTGACTTAGACTAGTCTACTGAAACAAGTCAGCTGACCTTTACAGTGCTTTTTTGATCAAACTTATACAAATATCAAACTCTAATAAACCTATACATTTGATCTAGACATCTTTTTGCCTTTGCTCTATAACAGTTAGTTTGGCACTCATCATCAAAACATAAAAATAAGTCCAACACTTGACCTTTGATTAAGAATCAAAGTTGGGCTCAGAATCAATAAATTGATTATTGTTTGTGGTTCTTCAAAGTGTATGGTTCTAGATAAGTTCTGTGCAGTTTGAACACTTGAACAAATTCTTGATTGATCTTGTTAGCGCAGAGATGATAGCAATTCGAATGAACGAGACTTTTGCACAGAAATGCTTGTAATCTTGTTAATTCGTTCTTGTTTTTCTGTATTTGATCCTTGGTGCAAAGTCCTCTATTTATAGTGTAAGGTCCAATGTTTATCTTGCTTGAATTCAAATTGTATCAACGTCTATCTTGTAACGGGTATATTTTGTGACCGTTCTGACTTGTCAGTATTTCATCCAATAGAAATGCTTCCTTTACAACGTTCAACTGTACTATCAGTTTGTTGATGACTAACTTATAAAACTTATTTCCCTTATCAGTTTTATTCTGAATTTGTCATTTGTCAGTTTCTTGACTGACTTAGAGCATTAACTGAGATTTTACTCTTCTTCAAATAACAGTACTCCAGATTTTCATCTGATTATAATTGACTTAACCAGAGTACACCATAAGCATATATCTTCTAAGAGTTCATTTTCCTTATGACTCTTAGGTCTTCATACAAGATCCATAAAGTCAGTTCAGGTCACCACAAACTTGCCCGAAGTCTAACTTTACAGTCTCAACTTTCATAACTGAGTCTAAGCCCTCAGTCCTTCAATCTTCTATAACTGAGTTTGTGTCCCTCAGTTCTTCTGTCTTCTATATAAGTCAACTGAGTCTGTTACCTCAGCGAACTTACCTTCTTAAGTTCTATCTTGGTGTAGTCTGAGTCAGTTTCAGTTTAGATGACTTGTCTTTTCAGTTTCTTAGATGATTTGCAGTTTTCAGTTTTACGACACTTCTATCTATTACAGTGCTTGTCTGATGTAACCTAGACAAATATCAAACTCTAGTAAAACCTATACATTCAGTTCTAGACATCTTTTAGTTTTTCACTATAACAGCTAGTTTCAGCACTTCATCAATGGGGTTAAAATAATTACTGAGTGAATATGATGAATAATCATCAAAACATAAATTTTATTTCCAACAGATTAGGTAGCAGGCTGTACTAACAGCCTCCCGCCGAAATCTTTTTGCTAGACCAGAATTAGAGAGCATGCACCTTGCCCTCTCCAGAAGATTTTGATTCATTCTTTCTGCAACACCATTCTATTATGGAGTATCTCTAACAGTATGGTGCCTAGCAATGCCTCATTCTTTCAAAATTCATCAAAATCAGACCAACAAAATTCTAGTCCATTATCAGTTCTAAGTCTCTTGATCTTCTTCCCTGTCTGATTTTCAACCAAAGCCTTCCACTGCCTGAAATTCTTGAATGCTTCACTCTTGTGTTTCATCATAATCACCCAAACCATTCTTGAATAATCATCTATAAAAGACACAAAATACCTGTGACCACCCAATGACTCCACCCTTGAAGGTACCCAACAATCAAAATGGACATAATCAAGTGTCCCTTTTGTGATGTTGATTGCTTTTAGGAACTTGCTCCTATGTAGCTTCCCAAACACACAGTGTTCACAAAATTTCAGTTCCTTCACCTTATTGTTAGGTGTAGTGCCCGAAAGACAATTATGTAATTGTTTTAGGACAGAATTAATAATTCATCTTATTATATGCATGTATGCTAATAATTAAGACACTAATGTAAACCCTAAGTACCTCGTCTATGTAATCACATAACTCAGTGTATGGCTATACACAAGAGGATTGAGTTAGTGAGATGTACTTAAAATTAACATAGTCCATAGAGTTGATTAATCTGAGTACGGGTCTCATGATTAATATGCTAGTAATGAGCCCAGAACACTTTAGGTGTGACAGTCTTATCCGGACTGTCGGTAATAGGGTACCTAGTGGGGCATTTATATATGATGATAATCATATAGGGCTGGACCGATTTGATTTGAGTTCTCGATATAATTCCGTGATCGAGAAGTCTTATCGAATCACAAGATGATCATATATGGATCAATCTCAATCCTGAGGTGATCACAGACAACTGCTTAGACTAGGGTAGAGATGGATGTGTTAGTAAGGATCACTTCGAAGTATGTGGTCCAACACTTCTCGTTGGCTCTATTCTGGAATGAGTGAGTAGTCTGTGCTATCACAGATATGGAATCCATTCATTCCCTCGGGAAGTAGACAGACAGTTCCACTTATTTGTTAATCCTAGAAACTGATCGATCCGCGGAGTTCATGTTAGACTAATTAGCTACTAGTCTGGTATGTGAACTAATTGATCACTAGGGGGTTAATGGTAAATAAGGATAATATGTTTCGAGAAAGGTTTACGGAAATATCCCGACTCGAAATGAATAGTCTATGGAGGATTTATCCGTATGTAATGATTATATCAGTGGACACCTTATCAACTCATGGTTGAGTGTAAGTTATCTATATTCGGCAGAGTTCAGTTTCGGGTTTATGGTGGTGTAATCCCGGAATTAATAGATTGAATATTATTGTTTGGTCTGACGGATAATATTATTCGATTTATTGTAGCTACTGAATATGGGTCCATGGTCCCCGACGTGGCTCCTAATATAGCATATAGGTTTCTCGTCGTTGCACCTCGATTATAATTAAATAGTAGCATTGCACTGTTTAATTGATATGTGGATTAATTGTTTAGTTGGACTAAATGATTAAAAACATGGAAAAGACATTTTTTCATGGACTCGACCCGGTTTGGTGAATTTCGGCCCATGACCTATTTAATTAGGTATTGGCGCCAATATGTATATATTATTAACAAGGAATTTGTTTTCTTGTGTTATTATATGACATGTGCTTAATTATTTATTGGTTAAATAATTAATATATTAGATAATGATCTTTTATTTATCATAATTTGTTTGGGAAAATATTAGATTTATCTTTTATGGAAAATGATTTATTTGATTGATTATCCATTAATTAAATTATATCCTTGTGGAACAAGGATCTCTCTCCTATATAAGAAGAGTTCTCCATTGTACCAAAAAAACCACTATTCATGTCACTATTCATAAGAGAAATTGGCTGAAAATTTGGCCTCTATTCTTAGGGTTCGAGTTGGAAAAATCTTCGGATTTTTCTAGTAGCATATCGAGGAAGGTCCGGCGGCTTGAAACACCATCCACCTGGTGGTGCTTGGAGACACACGTTGGAAGACTTTGGCTTCTCAACTAGGCTCTCAACTTGTTCTTGACGTTTTCACCATAAAAGGTTGGTGATCTAACCCCTCATAGGTTAGATCTATCTATTTATGTATTTTGGTTGACTAGATCTAGATCTTGTAGTTTCCGCTGCGTAATCGGGTGGATCTTTGATCCATCCGGAGATATTACATCCTACACTTACGTCCCCCAAGTAGATCAGACTTAGACAGAATTTGCATCCCTCATTCTCCCATATGATTTAATCTCATATGCCACAACTTAGTCAATTGTGACTGGTGAACCTCTGATGATGCAACAACAGCAGAACCTGATACAGTAGACCTTTGTAGTATGTACAATGTCTCCTGCCTGATACTCTTCAGAATCACACTTGAACCCTTATAGACATTCACCACTCCACCTTCTCCCCTGAACTTGAACCTTTGTTGTACAAGGACCCCATAATCCTTGCTGCTTCAGCAAAGTACGCATCTTGATCTGCCACATACTAAAACTGTTCCTTCCTGTAAACTTGTCAATCTTAACATTTAAAGCATACATCTTTCTCACCAGAAAAGCTTATGTAGATCCCAAATCCTAGCGTCAATTATGACCTTGGTGCCAATCTACCTTGCTTAAAGCAGATAACAGATTTCTTTATGAACCTGGACGCTCCGATACCAGTTTGTTATTATGGATCGATCAAGAAGTGATGTTGATTGTGAGTAAAGATAAAAGATAAACAAGCATGCAAACATAGAAACAAGAAGAACACAGATTTAACGTGGTTTCCGGCAATGTGCCGACTACTCTACGGACAAACGAGTTTATTTTATTATCACCAGAAAGTTAAATTAAATTACAACTAATACAAACGGTATTTGTAGCCATGGGAATCCAACCCAAACCGACTAAATAGCCAACCCAGTAAATGACTGAAATACCCCAGAAGTAACTTAGATAAAACCCGGATAAACATGCAGCAGACATGTTCCCCAAGTCTGCTGAGGCTCAGCAGACTTGTCTTCAGTAGACTTGCCATCAGCAGGCTAATCAACCCTGCTGATCTTGCCCCCAGCGGAACACCAGACTTCAGCAAATGCTCTATACATTGCTGACCAAAACATGTTTCCAAAAACAGACTCAGTAGCATAGTTTAAGTCACCATTACATGTATCCCAACACTATTACTTCTAGCTCTGCTTACAGCTATACTCTGCTGACCAATGTCCCCTACATGATGTCAGCTGACCCCCGTTCAGTTGACTGGCTTGGACCAGACCATGGTAGATGCCTTACCATCCAGATGAGTGCTGACTATAAGTTGAGTGTTGTTGCTTAGTTGACTCCACCTGAAGCTCCACCTCTTTGTCAACACTCTCAGATTCAGCATTGGTTTCAAATTCGATAGACCTCCCCACTAATGAGCTGAGCACAGAATTCTCATCGAAAACAAAATTCCTGTTGAGAATAACCATGTTCTCTACTGATGACCAAATTCTATAGCCCTTCACCCATCTCCATACCCTAAAAACACTCTTTTCTTGGTCCTTGGCTCCAACTTCCCTTCACTGACATGATAGTAAACTATGCTTCAAAAAACCCTTAACCATAAGTAATCATCAAGCTTTCCTGACCACATCTCAATTGGTGTCTTCGCTCCCCACCGCCGGACACATGAATATCCTAACCTTAGTCCTACAGGAAATGTCCAACTAAACACCAAAAGAAGGATCATAAAACCCAGTCCATACAAGTTCAAGTCCATAAAGATACTAATCAGACGAGGGAAATGTTGGTCCCGTGAAAAGGATGACACAAGTTTAGAGGAGGGTGAATAAACTTGTCACCGAAAATTGAATCTTAAACCAGATTGAGTTCAAATCCAAACTTGTGTGGAGTTAAGCTAACTTAGCTGAGAATTATGCTTAACTGAGTTAACCGGCAGCGGATTAATAAAGCCTTTGTAAAACTTGAGTTATCAGTTTGTAAGGGAAGATGCAGTGCCGTGCTGACTCGGCTTCTTAATTTAATTGAGTGATATATGAGATATAAACTGTAATGCATGAAATAAATAACTAAATAAACAAGACAGAATTTATAGAGGTTACAGGTGGTGTAATCCTGTCAATCCTCTCTTCCCCTGTGATGTGGAGGAAAATTCCACTAGAACTCTTTGAGATAGATCGGTTGCAAAAAGTCCTAAACTGATTGTCCTTCACTAATCCCTAGTTTCACTATCTAATCAATTATAGAACATGTAGGATTGCTACTCTGCAACTGCTTGCACCACAAGTCCTTGAAGGGTTGTATTGCCTCTTCACCAACTCATCAAAAACACAGTCTTCCTGACTGCAACTCAACTGTCCTTCACACTTTCTTGGTGTTTCACAGTCTAAACCTTTGATAAAATCAAAGTTTAGACTTGAATCAATAACTATGATTCAACTTGTGATTTGAGCTTTTCCTTCTTGATGTATATGATTTGCTCAAGCACTGTTTTCTTTCAAGTGTTTGATCTTGATGCTTCCTTGAATGTTTAAGAACACTTTGACGATTTCTTGATCTTGGAATAAAGCATAAACCAGGAGTTCTTTTTAAATCACTTTCCCCCTTTCTAAAATCTTCCTTGATATCTTTTTCTTTAAGAACTCCGCACTTCTTCTTGATGTAAAAGTGGCCTATTTATAGGGGTATTCCCAACGTTTGAATGAATTTGAACGTTTGAATTTGAATCCTTGTATCCGTTGGTGGTCCTGCTTATTCTGTTGAATGTCAGTGTCCTTTCTTACAATTTTGTATATTCAATAAAATTGTTTGCTTTATAATGATCAGATATAACTTCAGCTTGAAACTGATTTTCTGTGATCTAGTCAGTTTTCAGCTTTAAGAGTATTGACTGAGTTTTTACTCTTATTCAAAAACTCTGTACTCTATACTTCATCCGGTTATGATTGACTTAATCAGAGTACGACATTTCATATAAATTATCCAAGATAACATTGTCCTTATATATCTTAGGTATTCATACAAGATCTTAGAGTCAGTTCAGGTCATCACAATCTTCCCTGAATTCTAACTTTACAGTCTCAGCTTTGGTCTTCATAAACTGAGTTTGAACCCTCAGTTCTTCATTCTTCAATAACTGAGTCTATGTCCCTCAGTTCTTCATTTATTGAGTTTGTTCCGTCAGCCTTCAGCTTCTAGATAAGTCAACCGAGTGTGTGCCCCTCAGCGAACTTACCTTCTTCAGTTTCTATAGGTGTGCTCTGAGTCAATTTTTCAATCATCAATTGTGAACTCAGTTTTCATAGTCTCATCATGTCAGTTACTCATTTTCTCAGTTCTAACCCTTGAACTATTACAGTGCTTGTCTGATTTACCTATACAAATATCAAAATCTATCAAATCATGTACATTAATATCTAGACATCTTTTTGCTTTGCACTATAACAGGTAGCTATGACACTTCATCAATGGGGTTAAAAACAACAACTGAATATCTGATGAATCATCATCAAAACATAAATTTTATTTCCATCAGGAAATCCCTCACCCAAAGCATGAAATTACACCCAAAAAGGAATGGAGGAGATAAGAATAAAGCATACAGAATAATGGGGGAAAACTCAAGCAGTCGGAATCTAAACAGGGAAGAGAAAAAAAGGCATTCAATCGAAAACCGGATCACATTCAATATGTTCATCAACGACATTCAAGAAATCAGATATAAACAGGTAACTGAAAGAAAACCAACAAGCTATGAATGGAGAATAGGGATACGAACGAAGGGATATAAAAGCAGAAAATGCCAAAAATCAGGCGGGGAGGTTTATCGGAAACTTAAATCGCTCGCCGGAAATTGCTGATAAAACCGTTGGAGTACTTTTGCTATAGTATCGCCAGAGGTTGCAAAGTGCGAAAGTGAGAGAGTTCCTCTCCTTTTATAGAGGGCTCGTGACGCTTTGTGACAGTTGAAAGAACGGTTGAGTATTTCAAAATTCAAAATTCAAAAGCAACAATGATGGCGCAATTATGGAGCCCAAGGCAATAATGGTGACGGTTTATGAAACCCAATGTTATTTGAACACCGTGGGTTGATATTTGGCAGTTATTTCAATCATGTGCGGTTATTATGATGTATTAAGCCGAGATCCGAGTCATCCTACTAAATGTAAGCCCGGCCTCTTCTCCAAACATTTGGTCGGACAGCGCGCTTCATCATGGACCGAGACGAATGTCACGTCACCCCAAAACTAAAGTTAAAAGTTTCCTTTCGCGTTTAGTATGACAACATAAGCCCGAGTGCTTCAGTGTGATCCCGCTCGGTCTTTCGCGTGTAAGCAGGACTAACCGAGATCACCCGCTTCAGCCCAGCAACCCTGCAGCCAGTCCTGCTCGCTCCATAAAAAACTGCAAAGACCGATCGCTAAAAGTGCATGGCAAGAAATTAAGCTCGTGAGCCCCAATCCTAACCAGGCAGACCGCGGTACAACAGTTCAAATGGCAATCAGCTTGTCATCTTGCTTACAACTATACTCCCCAAATTCCCTCCTAACAGTGGAAAGCTCAATGAGTATGGGGCCATTGATATGCCAAACCCGTAAAAGAGCCCCAAGATCCAAATTGGGCCTCCAAGTAGGCACAACCAGGGCATCCGGCCCATTCGGCTCATAACAGAGTAAGATGATCCGGGTTGGATACGTCCTAGCCTGCTAAACACCATTGCCCAAGCCTTTGGTTAAACAGCGGAAGTTGGGGCTAAAAGCCTTCTTAACACCACTTGTCATGCGAAATGAAGCACTGGGGGCCATCCCGCCTGCCCCTCAGCTCGAAGCCCACTAACTAAACCAGCCAGGTCAAGATTACAAGTGTGGATTCCATCAGAGTCGAGATTATCATCATCCCACATCGCATGATCTCGACCCGCATAATTACGTTATGCATGTATTTATTTAATGTGAATATTCCTTGTAATTTCCATGTAGGAACTGACCATGTATGCCCTATAAATAGCGGCACCTTTTACCCTAAAAATGAGAGGCATAAGAGAAAATACAGGCCAAGCCCAGTTACTTTTATCTCTTGTTATGGTGTTCTTGAGTTTCTTCATATCTTCATGTTCTTCTTGAGCTAAAACACATCAAAACACTACTCTTAATCCAGATATCCACCAATATCATCTGTATTCTTGTTTGTGATGTTTCAGACCACATCTATTTGGAGGTAGTTTATGGTGTTTTTGGGATGCCGAAAATGGAGTTTGATTGTGGTGGTATAGTGATAAGGGTCGCCGAATTGTTTGAAGAAGTAGTAGTAGTGTTTGAAGATGTTTTGGTGTGATGAGAATCGTGAAATGGCGGTGAATAGGTGGGGTTTAAATAGGATGAAATAGGTTGGAGGTGGAAGGTTTTAGTGGGAGAGTTGGAGGAGTAAGTAATAGAAGGGAATGGATTGAGGTGAGGTTGAGGGGATTGAGGTGAAGATTGTAATGGTGAATTATAGGGAAGGAGGAAAAGGTGGGAGAGAGTAAGGTGGGCTATAGCTACCAATCTGTCAGGCTACGCGTCGACAGCACGTGCCTACAAACCATTCCAGAATGCATCTCGACATCGAAATTAGGTTTTGCAATGATCCCTTTTGCGGCAAGGTTGCTTGCTTAAGCGGAAGCATTTTTCCACCAGATCTTCTCTGACATCGTTCCAGCTTAACCTTCACTGGATCCTTCTCAAATATTACTCCTGACTGACTCCCTAGACGTGTTTTCCCCCTTTCCTTGTGTTTCTCCGACTCGAGACCAACCTACTTCGCCTAAGTGACCACGTGTAAAAGAACCTTTCCACTATACATTGCCTTATGACCTTTGGATGCGGTAGGATGAAAAAAAGCTCGTCATCCTCTCGGGTTACTTTTATTGGACTCAATCAACTTAAAGGCTTAAAGAAGTAGTTTTGAGTTTAGATCCCTCATGTAGACTTTTCTACTGACTCTCCTTCAGTCAGATTTCCAGATTTTCATCCGCCAGACTTGCACTCGGGAGGCTTTCACCGAGGTGCGCCTTCCTTCCTTTTCGATCCTATTTAAACCCCACCTATTGTTGGCTTTTAAGACCAAAAAAAAAGCATTCTTTCTTATTATCAAGGATGGATCCCTCTCATGATTTCCCAACAGGGCCTTGAGCTCTTCTCCTAGCACGCTTGGCCCTTTCACCCTGTGCACTAGGTTTTCCTCGCCTACTTTGATTTTGTCCTTTAAGCTTGAAGGCACCACTTCTCATCTTTTAAGTTCAAACTTTCACTGCGCGGGGTGGTCACATCTATCTTCATAAGAATAGGATAAGATGTATCTCGTGGTGCTTCATTGTGGTCCTTTTCTTGATGTTCTTGAATCAAGAGTGTCAAAAACTCCAGCTTACCGGCACCTGGTATCGCAAAATCTTTTCTTATGCCTTCAAGGCTTAGCCTCTCTGTACCCTTGATATCCTCAGAAATTGAGCTCATCATTCGGCACTCTCCTGGTATATTCTTCAACGGCTCTAAGAATTGACAAACTAAGAGTATCACAGTACTAGGGTCTTCGGGGACATCCAAAACTTAAAAGTCAGTAGGATAGTCAAAGCCTCCTACACTGACAGTATAGTCGCTTAATTTTCCAGCAACCATATCAACTTGGCGATCCATGAATCTTATAGTGATACGATGGCTCGTGCTGACCGGAAAATTGTCATTAATGCATATAGATAGAGGGATGATGTTGCTGCTAGCCCTTGTATCACAAAAGGCTAGCCTTAAAGATATACCTTCTATAGAAATAGGCAACCTAAAACTACCTGGGTCTCCAAGTTTCTCGATTCCATAGGAGTCTAGGTCTTCCTCAGGCTCTGAGTTATCGAAGTTTAAGCTATATTTGGGATCTGAATCGGAATAAATATCATACATCGGTATAGGAGACTTACCTCTCCTGAAGTCCCCGTAATCTTTTAGGTTGTCCTCTCAGGCTTTTCTGGACATAGAATCTTAATATTCCATCTTTATTCTCTTCTTAGCATCTTCCCTTCGGCTCGCGCTCCTTGTTCTTGAGCCAGGATACATAGATATTGGCTTTACATTCAAAGAAAATTGTCTTCTTGGTTTCATTGAAGCTGACTGGTTCTAATGCAGAGAAACCTTCTAAATGCGAATCAAAAGTGTTTCGCATGTCCTGCAAGAAAGACAAAAGAAAAACAAAAGCATGGTTAGAAAACTTCGCTCCAGTTGGCTTTAAACCCAACGGTTGCGCACCTACTCACTAAAAATGAACAGGGATAAACACTGAAGAACATAGATCGATTAGAAGTAAGCATTCTGAGTCTCGCTTATGCGAGATGGACTCTCGCTAATTCGAGCCCAGTTTTCTTTCTTCTGATCTTAGAACAGTACAAAAACATGCAGAAATGACTCAAGACTCAAATAAAAATAAATAACATAAAATAAAGTAAGTTATTAATTAGGGTTTCATAAATTTATTAACAAAAGTTGGCCACTGTCTCTTGCCATGGCGCCAAAAACTTGATGTTGACGAGTGTAAGTCTCTTATACTGATAAGAGTATTAGGTCAATCATAGTATAACAAAGGCGAATCAATGTCGATCCCACAGAGACAATGCAACATCGATAATAATTTTACTAATGCTAATTAAGAACACATTAAGTGGTATATGACCAACATTGAAATAGAAAATAAAGTGGTGTTCTTCTATTCTAACATATCCTTTAGTTTGGTGTGATTAATCATTATGTTTATGTCTCCCAGGATTCCCCGATATAATCAGAACATATGTTTCTAATTTAGTTTTAGCTACGGTTGTAGTCTTCTAATCTTGTTTACTTTAATTGTAAGGACAGTAAACGTCTATGTGCAGTTAACCTCCTAAGGTTGTATTAACCCACACACATTCAGTTCCTAAAGATTCATCCAGACTATGTCCAAACTAACACTTTGCTCTAAGGTCTTCATGTTAATTTATGAATTCGAAAACTAGATTGGCCAGATCTAACTAAACATGAATTAAACATGTCAATCAACGTAGCTGACACTGAATCTCTAGATTTGGGGTGCCCTAAAGTCCCCTTGCGATTGCGATATAGACCGTCGCAACTACGAGTGCACCGGTTCCTACTTCTGGAATTACATACGATCGTTCTATTTAATTACGGTAAATTACGGGTTCGTTAAACATGCAGATTAATTACATCGTATAGAAACAAGCTAATCTACCATGTTAAAAATACGAAGGAGCGTACAAATATTCATATCTTCGATAATGGTGGATCGATCTTGATCAACTCAAGCTAGTGTATGGCTTAGGGAAGGACACCAAAGAAACTCACAAAGCAAAACCAAAGCAAACTCTTATTTCATATAACTTTATTATTATTGAGAGTATATGTTACAATGGGGTGCTATAGCTCTTATATAGAGTCTATAGCCAACTTAAGCTAATACAAAACCCTAGCCGACTTAGGTAAATATCGCAGAGTCGGTTTTGTTTCCTCCACGCCCTTAATTTAACGGATGGGCTGTCAAACAAGTGAGCCCATCTTCAGCTTCTTTTCTCAGCAGACTTCTTCCTGGACTTTTTCCCTTCAGGCCAATAACTCTTCCAGGCCAGATCCACTCCTTCATTGCTCCCGGAAAGTGGTACCCCTGAAAAGCACGCAAAACGACACAAAAAAGTACCTAATCCAAGGGATATTTATGAAAATTCAGAATCAACAACCAAGGAACACACACTAAGCAATTGACATGTATTTCACACAATGCCTAATATGGGGTAAATAAAGGAATAATATATGGTACTATATAGAGTGTGATCAAGTGCACCATGAAAAAATAAAGAGCTCGTGAATCCGGATCAGGCCCGTTGATCAACCGAACAACGGATAGAGTCCTCAGCTCAGTCAGTCTGCTTTCCAGTATGCCAGACCAAGTCGAGAATAATCTAGCCCTCCTCGATCCTTCACGATCCTCATCACTGGATAGGCTAACGGGCGTCGATCAACAAACATCCAGCTCGATACGAAGCACTGAGGGGCGGCCTACTTTCCCTTCCAGCTCACCATGAATCAGCTTAGACAAAGCCTGCTTAACTTGGCAAATAGTCTACAGAAAGGTTGCAAGCTCGGCCAAAGATGAAGCTCACCTGCCATCTTTTGCACCACGCATACCGACCTTGTAATCACTGACTCTCGTCCTATAAATAGCGGCTTCCATTCACACACCAAAACTATATTATTTTGGCTTGATCCCTTGCATCCCAGGGTACGTAGGAAGCCACATCGGCATAGTCATAATCCCCTCAAAACACCTATACTTCATTTACTGGATATTCATATTGTTCTTGAGGATAATCGACATTAAAAGTAACAAAATCATCCATAAATGGATAGATATTCACCGTGTAATCCATTTGTGATCATTTCGACATTATCAGCTGTAATCCAATCTAAATCTTGATTGGATCATCAATTGTCTTTCGTTCATGTTGGACTTATTTTAAGTTTTAATGATGAGTGCCAGACTAGCTGTTACAGAGCAAAGGCAAAAAGATGTCTAGATCAAATGTATAGGTTTATTAGAGTTTGATCTTTGTATAGGTTTGATCAAACAAGCTTTGTAATTAGGTCAACTGAATTTATCAGAAGACCTGTCTAGGTCAGTAAGATAACTAGGTCAGTAGACTAGATAGGAACCTGCTGACGACTGAAGGCTAAGGGTTTAAAATCAGTTATTGAAGGCTAAGGGATCAAAGTTAGTATCTTAAGTCAAGGATATGGAATCAGAATTTAGGGAAGTCTGTGATGACCTAAACTGATTACATATACCTTGTATACAAGGTCTAAGTTCCATATGTTATATGGTGATTGCAACTTAGTTATAATGAAAATGGTGTACTCTAACTTTATAACAAAAAGTTAGATGAAAGCGATCAATTTGAAGTGTTTCATAAACACAAGAGACCTTTGCTTGATTGGATGATATGTACATCAGCAGACTAAAATAAGTCAGTTATCTGTTGAGTGTAAATCTCGATTTAATCAAGGTTATATTAGAAGATTACAAGGATAAGGATGGATTACAAGCCTTGATATTGTCAACAAATCAATGGCCAAGATTAAAAGAACGTTGGAAAGATTCAGAGTATAACAAATGGACACAAGTCAAAGGGTGCACAGACTGGAAACTGACAGAAAGCAAACTAACAGTGTCAGTACTATGAACAGAGACAGAAAGCAAGTCAAGATGGAGACAAATCTGAAACGGCTATGTCCAAAATTCAAACATAAGTCACAGGATTCTCATCTATAAATAGAAGACTCCTGATTCAGATACAAGTGATGAAATAAAACAATCTACTCTGAGCTATCAAGTTTTTATCAATAAAATCACCCTAATGACTTCACTGAGCTTAAAGCTACTGATCCAAAAAAATCTTCAAGTGTAATCTACTATCAAGTTACATCAAGTTCACACACATGAAGACATCAAGCTGCTGATCATTTCATCCTGATCAAGCTGCTAACTGTTGAATCATTCACTTGATTCAAACTTTCTTTAACAAGAAACCTGCTAAAGACAGAGAAGCACTTAGGTGTCAAGAACTGTTGTTTGTGGTGGAGCTGGTGAAGAGGCAATCCTACCCTTTAAGGACCAGTGGAATACTTTGAAGCAACAATCCTACTTGTTTCCAATATTCAGATTGTGAAGCCATAGTTATTGGTAAAAGACAGACAGCTTAGGGATTTTTGTAACTGCAACCTCAAAGATCTCTAGTGAATTTCCTCCAACGTCACAGGAGAAGAGTGGACTGACAGGATTACACCACCTAGAACCACTATAAAATTTGCCTACTTACTTTATGCACTTACTTTCTGCATTTAGTATACTGATCACATCAACTTACTGAAACTAGCAACTGAATCACACACTTACACTGCTGAGTATCTAATACTTAGTATCATCTTTTTAACAACAAGTAACAAGGCTTAATTTGAGTATATTCCGGTGCAACAGATTTAGTAATATCAATAGTCGGTGAGACTCATCGGCAGCGGTCCAGAGCTCATCGACCTTGCTTTGAGTTTGTTAACTCCAAAAAGTTTTAAGTTTTAAGTTTATTCACCCCCCCCCCCTCTAAACTTAACCAAAGCCTTTTCAAGGGACCAACAATTGGTATCGTGAGCGATTTGCTTTCATTCAAGTAATCCTACTTGTTGTGCTTGTGAAAATACTTTGAAAACTTTTTCAAGTTTCTGATTTTCAAAGCTTTGCATCATGGATAACAACCAGTAAGCTAGAACTATGTTGATGTGTTCCTTATATCGTTTTGATGACTATAAACGTCGTATGCAGGCTTATCTAGCTGCAACACATGATGAGATGATGGATGTGCTGACTGAAGGACCACTGGAGATCACTAAGTCAGTAACTTTCGGAAGTGAAACTCAATATGATTCAAAGCCAAAAAGAGAATGGAATGCTGAAGATAGAAAAAGAGCAAACCTCAACAATATTGCTATTGATATCATATACAGAACCTTGGATAGAAATATGTACATGAAAGTGAAGGATTACAAAACAGCAAAGGAACTTTGGGAAAAATTGCAACTTATCTGTGAAGGCACTGATGCTATAAGGAAAAACAAAGTCAGTGTAGCCAAAAGAAAGTTCCAAGATTTCAAAATGAAATCAAATGAAACCATTGAGCAAATGGAGTCAAGATTCAATGCTATCATGGATGAACTCACCCTGCTGAATGTGATATATACAAAGGAAGAGATCAACACAAGAATCTTAGAAGCCCTACCTGCAAAAGAGGTTTGGGAGATGAAGGTTACAGCCATAGAAGAATCCAGGAGTCTATGTGAAGAAGATATCTTCAAACTATTTTTAGATCTCAAAGCATATGAATTCAGTAAGAAACTTATTCCTGAGACTGAAAAAGAAGAACCAAAGACTACTGCATTGGCTGCTGCACATAAAGAAGAACCATCAGGTGATCAAGATGATCTACTGGATAAGATGCAATAGCATATTGCCCTACTGAGCAAGAAAATCAGAATGATGAAAACTGGAAGGGGTTCTCCAAGGAATTTCGCAAAGAAATCAAGTGAAAAGAAGAAGGAAGAATCCAAGAAAGATAATGAATACTTGTGCTCTCATTGCAAGAAACTAGGACACTTCAAACCTGACTGTCCTGATCTAAAATAGAAAAAGGAACCTGATTATCTGTGCTTTAACTGCAAGAAACCTGGACATTTCAGACCTGATTGTCCAGACCTACTGAAGAACAAGAATCAGCAACGAAGACCAGGCAAGAAAGCAATGGTTGCTGATGATGAATCAGGCTATGAAGTTGAATCCGAAAAAGGAAATGAATATGATGATACTGCACTTGTTGCTGATATAGATGATTATGCTTTAATGGCGAATATGGAAGAAACTGAGGAGATATACAATTCTGTATTTATAAATACTCCTACTGAAAGTGATTGTGAATCAACTTGTGGTTCAAATCCTAAAAATTCTGACAATGAAGAAACTTTGGATGCCATCCTTAATCAACTGAGGAAAATACAATCTGGTTATGAGATTGTGAAGGCTAAAAAAGAAGCTCTTCAAACAGATGTTGAAAGGTTAAAAGTTGAATTAAGAACTCTCAAAAGGAAAGAAAAAACATTTTGAGCAAACTCAGCATAAGTCTGTTGTACATTCAGGAGCTGCTGAACAATCTAGTTCCACAACTGCATTCAAATCTGGAATGCCTTATGGTGAAAGAACATGCCTTGGATTTGGAACTCAACATCCTACTAAGAGTGGATCCAGTAAGGTTACTGAACCTAGTACTAGAATTGGTCATATGTTTGTGCCTGTACAAGATCCAACTCCCAAAAAGGTTGATGAAGCAGTAAAGTCTACTGAGAAGACTTTAAACAAGCAAAATCAGAAGTCAAAATGTCAAAAGTACCAAACAAAAAGGGTAAATCCAAAAGTAGGACTGTTGGACCTTCTAGACCTACTGATAGCAGACCTGCTGCTAAGTCTGATGGACCACAAAAGGGCAAAAATCAGAAATATTCCAAGGATAAGAATCCTAAACCTAAATACCTTAATCATTCTAGGGATACTTATCTTAGGGGGAAAGGTAGATTGTTCCCTACTGATGATGATTGGAATATTCCTGCCCCTACTGCTAGAAACAATAGACATAACCATAATGCTAAGGTAAAACCTCATCAATGGACTCAGCAGAGGACTTATTCAAGACCTCAGCAGACTCCATATTACAGGGCTGCTCCTAACAGATAGCAAACCTATGTGATAGCGTTGTAATTATCTCAGGTGGTCAACGGTGGTGTTATGGTGGATATCTGGCTATTTTAGTGGTGTTAATTATGATGGCTCATGGAGGAGCTATGCATGTAGGTGGTGGTGCCAGACTGTTGAAGAAGAGAGTGGGAGAATTTGGCATTGCCTACTCTTTTATTTATCAGAAAAGCTAATTACGACAAAGGACATAGATGGTGCGGACACATAACAAATGCTCTGTCCGCCGGCGAGGTAAGACGGCTCCGAACTTGGGGTTTGTGCTTCATGCTAGCAGATTATCCCGATGGTGGCCGATCCCTTCTCTTACCGCGGACGAGCAGCCGGTCCTATAAGTATTCAGCCGGTGCCACAGTGATCGGAGCGACAGGTCCGAGCCGGAGGTAGGAATATCCCTATCAATGGCCACCTACTCCGTACCCTTGGCATTTCTCGATGTCGGGTGGGGATTACTTTCTTGGAAAATCGCCGCCTATAGGATGGTTCCACTTTCGCTCGATCCGATACCTTGGTCCTTTAGCTTAGCCTGTGCCGAAGTCGTATTTGGGTGGATAGCCTTGACTTCAAATGATTTGGCATATTGGGCTTTTAGCCTAGCCTGGGGCGAAGTCGTATTTGGGCGGATAGCCTTGACTTCAAATGATTTGGCATCTTGGGCTATTAGCCTAGCCTGTGGCGAATTCGTATTTGGGCGGATAGCCTTGACTCAAATGATTTGGCATCTTGGGCTTTTAGCCTAGCCTGTGGCGAAGTCGTATTTGGGCGGATAGCCTTGACTTCAAATGATTTGGCATCTTGGGCTTTTAGCCTAGCCTATGGCGAGATCACTAGGTCAGCCCCCTGGCAAGCGTATTCACTACGGCTCTGTTCTGCCCGATTCCCACTTGCCCTAGTCTTGGGGAAAAGACTGATGTGACCCGCCGCGAACTCTGATTGGTTGTGACCTTTCGGGTATTCGTGCCTAATGATGGCAATCCCAAATTTCGAAATTTAAAAGTCCTGCCTGTAATCTTGTCCATTGGATTTTTGGGCGGTGGACCGTTGGAATCATTTTTCTCTGCCTATATAAAGGGAGAGTAGCCCAACCACAAATATTTTCCAATTTCTCATTTTAGCAACTTTACCGACTGTTCCTGAGTAAATGTTTTCCAACGAGGCGATTTCCGGTAGGGTTTCGAAGGTTCATTTCTCGCTTCCTTCTCCCTGCTCGTACTTCCTGCTAATCATCAAGTAAGCTTATTTCTCCTCTCGATTTCTAGCATTTTGTATTTCTTCCAATTCTGGCTTCATTTTCATTTGGGTTGGCGTGATTGAATTTAAATTCGTTGTCTCCATTTCCCTGTCTGATAATGCTCCGGCTAGTCTGGGGTATTGAATACCTTGAGCCCTTGAATTGGGTTTGGCGCGATTGTTGTTGTAATGGGTTTTTTCAAGATTGTTCCCTTTGATTGGTAGGGCTTGTTTGTAAGATGAAAAGATGGGGTGTCGAGATGGACTGGGTTAGATGGTCTCGGCCCGGCTATCGTTGTCCTAGGTGATGACTTATCCACCTCATTATTTTCTTTTGTAGGATGTCTCACAGCGACAGATCGGGAAATAGCGATGATGACGGTGTTTATGGCTATGCCTCTGAAGATGCCGACGAGGTGAGTACTAGCTCCGGTGAGGGCGACGAAGGTGAGAGTACGGAGGATGATTTAGTGTTGGCCCAATTGGCTCCCCTGCAACCTGGTCGTTTAAGGTTTGCAGCTCGTAAGATACCGAAAGGAAGGATCGTCTCTTCGGTTGTGGCCCCCAGGGAGTTAAAGAGGTTTGGGAAAAAATCTGCTAGGGCTAAAGGTTCCTCCTCCGGTGTGGTTGTGCCTGAGAAACCCCAGCGGAAACAGAAAAATGGCGATGATGTGGAGGAGCCGAAAGAGAGCAGTAAGACTCCTAAACCTCGCAATGTCGAGGCCCTCAAGGAGGATAATGAGATCGACGCCCTTGAAAAACAGGTCGAAGCATATTGGGCGGCCGTTCAGGGACCCTCAATTCCTTTCCGAATTTAATATTTCCTCTGATTTCCGTTTTAGCAGCTTCGAGACGTCGGAGAACCGAGCCGGTCTGAGGTTGAAGAAGGACGGCTTGGTTTTGTTCTATGATCACTTTGTGGCGGGCCTTAGGCCGCCTTTTGACCCCTTCTTTATCGAGGTCATGTGGAGCTTGGCGGCCCTCCCCTGTGATTTTACGCCCGGCGCCGTCAGGGTGGTCATGGCGTTCATCGTTCTCTGCCAGATTTTGGGCTATGACCCCTCGATGAAGGTGTTCTTGAAATTTTACACCTTCAGCAAAGCGGCCACAAATAAGGTCGATTTAAGCAATTTTCTGGCGATAAGGGCGAAGAAGTGTCGCCTGTTCTACTGGACTTTGAATAAGGTTCGTGGCTGGAACACGAGGGCCATGATCGTCGAGTCGAAGTCTGGGTGGCCTTTTCCGAAGTTCGAGGCGCGCCCCCACAAGAGACAGAATAGTGTTGTCGTGTCCAAAACTCTCGATCATGCTGAGCAGGAACTTCTTGATAAACTTCACGCGCTTCTCGGCTGGGATGAGGAGAGTGAGACTCAGAAACAGACTTTTAGTTGGAGAAGCTTGATCGATCCTAAGGCCCCTTTCTGCTGTGTAGCCGGTATTCCTGGGCCGATCAATGCTCAGCCCGTAGTGAAGGCGTCAAACCTGGGTGTTTACGAGGATTGGTATGCTGAGTGTCATTATGGGAAGTGTTTCCCTACCCAGTGCCCGATCTGTACGGGGGTTGGAGAGCTGCGGCCCGCTAGTAATTTGACCCCTTGATTTTGTTTTTCTTTCTCTAACTCTTTTTTGATAGCTTTATCCATTTATTTTGGGATTCTGACCATTTTTCCCTTGTGTGTTGCAGGTACCATTTTGCTCGCCAACACGAACAGGAATATTGTGATGACCCGTCTTAGGGATGAGAGGAAAGCTAGATAGGCCATGTTGGGTGCCAGTGAGCCTATGGATCCTCCCCCCGCTGTGAGTATGGAAGACCTTCATGTTGCTGAGGGATCCTCTGCTACGGCGCCGCATGACGTTGTGTATGCAGGCAGCGGTGCCGTTGTTGCGAAATCGACCAGATCTACCACGGCTTCAGAGGTGAAGAAAACCGCTGCGGTCAATAAGGCGAAGAGAAAAAGACCTTCCGGGAGGAAAGATTCTATCCTGGTAGACGAGGAAGAGCCCTCGATTGATGTTTGTGCCGACCCCTCGTCCAAAGGACCTAGGGCTGAAGGTGATCGGGGTTCCGGCGAGGTAGTGGCCGCTGTTGATCTGACCGAAAGGCCTGCGAAGATGGTCGCTGCTGAGACTGAGCCTGCCGTTGCTGGGTCGGTGCAGGGAGACTTGAGCAAAATAAAGATCCCCACGGGATATAAGGGGAAGCCGGCCCTATGGTTGGACCATTCTCAAACAGACCCTTTCTTCAAAGACAGTTAGGGAATTATCTGCTTCTATTTCTGATGTGATTCCCCTGCGAAACCTGAAGTTAAAGCTTCCTGATGCCCCTCAACTGATGGTCGGTCACGGCGTTGTCAATCGGATTGCCCAGGCCGGCGTGGTGGCGTCGACAGCCTCCTTGGGGCTTTCTTCCAGTCGGCAGATCTTGTTCGAGACACTTGGCCTTTACGGGACTACGGATAGCGCGGTAATATACCTTTTCTCTTTGAGTTTCCTCTTTTTGAGTTTTCTGGTTCTGAACCTTTTATTTTCAGGTTGCCACTAAGCTTAAGCAGATCGAGTGGGCTTGTGATGAAGACGCGAGGCAAATGGCGAGTCAGCTGGCTGAAATGAAAATGAAGATGATTGCTGAAGCGGATCGGGCAAACGCGGCGGAGCAGAGGGAGAAAGAGCTTGCGGCCGAAGTCCAGACCTTCTCTCGAAAAGCTCAATCTGCTGCCGACCTCCAGAAGTCTGCAGAGTCGGAGAGGGAGAAGGCTCTTGCTAGGGTGACAGAGGCCCATGAGCTTGTCGACCGGCTGAAGAGCGAGTTGAATGAGTCTGAGGCCGCTGCTGCTGACACGGCCCGAAAAGTTAGTGATGCCCTGCTAGACGGATTTGATCAGGGTTTCTACCATGCCTCGAGGTGTCTGAAGGCGTTTTGTGAAGATGCCCCGGATCTCGAAACCTTGCAGGATTGGCTAATCATGGATCAGGATGACCCTGAGTTGAGAGTGTTTCATCCGATCTTCCTTATACTGCCGTTCAAATTAAGGATTTCCGAGTCGAAAATCTGAAGCATGGTAAGCCGGTTTGGGATCCCCCTGTGGTCAACGAACGAAACCTTCGTGGAAGGATGTTGGAAATGGAGAAAAAAAACTCTCGAGCTTGCTGTGAAGGAGGTAGGGGCCGCCACTGCTGTTGCTGGAGCCGTCGCCATTAGCGCCGGCGAGGATAAGAGTCCCGAGGAGGATTGTGATAAGTTTTTGAATTTGACTGGGCCTCATGCTGAGACTCCTCCTTCAGATAAACAATCTTGATTTGACACATTTTGGTTTTTGTTGTATTTTTGAATCCGACTGCTATCTTTCGGCTCCAGCCCTCTGCCTGTATCTTTTTTATAATGACTTTATATTTGAGCGGTGCTTGATTTTTGCTTGTCCTGCATTTTTTCGAGTCCATTTGCTTTCTTAATGTATTGTATGTACGCGGGCCCCTCGTCTTGGTGAGGTCGGTAGCTCTCGTATTTGGAGTCGCCGAGACGAAAAGTTTTCCTGTTTCTGTGCTCTGTAGTGCTAAGTTGCGGCCTTCTGCTTTCGGTGAGGTCGAATTTGACGTCGAGCTCACGAAAATAATTGAAACAGCTTTTGTCCAAATTAAAAATTCCAAAGCGTGACCCCCTTGTTTCAAGTAAGATCGGTGCGGGCTTGGTTGAAATAGAGTTAGATTGTAAATAATCCGTCGTCGTTTGAAAATTTTCATCCCGTTCCCCTTTGTTTCGAACAAGATTGAGGACGAACTTGGTCAAAAAAAGTTTTGAGACATCGCACTCATGCCCATTGTGAAAAAATCCCCCTCTTGGTTCTTCGGTTCTGGCGGCTTGATGACTGGTTAAAAAATTCCAATTATGCAGCTCCATTGTTTTGAGTGGGATCGCGGGCTTTGTGCTTGGGTCCGACTCTAAACAACGTTCTCTTTGTGATTTGACGGTTTGACTTCCCCTGTCATGTCCCGTCATAAAGCTGCGACGTTTAGCCAGCTGCCATTATTTTCCTGTTGCTGACGCTTGGGAAACCGTGAGCACGCCAACCTGCTCAGGTAACTGTTCCCGCGTTAATGTGATTTTGATTTTTGAAATCTGAACAGGCGTCTCGCCCTTGCCGTTGGATCAGACTTTTTCCCTCCGTTGGATCATTTATTTTTTGCTATAAATGGAGGGTTTTCTTTCAACTTTCTTCCATATATCATTCTGTTTTAATTTTCCCCCAGCAAAATTTGTCTCTGATTCAAAAAAAAACCTCCACTTTCTGATTATTCTGCAGTCATGGCCAACTTTGGTGATTCAATTTTCTTTCAGACAGCCTCGCCTCTTGCGATTTCCAATTTTATGTCTGTCTTTAATGATCTTCCTTTCCTGCCTGAAAGGGGTTTGAATAGCCGGAAAATCTGTTATGCTCAACGCCAGCATACTGCCCGGATGGGGTGGTCTGATTTTTTGGGGGCACCCAGGGGGGTGTATAACGCCACCATTGTGCGGGAATTTATTCCGCATTATCGGTGGTGGTTACGCCTAACGCCTCCATCGCTTGTTGTTCCTCTCCAGGGGTTCATGTTGTTCTCTCCCCGAGATCATCAATGAAGTCTTCCATTTACCTTCCCCTCCGGCCTATGCACATTATGAAATGGCTTGGAGCCTGGGCGAAGAAGTGAGGAGGTGTGTTTACGGGGCCACTGCACTTAGGCGGTTGATCCCTGGTGATTGGAATCCATTGCCTGAGAGCTATGCTTCAGAGATGTCCCAAACTAGTCGGGAGTGGAAGAGGTTTATTAATTCCAGGGTTTTTCCTTCTTTCGACATTTGAAGAGATTTACGAGGTGAATCGCATCTTCTTTATATGCGATTCGAGGAGGTGAGGAGTGCGATCGATTGGGGCGGTTGATCTATCGCTCCATAATTACATTTCTTTGCCTGCATGCACGGACCTCCATGGACCTATCCGCTCCGAGGGTGATCTCGCACTTGTGTGTTGGTGCTCTGGGATGCCTGCGTCTCGTGATGATGTTCTTGTGCCGCCCGTGCCAACGTCGAGTTCGTCCGTATTGATTCTGACACGTCGACGGATTCTGAAGCTAATTGAGTTTAGATTTTCTTTTCGCTGTGTCTTGTAAATAATCGTCCTTGTAGGTCTTTGTTTGAATAAAAAATTTCTTTCTGCATCGTTTTTGTTTTGCTTATCCGGCCTCTTATTCTTTGGCGAGGTCGAAGTCGTTTGGAGTCTTGCGACCTTTGACCTAATCCTTGCGATTATGAATCGTTGCGACTGTTGGCCTAATCGGCGCATTAATGACCGTTGTTTTTTCGAAACGTCGGCCCCATTAATGTTGGGGTTGGCGTCTGAATTCAAACGTTCATGACCCCTTATCTTCCCGCCTCTTTGGTTTCTTGGCCAATAAAAGGAGGGTCTTCTCCTCCCTCTTTCTTTGCTATTTTTCTACGACTTTTACTTTATTTTGAGAGTATATCTTCAAACTCTGTGTATTTCTATTACTTTGTAATGTCTTCTTCGTCTGAGAGCTCTGACCCAGAGTCTGCTGTCTCTATCCCTACTCTAGATGAGGGGCTTTCAGTATGCTTCCGTCTGACTGCCTCTCCGATGGCCAAACGTTACTTCCATAATTTTTTCAGCAACTGCCCTCTTATGCAGGAGAAAGGGCTGAATCAAGATCGTATTGGTCCAGGCCACCGGGCTAGAATTCTTGCCAATGGTTGGGAAAGATTCATGGCTCCTCCGGTTGGGGAGTACAACCTGACATTGGTGCGTGAATTCTATTCCGCCTTGTCGGCGGATAATGATGCTGAGGATACCACCACCGTTGTTGTTCGTGGAGTGATGGTGAACATTACTTCGGCCGCTATCAATGAGTTTTATAGCCTCCTTAATCCTGCTGAGGATTATGACGTCCTTTGGGAACTTGAAGATCCGATCAACTATTTTGGCACTCTTGCCGAAGCATTTGAGTCTCTGTTGCGACACGAGTGGGTGAATGATATGGGGGTCAGAGTCCATATGCTCGATCGCCGGAGAGGAATGGAAACGCGCTTAAACACTCGGGTTTTTGCATGCCCGATTACAAGGTGGTCACCGAACTCGAGGCGTTTGTTCTTCACGCCCTTCGTTGCGGACGTGCCAATTAACTGGGGTCGAGTGATTCACCAAGAGGCGATCAAGTTCGCCCGGTTGAGGGATGGCGGTCTGGTTATGCCATTTTCTTGGATGACCTCCAACATGTGTATCCGAAGCCTTGGCATGCCGATGTGTCCGACCACTGATGTGTACATAGCGGCTCCAGCCCCAGAAGCATGATTTTTTTTTTGGGGAAACTGTCCTCTTGTACAAATTTTTCCTCAATGAATTTCTATTTTTGACCGCGTTGTTCACCCCGCCCCCTTCTGTGTCGACGGGCTTTGCTTGTCGGAGATAGAATTCGTTTATAATAAACAAAAATTAAAAGAGGCTTGGCGCCTTTATATTAACATTGCTTTAAAACAAAAATACAAAGCTGGTGCCTCCGGTCTTACTTGTAATATTTCTTCAGATTGTCAGTGTGCCAGGGCCTGTTGAATTCACGGCCCTCTCTGTCTGAGAGAATGTAGGTTCCCTTTTTGACAATCTTTGACACTCGCCAAGGACCTTCCCAGTTTTTGACCAGCTTTCCTTTGTCTGTTTTTTGGCCTGTGGCCTGCCGCTTTCGGAGGACAAAATCCCCTACCGCCAGCGAGTGATCTCGGATACGCCGATCGTGGTATCTTTTGGCGGCTTGTTTGTAATTAACCAGTTGGGCTCGGGCTTTTAGGTGTTTTTCTTCGGCCAGATCCAATTCGATCTGTAAATTTTTCTCATTGCTGGCTTCGTCGAAGTGAGAGACCCTAATGCTTGGGAGTTCCATCTCTACCGGTGCCATTGCCTCAGAGCCATATGTTAGCGAGAACTGGGTTTCCCCCGTTGTTGCCTTCCGAGTTGTTCGCAAAGCCCAGAGGGCTTCTGGTAGGTAATCCACCCACTTGCCTACCTTATCATCTAGGCTCTTTTTCAGCACTTTTAGTACCTTCTTGTTGGCATTTTCCGCCTGTCCGTTTCCTTGGGGGTAGCACACTGAGGACTGCCAATGTTTGACATTGTGCTCTTTGGAAAAATCGTCGAACTCGTCCCTAAACTGTGGACCGTGATCGGACACAATGGCTCACGGCACTCTGAATCGAGTCCAGATTTGGTCCAGCAAGAAATATATGATGTCACTGGCGCATATTTTCATGAGCGCTTTTTCCTCGATCCACTTTATGAAGTAATCCACGGCGACGACCACGTATTCGCATTTTGATCTCCCCCTTTTGAGCGGACCGATGAGGTCGATGGCCCACATGTCGAAAGGCCAAGCAGCGGTGACTATGCTCTGTTCCACTGAAGGTAGCCGGGGAATATCGGCGAAGCGTTGGCATTTATCGCAGTTCTTAGCGTATCTTTCAGCTGGATACTGGAGCTACTAACCATGTATGTTCTTCTTTGCAGATCCTTAGTTCGTTTGAGGAGCTAGAGGAAGGTACTCAGGTGATGAGAGTTGGCACCGGGGTGCTTGTTTCAGCTAAAGCAGTGGGAGCTGTTGATTTAGTTTTTGGCAATAAAGTTCTACGTTTAGACCATGTTTATTTTATTCCAAACTTCTGTAGGAATTTGATTTCCGTTTCAGTATTGAAAGAACAATTTTTTTCAATTTCCTTTGTGAATGAAGAATTTATTATTTCAAGAAATGGTTTTAATTTGTGTTCTACAATACTGGAAAATGGATTATATTTTATTAAACCAACGCATGCTCCACTGCTTAACACTGAAATATTTAAAGTAGCACATCAACAATCTGCTAAAAGGCAAAAAATTCTCAAAAAGAAGATAAAACATATCTTTGGCACCTTAGGCTAGGTCAAATTTCCTTGGAAAGACTCAAACGACTGGCTAAGGGTGATTCCTTAAAAGAGTTATCTGTTGACTCGTTGCCGATCTGCGAATCTTTCCTGGAGGGAAAAATGACTAAGTGTCCCTTCTCGTCAAAGGGAAATAGGGCTAAAGAACCTTTAGAGTTAGTACATTCAAACCTTTGTGGTCCGATGAATGTGCAAGCTAGAGGCGGATTCGAATACTTTGTGACTTTCATCGACGACTACTCGAGATTCGGTTATGTTTATCTGCTGCATCGGAAATCTGAAACTTTTGGAAAGTTTAAGGAATTCCAAGCAGAAGCCGAAAGGCAACTGGGCAAGTCTTTGAAATTCCTTCGCTCTGATCACGGAGGAGAGTACTTAGATACTGAATTCACTAACAATCTGATTGAACATGGGATTTGTTCTCAACGTTCTACGCCCGGGACACCTCAGCAAAACGGAGTTGCTGAAAGGAGAAACGGAACTTTGATAGACATGGTCAGGTCTATGATGAGCTATGCCTCGCTACCGATTTCCTTCAGGGGATATGCTTTACAAGCAGCGGTATACATACTGAATGTTTGACCGTCAAAGTCTGTCGAAAAGACATCTTTCGAAACGTGGAGAGGACGTCGCAAAAGCATACGTCACTTCCGCATTTGGGGATGTCCTGCACATGTGCTGGAAGACAATACTATAAAACTACAAAAACATACAAAAGTATGTTTGTTTGTAGGGTACCCCAAAGGAACACGTGGAGGTCTGTTTTATGATCCGGAAGATAACAAGGTGATAGTTTCTACTAACGCCACGTTTTTGGAAGATCAATAAATGGCAGACTTCAAACCTCGAAGTAAAATTGTACTTGAGGAGTTACTATCTTATGAGGTCAGACCACCGATGACACCTAGTGTCACAGACAACAACACAACGAATGCACCTATCAACCCAGAAAATCCTGTTCCACCCAGCCGTACTGAGAGAGTGGTTCAGCCACCAATTTGGTATGGGATGCAATCAGAGGCAAACGTAGCCATCTCTAATGAAGTGGAAGATGATCCAGTGTCCTTTCGGATGGCAATGGATGATCGTGACAAGGAAAAATGGGTTGATGCAATGAATCAAGAGATGGAGTCTATGTACTCTAACTCTGTCTGGAAACCTGTAGATTGCCTTGAGGGTGTCAAACCCATAAGTAGCAAATGGCTCTACAAGAGAAAGCGAGGAGTTGATGGGAAGGTTCAAACCTTCAAATCACGGCTTGTAGCTAAGGGTTACACACAGAGAGAGGGTATAGACTACGAAGAGACCTTCTCCTCTGTGGCCATGCTGAAATCCATCCGGATCCTCCTTTCGATTGCTGCATGCCTAGATTACGAAATCTGGCAGATGGATGTTAAGACAGCCTTTCTAAACGGCTTTCTTGACGAGGAAATATATATGCAGCAACCAGAAAGATTTATCGAGCAAGGCCAAGAGCACAAGGTGTGCAATTTGCTAAGATCCATTTATGGGTTGAAGCAAGCTTCTCGGTCTTGGAATCATAGATTTGATGAGACCATTAAGTCATATGATTTCGAACAAAACTTTGATGAGCCTTGTGTATACAAGAAAGTCATCAAAGATAAGGTTGCATTCTTAGTGTTGTACGTTGACAATATTCTGCTAATCGGAAACGATAAGGGTATGTTGTCGGACGTAAAAGGTTGGTTAGCCAGCCAGTTCCAAATGAAATATTTAGGAGAGGCGAATTATGTTCTAGGGATCAGACTTATAAGGGATCGTAAGAACAAGATGTTAGCTCTGTCCCAGTGATGTCGGGTCAAGTAAAATAAAAATACTCGATACCTAAATAACACACTAGCAAGAGAACTAGGTTCAATCGTAGTATAGTTAGATAGAGTCGAGGTCGATCCCACAGAGACTCAGCTTAAATGAAATATGACTTATTAAACTAAAAAGCAAATTAAAGGCGGTCTACGACCAACAAATAATGCAGAAATAAATTTGACACAATAGAAACACAAAACCAACAAAAGACACAACGACACTAAGACACTTGTTTTTTATAGGCTTTATAAATGATTGACAAACGGTATTGATAACGCTAGTAGTAATTACTCCCCCATGCTATGTAGATTGACGACGAGACAAAACAAGACATTTAAGATTAATTATTCTCGACTACGGAGTCATCCCCTAAAATAGATCTAGCTCCGGGTAGGCCTCACAGATCATCGTGTCTCCATTACGTGACTTCACATTTTTGTCTCCATCTCATATAACCCGACACAATTACGAAACTAGGGATGCCGGTATAAACCGTAACCTCATCTAAGCAACATTCCTATGATTAGGCGTACTTCTTAGACACCGATTCAATCTCTGTCCTAAATAACAATCACTTTTTGGGTCTCATGTTAAATTACGATGACAAATAATTAAGTTGATCAAGTTTAATTACTCGTTTGAATTACAAAGCAGAGAACCTGACGTAGTCAAAGCCGTTCACAGACAAATCAAGAACATCACAGATCTTGCTACCAACGAGACATAAGCTCGCTGCCAACAAGCTCAGATATGAACCAGATTTGCTCGTGAAACGTCTTTTACGTCTCAGATCTACATAAACATGGGTTCGATAATTAACTACATCACGAAATCAATACACAAAAAGACTACTCCATAACAAAATAAATTAGATCTACGAATAAAGATTGCATAATAGAGTAGACATTACCCTCGAAGACGAGTGTGATTCCCACTCCTCGATACGATCTCTAACCGGAGATTCTAACGACTCCGTAATGAAAGAACATAAAATAAAGAAAATATATATTGAAAATAAAACAAATGTTGTGAATTGTATGCTTCTAAGGTGTACATATGGCGTGTACTACACCCCTTTATTTATAGGTGTTCAAGCTAATTAAGAGATATACTTCAAAATATCAAAACAAATAAGAGATAACTCCCGGACGATCTCAAAAATAATAAGGTGCGCCCCCCCTAAATGCGTCCTCCAAGTTGGCGCCACCTTTTGATTGGTTTGCCGGCTTTTGTCATGCTTATCCGATCTTTATCTTCAATGCATCTTGATTTTTTTGGATTTATCTTGTAATTTAATTCTTCTATTTGTATTTATCTTCCATAATTATCCAAATCTGCAAAATAGATATTTATCCCAAAATAAATCATATTTAAATAAAAATGGATAAACACCAAAACATATAATATAAACGGATAAATACCAAATTATATCTTATAAATGGATAAATACCAAATTATATAATATAAATCACATAACATTAAATAATAAATATAAACATGTGATTTATCATAAAATATATATTATTAATCCCGATTTAAGGACAAAGTTGATGACTTTTACGGGTATAATTTGACCGTCATCAACTACCCCCCACTTAGACTTTGATCGTCCCGAACAAAGCATTAATGAGTCATTCCCCAAGACACATTTTCCGTGGTCAAATCATAATTATACAAGAAACTCGAGTCAACTCATACCACTTATGCTCATAAGGTACCCATTATTCACTACTCGTCATGAATCGAAGTGACGTGTGCATGTGCATTTAGTTTTATCTATTCGTGGCAAGATTACAGATTATGCTAACTTCGCAGTCTTAACCTACCAACATCAGCATTCCCACTTCCTAAGCCTCGCAATGGGTAAAGACATGGTGCTATAAGCAAGAGCGTTATCCATAAGGTCTTTGGACTTGGAGACCGAGAAAAATACTCAAGCCTCTTAAAAATTTGATTTTTTTTTTTCGCATTTCCGTAGTTTCAAGTTTTAACACCTCTCAAGAAAGAAACTTGCTTTAAAAGTAAAGTATGCATTGCAAGAATCCCTCTCTCACGGATTAGTGGAAGCATTGAATATTACCACAAGCGCGAAGCTACTTTGGGTAATATTACTAAGCCCAAAGTGTTTAACATTTCGTTAAAACACAGATAAATCTCAAGCTTATTACTCCGCTTTGATGGCTAGAAGATAAGAATACATCAGCAGATAAATATCGACTCTAGGTCTGCATAACCAATCATCTACTCAATGTACACATAATTCTTCTCTCGTTATTATAATTTGTGCGGAATTAAATCGATTCAAATTGAGTAAGCAAATAATAAATAACTACTTGCACTAGTTGGCATGAATATCCTTAAGTTTACATTCACATAAGTATAAAGTGATCATGTACTCATGCAACTTGGTTCATTTCCTATTAATTCTATGTATAAGAACTCACAATTCTAAGGGTACGAGATAATTAATTTGGCATTTGTTCAAAAAATTTCAAAATATTCAAAATTTTCCATTTTTCACCGTTTCATTTTAATTTTTCAATTAATCACATCATGGCTAAGTCTCCTACCCCCCACTTAAACTTGGCATTGTCACCAATGACAAAGAAAAAGGAGAATTTAAGAAAAAGACTTAGCTCTGGAAACGGCTCTCAAGTAAATGCAGAATGCAATTGTAGACCAAGCACGTCGTGGAGAAGCAATCGAAAACCTGTTTAAGCAAACCAAACAGAAACTCCACGAAACCGTTAATAACATGTCAATGGAAGTTATAAAATAATGTGGCAGTAATTAGATATAGAATATCCAAAAACAATTAAAGTCACTTTATTTCATACAACCAACGACACGAAAAACCAAAGAGTTAAAACTACAAAACTCACATGTCGGCTATCAAGGAAAAAACCTCGTTTATTCCGAACTTAGAATCGGAACATGGCGAGATGAAAAAAACTTTAACAGTCTCATGCTACTTTATTCAAACAAAACAAAAATAAAAGATAGTTTTTAAGAAATAGTTCTGTGTTTATAGTCGTCAGCTCGACTCAGCTCATCGATGGTCTAATGATAGGTTGGATCTTCGAGAGTGAAGACTTCCTCCTCCTTACCTTGACCAAGACCCATGTAATGTTTCACACGGTGTCCATTAACCACAAAAGTGGATTGGTCCTTAAGGTTTAATAATTCAACAGCTCCAGAAGGGAAAACCTTACTCACTCTATAAGGGTCATACCATTGTGATTTTAACTTACAGGAAAGAGTCTCAAGCGCGAATTGTAAAGAAGAACCAGATCGCCTTCCTTAAAGGTGCGGTCCAATATCTTCTTATCATGAAATTTCTTTGTGCGCTCCTTAAATATTTTTGCATTCTCATAAGCTTCCAGACGAAACTCCTCTAGGCGAGTCAACTCTAACAACCTTCTTTCTCCAGCTAAACTCTCATCAAAATTCAGCATACGCGTAGCCCACATGGCACGGTGTTCAAGTTCAACCGGTAGATGACATGCTTTACCAAAAACAATCTTATAAGGAGACATACCAATAGTCGTCTTATAAGCAGTTCTATAAGCCCATAAAGCATCATCTAATCGCAACGACCAATCCTTTCTAGTCGTATTAACAGTTATCTCTAAAATGCGCTTTATTTCTCAATTTGTAACCTCAACTTGTCCACTTGTTTGAGGGTGATAAGCAGTAGCTAACTTGTGTCTAACCCCGTACTTAATCATCAATTTTTCAAACGGCCTATTACAGAAATGGCTTCCATTATCACTAATAATGGCACGAGGGGTTCCAAACCGCGTAAAAACATTTTTCTTTAAGAACTTCAGTACACTTTCACATCGTTAGTAGGCGAAGCAATGGCCTCAACCCATTTGGACACGTAGTCGACTGCCACTAAGATATAGCGGTTGGACAAAGACGAAGTAAAGGGTCCCACAAAATCAATACCCCAAACATCAAAGAGTTCCACCTCTAGGATATTCTTCAGTGGCATTTCATTCCTTCTCGAGATATTTCCCGTCATCTGGCAAGAATGACAAGATCTAGCATATTGATGCGCATCCTTGAACAAGGTAGGCCAGTAAAAACCACATTGGAGAACTTTTGCAGCAGTCTTGTCTCCTCCATAATGTCCTCCGGCCTCATAAGCATGGCAATGTCTAAGGATATCATACATTTCCTCTTCCGGCACACATCTCCTAAAGACATTGTCGGATCCTAGCTTAAAAAGATAGGGCTCTTCCCAATAATAGTGCCTAAGATCCTTAAAGAATTTCTTTCTTTCTTGGGGGTTGAGATTTGGTGGCAAGTATTTTGCGGATAGATAATTCACAAAGTCCTTAAACCATGGTTGTTTATTCTCCTCCACAACCTCAACACGTGAAGATACTGCAGTGCAATCATCCTTTCCATGTATGGCCGTGATGGAGAATAATTGTTCATCAGGAAATGTTTCTCCAATCTCGGTCATTGGCTCATTATCCTCTAATTGTAGGCGGGAAAGATGATCCGCAACCAAATTCTCAGATCCTTTCTTATCACGGATTTCTACATCAAATTCTTGCAATAGTAGAATCCATCTCAATAACCTTGGCTTGGAATCTTGTTTGGCTAAAAGATACTTCAAAGCTGCATGGTCAGTCCAAACAGTGACTTTAGATCCTACTAGATAAGATCTAAACTTGTCAAACGCAAGGATGACAGCTAGAAGTTCTTTCTCAGTAGTTGCATAGTTCCTTTGAGCAGAATTTAAAGTTCGACTAGCATAGTAGATGGGCCTAAAGATCTTGTCTTTTCTTTGTCCTAGGGCAGCACCTACAGCAGTATCGCTTGCATTCGCACATCAACTCAAAAGGTAGATTCCAATCAGGCGCAATCAGAACGGGTGCAGTAATAAGCATGTTCTTTAACTTATTGAAAGCTTTCATGCACTCACTAGTAAACACAAACGGCACATCCTTGGCCAATAACTCAGTAAGAGGTCTAGAGATTAAGGAATAGTCCTTCACGAACCGACGATAGAATCCTGCGTGGCCCAGAAAACCTCGGAATGTCTTAAGATTGGTTGGTGGAGGCAGTTTTTCAATCACCTATACTTTTGCTCTATCCACCTCTATACCGTTTCTTGAAATACGGTGGCCAAGTAATATACCTTCAGTAACCATAAGATGACATTTCTCCCAGTTAAGCACCAGATTCGTCTCCCCGCATCTCTTCAACACTCTTGCTAGATGCGTGAGACATGAATCGAAATCATCTCCAAATACGGAGAAATCATCCATAAAGACCTCTAGGAAATCTTCAACCATATCAGCAAACAGAGAAATCATGCACTTTGAAACGTTGCTGGTGCGTTGCACAAACCAAAGGGCATTCTATTGTAAGCAAATGTTCCATACGGACATGTAAAAGTGGTCTTTTCACGATCCTCGGGTGAAATAGGAATTTGATAATATCCCGATTAACCGTCAAGAAAGCAATAAAACGCATGTCCGCTCAGTGTCTCGAGCATTTGGTCAATGAAGGGAAGAGGGAAGAGGGAAGTGGTCTTTACGTGTGGCATAATTTAGCTTCCTAAAGTCAATGCACACTCTATGACCAGTAATGAGTCTAACAGGAATCAACTCATTTAACTCATTAGCTTGCACCGTAAAACCTCCCTTCTTTCGAACTACGTGGATCGGGCTAACCCATTCACTATCAGAGATAGGAAAGATGATTCCCATTTCTAACATCTTAATAATTTCATCCCTAACCACGTACTTCAATTGTGGAGTCAACCTTCTTTGGGGTTGTACAACCGCTTTCTTTGCAGGATCGACGGAGATTTTATGCATGCAAACACTAGGGCTAATGCCTTTGATGTCAGCTATAGTCCATCCAAATGCTCCGCGATACTCTCTCAACACTCTCATCGGTTTTTCCTCTTGTATTTCAGTCAAGGCAGAAGAAATGATAAGCGGCAAGGTCTCGTCTTGAAGAAATACATACTTCAAATGTGCAGGTAGAGGCTTCAACGTCAATTGGTAGGTGGTTCTCCTAACGAGGTCTTTAACTTTTGTCCAGTTAGCTTAAGTTCAAAGAACTTATGCCATGTCGGTCTATGGTAGAATTTCTCAACCTCGGTAGACTTCATCTCCTCGACATGTCTAGGGGTTCCTCTACTACATCCAGGCCATATCACTTTTTCTTCCTCACTCTTTTCATATGGCACTTCATCCTCTAACTCTAGGGTAGCATCGAGGAAATCCTTAATATCCTCATATTGTTGGAAGTCATTGACAAGCTTGTCAACAGAATCCAACATGAAACATGCATCCTCTTCATCATCAGGTGTTTTCATAGTGTCAACCACGTTGAATGCTATTTCATCTCCATTAACTCTTAACACTTAATCTCCTTTGTAAACATCGATAAGCGTCCTACTAGTGGCCATAAAAGGTCTTTCTAAGATTAGGGGCACTTCGTAGTTAGCTTCCATATCCAGTACAACAAAGTCGACAGGAAACACAAATTTCTCAACTCTTACTAGCACATCTTCAACCACTCCACAGGGCTTTTTAACCGAACGATCAGCTAATTGCAGAGTTATTGAAGTTTTCTTAAGGTCTTTCATACCTAGATTTTGAAAAATGGATAGAGGCATCAGATTTACGCTCGCTCCTAGATCACACAAGGCCTTGTTCAAACATACGTTACCTATGGTGCAGGGTATGAGAAAACTTCCCGGATCCTTGCATTTAGCGGGTAACTTATGTTGAAGAATGGCTGAGCACTCCTCATTTAGACAGATGGTCTCTAAATCTAAGAGTTTCCTCTTAGTAGAGACAGCTTCTTTTAAGAACTTGGTGTACTCAGGCATCTCAGCAAGTGCTTCAACTAAAGGTATATTGATGTGTAGCTTTCTAAAGATATCAATGAACTTCTTATACCTCTTGTCATCAACCTTAGGCTTAGGTTTGCATGGTGGATAAGGTAAGGTTGAAGGATCGACATTAGTGAAAATAGGATACTTATTATTGTAAAGTTCAACTCTAGGGCCAGTAGGTTCCTTATAGGTTTCTTGCTCAGGCAAGGTCCCAGAAGTACTTGCTTCCTTGCTTGGCTCGCCATCATTGCTCTCTACGGATTTCTCTTTCTCTTTTAAAGATGGTGGAGTTACTTCTTTTCCACTTCTAGTCATGATCGTATTCAAATCCTTAGGATTCTTATCAGTATTGCTCGGCAATCCTCCAGGAGGTCTAGTTGAGACTTGCTCAGCTAATTGCCCTATTTGGTTAGTGAGATTCTGGACTATGGCTTCTTGATTGGTCACCTTAGCATCGGTCTTCTGACAATATTGGCTAAAGTTAGTGGCTAAATCAGCCATCGATTTTGAAATTTGTCCCATATTTTCAGTAACGACGTTACTCAGTTTTTCTATCGCAGCTTCCCAACCAAAGGTTTTAGTTTGCTGTGGCACATAAGTAGTAGGCGGTTTAGGACCTTCTCCTGCATTAGGGTCACTATATCGGAATCCGGGATGGTTATGGTTAGGTTTATATCCTCCCCATTGATTTCCTTGTTTCCCAATATAGTTGGCTTCTTCAGTACCAGCATTCTCACTTTGAGGAATTACTTCGATTCCAGTCCCTTTCTCTACTCTTGCCATCCTCTCTTGCATTCCATCTACCTTGTTGTTGATAACAGACAGTTGTTCTAAGATTTTGGTAGATGCACTATCCTCAAATATGTCAGCAGCCATTTTCACAGTAGCTATGTCATTGCCTCCCCATTGACTATTCATCGCTATTTGCTCCATCTTTCCTTGTGCCTCCTCAGGAGATAAAAGAAAAAACGCTCCATTGCTAGAGGCGTCTACTCTAATTTTCTCAGTCTCTCTCAATCCATGGTAAAAAGTTTGCATTAAAAGCCAAAGAGAGATATCATGATGAGGGCACTTTCTCATAGCTTCCTTAAAACGCTCCCAAGCTTGATCAAAACTCTCCCCAGGTTGTTGCTTAAATCCTAAGATATCCTGGCGTAACTTAAAAGTTTTTCCTAAGGGAAAATACTTATTCATGATTTTTTGTTACAATTGTTCCCAAGTAGTGATAGATCCAGCCTCTAAAGAGAGAAGCCATTGCTTAGCTTTATCTTTCAAAGTGAAAGGGAAAAGCTTAAGACGAATGTTACCCTCCGGGATTAATTCTGGTTTCACAGTGCTAACGATTTCCAAGAAATTTGTCACATGAACACCAGGATCCTCGTTCTGGACTCCATGAAAAGTGGAATAGTTTGTCACCATTTGAATTACATTAGGCCTAGGGTGATAGACTTCGCGACATTTTCGCGGTGCTACGATAAGCGGGAATGAATTGCTCAATAGTAGGTGTTGCATAACTTTGTAAAGTGCGCCGCATGACTTGGTTTCCATTATTAGCATTAAGATTGTTCGCATTATTAACATTATTGGCATTATTAATAACTTCAGGATTAAGTACCTGGTTCGGATTGACCGGAATGCCTTCCATTTCTGCCTCAGATTCAGAATGTTTAGAATGATCGGTTGTATGTCCTTCTTCAAATTCGTGCTCATTTTCCTCAAGATTTGGATCCTCTTCTCCTTGCTTAGCCAGTTCTCTGGCTAACTTCCTATTTCTCCTTGCAAATTTCTCTATTTCAGGATTATATGGCTCAAGAGGTTCCTTCGATTTCCGAGTAGCGTACTATAAAATAGCAAAAAACAATAAAACAATTAAAAACTTTAAAGGCTAGGCCTTTAACTAGACTAAATAATAAAAATGAAACGAAAACAGACTCTTATTCACAATATTTACGAATTTACTTTTAATAAAATAAGCTATATTTGATTTAATGACAAGAGTCCCCGGCAACGGCGCCAAAAACTTGATGTCGGGTCAAGTAAAATAAAAATACTCGATACCTAAATAACACACTAGCAAGAGAACTAGGTTCAATCGTGGTATAGTTAGATAGAGTCGAGGTCGATCCCACAGAGACTCGGCTTAAATGAAATATGACTTATTAAACTAAAAAGCAAATTAAAGGCGGTCTACGACCAACAAATAACGCAGAAATAAATTCAACACAATAGAAACACAAAACCAACAAAAGACACAACGACACTAAGACACTTGTTTTTTATAGGCTTTATAAATGATTGACAAACGGTATTGATAACGCTAGTAGTAATTACTCCCCCATGCTATATAGATTGACGACGAGACAAAACAAGACATTTAAGATTAATTATTCTGACTACGGGAGTCATCCCCTAAAATAGATCTAGCTCCGGGTAGGCCATCTAGATCATCGTATCTCCATTACGTGACTTCACATTTTTAGTCTCCGTCTCATATAACTTCTGACACAATTACGAAACTAGGGATGCCGGTATAAACCGTAACCTCATCTAAGCAACATTCCTATGATAAGGCGTACTTCTTAGACACCGATTCAATCTCTGTCCTAAATAACAATCACTTTTTGGGTCTCATGTTAAATTACGATGAAAAATAATTAAGTTGATCAAGTTTAATTACTCGTTTGAATTACAAAGCAGAGAACCTGACGTAGTCAAAGTCGTTCACAGACAAATCAAGAACATCACAGATCTTGCTACCAACGAGACATAAGCTCGCTGCCAACAAGCTCAGATTTGAACCAGATTTGCTCGTGAAACGTCTTTTACGTCTCAGATCTACATAAACATGGGTTCGATAATTAACTACATCACGAAATCAATACACAAAAAGACTACTCCATAACAAAATAAATTAGATCTACGAATAAAGATTGCATAATAGAGTAGACATTACCCTCGAAGACGAGCGTGATTCCCACTCCTCGATACGATCTCTAACCGGAGATTCTAACGACTCCGTAATGAAAGAACATAAAATAAAGAAAACATATATTGAAAATAAAACAAATGTTGTGAATTGTATGCTTCTAAGGTGTACATATGGCGTGTACTACACCCCTTTATTTATAGGTGTTCAAGCTAATTAAGTGATATACTTCAAAATATCAAAACAAATAAGAGATAACTCCCGGCCGATCTCAATAATAATAAGGTGCGCCCCCCCAAAATGCGTCCTCCAAGTTGGCGCCACCTTTTGATTGGTTTGCCGGCTTTTGTCATGCTTATCCGATCTTTATCTTCAATGCATCTTGATTTTCTTGGATTTATCTTGTAATTTTCTATTTGTATTTATCTTCCATAATTATCCAAATCTGCAAAATAGATATTTATCCCAAAATAAATCATATTTAAATAAAAATGGATAAACACCAAAATATATAATATAAACGGATAAATACCAAATTATATCTTATAAATGGATAAATACCAAATTATATAATATAAATCACATAACATTAAATAATAAATATAAACATGTGATTTATCATAAAATATATATTATTAATCCAGATTTAAGGACAAAGTTGATGACTTTTACGGGTATAATTTGACCGTCATCACCCAAGCATCTTGTATTGATAAGGTGTTGGCACGATATAGCATGGAGAACGCAAAGAAGGGTTTTCTACCAACCCGTCATGGTGTTCACCTCTCTAAGAAATAGGGTCCTCAGACTCCTGAAGAAATAGATGCTATGGGAAGAGTGCCATATGCTTCGGCTGTTGGTAGTCTAATGTATGCAATGCTGTGCACTAGACCGGACATCTGTTATGGCGTTGGAATCATTAGCCGTTATCAGTCCAATCCAGGAATGGAACATTGGACAGTAGTAAAGAATCTCCTCAAATATATGAAGAGAACGAGGAATTATATGCTCGTATAGTCGGGTGCAAACCTGGATATAAAAGGGTACACTAATTTTGACTTCCAGTCGGATAGAGATGATTTCAAATCTACCTCTGGCTCAGTGTTTACTCTTGGAGGCGGTGCAGTCATTTGGAGAAGCGTAAAGCAATTCAGTACAGCTAATTCAACTATGGAAGCCAAATACATAGAGGCCTCTGAGGCTGCTAAGGAAGCAGTTTGGCTGAAGTAGTTCCTGGGTGGTTTAGGAGTAATCCCAAATCACAACGATCCGATATGTCTCTATTGTGACAAGAATGGGGTTGTGTCAAATTCGAAGGAACCCTGTAGTCATCGCAAGTCAAAGAATATAGAGCGAAAGTACCATTTGATCAGAGAAATTGTTCAACGAGGAGACATTTCCGTACAGAAAATCCCATCTGAAGACAACCTGGCTGATCCTTTCACCAAGACATTGCCGTTAAAAGTCTTCAACAGGCATTTGAAGAATATGGGTATTAGGGACATGACTCATTTGCTTTAGAGCAAGTGGGAGATGTAGTTTGCTGTAATATAGATGTCGGGTGTGCTCTAAAACAATTAATCACTTGCCATTCGTGCAAGTGGGAGATTGTTAGGTGTAGTGCCCGAAAGACAATTTTGTAATTGTTTTATTTAAATAAATGACAAAATTATATATTCATTTTATTATTTGCATTTATGCTTGTATTATACACTGCTGAAAACCCTAAGTATATCGATATGTAATCACATAACTCAGTGTATGACATACACACGAGGATTGAGTTAGTGATGATATGCTTAAAACTAGTTAGTCCATGGTGAATTTAATCACAGTATGGGTCTCATGATTAATATACCAATGATGCGCTCAGAACACTTAACGGTGTGACCGTCTTATCCGGACCGTCGGTATAGGGTACCTAGTGGGGCATTTATATATAATGTCTATCATATAGGACTGGACCGATTTGATTTGAATTCTCGATATAATTCCGTGATCGAGAAATCTTATCGAATCACAAGATGGTCATATATGGATTAATCTCAATCCTGATGTGATCATAGTCTACTGCTTGGTTCAAAGTAGGGTTTGATGTGTTAGTTAAGGATCACTTGGGTACATGTGATCTGAACACTTCTCGTTGGCTCTATTCTGGAATGAGTGAGTAGTCTGTGACTTCAAAGATATGGAATCCATTCCTTCCTGTGGGAAGTAGACATGCAGTTCCCTTATTTGTTAATCCTAGAAACTGATCGATGGTCCAATTCATATTATATTAGTTATGAACTAATTGATCACTAGGGGGTTAATGGTAAATAAGGATAAGATGTTTTGAGAAGGGTTTATGGAAATATCCCGAATCAAAACGAACAGTCTATGGAGGATTTATCCGTATGTAATGATTATATCAATGGACGCTTATCGACTCAGTGATTAGAGTGTAAGTATATATCTATAATCGATAGAGTTCAGTTTCGGGTTTATGGTGGCGTAATTCCAGAATTAATAGATTGAATAAGAATTGTTATGTTCGATGAATAATTTTATTTAATTTATTGTAGCTACTGGTTATAGGTCCATGGTCCCCGATGTGGCTCCTAACATGCATATGTTTCTTGACGTTGGACCTCAAATTATAATTAAGTAGTTGGACTATTTAATTGATGTACGATTTATTATTTATTGGACTAAATAATAAAATACATGGAAAAGACCTTTTTCGTGGGCTCGGCCCATAATTGAGTGTGGCGTGTGAAACCCTAATTTTAGGGTTGATAAGCGTGTTTTGTACATGTTGTAATTAGAGAGAAATTAGTTTTCTTGGATAATTACATGTCATGTGATTAATTGTTTATTTGTTAAATAATTAATCGGGAGATATTAGATATTACCTATTATATATATCTAAATTAGTTTTAGAATATATTAGATTTATCTTATATTTAATAAAGGATTATTATGATTAATTATTAAATCCTTGGAGGACAATGATCTCTCTCCTATATAAAGAGAGTTCTCCTAAGCCTTTTCAAACACACATAATACGCATACATACACACAAAATAAGCTAAGGAATTCGGCCAAAGCTTAGGGTTTGAGTTGGGAAAATCTTCGGGATTTTCCGGGTAGCATATCAAGGAGGTCAAGCATCAAGGATCAACATCCACCGGTTGTTGCATGGAGATACACATCGGAAGATCGTGGCATCTCAAATCGGATCTCGACTTCATCAATCTTTTGGATCTCGCTTTTGATTGGTAAGTAGATCTCACCTTCTTGTAGGTAGATCTTAAATTATGTAGTTTATTTTTATATGATTGTGATCCTCTTGTTCATTCCGCTGCGTAATCGGGCGGATCTAGATCCGTCCAGTGATATTACATCCAATAGCCTTCTATTTATAGCCTCCAATTTTTGAATCTGAATTTATGTCCATTGGCTACTAAATGCTAAGGAATTATATTCTTGATTCTTCCTGATTTAATTCCTATGATTTGTGTGATCCTTGGTCCTTGATTTAATTTTAAACGTCCTTGAATAATTTACGTCTTTAATTTTCTCTTCTTTTAATTCCTAGGTTTATCGTTGATTTCATCGCATGCTTAATTCTGAATGTGCTTATCAGTTTGTTTGTTCACTTGTGCAGTCAGCTTATTTCATTTCACTCAACTGACTTTCACTTCGATGATTGCTACATGGCTTGTTCATCTTGACTGATTCATTAATGCTCATTTCACTTAGCCGATTGAGTTACTTGTCTTTGGCCTTTATTTTGGGTGAGGTCAGAGTACACCATTTAGAAAAAATAGTTCCATCACTTGACTGAATATATGTAGGTTTACCCAAGGCCATCATAGACTTCCTTGGTTGTAAACAAGTCCATAGGTCTTCTTTACAGAGTCTGGATCCTCAGTCTTCTGTTCAACTTATACTCATATGCATTTACTTCACTTAGATGACCTACCAGTCTACAGATACAATGCTTAGTCTCACAAACCGATACAAGGTCAAACTTCTAGTAAACCTATACATAGATTCAGTCTATACTTCTTTTAGGCTTCTATAAAAGCTAGCCAGACCATCATCAAAACTATCAAAAGTTTCTAACAGGCCATAACAACATCTCGGGTGGACAACCCTATGTATCTAAGACCTTGAAGACATATATCTAGAATCATTGATTGATTCAATGATTTTCAAAGCATAGTAAAATGAAAAGTATACTTCAAATCATTAAATACTATGGAATAGCATATATTTTGATATCTTTTTTGTAAGCTAATATTGTGTAGATATCATATACAAGACATAGAACTCTGCAATCACCCGCGCTTAAAACAACCATGAGATTTCATATAAACATGGTTTATCATGTTCTCGCCCCTGCGAATAGTTTAACACAGTCATTTAATTCCTGAGATCGAATCCTTTGACCGGACATGGTTCATCATTGCATTCATCCCAATATTTGTTGAACTCTATTCACAAGTGTCTTAGTTGGAAGCCTCAAATGAGACTTGGTTCTTTATTATCTTATATGGGCTTTGGTAGGCTTGTTGGTCATCATTATTTTACTCGATCCATCTTTCATCCATTAGACCATCATTTCCTCACTCTTAATCCTTTGATGAGCCCTTTACTCATTGTTCACTACATTATTAAGCCTTTGACTAAACTTGGTTTGTCATTTCTTCACTCTTTACTATGGTCAGGTCTCCATGTTCTAATGCCTCACTTTGAATTTGGATCAGACTGTTTTCATCGTTGTCCTCAAGAGTTGGATGGACTAGCTTCAGTGACTAGTATTTTGTTCAGGCTTGGTTCATAAAACATCACACCCATTTTCACAGCCTAGGTTGGACTTGATTCATCATTTCCCTCAAGAGTTATACATACATGGTTCATTGACTTAAGATTTGTGGTTGGAATTGTTTCATCAAACGTCTCATCCATTTTTAGGCCTCGGTAGGACTTGATTCATCATTTCCCTCAAGAGTCGGCTGAACTTGGTTCTTAAACTTGAGCGTTTTGAATAAAAAATTTCATCAACGTCTCACCTCATTTCGATGAATCGGTCAAAATTGGTTCTTCATTACCCTCTATAGTTGGCCAAACTTAGTTCTCTGACTAAAGTGCTTTGATCGGACTTGGATTATCAAACATCTTACCTCTTTTGAAGGCCTCGGTGGGACTTGGTTCGTCGATCCCACGAGATTCAAATAGACTTGATATGTCGGATAAAGTGGGCATAGTTTAACACAAGCTATCCAGACCATTAGCTTTGTCATTGCCTCCACACAAGCTCTTGACAAAACTTGAAATATACAGGCCCGACTTTTCCTCAAGCGCAAGTTTTATTAGGACAATGTCTTAGAGACTAGTCTTCTTATACAATCTAGCCCTACAAGGGCTTAGTTTAGGCTAAGGTTGGTAATTCATTTACAATTAGCTCTGAAAGATACACCCTAAACACTATCATATAAAAGTTCACAAATCCATCATCCACCGTTAGACCTAAATAGTTGTTGATGGGCGAGATGAGAAACTGACATAGGTCAAAACTATACATACTTAGAGACGACTATCCATGGACCTAAGACCCCCGGCCACATCTTTCACTAGACTCCACCGCAAAAGGGTATGATACTTACAAGCTTCTTCTTGATGAACTTTCAACCTCTTTTCAACCCCTATGTCTTGGACTATTTCATGCCAATAAAGGCCTCAAATAGAGGCATGGGGCAGTCTCGATGTCAAGAAATGTGTGTATGTGTTTGTGCATGTGTGTGTGTATATATATACACACACATGCACACACATGCATGCAACAAGTTGTCAAATTCATTGTTGATAATCAAAACTAACACGAAGAAAATGAGTAAACTAACATCATAAGATCAAATATTGAAGCCAACAAGAAGAACAAACAAGAACACCTTCAATTGTTCTTCCCAAATTCAAAAATACAAAGAGTGGGAAAATGAGGAAGAAGGAATTCTAAGAAATTGATCAGTCCGGAACATAATTTGATTCTCTAAAAATTCTTCTGCAACTCTAAATTGTGTTTATATAGAGCATGTAGCTCCAATTTTTTGTTGTAACCAACTAACTACAACTTCCCAACTAACTTCTTTCCTAGGTGTCGACCAAATGCTCCAACGAAACCAAAACCAAGCTCTTTGCCTTCTTAAACCTCAACACCCCCCTCCCTCCCTCAAGCCGAACATGGATGAAAGCCAAGTGAAGCTTGCCCAAAACCATGCTTCTTGCCTTCTTAAGCTTGAGATTTGAGTGGAGTATACAAATCTTTAAAAGGAAAAGCTTGAAGCAGTTTGTTGAGTGTATGTCTATCCACAAGTTTGGTTTAAATGTCCGCTGGTTGATCTTTAGTGTTGATTGGAAAGGGAACAAGCACTTTAGCAAGATATTTCTCTCTCACGAAATGAAAATCAATTTCTATGTGCTTGGTTCTTTCATGAAAGATTGGATTCTTTACAATGTCCAGTGCACTTTGACTATTACAATAAAGAGGTACAGTGTTAGTGTAAGTGATCTGGAAGTCCTTGAGCAAATAAATGAGTCATTGTCTCTCACAATTTGTAATAGCCATGGCCCTCTATTATGCCTCACTAGAACTTCTAGAAACCGTTGGTTGTTTCTTTGATTTCCAAGAAACCAAGGCATCACCCAGATAAACTAAGTAACTAGTTGTAGATATTCTTGTCTTGGTGCTGCCTGCCCAATCTGAGTCACTAAAAGCTTTCAATGTGGCAGATCATAACTTGGAAAGAATAAGCCTTTGCCAGGAGCTAACTTTAAGAGTCTGAGTAGCCTGTGTGTTGTCCTTAAGTGTGCTTCATTAGGCTTGTCTAAGAATTGGCTCAATTGATGTATTGGAAATTCTATATATGTCCTTATGTTTCCAAGATATAGTAGATTATCAATTAGACTTCTATAAGTTATGTTGGATTCCAATGTTGGTGCTTCAACTTCTGTATGATTTTGAGAAGTATTCATTGGTGTGGCCACTAGTTTATAGTCAAAAAAAGCCAAATTCTTGTAAAAGGTCCAGACAATACTTTCTTTGGTTGATGACTATGCCACTTTTTGACCTTTCAACCTCAAAAACTAGGGTGTATTTAAGGGTGCCAAGATCCATAATGGTAAAGGCAGAACGTAAAAAATCTTTCAAGTGTTGTATTTCTGAAAGACTTGAACTAGCAACCACTATATCATCCACATAGACTAACAAAGACACAAAGTTGTCACATTGGCCTTTTGTAAAAAGACTATGGTCATTTTGTGACTGTTTGTAACCAAGCTCCGAAATATTTTGTGTTAACTTTTCATTCCACGGTCTACTTGCTTGTCTTAGACCATAGAGTGATATGTTGATCTTACAAACTAAGCCATTTGCTTCTAAACCTTGGGGTACTAACACGTACACCTCTTCTTCCGAATCTACATGAAGACAAGCATTATTGACATCTAGTTAATGTAAATGCCAATCCTTTTGTGCTGATAAAGCCATAAAAAGTCAAATGGTTGTATGTTTGTCTATAGGGGAAACGGTTTCTAAGAAGTCAATCCCTTTTATTTGTGTGTAACCTCTGGCCACTAGCCTTGCCTTATACCTTTCTACTGTTCCATCTACTTTCTATTTGATTCTAAACAACCATTTGCATCCTATGGGTTTGATTCCTTTTGGTAATGGAAATAGGACCAATTTTTTGTTTTCTCTAATGCTGCTAGTTCCAGATTCATTGATTCATGCCACATTTCATCTATGGCTGCATCATTGTCGGATGTAGGTTCTCTGTGACCAGTGATAGTACAAATAAAACCCTTATAAGTAAAGGAAAGATTAGAATAAGGTATGACATTATCCAAAGTATGTTGAGAAGTCCTTTTGACATGACTTGCCAAGACATAATCAATCAAATAGGAAGGAATGGATCTTTGTCAAGTGGATTTCCTTTCTTGTGGTACATCGGTATTATTTGATGATGAATTATGATGTGGGAATGGAGGCATATCACCAGAAGTAACATTAACCACAACTTGGTTAGGTATAGGAACATGACCATGACCATTAATATGCAATGGTAGATAACGATCTTGTGATGAGTAGAACATAGATATATTAGAAAAGGGAAAAGAAGTTTCATGAAAAATCACATCCCTAGAAGCAAAAATATGTCTATTGTGAAGATTCAGTACTCTATAACCTTTGATGTGGGACTCAAAATCCAGAAGTACATACAATCAAAATGGATTGAACATGATAAGGTGTTTTGTTGTTGAGTAAAGGAGTAGAATTATGTTAATCAAGTGCATAGCATGCAATACACAGTAGTGCCAATATTATAGAGGAACATTAGATTGTATTCTAAGTGCTCTAGCCACATTCAAGATAAGTTGATGTTTTCTTTCAATTAGACTACTTTGGTGTGGAGTTCTAACACATACCATCTAATTGTTAGGAAATCACTAGTTTAACGCAACGGAATTTAAAATTTGATTTCCTTTTTCTAGATCGTTCTTCGTTTAATGCAATAAACACGTTAAGTAGTTTGACGGTTATACCTTGATGATCTACTAGATCGTCGCTTTGACCGTCAACGGAGAGTAGTTCAATGCGCAAGCTGTCCACGCGTCCGGCCTCTATCGTTAATCCACACGAACCCCTTGCCGGAATCCTCCTTGGATTGCTATCGGAAAAACTCCGGCTGCTAGACCGGACTTTTTCTTCCCTCACAAACTCACTATGGATAGCTTTCTATTTTACACAAGAATTATGAACTCTGGCAATTGTGATGTACCAAAGAGCTTGACACCCACTTCCTTTATATAGAGGAGGTGGCGCCCCATATGATGTGTGGAGGAGAAGAAAACATTTTCCCAATAAAATAAGGAAAATCAACTAGATTGATTTGTCTCTTTAATTATAATTTATTTTGCCAATATCTTATATTGATTATAATTATCTTATTACCATAAATCTATTTTTCCAAAATCAATTAATATCTTTATATTAATATTATGGCAAACTTATTAATTAAAGTGCACAATCCAAGTGTATCTTACACACTTAAAATGGCGCCCCATTAGTCAACTAATTGACTTCCGGAATATTCTTTAATTAATATAATTTGTATTTAATTAATATCTTGTATTTTATTTATTAATAATAAATAAATACCACCATATTAATTTACCACTATAACCTTTATAGTCTAGAGATAAACTTTCCTTATTTGGTTATCAACTATAACCGCATTTTAATCTGACTCGATGTTCATATGTGTGTGACCCGATAGGCTTCCGAATATGTTGGCCGTAGACACAAAGTGCAATTTACTAAAATGCCCTTCATACCTAACGATCACGGGATAGCGTCAGCAACACACCGTGACCCCAATCATCGGAAGAGTCAAAAGCAATGACTACTACCTTTCATGTGAAAGCGATTACCGTGTAACTTACAATCCTATCATTTGTAATAATATCCATACGATCGTATCTCGAGTGTCAATACATTGACGATCGTATCTTATAATCTGGATATCATGCTCTCTCGGAATAACACATTTACTCCCACTTTGCAAAGATTCTCGAGAGCTAGACATTCCTTATAAGAAGGCCATTTCGGATATTCGATCCCATTCATAGGATACGCGATTCCCGGATGACCAATCATGTATACTCCGCATGCTTCAATATCATACCCAATCACTACCGCATGATCGCCCTGTGGTTAGGAGAAATCTCAATAGTGTCAAAGCATGACAATCCACACCGTGATGCCATGAAGGCTCCGGTCAAAAGGATAATTACACAACCGCCACATCTTGTGACACTTAATGTAAGTGGGTCGGTTTAACGTCGCGCATTCTAATACACGTCCACGTACAGTCCAAGTGTCCCTACACTTCGATAGACGAGATGTATCCATACCTTCTAAAAGATAGAAGACATCCAATACGTGTTAGTCTGATTATACTATCAATGTCCCATTTGATAATACATAAGACTAGAGACATTTAAGTATCAACCTTGTTATGGTGATTAGAGATCTCATCAACCATAATCACTATCATGGTTTCTCTATCACAGATTGATACTAGGGACGTTACTATATATATACAACAAATAATATGAAGACAAACAATATATAATAACATAAGTGCTTTTATTAATCATAATAAAGTTATTACATGAACTAAATAGCGTAAATGACCCGACCCGGTCGGATCCGGTCCAACCGATTGGGTTTAGAAACCTTTCCAACAATCTCCCACTTGGCCTAAAGCCAATCACCCATATGCCTAAGCCCATGCAAGTGAACATGCTTCTCATGCTTAGCTTGAGACAATGCCTTGGTTAACGGATCAGCTATGTTATCATCCATGTGGACTTTCTCTATCTTTACATCTCCTCTATCTACTATCTCTCTTATCAAGTGATAGCGCCGTAGCACATGTTTGGACTTCGATGAGACCTTGGTTCCTTTGGTGAGATATCGCTCCATTATTATCACGATCATGAGAGGCCTTTGGACTTCAATGGAGGAACCACACCAAGTTCGATGAATGAACTTCTTCATCCAAATCGCTTCCTTTGCCGCCTCCGAGGTGCTATGTATTCGGCTTCCGTTGTAGAGTCTGCGGTAGTCTCTCGCTTGGAACTCTTCCGGCTCACCGCTCTGCCATTAAGCGTGAAAACAAATCCAGTTGCGACTTAAAGTCGTCCTTGTCGATTTAGGCGGCATCTGTGTAACCTCGTAATACTAAATCATCGTTCCCGAAAACCAGGAACATATCCTGAAGTACGTCTCATGTACTTAAGGATATTCTTGACGACAATCCGGTGACCTCCTGGATTGGGTGGTACCTGCTAGTCATACTAAGAGGGTACGAGGCGTCCGGTCTTGTGCATAACATGGCATACATGATAGACCCGATTGCCGAAGCATAAGGGACTTTACTCATTTGTGCCCTTTCTCTCCTCTGTCTTAGGACTCATTCCCTTTGTGAGTAGACCCATGTGACATGGGCAGCAATCCTTTCTTGGACCGCTCCATCTTTGAATCTCTTGACATCTTGTCTATGTAGGTGGATTGCGACAAACCAAGCAACCTTTTAGATCTATCTCTATAGATCTTTATTCCTAGAATATAGGTTTGCATCACCCATGTCCTTTCATAGAAGTTCTTGGATAACCAAGCTTTGACTGATTGCAACATAGGCACATCATTCCCTATGAGCAATACGTCATCTACATAAAGCACTAAGAACACAATGGCACTCCCACTAACCTTCTTGTAAACATGGGCTCATCTTCATTCTTGATGAAATCAAACTGTTTGATTATCTCATCAAAGCGAAGATTCCAACTCCGAGAAGCTTGCTTTAACCCATAAATGGATCTTTGCAGTTTACACACCATCATGGCGTCATTGGTTGTGAAACCCTCAGGCTGTGTCATATACACTTCCTCAGACAGGTTCCCGTTAAGGAAAGCTGTTTTCACATCCATCTGCCAGATTTCGTAATCATGGTATGCTGCAATAGCGAGCAAAATTCTAATGGATTTTAACATGGCAACCGGCGAAAAGGTTTCGTCATAGTCAACTCCTTGTCTTTGCTTATATCCTTTTGCCACTAACCTAGCCTTGTAGGTAGTCACGTTACCGTCCATGTCGGTCTTTCTCTTAAAGACCCATTTACACCCTATGGGAACTATTCCCTCAGGTGGATCAACTAAGTTCCAAACTTGGTTGTCTTTCATGGATTCCATTTCAGAATTCATGGCTTCCAGCCATTTCTCTTTGTCATGCCTTAATAGCACTTCCTCATAAGTTCTAGGGTCCTCATCTTCCATGAGATACACGCCAGTATACCTTTCGGGTTCACGGCGTTCCTTGGTGGATCTTCGAGGTGCTAGTGTGTCCACGGTAGAAGCTGGTGTCACATCTGTATGTGGCAAGTCCTCTACTTCCATCAACTGACTGTTATCCGTAAGTGGTTCTCGAATTTCTTCAAGATCAATTTTACTCCCACTGACCCTATTCAGGATAAACTCTTTCTCCATAAAGTGTCCAGTCCTAGCAACAAACACCTTTTGTTCCTCAGGATGGTAAAATTGGTACCCTTTGGTTTCCCTAGGATAACCCACAAATAGACATTTGTCAGACCTGGGCTCTAATTTGTCAGGCATCATCCGCTTCACGTAAGTCAGACAACCCCAAGGTTTTAGATAACCTAGGCTCGGTTTTCTCTTAGTCCATACCTCGTATGGCGTAAAGTCAACCGTCTTTGATGGAACTCGGTTCAGTGTATAGGATGCGGTTTCTAGAGCATACCCCCAAAACGATTTTAGGAGAACTGCATAGCTCATCATGGATCGCACCATGTCTAACAAGGTGCGGTTCCTCCTCTCAGACACACCATTCATTTGTGGCGTCCCGGGAGGGGTCCATTCAGGTAGAATCCCATTCTCCTTCAAATAGTCTTGAAACTCTCCATCTAAGTATTCTCCACCTCGATCGGATCGAAGTGTTTTGATTTCTTTACCTAGCTGTTTCTCCACTTCACTTCTGAATTCCTTGAACTTTTCAAAAGCTTCAGACTTATACTTCATTAAGTATATATAACCATAGCGAGAATGGTCATCAGTGAAAGTGATAAAATAAGAGTATCCTCCTTTGGCTTGAATTGTCATTGGGCCACATACATCAGTATGTATGAGCTCAAGCAATTCATTGGATCTTATCCCTTTGCCACTAAAAGGTGACTTTGTCATCTTGCCAAGTAAACAAGCTTCGCATGTATCAAACGATTCGTAATCGAATTGATCCAACATTCCATCTTTATGGAGTTTGGAAATGTGATTCTTATTTATATGGCCAAGTCTACAATGCCATAAGTAGGATTCATTCAAGTCATTTGTTTTGGCTTTCTTGTTATTTATATTAAGTACGTCAACATTCATATCTAATATGTAGAGACCATTCTTTGAGTATGCGAGTACCATAAAAGATTCCATCACGTGAAAAGAACAACATTTATTCTCAAACATAAATGAAAAACCATCAACATCTAATGCGGAAATGGAAATAATGCTCTTCGTAAGAGCAGGAACAAAATAACAGTTACTAAGTTCAAGTACTAGCCCACTGGGCAATGAAAGAAAATAAACTCCTACGGCTAGTGCAGCAACACTTGCTCCATTTCCAACGCGTAGGTCCACCTCTCCTTTCCTCAGATCTCTAGTTCTTCTTAGTGCCTGCATATTCGTACAAATATGAGAACCACAACCAGTATCTAATACCCAGTGGTTACACTTAGAAGAAGCAATATTGATCTCAATCATAAATATACCTGAAGTTGAAGCATCATAATGCTTCTTCTTGGTACTCAAGAAGCCTTTGCAGTTTCTCCTCCAATGTCCGGTCTCACCACAATGGAAGCAAGCATCCTTGGATTTGTCTTTCGCTATCTTAGGCGTTGGCTTAGGTGCAGCCTTCGCCTTCTTGGACTTCTTTTGGGCTTTTGCCTTGCCCTTGCTCGAAGTGACCAGCAACACTTGCTTTCCCTTCCCCACAGTGCCCTCAGCAGTCTTCAACATGTTCAATAACTCCGCAAGGGAGCAATCTATCTTGTTCATGTGATAGTTCATCACGAATGCTGAGAATGAATCGGTAGAGATTGCGAGAATCAAGTCAATACTCAACTCGTTCCAACTTGTGGCCCGGCTTCCCAAGCCTCTCTATGTACCCGATCATTTTAAGCACGTGTGACCCCACGGTAGTCCCAGATGCCATCTTACAACTAAACAGGGCCTTCGAGACCTCTTACCTCTCAGTGCGAGACTGAGAAGCATAAAGTTCCTTCAGGTGGACCATGATAGAGTAGGCGTCCATAGACTCATGTTGTTTCTGCAATTCAGGTGTCATAGAAGCAAGCATGATACATGTAGCATCGATCTTGTCGAGCGATTGCTTGTTGTACTTCTCGACAACATCTGCGGCCCGAACCCTCAGCGGGCTTTTCCGGTAGGGCCTTGTCCAAGACATAGCCAATCTTCTCGTGCCTCAAAACGATTTTGAGGTTTCTTTCCCAATCGAGAAAATTCGTCTCGTCAAGCTTGTTTTCGATGATAAAACGAAGGTTCTATTTGTTTGACATTTTCTACAACAATAAATAAAGATAGAATAAGTAAAAGCTCATGTATGAAAACCCTAAATTTGCACTTAATAAATCTATAAGGTTTTTACTCCCACTAGCCAACTATTCCCTATTGGCTTTCAAGAAAATAATTCCTTTAGTGGGCAAGATCCATCGAACTATCCCGACCCCCAACTTTGGCTGATGGGCCGAAAATAATTAAACAGGTGGACAACGATTTGTCGATCGTATCTTATACGACTCTTGTTGTTTGACCAGTCAACTCTTTGACAATATTTCATCTTATGAAAGAATAGTCAAACCCTTGCCTCTAAAATCCAAACGACCCCGCTTTGGCTGGTGGCTGAGAGAATTCTTAGTCCAGTCATAACCCCATTATTCATGAGATCTCTTTCGATCATATCTCGATAACGACGATATACCCGAGGTAGGTCAACCCCCGCTTTGGCTGGTGAGTTGGGTCCGAACAAGGGCTCTTCACCGTCGTTATAATATGGGGAGGCAACCCCGACTTGATTTTTGATGTGGGAATAATTTTAAATTAATTCACTTAATTAATTTGGTTTGATTATGGTCTTATCTACTATGTGCATATTACTACTATATCATATAAAGTAAAACATACACAACATTCCGCGCACAAAATAACCGGTATGATCATGGACTTTTCTAGAGTGCGGTTTGAATACAAGCCCAGCGAAACCACGGGTCACAAACTAAGGGTATCTGCAACCGCCAGCAGGATCTTTATTTTTTGTGCGCCAATGGGTTCTTTATCTCTCCTTGGTCTTCAACTTCTTGCTCCATTCTTGTTACATAATGATTTATCTAATAATTACACCCGCCGCACACGGGGGGAGCTAACGGGAATGGGATAAATGCAAAGTAAAGGTTTCATAGTAAAGTAAGCACCTTGATCAAATCTTATAGTCTTAACACACCTGTCAAACTGTGTTTGAACAAAAATACAAAATTGTTTCAATAGTTCATTAGCTTGAAGTTTGGTTTTCATTAGGAAACCCAAGTATACCTACTATGATCATCCACAATAGAAAGAAAATAACAATTTACATCCACAGAAGGAACCCTATTCGGCCCCCAGACATCCACATGTATAAGATCAAAACAATGTAAAGTAGAAGAATGACTGACAAGAAATTTGAGTTGTCTTTGTTTAGCCAAAGGACAAACAATACATTCATGCTTAGGAATCTTTATTCTACCATCTAATGTTTTTAAATTTTTCAAAATTTCAATATAAGGGTGGCCTAGTCAGAAATGCCACAAATCAGAATTTGACATATTACATGAATTACAAACAACATTAAAACTAGGAAATCTAGCTTCTTGCAATATGCTTGAACCTTGAGCTTCAAGAATGTAAAGTCCATTGTGATGACTAGCTGAACGAATCCTCCTCGTAGTTGGTGGTTCCTGTACATAGCAAAATTTAGAACAAAAAACAACAGACAAACCACTATCAATATCCAGCTTCCTAACAGAAATATAAATGTATGTAAAGGATGGTATGCAAAACACGTTGTTCAAGATAAGAGAATTATTGATTCGTATGTCTCATGTATGAGTAACGGTGACTGTGGATCTATTAGGTAATTTGACATGTTAATTATTAACGCTCTTAACATTGAACATGTGCTGCAAAGTGAAACTAATAAGGTCATTAGCCCCTGAATATATGATCCAGTGGACAGTACTGCCTTTGATACATTGCCCTTGTGTACTAATTCCTGCATCCATGACTACTGAGTTTCATTGGTTGTTTGTGGGATGCATATTTTGTATCAAGGACAACATGTGCTCAATTTGTGTTTTAGAAATGGAAGAATCTCCAGAATTCTGAATTTCCTGATGAGCATCACAATATTCTGGTTCATCTGAGTCTTGATCATAAGCTGTTAGGTGTAGTGCCCGAAAGACAATTTTTGTAATTATTTTTATATTCAATAAATGACATAATTGTTTTCATCTTATTATTTGCTTTGTGATTATATGTAATACATTACTGAAAACCTCAAATTGTATCGTTTGTAGCCATATAGCTTAGTGTGTGTCACACATGAGGATTAAGTTTATGGTGATACACTTGAAAGATTAGTTCGTGGCGAACTTAAAGGTATGGGGTCTATTGATTAAACCACCACTAATGTGCCCAGAACACTGTATGGTGTGACCGTCTTATCCAGACCGTCGATATTGGTTATCTAAGTAGGGCATTTATATATGATGTGGTCATATAGGACTGGACTGATTTGATCTACATTTTTCATATAATTCTATGATTGAGAAATCTCATTAAATCACAAGATGGTCATATATGGATTAACCTTAATCCTGAAGTGATTGCAAACTCCTGCTTAATTAAAGATAGGGTTTGATGTGTTCGTTAAGGATTGCTAAGAGGCGCGGTCCGACTCACTTTCACGTTGGCACTATTCTGGAATGAACTAATTGTTCACGAGTGGGTTAATGGTAAATAATGTAATGAAAAAGGTTTACTGAAACATTACCGCATCATTACGGATAATCTATGGAGGGTTAGTCTATATGTAATAATTATATCAATGGACACTTATTGACTCGACACTTTGAGAGTAAGTTATATCTATAATCGATAGAGTTCAGTTTCGGATTTAAGGTGGCGTAATTCCGGAATTAATAAGTTGAATAGAAATGTTATGTTCAATGAATATTTTATACAATTTATTGTAGCTACTGATTTTAGGCCCATGGTCCCAGGTTGGCTACTAACACGCGAGTGAATTCTCGTATTGTGGAACTTTGAGAATAAATTAAATAGTTGGTCTATTTAATGAATATGCGATATATTCTTCGGTAATTAATATGTGAAATAGAAAAAACATTTTCTATTATCTCATGGTATAAAATGCCGCCACGCGTGGGAAAATTGGGAGAAGAAAACTTCCTGAATTATATCACATGTGTAATTAATTATTTATTTGTAAACTAATTAATATAAATTAAGAGATTGACTTTCTAATGATTATCTCATTTATGGTGATTATCTCTTATTTATGGTAAATATATTTTTCTTAGGGAAAAAGATAATTGTCTTGTGAAGGAGATAAACTCTCTCTTGCCTATTTATTTCTTATATAAAGAGAGTTTCTCTCAACACAGTACATACACATCTACGCCAGTTTTCAGAAAAAGGAAGAGAAAAATTAGATTCTTGTCCTAGCCATTGGGAGATGAAAAACCTAGGGTTTTCTTGAGAATATTCGAGGAGGCTCCACTACGGGATCGACGTCCACAGCCGTCGCTTGGAGATACAACTCGGGAGACTGCGGCTTCATTCGGTTGGGTAATTATTCAACTTTATTGTAGTTTAGATTAATTAATTATGTGTTTCATATCGTGGTAAAATCGTAAACGTATTTCGATTAGTTGCTTCTGTAGTGCATGATCGAGTGTCACGATCGGTGCTAAGAATCAGATCCGACGATCAGAAAAAAGAACGGAGAAATACTCTCGATTGGGCGAGACCCCCTCTTGTCCTATCGAGATCCGGAAAATTTCCAGATTCGGTTTTTTCGCGTTTTGGATCCTGATTCGGGTTTCTGTATATCCATCATAAGCCACATGATTAGTTGTTGTACATGCACATGTACCCCGGCCATAACCTTTGAAATTTAGAGGATAGCCATGTTTCTTGTAACATTTGTCTATAGTATGATGACCCTCTCTACCAAAATAAGTACAATAAGGTTTCTTAGTATTCCCTTGAGACCCACCACCAGCACCAAAACCTCTCCCTTGTCTTCTACCTTGATTAGAAAAGCTTGCATTCGCCACAACTTGATTGCAATCTGCATGTGCAATATGTTCAGTCCTAGTAGCAATAATGACAGAATCTGTATTGGCAGTGTTGTAATTGAGTTGTTGCTTATGATTTAAAGCCATGACAAAATAATTCTTGACATCATGAAGAGGAATAGTCATCAAAAGTTGTGACTTAACACTGCTAAAATTGTCATTCAAACCCTTCAAGAATCTAGTAGAATAAGCATTTGCATAATACTCCCTAATAGTTTGTAGTGCTGGACAACTGTAGAGGGAATAGACCTTAGAATGAGATATTCATTCCATACATTCTTCAACTTAGTAATGTAATTAGTGACTGAAAATTTACCTTGTTTAACCTTCTCAACTTCCTTCTCAAGATTAGAAAGCCTATAAGCATCACCCCTACCAAATCTATTTTCATAGTCTAACCAAATTTCTCTGGTTGTATCAAAATACATCACACTCTCAAAAATGGTAGGTGACATAGAGTTTATTAACCAAGAAGTTACCTAATCATTTGATTGCATCCAGTCTTCAAAGGCTGGATCAGTATCTGCACGCATAACAGCAACTCCATTGATGAATTTCAACTTCCCTTTTGAAGATAAAGCCTTCGAAATTGTTCTCTTCCAGTGATTGAAGTTCTCCGAACCCTTGAGTAAAGGATGCACAAGAATAATGCTCGGATTATCATTGGAATTGCCTGAAATAGCAGCTCGATTTGTTGTTGCCATTGAAACTTCAAACCAAGATTGTGGAAACAAATGATTGAAGCTCTAATACCATGTTGATAATCAAAACTAACATGAATAAAATGAGTAAAGTAACACCAGAAGATCAAAGATTAAATCCAACAAGAACACCTTCAAATGTTCTTCCCACATTCAAAAATACAAAGAAAGGTAAAATGAGGAAGAAGGAATTCAAAGAAACTGATCAGTCCAGAATATAATTCGATTCTCTAGGAGTGTTTCTGCAACTCTAAATTGTGTTTATATAGCATGAAGCTCCAATTTGTTGTAACTAACTAACTACAACTTCCCAACTAAAAACTTTCCTAGGTGTTCGACCAAAATGCTCCAACGAACTCAAAATCATGCTCCTTGCCTTCTTAAGCATCGGCATACACAAAAATTAAAATAAAACAAAATATAATTTATCGCATTATCTTTAGTTGTAAAAAGACTAAAAGAACCTCTCTTTTTTTCTATGTAAAAAGATTAGGTGCCCAATAAAAAATTTAATTATTCCAACATACGGCCTATTGCGGTGAATCCACCCTATGAATCACTCCTACCTCATTGTTCAAAAGAATTGAAATGCATCGATCTCCCCCCATATTTATCTGCTTTCGTTGGTTGGTGCAATAACTATAGAAAAATTTCTTCAAAATTCTCTGTGTAATTCTAGAATCCTCCCACCGTTACTATTTTCATCCAATATAAATAGCATGTGAGGATCCATTTGTCTGGATGTCCTTTCTTTCGGAGAATTTTTTTCTTTATTGCTCAGCATTCTCTTCTCAATATATTACTTGGGTTCGTTGTGTTGTAGTCTCGAATTGTGTTAATAGGTTAGTCCAGTGAGGGCTGGGTTGTAGTCCGGCATTAGGCTGGATTGTTGTCCGGTGTTCGGCCAGGTCTTTAGTCTAGCTGTGGAAAGTTTTTGTTGTCAATTATCTATTTTTCGTTTGTGATAAAACTTTCTTCCTTTGTACAAAAAAATTATTATGAGGAAAAATTGCCCCATAAAAAATGTCAGCATATTAATATAGAAAATGTTTTTCACACAGCAATTTGTCTTATTGCATAACAATTAATTTCTAATTTTGCCCTTAATTTTTTTTCACTTATGCGTCTACATTTTGACCGGAGTTCGGTTAGAATGTGTAACATTGTACCTACCCAAATGTGGTCAGAACAATTTAGTTTATTCTGACATGAACGTGGTCAAGAAAACAATAAATGTTTGGCCTCTAAAATGGTCAAAATAATTTAGCTTAATCTGACCCGAACGTGGTCAGGAAAACATTATATATTCGGCCTCTAAAATGGTCCGATACGTTTTCAAAATTTTCATAGCGCCGTGGTTATATTCTGACTTGAAATGGTAGCGGAAAATGTAACTTTTCGGCCTGTAAAATGATACGTATTGTTTCTCAAGCGTAAATAACAATATCTCTTTATTCAGACCAAAAATTGGTATGGAAAACATAATGCTCCAGGTCTGTAACATGGTCTGGATAATATACAATTCCTGGCTCATTTAGGATCAGAATGATATGTGTGTTAAATGTCAAAACGAAACTCACTTTCACCATTGAGATGTGTAAAACATGTTTAGTGTGAAAATACAATCATCTAATATATGGTTAAATACATTTTTTACCCTTAGACTAACATTAACATCACAGAACAAATATTTATTATAAAGTTGAGGGTATATATATGTCAATAAACTACGTGTGAAAACTGAAAAAATGGATAATTTTTATCGTACGAATAAAAAAGTCTCATAGTAATGAGAATTTAACTTAACATAGGGGTAAAAGTACATTGCACAAAAAATAATTAAATTTCTACTTTCAATATCATGAAGGAATGAATGAGGAAGGGTAAAATAGGAAGGAAATAAAAGTATTAAACCATCAAATAAAAAAGTAAAGAAAAAATTATTCACGACTACTAATAAACATCAATAAAGAGGATGGGAGGGAGGAGTATGTTATTATCGATTTCGTATAACAAAGAATTGGTTTAATTTGACTTTATAATGATGCACGTCATAAACTGGCCTAACAAAGTGGGAACAGATTAATTAGGTCTCATGTGGGGGGACAAATGTGTGTGCTAATCTAACATAACCTTACTGTACACAAATTCCAATATTTAATATGCTCTAACTGAAACCAATATTCTCTCTCCTCCGTCCTCCCTCCTATAAAATGTGTTTAATTTTTGTTTTTCACACCGGAAAAAAAAAATTATAATATGTTGTATTTTAAAATTATAATATGTTACTTTACATTTCTTTCGGACCGACTACCGCGATTGGGGTTGAGAGAGATTGTTTAGGTAATGTGGCACATTTGGAAGGCACATTGTAGTACGGTCTATGACAACCAGTCAATGTATGTGTCTCGCATTTGTTCTTTGGCCCTCAGTGCAGCTCGGGAATATGCTCAGGATGCTCAAACAACAATAGTAGCAGCGGGACCGGTGGGAAAAACCGCCGAGCAGGATGATTAAGGGCAACGTGGATGCCTCAGCAATGCCTCATGCTTTTGGGATTGGCGTGGTCTTCCGTGACCATCGGGGATCTATTATTATCAGAAGATTGTTCATCAGAATTGTTAGAAGAAGATTTTTCTGATTCTGAATTAAGAAATATTATTGAAAGACTTAATTTTAACTCTTCATTTTGAAGATTATCAATTTTTTTCTTTAATTTACACCGATTAGCATAATGGCCAACCTTTCCACATTTAAAACATGTTTTATCTGTTTTATTATTTCTCTTGTATTCTTTTTTTAATTCTTTTTCATATCTTTTCTTTTTAGAAAATCTTCTTTTCTTTTTTCCCTTATAGAAAGGATCAGAAGATTTTTCAGATTTATCTTTCTTCCTATCTTTTAAAGATGTTTTAGAAGAAGATGGCATATCCATACCAAATTGATCACAAAATCTACCTAATTGTGATTTTTCAGACAAATTCTGTCTTTTAATTTGTTGATTTAATTTAATTTCATTACAAAGGGCTAAACCTTCTTGAATGATTGTACCTATTAATTTTCCATAGGTATAATCATCATAAGGAATATTAAGAAAATCCTTTCTTAAATTCTTCCTAACCTTTTCAGCAAAAAGATAAGGTAACCCATCAATAAATTTGGATTTCCAATGAAAGCTATTACTCTCTGGTAATTCCATAACTCTATTAAGAAAAGTATCTTTATACCAACGAAAATCTGTTAATGTTTTACATCTCAGATTTTGTAATAGAGTACGAATATTTTCGCAATTATCGGAAATTCTTCCTGTGAAATGTTCAAGAATTGTAGTTACCAATGTATAAACTACATTTTCAACAACATTATTGTTTTCTTGCTTAACTGTATTTAAGATATGATCTTTATCAGTTATACTTAAATAATTATCCCACCAACCTTTAAGTTGGCCTGTAAATCCTGCAATGATCATTTTTGCAACATTTTTATCAGTATTACCTGATGATTTACATATAGTACTATACATTAACATTCTATGTATCATACTATAACTTTGTTTATCAGCATAACCATCAAGGTTCCACTCATAAATATGTTTCCCTGAATAACTATTATTAATGACATATTCTGTTCTCGCTGAGAGTATCCATAGGGGATGGTCGTCTATAATAATAATTATCTTTGGGTAGGTTTATCAAAGATATTTTTAAGTCATTTATTTCAAACTTAATGATTGTCATTATGACTACTAGTACCAATCGTGTTAGATAAATCTTTATCTAATGTATTAATTTTTAGACCTTTAAATTTTTCTTCAATCAATTTTTCTAAATCTCCCTTAGGTTTTAAAATGAAATCTTTAATTTCAGGGGGAGGTTGAAGATGTGATTGAATGACAATATTATCTATATTTGCATTATTATCTTTAATGTTTTTATCTATTGATAAATTTTGAATAGAAGAATAAATTCTTTCTGTTCTTTCAGAAATTGCTGCTATCTGTTCTCCTAGAACATTAAGATAAAAATTAGTATAATTTTGATTCATTAATAATTGATTTAATTCTTTTAATGTAAAAGTTAATGAATCATTATCAATCAATTTAGAAAAAGCATTAAAGTTAAGTATTTTACCACTTTTTTCAATTAAAAAACTTGTTGTGGAGGATATATCCCTTTCATAAATTTTCCTCCTTCTAATTTAAAATCACGTTCAATTATACATAAATAATCCTGAACGTATATAGAAACAAACCAAGGAATAAAAGTTATTATTTTATTTTCTTTTTCAAGAAAACTATAAAATTCATTTTGATAGTAATTTCTATCTTCACTTGAAATATTATTAAAAACCCAATCTCTAAATGGTTTCCATCTTTCTAATTTAAATTCATTTTTTATCATATTTTTTGCCAGTGAACCTGGACTAAAATCTATTTTTGGTGTAAAATCCATTAAAAATTAGCATCCATTTCTGATTCAGTAGGATCTTCTGAATCATTTATGCCTTTAACTATATTGTTTTTATCTAAAGATAAATTTTTAACATAATTTTCTCTTATTGGAGAAGTAGTTTCAGCTTCTCGTAATTGAGAAGTAGAAGCCCTAGTGGGTTCATACGGCATTTGAATATTTTCAAATGGAGAAATAAAAGATCTCATTGACACTGATCTTGATATATTTCTTGGAATATTTTCCATTTGTGAATTCATCATGATAGAAATATTTCCATCTGAACTCTGGACTATATTAGTCACATCCTGACATATTACAGGAGTTCTTGGTACTGCATTAGCAATTTGCCAATGATCTGGTAGAGGAATTTCCTCCCATTTAATTGATCTGTGAGTCGTAATATTCGACTTACTAAAATTTGTTTCAATTAAAATAGTTTCATTCAAAAATTTATCTTTGATTTTACACATAGGATTTAATGTGTGTAAAGGTTTATAATATATCCTATAACATATACAAATTATTTCTGATCCAGGAGCATAGTTATATCCATGCGTTTTAACATTCATTGTCAAAGAGTCAAGAATGTTAATATCAGATAGAGATAATTGTAAATTAGGATATACATCAAAATATACTGGACCATGTGCCAGACTTGATTGTATAATACCCATTAAAGACTTTTTCCAGTCTAAATTTCTACCATCTCTAAGGGCAGCAATAAAACTTTCTGGAAGATTTTCCAGTGTAAGTGGTTTAAAAGCAATTTGAACTAAACCAATATGTAAAAACTTATGAGTTTTTCTATAAGGATAAATATCCTTTTCACTAAGTAATTTAATTACCATTTCTTCATTATTAAGAGAAATTGATTCTTCTGAGGTTTTAACAATTTGTTTCAAACCCAATTTTTCGAATGTACCTAATTGGTAAATCATTTTTGGTTCTATCCTAGGGATAGTCCATCTATTAAGTAAATCCAGATTTCTGGGTATATCAAATTCTTGTGTAATAGAATTTTTCATTCTATCCGTATTTCTTAACATTTTTTAAGGAAGTGTTAAAATATAACCAAGAAGATAACTGTAAATACTGTCATGGCTCCGATACCATAACTGAAGATTGTGTATACATATTTGATTACAATGGGCATATTTACAAGCATAAGGAAAACCGTCTTAAATTATATAACAAAATGGATTTTTACTTGATTATTTTCCGTCTACAAATAAATATCTTAAGCCATTGCAAAAGCCAAAACCCTAAAACGCCACACCTGGGCTAAAAGCGGGTATAAACGGCTACAAAAGGCTAAGTTTTTTATTCATGCCAGAAATAATCAAAACCTTGTTATATAAGATTGCCGCTTCTCGCTCAACCCTTAATCATAATATACACATTCTTAAAACAATACAAGACCATACAATGTATTTAAATTTACCTTCACATTATATACATACATACATATATATATATATATATATATATATATATATATATATATATATATATATATATATATATATAAAATTATATGTATCAATATACATATTTAATTAATCAACATAATTAATATCTCATAATAAATAAATACCACCTTATTAATTTATCACTATAACCTTTATAGTCGTGAGATAAATTCCTTCCTTATTTGGTCATCAACTATAACCACATTTTAATCTGGCTAGATGTTCTTGTGTGTGAGACCCGATAGGCTTCCGAATATACAAAGTGCAAATTATGAAAATGCCCTTTATTCCTAACGATCACGGGATAGCGTCTAGCAACACACCGTGACGCCCAATCATCGGAGGAGTCAAATGCAATGACTACTACCTTTTATGTGAAATAGTTACCGTGTAAATAGAATCCAATCGCTATAATAATATCCATACAGTCGTTCGTCGAGTGTTAAACATCAACGACCGTATCTTATAATCTGGATATCAGGCTCTCTCGAAGTAACTCATTTACTTCAACTTTGCAAAGATTCACGAGAGTAAGACATTCCTTACAAGAAGACCATTTCGGATATTCACCCCTACTGATAGGGTACGCGATTTCTAGACGACCAAACATATATACTCCGCATGCTTCAGTATCACACCCGATCACCACCGCATGATCGCCCCATGGCTAGGGGAAACCTCAATAGTGTCAAAGCATGGCAATCCACACCGTGATGCCATGTAGACTTCGGTCCTAAGGATAATTACACAACCGCCAGATAGTGTGACACTTAACAGTGTAAGTGGGTTAGTCTAACGTACGCATTCTCTAATACACGTCCACGTACACTCCAAGTGTCTCCACACTTTGATAGACGAGATCTATCCCTGCCCTTAAAGACATAAGACATCTAGTATGTGCTAGCTTGTTCATACTATCAATGCCCTGTTTAATAGTACATCAGCCTAGAGACATTTAAGTATCAAACTTATTCAAGTGATTAGAGATCTCATCAACCATAATCGTCTATCATGGTTTCTCTATCATAGTTTAATACTAAGGACGTTATAATATAACAATTAATAATTGGTTTTTTAAAATAACACACATATATATATATATATATATATATATATATATATATATATATATATATATATGACAACAGAAAAGCCATTTAATATATGTACAAACATAAAGAAATAGAAGATTTGATCCGACCCGGTCGGATCCAGTCCAACCCGATTGGGTTTAGGACACTATTTCAACAATCTCCCACTTGGCCTAAAACCAATCACTCGCACACAAAGACCAAGTTGAAACACAATAATCCCATGCAATACTCGCAACCAACCCTAGCCGTGAACGGATCGCTATCCGCCGGGACTCAGACTTTCTTCATACCATGCTCCAAATGACCCAGTCAAAAGGAACCGTCTCAACACACACATGAATTTCCGACGAGATCATGGTCCTTGCTTCAAGCAATGAATCCACTTACTATATCAGCTATATAGAAAAGGTGGAAGAACCATACAAGGTTCAGGAATGAACCTTCTAGACCCATGTACTGCTCCCGCTGCGCCTCCAAGGCACTACTATGTTTTGGCCTAGTTGTAGAATTTACAGTGACCCATAGCCAAGAACATTTCCAGCTCACTGTATCACTTAATCAAAGTGGCTAAAAACCCAGACCGTAGCTCCTACTCGCCTTCATAAGACTCAGGATATACGTTTGTGTAACTATATTTATCTGATTCCAAGTTTCAATAAATTAGGAAACCATCCTTAACTTGTTTAAGGATATTCTCGACATTCACCAGATTTACTTTCATATTTGCTCATGACGGTTCATGGACTATGAACATCTGGCATTACTTTTATGATGGTTCCTATCGCAGTAGCAAAGGAAACCTTCCATAAGCATCATCTTTCACATTATCTTTAGGACTAACGTCCTAACATAGATAGATCTTGAGAACACCGGCTAGCAGTATCCCCTGTCGTGATCTATGCTAAACTCTTTTAGCATCACATCTATATAGGTAAACTATAAACTAAGAGCAGTTAAATCTATCACTATAGATTCTTATTTCTAAAATAAGAACTGCTAATCCAAGTGCTTTTGTAAAGACCTTGAACTACCAAACATTAATTGACTGTGACATGGGGTGATAATTCCTGAGAGAGATATCCAATACCTTACTCAAATTCGTAACGCACTCCCACTATCCATATTGCACAATGGGCATATCCCTTCTTTAGAGAGAAGTTTCTCTCAGCTTACTCCTTCTTCTTCTTCGAATGAGATGCCAAATCCCCACTGTCATGGTGTTGTTGCTCTTGTTTCTTGCTCGTTTTGTTCCATTTCTGTTTGCTCTACTTCTTACTGAACTTACAGCTTCCATTTTGATATATGACTCGCAAACTTAAGAAAATTGATGAATAATGTATTGTTCATGCTCTGGCTGCTGTTGAACATGAAAGTATAGCTGTTTCACGGGTTGTTGCCGCTCTTGCTGCCATTGTTGCACTACCAGCAGCTCAGGATGTACTTGGATGCACCATGGAAAAGAATCCGTTGCTAGATCCCTCTGTTTCATGGAAGCAGGTAAGAGTTGAGGTTGCACCTGGTGTGAGTGGTGTGGCTGAAGCTCCTGCAGTGGTGGAGGTGATCGATTCTGTCCAAAGTGTGGCAATCCTATTGTGGTGGAGGCTATGAGGTTTAAATCTGGTAAACTTGTCACTCCGGCTATCAACACTACAAAAAGAAGATCATTGTGACAGAATCTGAATTGCCTTCTCTTTCAGAACTACTTGAGGTTGAAAAACTAGCTGATAATGCTCAAATTCTTGATTTAAATGAAGGCCTTGTGTTGGATAAGGCAAATGAGAGTGTCAAGGCACTTGCTGGACTTGCTCTTGTACCTGCTGAACTTGGTTCTTCAGGTGTAGGGCTTGTTACTGATGGTGTTGTTGAAACTTTAGGACATGGTTGTGTAGTGGAGCAGGGGACTCAGTTAGGGTTGGATCCTGTCTCAACTACAAGCATATTGGAGACTGCTAATACTGATTTGGGAGTTGATGGTACTAGTGGTGTTGTTGCTGGGGGTATTACTGTTAATCCACAATCTGTTTATTACTTGGGGAAGAATGCTGCCAAAGCTGTGGATGAGGTGGCTTCTTAGGCACAGCTGGTAAAGAATAATAGAGAACAATCAGATGAAGTTGTTACTTTGACTGGTCATGTTATTAGTGAAGAAACTGTGATGTTAGATGAGGAAGATGTGAATGATGATAGTTTGGAGAAATTGAGCCATATTGGAATTTTTCCCTGCAAATTTCCAAGAAGGGATGCAGTTCAAAAGATTGTGAATTCTTGGCCTAGGAAGTGTAGATACAACTATCATAATTCTGGTTGGATAGTGTTCTTGTTTGAGCAGGAGGCTGATCTTTGTGAAGTGTTGCAAGCACGCCCCTTTTATGCTTTTGGTAAGCCTATGATCCTGAAGAAGATGCCAATGATGTTTAATTTCAATAAGGAGGCTAGCTCTGTGGTGCTAGTATGGATTCAGCTTCCTAATCTTCCATTAAGACTCTGGAAGGGTAGGGCATTGAGTAAGATTTGTTCCTTTGTGGGGTGTCCCCAGTACACACATAAAGTGACAGCTTCTAGGAAAGTGCTGAGTTTTGCCAGATGCTTGGTGGATATTGATCTCAAGTTGGATTTGCCCTCTGTGATTCCTATTACCTTGTATGATGGGAAGGTCCTTATGCAACCTGTCTTGTATGAAGAAATGCCTAAGTTTTGCTCCAAGTGTAATAGACTAGGGCATAATGCTGCTGGATGTGATGATTCTAATATTGATGTTCATGTTTTGTATGTTGCTAGGTCTAAGCAACCTGGTGCTACAAAACCTAATGCCTCAAAAAAGAAGAAAGTGATTATCTTAGATGCTGATAGTACAAAGGACAAGGCCCCGCCATCGATGTTGTTCCCAAGCATCGTGGTCGCTACTACTCACTGTGAGAACATCCACTGATAAGAATATTGTTGTTGATAAAGGAAAGAGTGTAGCTAGTTCAAAAGAGAAAGAGGTGAATGTGGAGCAGGTTTCCACCCATGTGACCAACAATTTTGCTGTTTTGGATCCTGATATAACTAGTTCTTGGGCTAGTGATGTTGAGGCTGATGATTTGGTGGATAGAGGAGACACTGTTGCTTCTGGATCCAGGAAATCAAGAAAGAAAAAGAATAATAAGAGGAATAACACTTCTGGTGTTTCTGGTAATTTGCATAAAACAACTTATGCTGTCTCTAGAGGAAAATCACCTCTAGGTAGACAAAAATGATAGGTTTTTGGAATGTTAGAGGGTTCAATAAGGTCCCTAAACAATCTGTTGTTGTAAAATACCTTAGACAACACAAGATTACCTTATTTGGAATCCTTGAGACTAAGTTGTCTCAGAATAGTTTGGATCACTTCTTGAACAAAAAAATTCCCTCTTGGAATTCTGTGAATAATTTTGGAAATCATGTTAATAAGAGGATGTTGGTTATTTGGGACCCTTCTTTTGTTGATGTGGAGGTTTTGGAGGTGGATGCTCAGTGGATCCATTGCAGTGTCAAGTTATTGGTTTCTGGTGATACTTTTTTGGCTACTTTCATTTATGGTTTGCACACTGTTGGACATAGAAGGTGTATGTGGGACAGAATTAGAGTTTTGAGTGTGTGCTCTTCCCTCCCTTGGTTGGTTTTAGGAGATTTCAATTTTGTGCTTTCTGTGGATGATAAGTTGAATGGGAATATTCCCACAGATTATGAGACACAGGATGGTGTGGATTGTTGCTTGGATGCCAATCTTTCTGATTTGAACTCTTATGGTTTATTCTACACTTGGACTTCTGGGGGTGTTCTAACTAGAAATGATAGGGTTTTGGTGAATGCTTATGGGTATGATTGGAATGTTAATGTTTTGGCTTCCTTTGATCCTGCTGGTTTGCACTCTGATCATTCTCCTTGTAGAATATCACTGAATACTAATACTGTGATCAGAATGAAAAACCTTTTAAGTTCTTTAATATGTGGATGCAACATGATACCTATTTTGATGTTATTGCTCATTATTGGAGTCCAGATGTTCCTGGTAATACCATGTACCAACTGTGTAAAAAGTTAAGAAGATTGAAACAGCCTTTATAGGAATTGAATAGAAGACATTTTGCACATATTTATGTTAAATCTAAAAATGCTCAACAGGTTCTTGGTGATATGCAGTCTTTATATAATCTAGGGCCTACTGATGCTCTTGCTGGCCAAATTGAGGAACAGAAAAATATCTGTAATAGTCTGGAGAATGCTGAGGCCGGTTTTTTGTCTCAAAAAGTTAAGGGGATGTACATGAAGCTTAGTGATAGGGGTTCAAGGTTTTTCCACTCTCTGGTTAAAAGGAACAATGTTAGGAATCATATTTCATCTGTTAGACTTGCAGATAACACTTTCATTACTTCTTATGATCAGATTGGAGATGCTTTTGTTGGTTTTTATTCTGATTTATTGGGTATTGAGGTCTTTGTTGCTCCTATTGATGTGGATATGATTAATGCTGGCCCTTCTATATCTAGGGACTATTTGGATAATCTAATGAAGGATGTTACTGAATTGGAAGTCAAGAAGGCTCTCTTTTCTTTCTCTGATGATAAATCTCCAAGTCCATATGGTTATTCAGCTGGTTTTTTCAAAATGTCTTGGGGCATTGTTGGCTTTGATTTCACTAATGCTGTGATGGAATTCTTTAATAATGATGCTATTTTGAAACAAATAAATCATGCGGTTATTCCTTTTATCCCTAAGACTACTCATGCTGCAACAGTTGGAGATTACAGGCCTATTTCTTGCTGCAATGTTACATACAACGTGATATCTAAGATCTTAGCTTCAAGACTGTTGGTCCCTTGAAAAGGCTTTGGTTAAGTTTAGAGGGGGGGTGAATAAACTTAACACTTAAAACTTTTGGAGTTAACAAACTCAAAGAACTTCATGACGATGATAGCTCAAGAGTCTCGGCCGACACTCGATGAGTCTGCCGACTATTGACTTTACTGAATTTGTTGCAGCGGAATATATTTAAATTAAGCCTTATTACTTGTTGTTAAAATATGATACCAAGTATTAGATACTCAGTAGTGTATGTGTGTGATTCAGTTGCTAGCTCAGTAAGTTGATGTGCTAAATGTACTAGATGCAGAAAGTAAGTAGGCAATTTTTATAGTGGTTCCAGGTGGTGTAATCATGTCAGTCCACTCTTCTCCTGTAATGTTGGAGGTAATTCACTAGAGATTCTTGAGGTAGCAGTTACAAAAATCCCTAAGTTGTTTGTCCTTCACCAATAACTATGGCTTCACAAACCGAACACTTGGAGCAGGTAGGATTGTTGCTCCAAAGTCTCCCATTTGGTCCTTGAAGGGTAGGATTGCCTCTTCACCAGCTCCACCACAAACAACAGTCCTTGACACCCAAAGATGCTTCACTGTCTTCAGTAGATTTCTTATAAAAGAAAGTTTGAATCAAGTAAGTGATTCAGCCTTCAGCAGCTTGATCAGGATGATATGATCAACAGCTTGTATTCTTCAAGTGTGTAAACTTGATGTAGCTTGATAACAGATTACACTCAGTAGGTTTAAGTTCAGTAGGGTCAGCAGGGTGATTTCTTGATAAGAATCTGAAACTCAAGATTATCTGTTGTTTTTCTCTCTAAAATCATCATCAGTTTATGTAACAGGGGTCATCTATTTATAGGTGAGAATCCTTGTGACTTATATTTGAAATTCAAACATAGCCATTTCAGATTTGTCCCATCTTGACTTGCTTTCTGTCCCTGTACATAGTACTGACACTGTCAGTTTACTTTTTGTCAGATTTCAGACTGTCCACCCTTTGACTTGTATCCATTGGATAAACCTCTGTTTCTTTCCTACGTCCCTTTAATCTTAGCCATTGATTTGTTGATAAAATCAAGAGTTGTTATCTGTCCTTTTCTTTGTAATCTTCCAATATAACCTTTGATTAAATCGAAATATGTGTTAAGCAGGTTCCTGTGATTCTAAGTCTGCTGAAATACATTTCAGTCAGCTGATCCAAAGTTGTTGTGTTTATAAAAACACTGCAGCTGACTTCTCTTATATCTAACTTTTTATTATGAAGTTAGATTACACCATTTTGATCATAACCAAGTTCCAATCACCATTTAACTTATGGAACTTAGACCTTGTACATAAGGTATATGCAATCAGTTTAGGTCATCACAAACTTTCCTAAATTCTGATTCCATATCCTTGACTTTAAATACTAAGTTTGATCCCTTAGCCTTCAATAACTGAGTTTGAGCCCACAGCCTTCAGTCTTCAGCAGGTTCCTAAATTAGTCTACTGACTCAGGTACCCTACTGATCTAGACAGGTCTGCTGATGAAAGTCAGCTGACCTTTTACAGTGCTTGTTTGATCAAACCTATACAAGATCAAACTCTAATAAGCCTATACATTTGATCTAGACATCTTTTTGCCTTTGCTCTATAACAGCTAGTTTGGTACTCATCACTAAAACTTAAAATAAGTCCAACAATTTCCCCATTTTTGGTGATGATGCCAATACCCTCCTTACAACAAAGCAAAAAGAGTAAAAACAAAAATAGAACAAATTCAGTCATTTCTCATTATAATCATATTTGTTCAAAAAGTATTACAGTCTAGATTCAGCAAAAATAAAATGCCAGTGTAAGTATGCTGATCTAGTTTCTTCTTTCCTTTTCCTGCCTTTTCTTCTCTTGCTGCTCATGATATTCCCTTATATCTATTACCATTTCTCTCATCCACTGATTTTCAATAAGGGAAAAATCAATATGGGGATTCACTTCCTTCCACCATTTCCATGCCTCAGGTAGAGTAAGGTTGATCTGATGTACTCTAAAGCCTAAACGCATGTATAACTCTTTGAACTCATTCAGTGAATCTTTAGCTGATTTAGTGGGTAGACTCCTTCCACCCCTATCACCTCTTCCACCTATTCCACCTATGTGTGAATATCTCAAGGCTTTAACTCTTGCTTCCCAAAACTTAAGCCCAAAAAGGAATTTAGTCCCTCATGGAAGCCCTTGTCATGGTAAGGTCTTGTCTTATTGTAGTAAAGCTTCTTGTATTCCTTGAAAAGATCATCAGTCAGTGGAAGTCTGCCAGGTGCAGGTTCTCTGTATGCATTGGTGTCAGCTTCCCATCTCTTCTGTGCAAAAATCCTAGCAGCCTCTTTTGCTACTGTTGTTTGGCTCTGTTCCCCCTTATTGACATCATCAACAAAACGGGACAGCAGACCATGAACACTCTCCTGTGTGATCACCAAGTTGTTCAGTTGACCCTCCATGATTTCAATTCTAGTGTCAACTGCAGTGATGCTTTCTTGCATTGTCTACTCCAGTAGATTGATCCTCTCAGTAAACTTAGGATCCAATCCAAACAGGTAAAGTGTTCCAAAGAGGTTCACCACAATGACCTTGGGTGCCTCAGCAAGTTTATGAAGTTTCTGGTGAATGGATGTAAACTGATCTTTCAGGAACTTATCCTTCAGTGTATTGCCCTGTTTTATTCCATTTACATCTTGGGCAAGATCAGCAAGAGCATACTGAGTGGAAGTAATATTGGAAGCAACAGTTTCCGTGGTTCTTCCTCTATTTTCCACCAAGTTCACTAAGTCTTCAAACTTTTGCTCTTGTCTGTTAAGTTGAGTTCTTAATCTTGTAATGTCATTTCTGACTGCCCTCAACTCATCCAACACCTGTGCTGGTACCCCACCAGCCATTCCTCCATCCATATGTCCAACAGCTTCATCAGTATGCTCTTCAATATTGTATTGTGCCCTCTGTCTGCTGACAACCATGGCTCTACTCATGTCCCTTCCAGTAGGGGCAGGTCCTTCTTTAACCATAGCACCAAGAATAACCTCTATAATTGGATCTTGTGCGAGTTCTTTCAAAATTGGTACAAATGCCTGTTGTGGTTCATCATCAATAGGCTCTTCCTCGTGCATTTGAAATTCTTCATCATCAAGTCATAGTCCAAAGTTTGCTCATCCTCATCAACAAAGAATCTCACGACTATCTTTCCTTCAAAGTGGCCTTTACTCCAGTAGGCTCTACTACATCAGCATGTTCTTCAATAATTGCAGGGGTTTCCTCCAAAACCATGGGGAGTTCCAACCTTTGTCCAGGTTCTGTTTGGTCCTCAGCAACCTGTACCACCAGTTCCGACCTTTGTTCAGGTGCTGTTTGAACCTCAGCAGCCTGAACCTCCTCAAAATGTAATGGTGAATCTTCTACACCCATCACCATGTCCAACCTCTGTCCAATCACTGTATGTTCCTCAGTGAGTAGGACACTCTCTTCCACACAAATAAAAGGAAAAGTAGCCAAGTTTTCCTCTAGATATCCTCTAGCATCAGCAACCATCTGTAAAGTTTCAGCAGATTTTGATAGAGTGTCCTGAGTGTCAATCCACTCCTGATATTGAATTGAATCTTCAGAACTAACATCAGGTTCACTATGTTCAATAATATTCTCTTCAACCAAATCTTCAGTCTGCTAATCCTCAGGATTCATATCAGCCTCCACAACCTTGAATGCATCAGATGTGCCAACCATTCTGTTACCTCCAAGATTTATCCCATCGTTGATTAAGACCTCCAAATCATATATGGTGAGTGATCGAACTCAAGATGAAATGTACAGGAAATGGTTCTTTTCGCTCTAGGATCAAAGATAGAGTAGTTTTTTTGTATGGACCGAACTTCTGAAAAATAAGCTGCCTACGTATCCAAATATACATTTGGAATCAAGTCCAACCGTAGTTCAATCGGTTATCCGTCATAATAGAGTTAATGGGTGGTTATGTAATCCACCCACGTCTCACGTTTGCATATAACTGCTCTTTCTCCCAGATGCGCATGTCTCCGATCGCATACTTCGATCAGGGACGCGCTGGTCGATCCGTCGCTTCCAACCGACCTGGGGACCGCCTGGTCGATCTCAATCTAGACTGATTTCTGGTTGAGGAGCCTCCTGAAGGTTGACCCCCGTCCAGGACTTGACCCATGATCTTTTTTGATCGCCTAGTCTATGTGGTATTGATGACTTCCAGGTCAGATATACCCCTGTCCTGTTCTGCTGGTCCGTCCAATATACACTTGACACGTGGACAGATCTGGGTTACCCCCAATCAAAGCCCCCCAAATCTTCATCGATATGGCCTAGCTTTTTAAATGGATTAAGATCTGAAGTTTAAGGGTTTTCCACGTGTATCAAACAGGTTGGTGTCTTGCAGATCGGAGTTTTGAGTTCAATTCGGTTCCAAGAACAATTTTAAACCTAAATTTTATTAAGGTAAAGACTTGGCCTTTTTTCATAATGTTCATAGATTTGATCTTGGTTTATCGTAGGGTTCATGTTCGAATCTATTTACTATTTACAGGTTCACGTAAAGGCAAAGTTAGTGGATGTTTATTCGTAGTTCCGGTTCATCGTAAAGGTATGGAGACATTCTATACAAAAGTACTCTTTTTATGTTAAATTTGTTACTTTTATTATCTCATTTTTTATTTAAAAAAATGCATCAAACTAGTAGTTTATGGATTATGTGTATGCACAAGCAAAAAAATTTCTGGAAATTTTCCCAGGCTCGCATAAACTTTCCTAGTCCACGCCTCAATGAGCCACGTGAAGCCCAAGAATATTCTAGTTCTATTTCTATGACTTTTCCATGTCGAAGTATTTTCAAGCATCTTGTATGTTTTTGGGAATTTGTGTAAATCGTTTTATATATAAAGCTACAAGTAGTGGGGATAGGTTTGGTAGTAATGTGTTTCTATGGACCCTTGCATGATCACATAGGATAAATTTGAATTGAACATGAATTTATATGCTTTTATGTACTCCTACATGCCTTATGTGTCTAACCAAATAATCTTGGTGAAGTACAGTTATTAATTAACAATTTATTGTACGGAGTGCCATGGTTTTTTCAAATCATGTCAGAGGTATGACTAGTGCTAATATCCATGTTGTATTAAGACAACATAATGTATGGAGTAGCATGATTTGGCGTGTCACGTTGGAGGTACCGATAGTCATATAAGCCGTGTTGCACCATGCTCTCGTTGTAGGTAGTAGCATGCTAATGACGTAGATCAAGTGATAATAAAATACTTGACCACCATAAACCAATACTAGCAAGAGGACTAGGACCATCGTAGTATAGCTATAGCGAATCAAGGCCGATCCCACAGGGAACCAAATGTGGGTCATTTATATACAAACAATTAATTATTCATATCAAGAACACAAAGCGGTCTATGACCAACGAAAGACAAGAAAAAGTAAAGGACTCGACTTGACACAACACATAAACAACATAATTAACCTACCCAATTATTATGTTATCGTTTGGATCTAGAGATTCTATATAATTAAGCTAGACTCGACAACTATTAACCCGATTCGTATTTCTTTTATATTGGCTACGGGAGTCATCCCCTAAACTAGATCTAGCTCCGGGTAGGCCATCTAGATCACTATGCTACATTATGTGACTTCGCTTTTTCGGCCTCCATCTCATATAACTTGCACGCTTACAAAACTAGGGATGCCGATATTAACCGTATTCCTCACCTACGCAACATTCCTATGATTAGGCGTACTTCCTAAGCGATCGCATCAGTCTCTGTCCCACTAACAATTACGGACGGTCTCATGTTAATCTACGATTTACGATAACTAGTGCTAGCAATTCCCAAATATAACATGATCTATATCTCATTTGAAAGTCCCGGAAGATCAATTCATGAGCCGACCTAAGAGTACTATATTGGTATTTCCTAATAATACGCTAATTAAAACAGACGAGCAACGTAGCCGTAGCCATACCTACTAAGATAAGAAATTCTAGGTGGACAATCACACCATAAAGACGTGGCTAGATTGACTCGGCGAAAAACTAAATCTTAGCGTTTCTTTATACTTATCGGATAAAATAGAAGTTCATAAAGCAATTATATAGATCTACTAAAAACACAATTGTCGATCATACCAAAGTCATCTATAGATCACCGGAGAACAGATCTGGGTGTGTGGATCCTTATAGACAAGGAATCCCCACTGCCTCATATCGTATCCTTAGATCTACATCGTTTGGTGAAGAACGAACAACCTCAAACGATAAACAATAATTGGGGGCTTAACTACAAAGAACTAAGAACAAATAAATACAAGAACTTACATAACTGCAGAACTTGTAAAAAAACTGCTCTAAGAAAAACTGAAGATTTTATTATGAATTGTGTATATGTGCGTCGTGTAGAGTGTGTATTGTATGTCTCTATTTATAGGGGTTCAAGCTAATTAAGAGATATACTTCAAAATATCAGAACAAATAAGAGATAACTCCCGGTTGATCTCAATAAAATGATGCCCCCCCCCCCCTTATTGCATATCCTTCAAGTTGGCGCCACTCTTTGGATTGGCTTGCCGGCACTTTTCGTGCTTATCCGATCTTTATCTTGAATTTCCTTTGATTTATCTTGAGATTTAATTCTTCCATTTGCATTTATCCTCCAAAATTTATCTCAATCTACAAAATAAATATTCATCCCAAAGTAAATCATATTTAAATAATAAAAACGGATAAATACCAAAATATAAATAAAAACAGATAAATACCAAATTATATAATAAAAACGGATAAATACCAAAATATATCTTATAAATCACATAACATTAAATAATAAATATAAACATGTGATTTAATATAAAGTATATATTATTAATCTCGATTTAAGGTCAACGTTGATGACTTTTACGGGTATAATTTGACCGTCATCAACTACCCCCCGCTTAGACTTTGATCGTCCCGAACAAAGCATCAATAAGTCATTCCCCAAGGCAACATTTCCCGTGGTCAAATCATACTTACGCAAGAAACTCGAGTCAACTCATACCATTCATGCTCATAAGGTATCCATTATTCACTACTCGCTATGAATCGAAGTGATGTGTGCATGTGCATTTGATTTTATTTATTCATTGCAAGATTAGAGTTTATGCTAACTTCGCAATCTCAACCTACCAACATCAGCATTCCTACTTCTTAAGCCTCGCAATGGGTAAAGACTTGGTACAATAAGCAAGAGCGTTATCAAAGAGGTTTTTGGACTTGGAGACCGAGAAAAATACCCGAAGCCTCTAAAAAGTTGAATTTTTTCACATTTTCATATTTTCAAGCATTAACACATTTCAAGAAAGAAATTTGCTTTAAAAGTAAAATATGCATTGCAAGAAGTCTTCTCTCACGGATGAGTCAATAACATGAATATTACCACAAGCGCGAGGCTACTTTGGTAATGTTACTACAAACCCACTGTTTAACGCTTTGTCAAAACACAGATTATTCTCAAGCTTATTACTCCGCTTTGATGGCCAGAAGATTGGAATACATCAGCAGATAAATATCGACACTAAGTCTATATAACCAATCATCTATGCAATGTACACATAATTCTTTAGTTATTATAATTTACGCGGTAAAACTCGATTCAAAGATTGAGTAATCGAATAATAAATAACTACTTGCAACAATCAGCATGAATATCCTTAAATTTACATTCACATAAGTATAAAATGATCACGTACTCATTCAACTTGGTTCCTTTCCTATCAATTCTTAGCTAGGAACTCACAATTCTAAGGGTACGAGATAAATAATATGGCATTTGTTCAATTTTTTTCATTTTTTCACCGTTTCATTCAACTTTTAACACATATCATATCATAGCTAAGTCTCCTACCCCCCCCCCCCCACTTAAACATGTCATTGTCCCCAATGACAAATAAAAATGAGAATATAAGAAAAAGACTTAGCTCTGAAAACGGCTCTCAAGTAGATGCAGATCATCGGAGTAATCCAAGCACGTCGTGGAGAAGCAAGTGAAAACCTGTTTAAGCAAGCCAAACGGAAACTCCACGTAACCGTTAATAACATGTCAATGGAAGTTATAAAATAATGTGGCGTAATTAGATATAAAATATCCAAAAACAAATTAAGCCACTTCATTCCATACAACCAATGACAAGGAAAACCAAAGAGTTAAAACGACTCGTTCAGACACGAATTCTAAAAAATATATATATAGACGCAAAAAGAAAAATACTAAATAGAAATAAAGATAAACAATCAACAAAACATTGTAGTCTTCATCTATAATCTCCACCGCTGAAATATTCTTAAAACCGGGTGGAGAAGACAAAGATCAAAAAGCATTACCCCATGTGGGAAAACACGAGGTTGACTGGATTAACCATGCATTTAATCCAGTGTAAAAGAGACACTTGGTAAGGTATAATGATTCAATGTGACCTATTGGTAAAAGATAGGATCGTAAAACTCAAGCAGACTCTTCACGTTTGGAATGGATATCAACAACTTAGGAGATGTAGCTTCTCCTTGAAATTACTAATAACCCAATGTATCATGTAAAAGTCATCACCGTCATCAACAAGGTCGGATTGGTGTGATATTTTAGAACAAAACTCATCATCCAGAAATGCCGGGATAGGCTTAAAAGTGTGAAATTTAAAACCTCCGGTAGAAAGATAAGTTGTATTTTGATCAAACCAAAAACTTTTAAAATTGAGCTAGGGTCAGAGCTACACTTACCCCGGCTAGGATCATAAAAACCAAAATGATAAAAGATCATCATTAAAACTTAGCAACGGTTAAATTCTGCAACTAAAGGGTATTTTATAAACAAAATGAAGGTTGAGAGTATGATGGGTTTAGAAAAAGATATACAAAAAGATGGTAAGAAAAGATAAAGGGTGGGTAAGAAATTGCTGGGTGGGTACTGGGTAAGGGATTGGGTTAGGGTGGGAGAGTGAAATAGATGGAAAGAAAGAGAGGGGATGAAGGAATGGTTAGAAATGTGAACTGTCGTAAAGGTGATTGGTGAGAGAATAGAAAAGGTTGAAGGGTGAAAAAGGTATAAAGGAAAGGATAAAGGTAGTTGCAGAACGAATTGCACACAATTTTGGATTTTCACTCGGATCGCCATTCTAAAAAGTTTTGGGAGTTGACCAAGAAACGTTCTTGTTCGCACCAATCACCCTCTGTTACATTTTCATTAATTCTCAAGCTCTCTTAATGCTTCCATCTTAAGGTTGATTGCTAAATTTCCTTTTCTTTAGCAATTTCTCGACTCTCCTAAGAAACTCTATTTCACATGGCCTCTATTGAGTAAAAAAGTTTTGCACATCCTTAGCCTAATGGCCATCGGAACACGGCAAAATAAAAAACCTCATCATATGTCACGTTACTCTTATTTGACACAAAGAAAACAAAACCTAAAATCCTAAAAAGAAATCCTCAGGGTTTTAAAGAAGTAGTTCTGAGTTTAAAGTCCTCAGCTCGACTTTCCAAAAATTATCCTTGTCAGTTATCCTTCTTGGGTCGCCAGATGTTGACCCCTTGAGCACCATGTGAGGTGGGCTCGTCACTTTTGCGGATTAATATCCTTCCCTTGGTTGTGAGACCTAGGAAACGGCTTTTATCCATACCATTTATACAAAGCTCTTACCTCGGCTCTCGTTTTAGGAATTAGTGAATTCTAAGAAGATTTAGTCCTAGGGACCCATTTTAATCATGTCATCTATAATGCTGCTTCATTATGCTCTCTCAAAACTCAACGTCCTCTTTAGATTGTGAATTCTTAAAACTACACAAATTTTTTCTCCCATGGCCAGTAGAAGCAATCTCATACATAGGACAATGAGATTTTGACAGAACTACGAGGAACTCTTTATTCACTGCTTCCTTCAACTACTACATGTTTCCTTACACCCTCTAGATGAGACAGATTTGGGGCAGAACCTTCCACACTAATAAAATTAACCTTACTAACCACTCCGGGCTAAGATTCATACTCAGGTTCATGTATAGGCTAAATTATGCTCAAAAGACCAAGAGATAGTAAATCATAAGCAGAAAAGGTAGTATCTTGCCTTCAACATTGTACCACGAATAATTCGAATCTTTTAATATTTATTTTCTCGGAGCCATCTTGGTGCTTTAAAGGTGTTGCCTCCATCACTTTTCCCATCGTAGATTCGTAGCTCCACATGTTGCTGGGTTATTTTCTCAGCGCCCGCAAAAAATTACTGACTCAGATTATTGCTTCCCTGGTTTCTGCCAACAGAAGAAAAACAAAACGGACCGTAGACTGATTTTAACATGGTTTCCCATGCTGCTATCAGACCTACGGATTAAACATACGGGGATAAACAGACACGTGAAATTCCAGAAATAGAGGCGGTTTATTGGCGGCGGCTCTGGCTCATTTGGGAGCGAAACAGATTCTCCAGAATCTGGAATTTTTACACAGAGCAGACAACCAGAGGGACTCAAAAACGTAAAAAAACAGACTCTAAAACAGAAAACTCGACATGAATAAAAAAAATTATTTATATATAAAATTGACCATTGGTTCCCCGGCAACGTCGCCAAAAACTTGATGACGTAGATCAAGTGATAATAAAATACTTGACCACCATAAACCAATACTAGCAAGAGGACTAGGTCCATCGTAGTATATATATATAGCGAATCAAGGTCGATCCACGAGGAACCAAATGTGGGTCATTTATATACAAACAATTAATTATTCATATCAAGAACACAAAGCGGTCTACGACCAATGAAAGACAAGAAAAAGTAAAGGACTCGACTTGACACAACACATAAACAACGTAATTAACCTCCCCAATTATTATGTTATCGTTTGGATCTAAAGATTCTATATAATTAAGCTAGACTCGACAACTATTAACCCGATTCGTATTTCTTTTATATTGGCTACGGGAGTCATCCCCTAAACTAGATCTAGCTCCGGGTAGGCCATCTAGATCACTATGCTACATTACGTGACTTCGCTTTTTCGGCCTCCATCTCATATAACTTGCACGCTTACAAAACTAGGGATGCCGATATTAACCGTATTCCTCACCTAGGCAACATTCCTGTGATTAGGCGTACTTCCTAAGCGATCGCATCAGTCTCTGTCCCATTAACAATTACATGGACGGTCTCATGTTAATCTACGATTTACGTATAACTAGGTGCTAGCAATTCCCAAATATAACACAGATCTATATCTCGCTGAAAGTCCCGGAAGATCAATTCATGAGCCGACCTAGGAGTACTATATTGGTATTTCCTAATAATACGCTAATTAAAACAGACGAGCAATGTAGCCGTAGCCATACCTACTAAGATAAGAAATTCTAGGTGGACAATCACACCATAAAGACGTGGCTAGATTGACTCGGCGAAAAACTAAATCTTAGCGTTTCTTTATACTTATCGGATAAAATAGAAGTTCATAAAGCAATTATATAGATCTACTAAAAACACGATTGTCGATCATACCAAAGTCATCTATAAATCACCGGAGAATAGATCTGGGCGTGTGGATCCTTATAGACACGGAATCCCCACTGCCTCATATCGTATCCTTAGATCTACATCGTTCGGTGAAGAACGAACAACCTCAAACGATAAACAATAATTGGGGGCTTAACTACAAAGAACTAAGAACAAATAAATACAAGAACTTACATAACTGCAGAACTTGTAAAAAAAACTGCTCTAAGAAAAACTGAAGATTTTATTATTAATTGTGTATATGTGCGTCGTGTAGAGTGTGTATTGTATGTCTCTATTTATAGGGGTTCAAGCTAATTAAGAGATATACTTCAAAATATCAGAACAAATAAGAGATAACTCCCGGTTGATCTCAATAAAATGATGCGCCCCCCCTTATTGCATATCCTTCAAGTCGGCGCCACTCTTTGGATTGGCTTGCCGGCGCTTTTCGTGCTTATCCGATCTTTCTTGAATTTCCTTTGATTTATCTTGAGATTTAATTCTTCCATTTGCATTTATCCTCCAAAATTTATCTCAATCTACAAAATAAATATTTATCCCAAAGTAAATCATATTTAAATAATAAAAACGGATAAATACCAAATTATATAATAAAAAGGGATAAATACCAAAATATATCTTATAAATCACATAACATTAAATAATAAATATAAACATGTGATTTAATATAAAATATATATTATTAATCTCGATTTAAGGTCAACGTTGATGACTTTTACGGGTATAATTTGACCGTCATCACATGCATTGTACCCTTTGTATTTGAAATCATTTGTATAGATAGAACATATAACAAGTATGTATCGATAAAACAAAAACATGTACATGCAATGTAAGTTAATAGAGATAATGAAAAAATGCGTGCAAGACAAACTAAAGTAGTTGATATGACATGTTTTTATGCATTGCTTCTAGTATGTTTTTAAAATTATTTTGTTGTGATTCAAGTTTATGCTTTTAAAAGTGTTTTTAGCAAACCGTATGAAGTAAATTCATGTCATGTCACCCGGCATTTGAGAAATATGAATCTCTCTTGTTGATCTTCCACTCCTTACTAAGCTTATACATGAGCTAACTCCTTTTTTTTAAATAAGATGATATGCATGTTCAATAAGAGTATGATGGTGAGAAAGCTTAGGATGAAGTTAAAAGATGCTTTCATTAGGTTTTGCTAGTAGATTTATTTTGTTTCCTTCAAATAAGGCATGTGTGACAAGTAGTTTCAGTAGTTTTATTTTTCACACATATTAGTTGTATGAGATTGTAGTAGTTGTTCAGTTATTTATGATTTTAACTTGACAGTAGTGCTTTCTTGTTGGTTGTGATTTTAATGTAAGACATTGAAGGTCTGTCCCAAGTCCCAGTATGTTTCTCTTTTTTCGCGACTTCTTTAGTTACTCTGATATTATGTTAGACTTACGTGAGTTTAAGGTATTCTCTAAAAATCACATGACGAACATTATATTTGGGAATAAAGACTTGATATCCGGGAGCAGAGTATTACAATAATGGTATAGCAAATTGATAAATATAAATACATTTATTAATTAACCATTCATATGTGTAGGATAATAATATTTTTATGTCCATTCTGTTTTATGATTTTTGCAATATCTTCAACTTGACATCTTCACACTTTTTCCCTTCGTCAATGAATTTTTTTGTTACGTTTTTTTATCATAGTGTCATTAATTTAACATTGAATGTACGAAGTGAAAAACTTGGTAAATGGTAAAAATAGACCGAAAATGTTTAAGAAATGCTTCACATAAAGGGTCAGATATCAAGGTTAAATATATGAGATATAAATGAAACATTGTGCACTAAATAGATAAAATGCCTTTATTTTTTTATATTACGGGTAATGCTACTGCCACAATTATTCAGATACAACGAGCCACAAAATATACTTTTATATAATTTATCATTATGTATGACTCGTTGATAATAATGTGGATGTTATAAAACTAAAAGGATAATAGAGAAAGAACAAGAAGAAATACAAAGCATAGAAGAAAAGAAAATTGATTGTGTCTTATTCAAATGTATAAGGGGGTATTTGTAGTACAGTATAGGGTGTGAATACAATAAATGATTATAATCGTAATATTATATAAGATCAATCAGAATCAATCAATCGACAATCCAAAATATATTATTACATAATACTCCACATTGGTCTATTGTTCAACAAACAACAGATATGATATATCTCATTAAAACATTACTAAGAAAAAACTCAGTGGGAAAAAATCTTAGTTAAGGAAAAAAAGTATATATTTATCTGTGTTTGATTCACTTCCCCTAAACCAAGCATCAAACTAGATCCTTCAAGCATCACATCACAATGCTCTTCACCAATCTTTCAACTGTTGGAATGTCCTGGTAAATAAATCTGCCAGATTATCGGTTGACGGGATCTGTTATCAATCTCCTCATTCTTTCGCAAATCATGAGTAAAGAAGAACTTGGGCGAAATATGTTTTGTTAATCCCCATTAATACAACTTCACTTCAATTGAGACGTGTAAGATGCATTGTCTTAATATAATACAGTTGAATGATTTTCGTTCTCATCTAGACATTGTCTCAATGAATATTTGAATGAGTTGATTTTCTCGATCGTAGTTTCATAACGTATAGGTCATGTACTATTAGCTTTGCTAGAAAAACTCGTGAGAAAAAACTAGACAAGGTAAATAGTTCATGTCAAATGCGTTTATGTGTTGCAATCGATCGCCTCATTAAGAACCTTTAACTAAGAAAACCCTATGGGAAAAACTTAGTTAAAGGGAAAAATAGTCTGATCATTGGTCTTTAGGACCAAATACTCAAAATGGTTTTGAAGTTTTCGCTCTTCTTAATGACAACAGTCTTTCAAATGTATGCATTCTGGTACTATAAGCACATTTCCTCCAAAACAGATGTAGGAATAATCTTAGTGAACAAATTTGACAGATTGTCGCTAAAGCGTACTTTTGTATATCAACTCTCTTCTAAAGTTCATGTAAATAATAGAATGTAGGGGCTAATAAGTGTCATACCTACTACTCACTTGTGCAACACATGCAAAACAATCAGCACTGTAATCATCTAAACAATGGTGAAGTAATACAATCTCACTTTTCATGCATATATTTCCACTATCACGCATCGTAATGCTATAAAATTCATGACAATAAGTATGTGTTACTTATATATTTCTTCCTCGATAGGAATCTACTCAACTGGTCATATTACATTCAACATGAATGTTAACGACATTTTCAACTTTACAATGTGCATGTTGCGATTTTCATTTGTGAAATCTATCAAGATTTGTATACCAATATAATGTCTAACGACCCATTAATATGCGGTCATGACACCTATTAAATTATACAAATGAGTAGTTTCTTTGTCATAGTCATTATGTAGCGGAACATAATATTATTTATAACAGGAGAATATAATTTATCAAAATCAATATTTGGTCACTACATAACCAAATTTTCAAGTCAAGATCATCCTCTAATGCTTATTTCATTTTTACCCCGTCTATGTACTTCTGGCACTCTACTACTGACTTGGGTTGGGGATCCATATTATTAGCAAATTATGTGGCAAATATGTCGTCGACGACTATGATATTTTATTATAAACTTATCCCATGAAATTCATTGCTAATTCGATTTTAGCGTAAACAAAATCCTTGTTAATGTATAGATTGGTTATTCCGCAACCCCAATATTTAATCATTCGATGCACGTGCAATTTTATTTTGGGATTTTCGTCTTCAAAACGAATCTCTTTAAGAGATTTCATGAGTGACTGAATATGAATTCATTTTTCGCGGATTTTTATCTTTTATATTGATCGGTCTTCTACGTGTGTAGCGTGGAGAAAATATTATCAATAATAATTTTGGTACATTTATAACTAATCACTCTTTTTGTTCAATTAAGGTATCTAGCACATTACTTGCTAAATACTGCAAGTTAATTATTTTCTGAACTTTCAGTTCAATTTGACTGATGCATTGAAGATCTTTTTTAGTTAATAAAATTTATCGGCATTCTTTTATTCTAAGATGAGGTATTCCTTATCTCTCCCTAATGCCGTGAAATAATCTTCAATAAAATGTAGTAATTGCACCGAGCTGTAACTTGATGCTCTATCCTTCGCTTCAACGATTTACACATTTCAAAACACAATAGTTTTGCTAAATCAACCTCAAGAGCACGTGCTATTTCACTTTTGTTTTCAATGATAATATAATTTATTTACATATCTCATATCTATGAGATTTATATCTTTTGGAAACAATATATATCGCATGTTTTATGTGTTTAGAATAAATATCAACACATCACAATGTCATTTCAGTTTCTTTAAAAATCATGAAAATTATTTTTCACATTCTTTTGGGGTTTCGATAAAACAACATAATATAATGAACGTCATGTTAATTTTCTCCCCCTCATGAGGATGACCATGCTTATTGTGTCTCATATATTAATATGTTATATAACTATTTTAGGACATGTCCTTTCAGGACTTCTATATTACCAGAACATTCATAATTTGATAACTCTTTTAGAGTCCTTAATTCTGGTAAAATGTGTTAACACTATGTGTATTATGTGAGTCAATCATGACTATTCAGATATGAACTTCATGTTCATTTATGTCAATGTTTGTCTCGAGATATAATTAATTTGAAAAGATTTTTTTCACCCGCTAATCTCGGACAATATTTATCATAATTTATCTAGAAAATTTGCAATAACCTGTGATGGATTCAATATTTCAATACGAAATCCTCATTGTTGGTCCTAGAGAAGGGTAAAAGTATAGTCAGAGGGGGGTGAATGACTATACTGGAGTTTAAAAAACTTTTCTTATGATTAAAAGCTTTTGGGCAGCGGATAAGTCCCTTCTTTTAATACTGTTTCAAAGTACGTTATGAAATCACAGATATAGTATACAGTAAATTAAAGTGCTATAAAGTAAAGTGCTGAAAGTAAATAAACACAAAGGTTTATAGTGGTTCAGGGTGGTACCCTTAATCCACTCTTCTCTTGTGATGATTGGAGGAATTCAATATTGTTTTCACTGATACAATAGCAAGATTGTCCTTGGCTACACAAGCTTCACAATTTTCAAGACTATCACTCATTGGCTTCAAAAGCTTCAGTGACTCAGTCATCCCTTGAGAACAAATCCTTCAGAAGCTATCAGAAACACAACTCCTTCTCAGATGACTCTGATTCAGTTGCTTGACTGGTGTGAATTTAATTCACAGATTCTGTTGATCAATCTCAATGCTTGATGTGGAATTGAGTTCTGATTGCTGAGTTGATCTCTAGATATGTCATTTAACTTCAAGTAGAAGGCTTTTCAATTTGACAGAGTTTCTGCTTGTTTTTCAATACTGCAACCGGTTTTTTTTGTTTGTCAATGCCTTTTATTTATAGCCTTGATAATCCTTGATTTGAATTTTTTCCGTTGGCTATTTAATATGGAGAATAATCCTTGATTTAATTCTTGATTCCCCCTCTATTATATCCTCCTTCATTTGAGTGATCCGGATTTTAATTTAAACGTTTATCATAAAATCTGTTCTTGATTGATTCTGCATTTAATGCTTGATCTTACTAAACCTTCCTTATTTTATTCACGTTTATAATAAGATTGAATTGCTTTGCAGTCCTTTACTTGACTGTTGCTTGACCAGTGAAGTGTTTCTGTTGACTTAGCTGATTAGATCTTCCTTCACTTCTTTTCCTTTACTCAGCCGGTAGACAGTTTACTTTTCCGGTTCACTGCCTTCTTGATTTCTTTGATATTTCAATCATTTCTTGTACTTCACTGATCTTGATTTGTGTGAGATCAGTGTACACCATATTTAGCAATGAGTTTCATCACTTGTAATATAACTTAGACTTATTCAAGGTCATCACAGACTCCCTTGGTTATAAGTCGGTCCATGTGTCTTCATGCTTCTCTACTGGTACTTGGCTGCTTCTACTCTGCCGAAATTCTGTTTTACTTAGCCATCCTACCAACTAGTACAATACTTGTCAGACTCAACTTATAAAACATGTCAGACTCTAAGTAAAGACTTATACAGAGATTTCTAACTTATTTCAGGCTTGCTATAACAGCTAGTATGGCCATCATCAAAACATTATAAAATGTTCCTAGCAATTTCCCCCTTTTTGATGATGCCACACCCTCATAAGCATGAACATAAGTATGCAAATTTTCATAATAATAACAGAATAAAACTCAAAAATTTTATTCATCAATCAAGGGCAATAAGATATTGAATTAAAAAAATTCAAATGCAACAATTTATTAAAAGGGCTACTTCTTCTCTTCAAACCTGATCCGCTTTCCTTTGAGGCTCTTGCCCTTGTCTGTTGGGCTTCTCTTCCCACTGGAGCTTTCAGGCTTACTGCTTTCTTCCCCCTTTATGGCAGCCGCATACCTTTCTTCTTGAATTTTATTGGTTGCCTCAGACACTTGGATGAGGGTGTTGAGTTGCTTCCCTGACTCATCCAGAATTTCATCAAGAGTCTGAATTTGAATAGTATGCTCATTCAGTGTGTCAACCAGGGGTTTGAGTTTGTCCTCAAGCACTCCAGCTAGATGCTCCAAATTTGATTGGACATGATGTGGAATTAAAAACTGCATGTTGCAGAGTAAGTTCCCTTGCTTCTCCATCACTTCATCCTGAACTTTGATGTGGCTGATTAGAGTCTCAATTTTGTGGTGCATGGAGGTCTCATTACTTCTTAGAGCAGTTTTGAGATTTTGCATGCTCATGTACTGCTTTTCCATATCCATAATGAGTGGATTGATATCCAGATTGAATGTTTTGTCTGGATCCTCTTCTGCTGGTGCAGAAGTCTCAGCTGGATCACTCTCCTCTTCCTCCTGATCCTCTCCTTCCTTTTCGTCTTCTTTGTCCTCTTCTTTTTCTTCTTCTTCATCTTGTTCGTCAATCTCATGATCAGATTGAGATTGTTGAAATTGACCTTCATTTCCAAGTCCTTGTGAGGACTGTCCATCTTCTCCATGTGCTGGAGTCTCAATTCCTTCTCTTTGGTGTTCCCCCTTGATTAATCTTTGAGGGTCTTTACTGAGATCGGCGGAGTGAGTTTGATCGGTGGCTCACTCATTCGTTGGTCACCTTTCTTTGGCACTCCGGAGGAGTACTTCCTGGAGTGTCAAGTCATCATCATCAGATAACTCAAACATTTCTTGATCATCCTCAAGATGATCACCTTTCTTCTGTTCTGCTTCTTCTTCTTCTTCATCCTCAGTGTCCCCTTTTTCTTCCTCATTCTCTTCTTCTTCTAAAGGGGTAAGGTAGTATCTTTCTTCACCTTTTTGCAGATAGATCTTTTCTTCTTCATTCTCCTCATTATCACTAATTTTAAGAGGGCTATCCTTATTAATGGGTAGACTCCCTTGTGGTACCTGTACTATTTGGGATTTGGTCCTTCTACCAATCCCTGACCAGCTGCTTTCAGGTTGTTTTTTTTGCTTCCAGTTGTGGGTTGTGGTTTCTGGGAGGCCTTAACATAGGTAAACATTACCTTGGCCTTATGTAGGGGAGTCAGGTAGATGGGCTTCACTTTTAATTTATCAAACAATTGTTGAAGAGGAATCCCATATGATTTCCTTTCCCATAAATCACCTTTCTTTTGCTGATTTTTGCTTGGTGCCATAATTCCTAAATCAATTTCCTTTTGAATTTGATCCTTCAACTTTGTGAAGATAAAGCGTGACCGATTAAATAGAAGACCAAGGTAGATAATGACCATCAATTTGACTCGAGTTCATCATATTCTCCATGGAGCCTTTTTTCCCTTCTAGGTTCCTTGTGATTACCGGTGGAAACTCGGCAAAAGGGCGTTTGAGTGCCGATCTGGGAAAGTTGTATATCTTGCTGCTCTTTCTTGGGTTCTTGGCTATTTCAGTCCATAACGCATTGATGTCGATTTGCATCTTCTTCACATCTACTGGGCCAGTGTTGGAGACATGTAGGCTTCTATAGAGAAGACCTGAGGTGATGACCCATTCTCGTCCAAACATTGTACTCATAATGCAATCTGGATCATCCTTTTTTTTGCTGGGTACGAATTTTGTATTTTTCCAGAATGCAATTAAGGTCTCATAGCATATTCCTGAAATTGAGGGATTCAGGAACGTCATGAACCCCAGATTTGTGCAACCATCAACCAGCCTTTGAGCTTGTGAGTCATTGTCATAGAAAGTTAGATAATGCTCAGGTCGGAAAAACGATCCAGTGATGATCGATTTTTCATAGTATTTTTTAGTTGGAGTGATTGAAGAAGATGATACCATTGTTTTTGAATGAGTTTGAGATTGTAAAAGCTTCAATTTTTCAGAGAAATAGGGCTTATAGAGTGCAAGATAGTGTAAAGAATTCTGAAAACCACTGAGTGTTGGTTATAAAGGAGAAATCTTGGTAGTGTGAAAGCGGTGGAATATGGAAGGATTTGGTGGCGTGATTTTGTGTATATAAATCACGGTATTTGAGTGTAGTGGGGGAGTGGATTGAGGTATATAATGATATATCCTGAGAATCGAGGCGTTGCCGTCATAACTTCAATTCAGAAATAACCTCTATGATTTGAATATAATATCCACATGTGTAATCTTCCATAAAATAATTCTCCATAAGTTCTCCGATTTTCCACATGTGTAAAACTGATTTTGTTCACACATTATTTCTCTGTTTTCTCTAAGGTATATAACGGTGAAGTAACTTGGCTGGTCACTGATCCGGTGTAGTGACTTCTTTACTGAGCTGCTATATAAAATTGTTCCAAACAATCAATGAAGTGAACTTCACTGGTTACCAGTGCTTTACCTGCCAAATGAGCGCACCCAAAATGGCAAAGGTTCAGTCAACTGGTGAAGTCACTCGACTGATTACTCCAGTTAGTGGCTCTTTATAACTTAATCAATTTCAATCATCCCTAACTCAGTTCTCAACTTACAAAATCTCTCATGGCTGAGTGGTTTCGTGAATATATAAGCCAGTTGATCTTCAGATGATATGTATCTTATGATAGCATCCCATTTTTCAACATGATCTCTGATAAAGTGATGTCTCACATCAATATGCTTTGTTCTTGAGTGCAATACAAGATTCCCAGTAATAGATATTGCACTTGTGTTATCACACATTATTGGAATTGTTTTCTTCTCTATTCCATAGTCCCTTAGCTGTTGTCTAATCCACAACACTTGTGCACAGCAACTGCATGTTGCTATGTATTCTGCTTCGGCGTTTGAAGTGGATATAGAATTTTGCTTTTTGCTAAACCATGATACTAGCCTTATGCCTAGCATATGACAAGTTCCAGAGATGCTTTTTCTATCAATTTTGCATCCAGCATAATCTGAAATCTGAATAGGATATTAATTTGAGTCCTCCATCTTTTGGATACCAAATTCCTATATTGATAGTGTTCGTCAGATATTTGATTATCCTCTTAGCTGCTAGTAAGTGAGATTCCTTAGGTTGAGCTTGGAATCTTGCACAAACTCCTACTGCAAAAGCTATATCAGTGCGCTTGCGATTAAATAGAGTAGAGATCCAATAATTCCTCTATATAACTTTTGATCAACATCCTTTCCATTTTCATCTTTTCCAAGAATAACTCTTGCACACATTGGTGTGTCTAATGTGCCACTTGTATCCAAGCCATATTTGTGTATCAAGTCCTTTGTGTACTTGGCTTGATTGATATAGATACCATCTTCCATTTGCTTCACTTGTAAGCCAAGAAAGTAATTGAGTTCTCCCATCATACTCATTTGAAATTTGCGCTTCATCAGATTTGCAAATTTTTCACAAAGATTTTCATCTTCTGATCCAAAGATGATGTCATCAACATAGATTTAACAAAGTGCTTTTTCCTCTTTCTAGCTTGAGAGAGTCTTGTCAATTGTCACTTTGTTCAATCCATTGTTGATTAAGAATTGTGACAGTGTCTCATACCAGGCTCTAGGTGCCTATTTGAGTCCATATAGTGCCTTTTTGATCTTGTATACTTTATCTTCCTTCCCTTTGAGTTGGAAACCAGGGGGTTGTTCCGCATATACTTCTTCTTCCCGAAGTCCATTCAAAAATTCACTCTTGACATCCATTTGATATACTTTGAAATCCTTGTGTGCTGCAAAAGCTAGAAAGAGTCTAATTGCCTCCAATCTTGCTACTGGTGCAAAGGTTTCATCATAGTCTATGCCTTCAGCTTGAGAATATCCCTTTGCGACTCATCTTGCTTTGTTTCTAATAACTGTTCCTTGTTCATCCATCTTGTTTCTGAATAACCATTTTGTCCCAATGATGTTTACAATGTCTGGTCTATCCACTAGTTCCCATACCTCATTTCTCTCAAATTCATTGAGCTCTTCTTGCATGGATGTAATCCAATCAGTATCTTGAATTGCATCATCTATTGTTTTGGGTTCCACTTGTGACAGAAAACAATTTAGCATACTTTACAGCTGTCTTCTGGTTCTAACTTCTATATGAACATCTCCAATGACTTGCTCTTCAGGATGATCTCTCAGCCAGTTCAAATCAGGTTGTAGTTTCTCTTGATTTGGTTCTTCTACAACTCCTGCTTGTACAACAACTTCATGATCTTGTGTTGGTGCCTCTTGTGTTGTGTTCACTGGTACATTATCTTGATTGTCAAAGTTGTGGTTCAGAATGGTAGCTGGTACTGTTGTATTCATGTATACTTGTCCTTGTGGAGCTTCTTCTACAATATTGTGTATGCTTTCACCATTTGTGTTTGGTTCATCAATAACTAAATGAATTGATTCTTCAATCACCAATGTTCTTTTGTTGAGTACTCTGAATGCTTTGCTTGTGTCTAAGTATCCCATGAAGATTGCTTCATCAGACTTTTCATCAAAAGTATGCAGTTGATTCTTGTTCAAAACAAAACATTTAGATCCAAACATATGTAAATGTGAAATGTTAGGTTTTCTTCCATTCCAAATTTCTTATGGTGTTTTTCCATGGTGTTTATTGATGATAGATCTGTTTTAAGTATAGCATGTTGTATTTGCTGCTTCAGCCCAAAATCTTTTTGGTAGACTTGCTTCTGCAATCATGGTTCTAACTGCTTCTTTGAGTGTTCTGTTTCTTCTTTCTGCTACACTATTTTGTTGTTGAGTCCCTGTTGCTGATAGTTGATGTAGTACACAATTTTCTTCACAATAAGATCTGGTCACTTCATTCAGGAATTCTATTCCTCTGTCTAATCTTATCTTGATGATTTTCAACTCCTTTTCATTTTGTATTCTTCTTAGAGAATCTAGTAGCTTCTTTAGTGTCTCTATTTTCTTGTTCATGAATATTGTCCCAGTGAATTTGGAAAAGTCATCCACCACCACTAGAGTGTACTTCTTTTCACTTACACTTACTAGTGTGTATGGTCCAAAAAGATCCATATGTAAGAGATGTAAGATCCTTATTGTTGACTGATGGGGCTTTGACTTGAAAGTGCTTTTAATCTGCTTCCTTTTCTGACAAGCATCACATAGACTTTCTTTCTTGAATGTGATATCTGGAAGGCCTTCAACTAGCTTGTTCTTTGACAATTTGTTGATGGTCTTGAAGTTGAGATGATTTAATCTTCTATGCCAAATCCAGTTGGTTGATTCTTATTCTTGACAAGCAAACATGTTTCTGCTTTTGCTGTCTTCCAATCCACTACATACATGTTGTATTCTCTTTTTCCTATAAGTACAACTGTGCTGGTTTGATTGTGAATCACTTTGCATCCTTCTTTGTTGAAGTGCACATTGTAGCATTTGTCACAAAATTGAATAATGCTTAGAAGATTGAAACTCAATCCTTTAACATAAGCCATATTTTCGATCTTCAAGTTGTTCTTGAGCATTGTGTCTTCCCCCTTAATTTTTCCGGGGTTTTCTTTGCCTCCAAATGTAACTTTGGGTCCATCAAAAGCATTAAAGTCAGTCAATCATCCTTTATCCCTTGTCATATGTCTGGAACATCCACTGTCTATGTACCAGACATCATACAAAACAATTTAAGTATGTTTAGGTACCCAACACTCTTTGGATCCATACATGTTAGCAGTCATGCCCCCTACTCCAAGTGTATATCCAAAGGATTTTCTCCTTGGATAGTTGAAGTCACCAACTATATATGTATAAGGCATGGCAGAATAACTTCTAATATTTTTACTAAAGGTATTTGATACTTTTCTCTACTTTTTGGTGCATTTGCATTCTTTTTTCACTCTCCAATATGCAGAAGGAAACTTGTTTTCATATTTCTTCTTGTGTCCAGGAATATGCCTAGGTTGGCATTTCCTAACCACATGTTGCATGTCATGAAATGGTTTCTTCTTATATTTTGGGGGTGCAATATTCCAATCATCCTCTGAAGGGTAAAGTCTTCTCGTACCTTTCAGTAAGATTTTGCCTTTGATGGGCTGTTTTGATGATTTACTATGCTATTTCACTGCACTAGGTTTTCACTTCACTGGTGCAGGGTGAGTAGTTGAAACTATGTTCCAGTTTTGGTCCTTGATACAGAAATGTGTTGTCCATTGTTTCCTTTCTCATCTTGACTGTTGTAGCCAAGACCAGGTCTGGATGCAAACCTTTTTGGGGGTTTGTAAGCTGGTGTGTTAAGGGGTGCATTGGTGCTCTTAAATGGTATGGAGGTTTTCTCAGCTGGTATGCTGCTTGTTGATCAGTTGAGTGTACTTCCTTACTAGTTGATTCAGCTTTCAGTTCATCCAGTTCTTTCTTTAATCTTTTATTTTCCTCTCTCAGATTCTCACATTCGTGTTCCATAATTTCATGATTTGTTTGAATTTCTTCAAATTTACTCATGAGATTTCGAATCAGATTTGCAGAATCTAATGGGAGAATAGAAGATTGTACAGTGTCATATGCGGATGTATTTGATGAGTATGAACTAGATATTACCTTTGTTTCTTCAATTTCTTTTGCCATCAAGCACAGACATGTTTTTTCATTGTCTGGGCTGTTGTCTCCTTCATCAGTTGGGTCATTGTCAGAGGAATCCTCATCATCTTCACTGCTGGTTTCTACTTTCAGTGCCTTCTTGCTTTTTCTCTTATCTGTAGACTTGTGTTGGTCCCTTGGAAAGGCTAACACAAGTTTAGAGGGGGGTGAATAAACTTGTCCCTAAGCTGGATTTAAAACAAATTAAGGTTCGATTAAAACTTGTGTGGAGTTAAGCTAACTCAAGCGAGTATAAGTCAATCTTGACTTATTCTTAGTCTAGTTAACTGGCAGCGGATAAATTTAGCCTATATAAATTATCAGTTAATTTGTTGAGTCGGTTTCTTAAAATTTCTGTATATAATAGCTAGATAATTATGACTGTAATGAAGTAAGTAAATACGTAAAGTAAATAAACAAGAATTATAGAGGTTCCAGGTGGTGTAATCCTGTCAGTCCTCTCTTCCCCTGTGATGCGGAGGAAAATTCCACTAGAACTTCTTTGAGATGGCCCGGTTACAAAAAGTTCTAAACTGATAGTTCTTGACTAATCCCTAGCTTCACTATCTAAACACTTGTAGAATAGGTAGAATTGCTGCTCTTCAATTGTTTGAAACACTGGTCCTTGGAGGGTTGAATTGCCTCTTCACCAGCTCATCACAACCACAGTCTTCATGACTGCACTCAACTGTCCTTCACACCTTCTTGGTGTTTCACAGTCTAAACCTTTGATAGAATCAAAGTTGAGACTTGAATCAATAACTATGATTCAATTGTGATTTGAGCTTTTCTTCTAGATAAATAAGTTATGCACAGCTCTGTTTTTCTTCAAATGAATGATCTGGATCTTTCTTGAATGCTAATGAACACTTGAAGAAATTTCTTGATCTTGCAATTAAGTATTTAGCAGGAATTCTTTTAAATTGGCTTTTCCCCATTAATTCGATCTTTCTTGACTAGATTCATTCTTAGAATTCCTCTTCCTCTCCCTTCTTACTTTCTGATAGTAGTGGTCTCTACTTATAGGGGGTTCATCCAACGGTAAAATTACTTTGAGTTCAAATCCTTGTAGCCGTTAGTGGTCATGCTCTCTTGCTTGTACGTTTATGTCAGAACGGATAGATTATCCTCCAATCATAATTCATGAATTGCAACGGTTGTATTCTTCTTTAGTTTAGTTAAACCTTAGTTCTGAAACTGATTTACTGAGAACTTTATCAGTTCTTAGTTCTTAAGAGCGTTAACTGAGTTTTTACTCTTCTTCAAAATCTCAGTACTCCAGTTTTTCATCTGATTATAATTGACTTAATCAGAGTAGACCAAGGAATTAATCAGCAAAGACATCATTGTCCTTGTGTGTCTTAGCTCCCCATACAAGATCCATAAAGTCAGTTCAAGTCATCACAATCTTGCCTGAAGTCTAGCTTTACAGTCTCGACGTAGTCTTCATAACTGAGTTTGAACCCTCAGTTCTTCAGTCTTCAATAACTGAGTCTGTGTCCCACAGTTCTTCAGTCTTCTAGATAGGCCAACCGAGTTTGTGTCCCTCAACGAACTTATCTTCTTCAGTTCCAAATTGGTGTGCTCTGTTTTCCATTTTAACTAATTTCCAGTTTCCCGTTATCTCAGTTCACAACCTAAAAATATTACAGTGCTTGTCTGATTTAACTTATACAAATATCAGACTCTATTAAATCCTATACATTGATATCTAGACATCTTTTTACTTTGCACTATAACAGCTAGTTATGACACTTCATCAATGGGGTCTTAAACAACGACTGAATAAGTGATGAATCAAGGTTGCTGTGTTTATAAAAACACTTCAGCTGACTTCTCTTATATCTAACTTTTTATTGTGAAGTTAGATTACACCATTTTGAATATAACTAAGTTCCAATCACCACTTAACTTGTGGAACTTAGACCTTGTACACAAGGTATATGTAATCAGTTTAGGTCATCACAGACTTCCCTAAATTCTGATTCCATATCCTTGACTTTAAATACTAAGTTTGATCCCTTAGCCTTCAAGATGGCGAGTTTGAGCCCTCACTTTCAGTGAGTTCCTAAACTAGTCTACTTGACTCGGGTACCTAACTGATCTGAGATGAGTTTCTTTGATTAAAGTCAACTGACCTTTTACATTGCTTGTTTGATCAAACCTATACAAGATCAAACTCTAATAAGCCTATACATTTGATCTAGACATCTTTTTGCCTTTGCTCTATAACAGCTAGTATGGCACTCATCACTAAAACTTAAAAATAAGTCCAACAAACATTGAATATGGGCATTTTAGACATGAAATTTGAGGAATCCATAATCACAGATAAAAGATGTATTTCGAAAGCACAGATTTGAAAACTACTTTGAAAATATGTGATCACTTTGTTACCAAAAATCAGATCTGAACAGGTTCTGATACTAGGAACTTTGCTCCGATACCAATTGTTGGTCCCAAAGAAGGGTAAAAGTATAGTCAGAGGGGGGTGAATGACTATACTTGAGTTTCAAAGACTTTTCTTATGATTAAAAGCTTTTGGGCAGCAGATAAGTCCCTACTTTTAATACGGTTTCAAAGTACGTTATGCAATCACAGATATAGTATGCAGTAAAGTAATGTGATGCAAAGTAAAGTGCAGAAAGTAAATAAACACAAAGGTTTATAGTGGTTCAGGGTGGTGTAATCCCTTAATCCACTCTTCTCACGTGATTATTGGAGGAATTCACTATTGTTTTCACTGATACAATAATAAGATTGTCCTTGGCTACACAAGCTTTACAATCTTCAAGACTATCACTCCTTGTCTTCAAAAGCTTCAGTGACTCAGTCTTCCACACTGCTTCTTGAGAACAAATCCTTCAGCAGCTATCACAAACACAACTCCTTCTCAGATGACTCTGATTCAGTTGCTTGACTGGTGTGAATTTGATTCACGGATTTTGTTGATCAATCTCAGTGCTTGATGTGGAATTGGGTTCTGATTTCTGAGTTGATCTCTAGATATGTCCTTTAAGTTCAAGTAGAGGGCTTTTCAAATTCACAGAGTTTCTACTTGTTTTTCAATACTGCAATCGTTTTTTTTTGTCTGTCAATGCTTTCTTTATAGCCTTGATAATCCTTGATTTGAATTTTTGTCCGTTGGCTATTTAACGTGGAGAATAATCCTTGATTTAATTCTTGATTCCCCCTTGATTATACCCTCATTGATTTCAGTGATCCGGATTTTATTCAAACGTCTATCATAAAATTCATTCTTGATTGATTCTGCATTTAATGCTTGATCTTGCTAAAACTTCCTTATTTCTTCACATTTAGAATAAGATTGAATTGCTTTGTTGTTCATTTACTTGACTGTTGCTTGACCGGTGAAGTGTTTTGACTTAGCTGATTAGATCTTCCTTCACTTCTTTTCCTTTACTCAACCGGTAGACAGTTTACTTTGCCGGTTCACTGCCTTCTTGATTTCTTTGATCTTTCAAGCATTTCTTGTACTTCACGGATCTTGATTTGTGTGAGATCAGTGTACACCATATTTAGCAATGAGTTTCATCACTTGTAATATAACTTAGACTTATCCAAGGTCATCACAGACTTCCTTGGTTATAAGTCAGTCCATGTCTCTTCATGCTTCTCTGCTGATACTTGGCTGGTTCTACTCTGCCGAAATTCTGTTTTACATAGCCATCCTACCAACTAGTACAATACTTGTCTGACTCAACTTATACAACATGTCAGAGTCTAAGTAAAGACTTATACAGAGATTTCTAACTTATTTTAGGCTTGCTATAACAGCTAGTATGGCCATCATCAAAACATAATAAAATGTTCCTAACACTCTTATGCGGGTATCAACTTCTTTAATACATTTCAAGCTGGGGATTTAGATAATATCTTCTGGAGATTTTATATCCTTTATCACAATCAATAAGATATATAAAATGATTATAATAAGCCGGGTTAAGCCAATATTCAATAATCACCAACCACTTTTGGTGGGATTTTTTCATTATGAATTTCTCATAACAAAACAGTAACAACCACGGTGATAGATATCACTAGAAGAATGTAAATTTGCCTTGTTCGTTCATAGAACCGACTTGATGCATTATAATTTGGTCGCATTCACTCCACGGAGTGGACTCATATAGTATTGGTCACATTTTCCTCTAGGAATGGACATGTCTCATCATTTTCAACATGTTGCTCTTTATTTGTCTCGGTGTAGATATTATACCCATATCACTCAAAAAAAATCGAGACTTGGGAGAGCATTTCAAACAATTTTGTTTCAATGGCCCTTTCAAAACATTATATAGCACTTGCATATTATGAATTTGGAATTTGTTTCTCCCATATTTTATTTTGAGAAATCCACTTTATTATCCAATAAAATGTGCGTTATCGCACTATTGATGAGACAAACATTGTCATCACCATTTATCGGTCTCAACTTTATGAGTTATGGCTTTCATTTCTTCTTTAAAAAGAAATAAAATTATGTCATATCAAAGAAAAACTGCAATTTTCAAACAAATAATAATGTTCATGAATATATATATATATATATATATATATATATATATATATATATATATATATATATATATATATATATCACAACGGTTAATTAATTCATTGACAAATAGATTAATACAATAATTAATTATTTTATTATCCTTTGAAGCAATCAATTATAAGTTGTAGTTATATGTGCTAAAAATCCAAGAGACAATTATTCACTATTACAATTTGTGAATCACCATTTTTCTAGTTATGACATGTATAAATTTCACCCATTTATTAAGCATTATAATTGGTTGTCATGTTTTATTTTACAATTATTCATGCAAAATAAAATCTTTCATTTGAATGAATAAATACGATTTTATTTATTAAAATGAATTCAAATACGGTTGCCAAAAATACAACGAATGCATTATTTACTACAATGATCATGCAAATATTGTGAAGTTCTGGTTAATATCAATCCAATTAACTAAATGATATGACAATATTCTTATTTTTCATACCATATCAACTTTATAATGAGAAATATATTGCTAAAATATAAAACAACGTATAAATAATAATAAAATCTCACGCCGTATCATAATCATAAGAAACAAACTTATATATCCACAAACGATGCTCAAATTTGTATAAAATATTTTCTATAATTCCACTGATTCTGATATGTGGCGTGATCTTCTAAAGATCACTTTGTTTCTTGTCACAATTATTATCTTAATCATAAAAAAAAGTATTTGTTGGGACTGTATCAACCATGTCCAAATCCACGACCATAATGAAATATTAAAAATTGAGTCACATTTACTATGAGGAATGAACTGTCATCATTTAGTCGGGACTAATGAGTTATATCAACAATAACTCATTATTTTGTTTTCATGATTCCACATTTGGTGTATTTTTTTCTTTCATTTATGATATAACTATCATATGATTTTTCTCAAACAGTGATCATGAAAATCTCATGATATATTCAATAATTTGTTATATATGAATATTAGAACACTCTTAGGAACATGTCTTTTTCAAAATGAACTTCATGTCCTCGTTTATTCTCACAAATAACATGTCTTTTTTTTCCTCTCATATTTACTTTCATCGGTATTTGACATGTCCGGTATTTATGGGGAATTCATATTCACTTATGTTAGCCATCGACAAATCCATTTTTGTGAATTTTATATTAACTTTTATGAGCTTTTGACATTTTCAAATGGACATAAAGTCCATGTATGTTCGTTTAATATATTGATCATCTTCACATGATCATATTTACTTTCAATGACAAAGCACATTTGTCTGAAATACCCGGTCATCAAGACTCCAAATTACTGATGAGTGAGTATTACTCATATTTTTTCTTTCGTGGTATTGACCTGATCCATCATGATTTTGATTATGTCAATACCACTACCATCAATATTATATACATCCATAGAAATAAAATATAATAATGTAATAAATTTAAATAAATAAAGTTTTACCGTAACGTTTAAAAGCATCAAGACATGGAGATATTGAATATACCAATTAGCCAACTTGAGTCCTTACGGCAATCTATGAATTGTGATTCTTGTTGGATTTTAATGTGTGATATAAAATTAAAACAATAATATACGAAGAACAAGAAGAAATACAAAGCATAGAAGAAATTACTTGTGTCATATTCAAAAGTATAAGGGTATTTATAGTATAATATAGGGTGTAAATGCAATAAAAGATTAGAATCATAATAATATTATATAAGATTAATCAGAATCAATAAATAGACAATAAAATATATTATTATAATAGTGGGACATATTTCAATAAATATTGAAATTCAAAGGTATAAGAGGTATTATACTACAGTATGAATGCAATAAATGATTAGAATCGTAATATTATATAAGATCAATCAAAATTAATAAATGGACAATTCAAAATATATTATTATATAATAGTTAGACATATTTTAATCAATATTGAAAAAACAAATTGTGTCACTAGTTGTGTATGAGGCGTGGTGACTTATGACATTAAGAATAGTCATTACCTTTATTAACATTAGTCATTTTAGTCATTACCTTTATATAAATATATGAAATGACGCAACATTTGTATGTCTGTATTTATTTAGGTACTTGTGAGTGTTTTAAGATGTAGGGTATAATTTTCCATTATCCAAAGGTTCCCCATTCCCATGTCTTAGCTTTTCATTGTCTCTCCCCTCCCTCTCCTCCCTCTCCATTTGTGTTGTCTTTGTGATTGGTGTCAAGCGTGTTCTAAAGTTGCTTCCTTTACTACTATTATTCTTTTCTCTTTTAGTATCACAAGGTATGGGTGAAAGAGTGGTTGAATCCCATAGATTCCTCACTTTGATGAGTTTTTCAAGCCCTGATTTTGTTGATATTCTTGTTTAAGTTTTTATTGCCGTGAATCAAGGAAGGAGTTCTTGTTGAAGAAAAAAATTCTTGTGGGTCTTTGAGTGTAGTGTTATGCTTGTATTTCCTTGAGGAAATTTACGGATGAAAGATCTGTGGTGAGAGAAGGTTATAGATATGGCTACTACAGAAGGATCGCTCATGGGATTCACTGAGGCAGGTGAAGGGTCTAGATGGCTACCGGAGTCTTCTAGCTCTGTTTCTGATTCCGGGAAAGGTAAAATAATGGTGGTTTTTGCCGAATTTCCGGAACTAATTATGAAGGTATATATTTATGAGTTTTTTCTTTTCTTTTCTTTAAAAATATGGTTTCAGTTGATCCAGAAGCTGCTTTGTACATGGAGCTATGGAAAGCTTGTGCTGGGCCGCTTGTAACTGTGCCTCGAGAGAAAGAGCTTGTGTTTTATTTTCCTCAAGGGCATATTGAACAGGTTTTGCTTTTACTTGAACATCTGTTGTTTACTTTTTCATCTTCAGTTTTTTATTTTTTATTTTTACTTTTTTTTATCTACATATATTTCTACTCTCAATCTAGCCTTTCAATTTTCGAGATTTCTTTCCCCATATTTTAATGGGTTTCTCTGTTTTACCAGGTTGAAGCATCAACTAATCAAGTAGCAGATCAGGCTATGCCTTTATACAATCTTCCTTGGAAAATCCTTTGCCGGGTTATCAATGTCCAGTTGAAGGTACCTCTCCTCTCAAACATTTTTTTAATTATTATCTTCATATTTATTTGTATAAATAGTCTTTTTTTTTAAATTAACAGAATAATCTCGGAAAGTTAGATAAATCTTTGATTATGTGTAGGCTGAACCAGATACGGATGAAGTGTATGCGCAAGTGACGCTAATGCCCGAGCCAAATGTCGGTGTTTTTACTATAATAATGCTTTGTTTGATTATGTATATATTGGATCTTGGAATTTTAACAAATTTTACATGTTGAATGACAGCAAGATGATAATTCTGTGACAAAGGAGCCTATGTTGCCTCCCCTGCCTCGGTTTCATGTTCATTCGTTTTGTAAGGCGCTGACTGCCTCTGATACTAGCACTCATGGAGGGTTCTCTGTTCTCAGACGACACGCAGATGAATGTCTACCCCCACTGGTTAGGAGATTTTGATATCTGTCGGATATTATGGTCGAATTATATATATGTTTTGATTTTGGCTCTTGTTGTTGTCTGAGTTTAGGACATGTCAAGACAACCTCCGACACAGGAGTTGGTAGCCAAAGATTTGCATGGAAATGAATGGCGCTTCAGACACATCTTTCGTGGTATGATTGCTTCTTGATTCTTTCAAACTTATCTGATGGATTTGGTTTGAACGAATAAATGGATTTCCGAATATGGGGTTTTAAGAAAGATTACAATAATCATTCAGGTCAACCACGTCGTCATCTCCTTCAAAGTGGTTGGAGTGTGTTTGTTAGTTCAAAAAGACTGGTTGCTGGAGATGCATTTATATTTCTCAGGTGTGATGTGTTCTTTTCGTTGTTTTCAGCAGGGTAATGTGATACATGTTTTTGTACGAATGAATAATAATTGATGTCCACAGAGGGGAGAACGGGGAGCTTCGAGTTGGAGTTAGACGTGCAATGAGACAACAGGGAAATATGCCATCATCTGTGATATCTAGTCACAGCATGCATCTTGGTGTGCTTGCTACAGCTTGGCATGCCATTCAAACAAAAACAATGTTTACAGTATATTATAAACCCAGGTACATACGACATCTTTCTTGTGATTCTTTTAACGTCTTATATAATCAGCTCCCCATGAGTGTTGAAGTTTTATGTTTTGATTTACAGAACAAGCCCTGCTGAGTTTGTTGTTCCGTTTGATCAATACACGGAGTCTTTGAAAAACAATTACTCGATTGGTATGAGGTTTAAAATGAGATTTGAAGGTGAAGAAGCCCCTGAGCAGAGGTATACCGAACATTATTGATTCTATAACGGGTTATGTGAGATTTTTGATGTTATAGACTTGTTTTTGTTACTCGGGACGCTTCAGGTTTACAGGAACTATAGTTGGCATTGAAAATGCTGATTCTGAAAGATGGTCAGATTCAAAATGGAGATGTCTCAAGGTAGTACCATCATCTTGATTCTAGTTTCCCGATAATACGTGTGTTTTGCTTTTATTACGTAAAAACCGAGACTGTGATCTTGTTTAGGTGAGGTGGGATGAAAATTCTACCATTTCTAGACCAGACAGGGTTTCACCATGGAAGATTGAGCCTGCTCTTTCTCTTCCGGCACTTAATCCTCTGTCTGCATCCCGATCAAAAAGGCCTAGACCCGCCATTCTGCCCTCGTCTCCTGACTCATCCGTGCTCACACGAGAAGGTTGTCTTTATTGCTTTCTTTATTAGTCAACACTTCTTGCCAACTGTTAATTCATACTGATTCGTTTTTGTAGGTTCATCTAAGATCACAACAGACCCTTCACCATCCAGCGGATTGTCGAGGGTCATCCAAAACCGAGAAGTATTAACGTTGAGAGAGAATAACGAGTCAGACTCTTCTGACAAGCCTAATACTACTACTACATGGCCACCATCAAAGGATGATGACAAGATTGATGTCTGTGGTTCTTCACAAAGACGCATAACAGATAAATGGTCGTCGCCTTTTGGGAGGCACGAATCATCATTCACTGGTCTCCTTTCGGGTTTCGGGACTCCACTAAGTTCCTCCTCCCATGACTTCTACATGCCTTGTGGTGATCAACAACCAGTTGCTTCATCTAGTGGGACGAACAGAGAATTCGTCGATCACGAAGGGAGATTTACTGTACATGGAAAGCAGTGGCCTTTGACACCTCCTGATTTATCACTTAACTTGATGGATTCTAGCTCCAAAACTCTCTCTCAAAACACTGAAACTTCTTATCAGGGTATTAGAGATGCTAGATTTCATGGATTTAACGAGTATTCGTTCTTATCCGGTGGAAGAATGGATTACCAGCAATCTAATTGGTTAATGCCTCCACCGATGACCTCTTATCTTCATATGCCTGTTAATCCGAGAGATAGAACACAGATGATACCAGCAATGGCGGCAGAGCAGTACAAAATAGCCAAACCTAAAGAGAGTAATTGTAAAATCTTCGGTATTCCCTTTGGACGCAACTCTAAAGCGGAGTCTACCTTTAATCTTACAGATAGAAGAATGGAAATGGATTCAGCAAGTCAAATCCCTCTTTCAATGAACTGCCATTACCCTTCTTCTTTTGAAGCTTCTGATCGAAAACCGGAACAAGCAAAGATCTTAAAGACCATTGATATTGAGCAGGAGAAAGTCAATCAAGCATTCAATCATGTTTCTAGAGATAAGGAGGCCAAATTTCATGGAGGTTCATTGAGGAGTTGTACCAAGGTTGCCCCCCCACCCTTGTATTTTCGTGGCAATGACGTGATGTTGAAGGTACTGACTCGACTCATATACTCAATATTGATATTTTTCAGGTTCATAAACAGGGGATTGCTCTCGGGAGGTCCGTAGATCTTGCAAAATTCAATGGTTATGATGAATTGATTGCTGAACTGGATCAACTGTTTGAATTTAACGGTGAACTCAAGGCACGAAACAGGAACTGGCTGATTGTCTATACAGACGATGAAGGCGACATGATGCTTGTCGGAGATGACCCTTGGCAGTAAGTTTTCTAGACCATTGATGCATGGTAGGACCCACATTGAACCATGATTTACACGTATGTCGTGGCGTAATGTTTTGCTGTTGGCCATTTTTTTGTACTTATTGTTTTTGCTTTTGTTTATAACTTTATATGTTGATACTTGCTAATGGAAGACACCCTTGTTTTCGTGTAAAAAAACAGAGAATTCTGTAACATGGTTCGCAAAATCTACATATATACACGAGACGAGGTGCAGCGAATGAATCCCGGGGCACTCAACAACAACCTGAAAGGCAATGACAATACATCACTTCCAGAAGGGGTCATAGATGCCAAAGAAACGAGGAATGCACCGTTCGTTTCGTCTTCAAGTCGTGACGACTGCTAAGCGCCTCACCCGTCGATATATATATATAGGTAATCCCACTTGTTCCCTTACCAAGGCCGTTGCACTCGATCAGTATGTTGGGTCCCACATGAGTCGAGCAACACGTGGCGGTTATTATGTATATCCTCTTCTTATCCATATATATATATATATATATATATATATATATATATATATATATATGTCCCACAGGCTGATGATGTCGAAGATATAAATGCAAGATGGGCAATCAAGTTGCATAACAGAAAAGGCTCCAACTTCCATAAGGCAGGTGTATTTTATATATAGAAGCAGATGTTAATATTTATTTTAATGCAATTTTGTGACTTTTGTGGAACGTAGGGTTTGCTATTATTAGATAATATATATATATATATATATATATATATATATATATATATACATACTGAGAATGTTATGTCTACTTTTTGGCTGTAATCCAGGTCGCACTTTGTACATATTTCCCTGCTTTTTGCTTAATTATAGTAGTATAAGATTGTTCTGTTTGCAGAATCTTTAGTAGCGTAGTGTGTATTGTTAAACGAATTTGACATGCATCAATAAAATGATTTAGATTGTAATATATTTGTTTCAATTGATTTGCAATGGGGTTTCAATATAATGGATTAGTGTATTGAATTTATTTTTTCCTAAATAAAGTACATATTAATTTTTTTTTAAACTTTTTTTCGCGTCTCAAAAGACATTATTACATGTCGTTAGATTAATTTCCTAGAAATTCATATTTTCTCATATAGATAGATATATATATCTACAACTTCAAATAACAAAGGGATCAACCTATGAGGCCTAGCTCAACTGGCTAAAGCTGAGGTTCCTGAGATCTTCAAATCCCTCTGGAGGCAATAATTTGAGTCTTCCAGCATAGTTTTCCTCTTTAGAAAGTTGTACCCACATTATGTGTGGTGTTAATCCACTATTGTGGTGGTAAATACTTGTAATCGTGTAGTGTTGCTAAATGGGAGAACTTCGTACGACATACTGGACGCCCTAGTGCCTGGTTTGGTTTATGCCCTTTCGGAGAAAAGTATTGAAAACTTAAAGGGGTATATACTGGACGCCCTAGTGCCGGTTTGGTTTACGCCCTTTCGCAGCAAAGTATTGAAAATTGATAGCGGTATTATGATTATGGTGTTTCCAACACGGATTATGTGGGCCAGCCCGCATCAGCAACTTAAGATTACCAATCCACTGCTCGATACACTCACTCACTTGGAAGATTCTTCTTTCCTCCGGAGGTGCGTATGCCACTTAGAATGTGAGAGGTATGAAGTCGCTCGTGAGAGGATTTGTGTTCCCAAAATAACAAAATGAATCATCTAAACCTTCTATAAATTCCCAATAAAACTACATTCCTTTCAAATCCATTAAAATGAAATAAATACGGCTAAATCAATTATCTAATATTCCTGGGAAAAAACTGAAAAGACTAAACGTGAGAGCATATATTGTGGCTGATTCACCCGTATGATAATAAAATAAAAAGATAACAAAAGATAACAAAATAAAAGGAAACATCCTAAACGTGATATCTAAGAAGCTTAAAGAATGTCTTCTACAATAAGGATGAGCACGACGGCACAATAAAGAATATACTCCTTTCGTTTCATTTTATGTGTCCCGTTTGACTTTTCACAAATATTAAGAAAATGTGGTTACCTCACTAAATGATCAAACAATTTACATTTATCTTCTTCAAGTAATTGCTGCAACATTTAATGCTACACATTTTTTATTGTAAATAATATGAAGTTGGAATGGCATTTAAAGAAATGTATCACTTAATATACAAAATGGAAATATATTCTAGGACATCCCAGAAAGGATACATGGACACATAAAATGGGCCGGAGGGAGTAATTAAAAAGGAATCATGGTAATTGAGAAATACACTTTGTGCAAGGATACTTTCAAAATAGATTGATTAGTACTTCCTCCGTTCTTATTTAACTGTCACAGTTGCCAAAAACACATTAAGGAAAGTAGTTAACACTTTGACTTAACATCAAAATGACAATAAAACCTTTTGAATATAATTAATTCAATGTTGTTTTCAATCTTCCACCCTTAATAAATAAGGGTACATGTAGAAAAATAAAATAAATAATGTTTTTGAATTGTAACTACGAAAGATAAACCTTTAAGGTCATCCTAGTACATTTATATTTTTAAACCTTGTTGTGGTGTTCCAGGTAGAATTAGAGATGTGCCCGGAAAAGCTCTGATAATTAAATGTGATATAAGAATATTGGGAATTAGGAATTGGGAGATGACATAATTCAATGCACTATTACATACTAATGCATAACTGAGAATTATTTTACTCACCATATCATATTAACCGTATCATAATTGTCATATCATATTTACCATAACATTATATACTTCCATTACTTATCCTATCATACCTTCATTAGCACAAATGATTACCACATTGTCCATTACGTATGTATATTATCATAAGTGAAGTGACATACCTGAAATAGTGATGCCGGATTATTCAAGGGTACTACTTCTTCGTATAGTCCAAAAAACGGAGGTCATCCCTTCATGTGGCACATAGACGGCCTAACGTCCACATGAAATTGCATAACCCCTATGCGTGGGCATTACGGATGTTGAGGATTTTAGTACTCAAAACGAAAATTAGGGATATACCAATCCCTAAGAATGACTTATCTGACATGCGTAATACATATGATCCTAAAATGCATCTAACAACATACTACATGATATAAAATTAAATAATAATTCGACTACAATAAAAATATTTCCAATTGGAATGTACATATTAGTGCATTATATATTGTGTGCAGACTGAAATTCTGCAGCAGATTTTAGTTTCGGTTCTGGTGCGTCGGCATGAGCACCAATTCCCATAATAATGTAAATTTCACATCTTTTCCCGGTAAAGATACAATAAAATAAATTTGTGAATTCAAGTGCTAGCATAAGTTTTTCTTTTCTTGCACGACAATTAAATTAAAATTTATTGAAGTAATCTAGCCTTTTAATTATATAATCATAACAATCATAACTCTGATGGATGCCAAGTGCGATATAGATTAATGGTAACTGCCTGAAACGACAGATCACCTAAATTAAACAGATCTCTATGATTAGGTAAAGTTAAAGGTCACATCTTTCGATGCAAACGAAACCCTAATTTTTAGAGAAACTAAAAGACGAATCGATTACAAAAAATCGCAGATACACGCGGTGATTACTTTAGATCTCAATTTTATGCATCGAGAATTTAGTACTACCTCCGTCCCAAAATATAAGTCCTTTTAAGGTATTTCACACAGATTAAGAAAGTTGGTTAAATTGGTTATGTGTCGTTAATTTTGTTGGAAAAGTCTAAAATAACCTTTGACTATTATTAATGTAGAGTAGTAAAAAGTGTGTGGATAGATAATAAATGAGGGGTAAAAATAGAAAAATGTAATAAATGTTTCATTGGTTATTTAAATGGACTTACATTATGGGACAAAACAAAAAAGCTAAAAGGACTTACATTTTGGGACGGAGGTAGTACTACTCTTTCTCTTACTTTTGGATTTTTGAAATTTATTGCGGTGACAATTTCAGAGTATTTTGCTGAATATGGTGATTCGGTGCTACTGCGCTCGCAACAGTTACATTTGGTTTGCAATTTTCTTTTTTCAAGCTATTTCTCTTTTCGAGCTATTTCCACATATTTTGATGTAGCACATCCAAGCTAGTTAATAGTATTTTGTTAGTATGTTACAATTAGTCAATAGCCATTTGGGCTTTATTAAGAGTAAGTTCTTACTTAATGGGCTTTTAAGCCTATAAATAGTCTAGTATCCTCCATTCTCATCTTGAATCATCTTTCTCTTTGAGAATGAATTTTCTTTGAGTTTGGATTAGCTCGTTTTATCCGTTTATTGTAGATTTTCTACATCATTTGGTATCGGAGCTAGGGTTTTTCCCCTCACAGTATGACAACCAAAACGAGTCGGGAAGATAGCCGGATTCGCAACGGTGTTCGGGAATCGAAGATCCTTCGGGATATACCGTCAAAGCTCGGTTCTTTCACATCTGAGCTGAATCGCAGCAAAGATGAGAATGGAGGCCATGAAAATGTATGTTATCTCATCGACTACATCAGGTCTAGAATCAGAATGAATATCCGTTTCTTCAATGGGACACCGGGCCGTTTCGTTGAATGGGTAGATGCGGTTCAAGATTTTTTTGTGCAAATGGACATACCGGAGCAATTGAAGTGTAAAGTAGCATCTTACACCTTGGAAGGAGAAGCTGAGCATTGGTGGCAGCAGTTGCAGCACCATCGAACTCTGGGAGGTATGTCAAAGATTTATTCGTGGCTAAAAATGAAGTCCTTGTTACTCAATGAATTCTTGCCCACGATGTGTTTGCTGGAATTCCCCGTTGAACTGAACAACGAGCTCACAGGGATAAGCACTTGTGAAGCTACTGCTAAAGCCCACGATATGTGCTTCTTGCGCACAACATGTTCGACAAAAGTCTCCTACCAATTGAACATAAACAAAACATGTGCGAGGAGTAGTTATGAACCTCTGGATGAAGCCTACCATTTGCATTCAAGCACCGTATGCCCTAATTGCAAATACTCTGTGCCAATTAATGCCCAAGAAACCTAGGACGTTAGTATGGATGGAGAACGTCATGCAAGTGAACAAAGGTCACCCCCAGCATGTTCAAGTACTAATGATACTTGCAAGATTCACAATTCTGGAGATGTACTATCTGTTGGCACTGTTGCTACCAAGCATGGCGCAGTTAGTAACATTAAAGAAACAGAACCTGAGTTTGTTGATAGCAGCCAACAGTCTAAGAAAATCGAATACGAGCGAGAGACGTCTTTCACGGAAGAATCCATGATTCAATGCATCTCTGTTGAAATTACATCTGCCTTCCATCAACTCTCTTCAGAAAATGCAAGACATGATGTTAAGGTGAAAGGACCTACATGGGATATAAAGAAAGATGATACTACTATTGGATCCGTAGTTCAACTGCACCCAAGTTCATCAATGCCAAAAGCAGGATTGTTTGAGATTGATGGATACATGAACTTGACATACTTTATTAGTGGGAGTACTATTTTGAGGGTTAAATCTTATCTGAAACTAAAATCATGACCGGTGATATCCCCCTCACGAGCTTTGATCCGGTTGGCAAGGGGCGAAACAGAACAAAAACGGATGATGGATGTGAAATAAGGCAAGGAATTGTGCTGACTCGTACTCCTTCATGCCTTAGCAATTTTGGAATCCACAAAGGATGGCAATACATGGAGTTTAACTTTGAGGTAATGAATCAAAAATCTCATGGACCACTTAGTGAATTCAGTGAAGTAGCCGAGGGAGTGACAAAACAGATTGGTGGATCAGTACACGAGCTTGCAACGAAGGTTATTGGAGGGGCTCATGGTTTGATTGGTTCTGGATCAACACTTTTTGAAGAACTTGGATCTTACTATATTGGTCCTGGTGATAGACACAACATTTGTGATCTTATTGCCACTCTTCAAGAAGATAAGAGTACAAAAATAATGGATCGAATGCTGGTCCAATTTGATCCTGGAGGTGTGACATCTTGGCTAATTGTACTTTTCCTACATCAGCATGATATCTCCGAAATTTCTCTCTCGAAGGTGTGTTTATCACGGTGGTGGCTGCTGATGAAGCACAACTCATTATTATACATATTTATCAACACTAGCCTAAGGTTAATTAATTTTTCACACAATGCGTTGTCTGGTCTAATTCCTAGCAGCAACATATTTCGCACCGCGCCGCTTACTCCATATTTATGCATAGCTTATCTGAGTGTCGTTTTGAAAGATCATTACCTGAATCCATGGAAGAATATTTGGCCCATCGTTCTGGAGTTTTACTTTATATCTGGCATGTTAAGCATGCTCATGGCAAACAAAATGTCTATCACATTAGGGCCATTCCATTCGCTTTCGTGCAATGGTTATTGTGTATTAGCTTTTGGGATCTGAATATTGCTTTTGAATACGATTTGCTTCATGCATCACCCTTCGAATTTGACGATTCATGTGATAGCCTACCAAAGCTTAAGATGTGTACTAGTAGGGGATGCCAATCAATTAGCTTCAATATTTCAAAGCTTTTATCATTCTGGTGCTTATACAAGGTACATGTTATGTATATGGTGTTTACGTTCGATCCCGGTGGTAGTCCTTATTCGTCCCGAAGCTGCGGCTTGGACACGTTATTTTCTCATGACTCTAGTATCTTATCGAGGAATGAAACCACAAATGAATTTGTGTTGGTCATGAATGCGCACATGGAAGTTAATGGTCGAACAAAACCGGAACGGGGAGTTGAGAGCACTGTGTCAAGTGTTACTTTCACTTACATAAAGAGTGATGAAATCATCATGATGAACTGGTATCTGTTGTAAAAGAATATGATGGTCTTGGTCCGGAGCTTGTTGGATATTGTGCACTTTTTGGTTTGTTTGGTACTCATACGCGTGAAGGTCAGAAAATGGCAAGGCAACCATTTGCACGAGGATTTTTTAATGTGTTTTTACGACTACCTGAGATCCTATCATCTGGTTTTCTATTTTTATTGGATGGATTGTTTATTGAACAAGCAGGTAAATCTTTCGGCTTCAATTTAGCTCGTGGACGAGCTATTTCTTGGGAGGGTTGGAATGATAAGAACAACTCCGATACGGAAGGGAAGTTCACTTCGATTAAGCTAAATGTTGTTACAATCTCTTTAAGCTTGAGCATTGTGGACATGATTGAACAATTTGAGAGAATTTTGAAATTGTTCCACAAGACGGTGAACGGGCTTGATCCACCGAAGGATTTAATACTGAGTTGGGGGAGTTTTAACTTGCTTGACTTGTCATCATCAATGGACTCGCTCGTGGACGAGTTTTCCGAGTAGGGGGATGGAGATGATGTAGCACATCCAAACTAGTTAGTAGTATTTTTTTTATTATGTTATAATTAGTCAATAGCCATTTGGGCTTTATTAAGAGTAAGTTCTTACCTAATGGGCTTATAACTTATAAGCCTATAAATAGTCTAGTATCCTAAATGTTAAGGGTAGCATGTAATCTTGAATCATCTTTCTCTTTGAGAATGAATTTTTTCTTTTAGCTTAGATTAGCTCGTTTTATCCGTTTATTGTAGATTTTCTACATTATATTTTCTGTTGGTTACATAAATATTTTCTCATTTAGGATAACATCGTTTTTATACACGACTCGAATTTCGGAACGAGTTGTTATACTAATCACAATCAAATGTGTTTGATAAGTGATATTATGCAACCACTTAATTTATTAATTGCATCTTTATTTTCTTAAATTTTAAGTGATAAAGTAACTGGATTTTAAGTCTGTTTATCATAACGTTCTACATTGAAATACATAATTAATTCGAATATGATCATTACTAGCCACAAACCCGTGCATGATGCACGGGACAACGGGACAACAAAAGTTTATGAAAATAACCTAAAATACAAACAAATAACAAAAGGAGTACGTATTTATTTGCACCACCGTAATTATATTGATACACCACACTACATCTGCACGATCTTAAAAAGTCGATTCTCGACTCAAAAATAAACTTTCTAAAAGCTGATTATGTGTTTTTAGTGAGTAACTTATGTGCATGACCATCAAAGAAAACTTTAAGAGACACAAACAAATGATATAGATTAAAAATAAAATATATATGTGACACTCAAAGGATGAAACTTCAAAATAAAACCACGTACAAAATATGTTAACAAAAAAATTGTTGTATGCAAAGGAAAAAAAAAAAACTATATGAAAGTTACCGCTACGATTTATATAAACTTGAAGTCGGAATTATGTATTCTACACAAATAACGAAAACAACTATAGAAATGGGCTGCCAACCATCTACACCTTTTTTAACTTTTTAATCTCAACACATATACAACCTAAGCAAGTAAATTGAATTTCTTGAACAATCATCAAATGTGGTGTTTTGTTGGGGAAGATTTGCGCTTCTCTATGCAACTGATTGAGAAACCTATATGACTATATATCTATTATCTTCAATGACTGGCCAGCCTTTCTCTTGTCACTCCCTGTATCATTGTGTGCTAACTCTAGGACATAATGTTAGACACAAATTAGTCACAAAAGTGTAAATATCAAAGTAAAAACAATTATAAATAATGCAAGCACGTAGATCATCCGACGAACATGCAGATCATCCGGCAGTACAGTCCAGTAAGGACTCGCATCAGAATTTCCCCTCTTAAAAGTACTCAAAACAAAAACGAAGACAAAAACTTTCATCCATGTTCTAAAAGACAACCAAAAAAAAAAAATGAACCAAAATTTTACCAGCATATCTTTCACATTGACTAATGAACCAAAATTTTACCAAAAATCCGTCAATATCCAAAGACATATCTACGATACTGAACCAAAACAAACCGATTAAATAAAACACATCAAGTACATGTCATCAATAGTTTTATATCCAAGATTATTACTCAAAAATGTTTCAACAAATCACAGTTTTTTTCCTTCTTACACTGATGGTGCATAGTGCACAAAAAACCGATTTATATGTATATTTAAAACTGTATACTAAACATATATAAAACATAAACCGATTTAAGAGTGGAGATGATATGCTATTTACCTGGAAGAAATTCTTAGACATTGTAGATCGTCTTGTAATAATCAATTCACATCCCTTATATACACACACTTGTAAGGCCTACTGTCATCCTGAAAGGTTTCTGGTAAGGAAAAATAAAGAATAAAAAGAGACGATGTGAGGTTATACTCTCACGAAAAACAAACAAACTTAACAAATAAAATTCGAGTCCGATGCAAAAGCTTAAAAATCAAATGCATTCCAGGCAACAGAGTACACCATATACTGAGTCGGTTGAATGTACGAAGAGAAACATACCTTCAAGAACATTAGTACAAAAATAGCAAGAAAACATGTCAACTATGAATTACACATTCTAGCCTCCACATGATCCGTATCCCATGCCATTTCTTCATAAAATCACGGGAAAAAAAAGGCATGTAGTGCACATAATCAAACAAAAAGTACTATTCAAATCCATGGAAATAAAAGTGATTAATGATCTCACCCGAGCGTGATTAGAATCCATAATAGAAGTATGTAGTCGATGTTTTAGTTCATATTCGCAATCAATTTTTGATCGAAGCATCAAAGCTGAAGGAATCAAAAGAACATCTGACCATGAACATGAAAAGGTGAAATTGAGATGAATTATAGGTTTAAACCGTCACCTTTACTCGCATTGGAACTGTTCGATGGTTCCACCTGAACTGGTTGTTGAAAAACCATCTCGATGAGTATTAAGTTGTGTGTTGATGTGAACGCAAAATTCTCCGGCGGTAATTGATGTTGTCAACCTACAAATGCAATCGACAAAACTTAAAATTAATCAAGATTAAAACTTAAACAATCCTTTTATTTCAATAAAAATCACATATAAAAACAATCAATGAGAGTAATCCAGATTAAAATTTCATGCTTGTATTCATTTTCTTCCTTCCTAACAACTCTATTTTTTAGCTTCCAAACCATCGACCAAGACATCTGAATGCACACCATCCATACTGCAATATGCTTGGGTGTAAACAAAGAGCAATGATAGAGGCACAATCAATTTGACACAATGGTTGACACAACATAATCTCTCATCATTGATTTTCATGAATCTCAATTGATTGTGATCTAGACTCAACAAAATCAACGGTGAGAGATTATGTCAGATCATCCGTCAGATCGATTAGTTGTGGCTGTATCATTGCTCGTAAACAAAATGTTACAGCCGGGAAAACATGACCCATATTGCTAAGTTTCAGAAGCTCATTAGCAAGCAATACCAAGTACACATGAATAACACAAAATAGACGGTACGAAGAGAAAAGAAAAATTCAAATAACCTCAAGTCTAAATACATCACCCCTTCCCCGACCGTTTCCAAACAAATAGTTTATTTTGTATCAGCTGCAAAAATTTGCAAATTTCAAGGTTTCCCTGCACATGGTTTACACTTTCCATTCATGTGCATACTCACCAACGATTTAAAAGCAAAAAGTGAGTGTACCCTTTGAGCAACCGTAATCAGCGCTCTACCATTTCTATTAGCTATTATTTTGAAGAGGAGAAGGGTATTCTGTATTTGCAGTTTTCTTCCATTTCTTGTCCTGCAATGGATGGGATTTGAATTCTGAAACGGGGCTTGATTCTGCAATAAAGGACCAGGAACTGGGGGGTCTTCAAGGACTGCTTTTTATATTCTGTGCGAGCATTTTTCTGGTTTCTAATTTTCTACGTTTTACAGTTCAGTTCTTTGTTAGAAATCCTTGTTATGTATGCTTATCTTTCGAGTATCGCAATGAATACGGAAATGAAGGGAAAAGTAAGGGCATTGGCTGGAAAGCTGGAGAAGCACACAAATACAGAAATTTACACAAAATTGGCACATGAAAAAAAAACACGAAATAGATATAGCAGAAAATAAATATATTTAAATAGCATAAAGAAAGCCACGTTACCCAAAACTCAAAGCTAGTCTTCAGCAATTCAATTCCTCAAATCTTCTTACCAATGACCAATACCTGTAAATCAACATGCCTATCATGTTTAAGACCAATTTTATACCTTTAATTGACGAAGGATACCACTAAATATATATATATATTGACGAAGGATTATAGGAGGCTTACAAAAAAAATTTGACGAAGGATACCACTCAAATCCTCAAATCTTTTTACCACTGACCAATACCTGCAAATCAACATGCCTATCAAATTAAGTGAACAAAATCATGTTTAAGACCAATTTTATACCTTTAATTGACGAAGGATACCACTCAAAAAAAAAAAAAAAAATATATATATATATATATATATATATATATATATATATATATATTGATGAAGGATCATAGGAGGCTGATCATCGGTTGAGGATAGAATCAGCGTTTGAGCTGAAATTTGATCTGCTTAAATGTGAAAAGGAAGAGTTTAGGTGGAATTTTAGGAAGGTTTTTAGTTCAGATTTTTCGGAAATGGTTACGATTGCGAAATTTGAATAGATAAGGAAAGGTTAAGCGCGTGGAAGTTTTGACCAGGTTTGAGTCGGGTGAAATTACGGATTTGGAATTAAAATTACGGGTAATTGGGTTAAATTACCCTTTCAAATATATATAGATATAGATATAGATATAGATTACTCTAATTATCTTTACATTTTTTATTTTTTTTTCGAATCGTTAAAAATATCTTTTTTACTTTTTTTTTGAACTATCATTATCGTGTGATTTTATTTTCATTTGTACTTTTGTTTTATGTTTTTTCGATTTTCTGCGTAAGTGTGTGTTGTACTAGTGTACTAGGTATTTTAAGGTGTTTTAGTGTGTGAGGAGTTTCTAGGGTAATTCTGTAATTAGGGCGATTAGGTTCAGAGGAAATCAAAACCTATTTATATCCGTATAATGTTCCATCAGAAAATCATTGTAAAATAATTAATACGGGTTCTTCTTCCTACTTCACAACAAAAGGTACCATCAAGTTTTATTTCTTTGAATTTCATTGTAAATTGTTCTATTAAGGGCAATTGCTTTGTGTAAACTATCTTAATATTAATTGTTATTGACAACGCATCGAATCGAATCTGTTAAATAACACCACTGTGAAGTACCACTAATTTAAAGTTAAATTTAAGGGCAAAATTCGGAGTTATTATTAAAATTTCTTATTTCAATTTGTTTAAGATGATTTGATTTTAATATCATTGTGATCAGTTCCTGTTTATCCTTTCTCTTTTGTTGGATCAAACCAGAAACCATTAACTTCTTGCCTCTTTGATAGTGTGCTTTTTTTTTTTTCTCTTTGTTTTGTCCTCTCTAAGTACCAGTTATGATAATTTTGTGCCCATTATTCTGTTTCTCTTCCCAGAAAATTGTATTTTTTTTTTTTAGTACAAATTAGATGCATCAATTGCTTGCATTGCCTTTATGATCATTTGATCAAAATGATTACAGTTATAGATTTGTTGTCATGTTAAATACACGTTTCGTTATTTTAGATAATCTTTGATGAACCTGATGATTGGTAGTGCTGTTTTTGGGTTGCAGGTCTTGTTTTTTTTTCTGCCATGGCTACAACTTGTATCCGCATACCTAATTTGTGTCCTTCGGTTGCAATATATGGAGAACCTAATGTGTTTAGTCAAGGAAAAAATAGAAGAGTAAGCATGCTCTGTTGTGTTCAGCAGCCATTGAGGATTCAAAATTTCTCTGGTTTGAGTGGCCATAATTCTTTTGATTTTCTCAATCGTTCTCAAAGCCGTTATTTCGAAATCCCAACCTCCTCCAAGTCTAGGCGTAGTCGAGAAAGGTTTAGTCGAATGGTTCCAAAAGCCATGTTTGAACATTTTACTGGGAAAGCTATTAAAGTTGCAATGCTTGCACAAGAGGAGGCAAGACGGTTAGGCCATAATTTTGTTGGCACCGAACAAATTCTGTTAGGTCTTATTAAGGAGGATACAGGTATAGCTGCTGTGGTCCTTAAATCCATGGGCATTAACTTGAAGGATGCTCGTGTAGAAGTCGAGAAGATAATTGGAAGAGGTAGTGGGTTTGTGGCCGTGGAGATTCCGCTCACTCCTCGTGCAAACAGAGTTTTGAGTCTCTCGAAGGAGGAGGCTAGAAAACTAGGTACTAATTTGTATTTTTTTTTTTTTCAGCCTCTGTCCTTGTTTGTTTTGTTTGGGGAAATCATATTCTCTTAATTTCCACAAAATTTGATGGAATATGTTGATGATATTAGGACATAACTATATTGGCACGGAGCATTTGATTCTTGGACTTCTTCGCGAGGGTGATGGGATTGCTGCTCGTGTTTTTGAAAATTTAGGTGTTGATCCAAGTAACATTCGCACACAGGCGAGTACTTTATCGTGCTTTTGAATTCAAGATTGTTTATTGTTTTTGTTGAATTCAAGATTGTTGTGATAAGGAGGTGAAAGACTTGTCTTTCTATGATCCTGTAGGTGATTAAAAAGGTCTCAAGTTCTGATAACGAGGTGAAAATAGACTCCTCGTCTTTCTCTGATCCATTAAATCGGGTTTCTACAGATAAGCAACGCAAATTTCATGGAGGTTCATTGAGGAGTTGTACCAAGGTTGTCCCCCCCTCTTTTTCATGCTAGCTTGTATTAACTTGGCAATGTCGCGATGTTGAAGGCACTTAGGGCACTGACTCGTATACTAAATGAATATTGATATTTCAGGTTCAAAAACATGGGAATGCTCTCGGGAGGTCTGTAGATCTTGCTAAATTCAACGGGTACGATGAATTGATTTCTGAACTGGATCAGCTGTTTGAATTTAATGGTGAACTCAAGGCACGAAACAGGAACTGGCTGGTTGTCTATACCGATGATGAAGGTGACATGATGCTTGTCGGAGATGATCCTTGGCAGTAAGTTACCCAGCCATCACCTACAACATTGTGTCACTAGACCATTGACCATGATGGGACTGGGACCCGCTGATTCATATGGGTCCCACTCACCGATCAAAATTATTTACACGCATATAAATGTACACAATGTTTTTCTGTTCAATTAGGTCATTTGTTTTGCTTTGTTTATGTTGATACAACTTGTTAATGGAAGTTGCCCTTGTTTTTGTTGTAAAAAAACAGAGAGTTTTGTAGGATGGTTCGCAAAATCTACATTTATACAAGAGATGAGTTACAGCGAATGAATCCAAGGAAGGGTGCATAACGGAAAAGCCTTCAATTTCCATAAGGCAGGGTGTGTATTTTACATAGGGGATGCAATTTTGCAACTTTTGGTTGGGAAGCGGATCCCCGACGGTACAAAGAAAGCTGTACAATTTGCAGTGCACTTTTTCCGTCCAAAATTTGGACGTCCAAATTTTGGACGGAAACACCATTTGGACGGATCCGTCCAAATTTGATTCACTCTCTTCCCATCCAAATTTGGTCGGAAATGATGCACAGCAAATTATACCGCTGGATTTGTACCGTCGGGATCGGGGTCCCTTTTAGTTGATACACATACTGATAGTATTACTATAAGGTTATGTCTATTTTTTTTATTTTTTTTAAAACCATCGACACGTTGTACATATCCAGTTCTCATATTTCCCTGCTTTTGCTTAATAATATATGATGAACTAACGGAGGTGAGTTTATTAGTCAGTGTTATATTTTATAAATTTAAATCCAATTTTAAGACTTTTGGTGATGTATTGTCGTCATTTAATCCAGTTGGATGATTTTCTTTCTTAAGTGATAATAGACCACGTCTCCATGCATACATGGCTGAACTGGTTTTCTCGATTTGAGTTTTGAGTTACATAACTATAGATGTGAACAAAATCTTAGATAGCTAGATTGTAGGTTGTATTATAGTCAACAAATGAAAAAATGGTTGGCGCCTGCTAGTGCTGTAAACGAGCCGAGCCAAGCCGAGCCGAGTACCTGATGTTCAAGCTCGAGCTCGTTTATAATCGGAAGACGCTCGGCTCGGCTCGTTAAGACAAACGAGCCTAAAAGCCTCATTCGAGCTCGGCTCGATAAGAAAGGAAAATGTTCGAGCTCGAGCTCGAGCTCGAGATCAAGCTCGCGAACAGCTCGAACTCGAGCTCGGCCTGCTCAATAGCAAATTTTTAGGGGCTCGTTCAATAGATATTTGATATTTGTTTTATATATTTATATATTTATTATTTATATTATATATAATATATGTTCACGAACACTAACGAGCGTTCACGCAAGCAGGCTCGTGTTCGTTCGTTACTAAACGAGCAGAGAACTCGCATTCGAGCTCGGCTCGATAACATAAATGAACGAGCTCGAACGAGCTTAAACGAGGCGAGTTCGAGCCTTGTTAAAAACGTTCTGGATTCGCTTAACACCTCTAGCGCCGCAATCCTTTCCCGTTGGTCAATATTTGCTCAAAGATACTTGATCGTGGAATAGATGTATGAATGTAGGCTATAAATAGCCATCTTTGGCATTGTAAAATTGCACCAATTGAGAAGCTTAAAAACAAAACTTTTATAATACAAAACTTTCTATAATACAAAGTGTGTAACGCCCGCTCTCGACAATAATGAGTCCTTATCCGGAAATCGAAAGCGTTCGCACGCATAATATTAAATAAATAATATTACACGTAAGCCTCTACTACGTCGTATCAAATAAAAGCAAACGGAAGCTAAGAGAGACTCGGGTAATTTTTTTCAAACATCTCAGAATAGAAGTTCAGGAACTAGAGAAGGAAGTGTAAAGTTATTACATCCGAAACGAAACCAACGAATCCAAAAGTACGAATTCCAAAGTACTAAAAGGAAACTACAGGTTCCAACAATAATCCAGAACTGAAATATGAACGTAAATAAAAGAATAATAAACAAGGTCTTCAACTCCGGCGTCCTCAAACGTCGTCATCAAAGTCCTCCTCGAACTCCTCATTTACCTGTTCGTCTTCTCTCCCCCAAACACATAAATAAACATGCATTTGAGGTAAATACATTTGTACAAAGTAAGAAGTAGAAGCTACAATTCAATTAAGGTTATTATTAAAGATGTTATCTTAGTGAGACCGACTCAATTTAGGGTTCATTCCATGCCCATCGACACGTCATGACTATACGTTTCTAGCTTAGCTTATCTGTGTTACATCATTACTCAAGGACACAATGCATGGTGAAAATTCCACCACGAGATATACTTGCCAACTACAGTGATTAGCACCGGTAGTTCCGGGATCTCCCCGGTATGCATATACGTTCGATGGATTTCCTCCACTACCCTTCAGCCTTTTGAGCCAGTAGCGTTGTCCACCTTTTATGAACGTATCACATCGCCGATTTGAATCAGTGCCTAACCAAGATTAGATGACGTTTTAGCTTTTACTACACTTATGTAATTATTAGTGTGAATTAACTAATCACCTAAGTGGTTTCATAAAATACTCACCTTATCAACTATACTCCCTCACTTAGACAACTAGACATCACATCCTATCAATTACACAGACATTGATGAACCCTAGTTCATCAAAGCACAAGCCCTTTCATGCCATTCCGACGGATCCGAACTTCAACTCCCTTTAAGAGTACATTCGGTGTTTTAATTGAACGAATCAGAAGTTCAATCGAAGCTTGTTCAACTTAATTAATGTTAACATATCAGGATTAAGGGTTTAAAACAGTGAAAACACGATTATGAAGCCAAACACCAAGCTAAGATGCTAGAATAGTGAAAACAATGTAAGAATTATCATTTAGTAAAAGATAATTATATGTGGCCCTTAAGTTATTTAACAATTATGTCGGTAAATATATTATTGGTTTATTATCTAATTAAGGGTATTATGGGAAATCCTATGATGGCTAGGGTTTTCATCCGGAATATTCCATAATGCTTTAGGTCCCTAGTCTTGCCTATATATAGATCATCTGTGTACCATCGGTTGGTGATCATTCGAAAATAGGCATAGACCGGAAGATTCTAATAGCACCATATCTTTGTCATGTGCATATGGAGTTCTTCTCTATTTCAGGGCTTGGATCACTGTGGCAAAACGGAGTCGAATAACAATGGATGTAGAAACGATCCAGATGATTTCTTCCGCTTCCGCTTATTCAGGTAATCTGAATATGTCGTTTTCTATCATGTGGTATCGGAGCAAGGTTTACCATTCATGTTATTTGCTTCATCGAAACGGAAATTATTCATACTGCGTCGAATAATTGTTTCAAACTCTGGTGAGTGGATCTGGTTTTCGAATCCTGATTTGCTGTTTATATTCATAGTATACCTCGTGGTAATGTGATATAATAGTATAATAATAATAATTATATCCTTTGATTCTGAGCAAGACCGAATTGTCTTTAGAAAAGTTCAATCACCTTTGCCGGCGGCGTCACAATTCCTTGTGCTTGCATATTGTTTCTTTGCTTTTCAGATTACAAATAATAATAATAATAACCCATCTCCTTTATACACATCCCTGGTCCGCCGTCCCTGCTCCACCATTCACGGTGGCATGATTAAATCGACGGCTACTAAAGGCTGCATTGGTAGTCATCTTCACAGACTGACATCCCATCATCGTTGCCGGATCACCGTTTTTAGGTGGTTTGAAGGCTGCATCGGTGGCCATTATGAATGTCGGCTTAAAATATTAAGATGATGATTGGATTTTTTGGGTGACATAGATGACGGTTTCTCTCCTTTTGAGATTACCGGAGTAGTGGCAGTTTGATGAGGAGGGACGTGAAATTTTAGGGTTCATTACATTTTCGTGTGGGCTCGATAAAAAGAAAAAAAAAAAAGGTTAGTAAAATACACACATACGGTGTTTGATTATGAACTTTGTGTTTTAGACCATTTTGATAATATGGTAGAAATTGTTATTAAAATTTCCAAGTAGCCTAAGCCGTCATTGGTGTTTGCATTATTATTATTATGAAGATGTTTATATGGTTATATTTTCTGACAACCTTCCACAAATAAATTAAAATAAAATTTATGACTGTAATGTTTTGATTGCGTCATTGATGGAAATAAGGTATGTAATATTTACTTACCATAATTATTGTTATGAGTGATTTTGGCAATGATTATTAGTTGGATCATTATATTTGTCATATACAATCGTTGTAATTATGCAATTTGATATTTGTATTGAGTAACACTTCATATAATATAATGATTACTCATTGCCCTATATTCTTGTTACTCGATTACGTGCATATAATTTTTGAGAATCTACTGTTTGATTGGTCTCCCCTTTGATTATTAGCAATATTATTTGCTATTTTTATGGATTGGTTTGGAGATTATATTAATCAAACTTTTTGTGTGAGAGTAATTTGTGACATTCAGTGAATGATATATAGTAATGTATAATAGATAAATCATTTGTCGTAAAGAGACTATATAATCAACCGTATGTGTCACATTAAGATATTACTTTTCTTGCATCTCTCGGAGTAGCCACAGCATCCGGAATGCATGAGAAGTAATGCAGCGATTAATCACATAATGTTTAGTAATTAAATGAGTGACTCATACATTTCGGACCAATTAGTTCATTTAGATAATGCCCGGCCCCACAGGGAGGCAATTACCTTTATGAGACTAATTGTAATAAGATGGAAATTAGCATAAAGATGAGGAGATTTATCTTATGCCCACAGGTACATATGGTCTCACTCTATACAGTTAATTCTCCAGTCTTATTATTTATGATAGTAAATTCTATGTAGTGTTTCTGACCTCTACCCACAGGAAGGCCGTGAATTTACTTTTAAAAGAATTAACATTGGTTGATTACATGCTTAAGGCAACTCATATGATTAATTTTGGAATGCATTGGTTAGGATCTTGTAATTCGTATGGGTGCTCCACCACTCACTACGGAATCACATTTATCAACTGATGGGTTGATTTATGAGCATTTTAGCGAATCAATCGCTTATGTTGGTGTTCTTAAAATAAAATTAAACCATTTTAGATATGCATTCCAATTAAGGATAAAGTTTATTTTGACCACCCTAATGTTAGAGTTGTCTTCAATGACATATAATAAAATTGTTCAGTACATACTTCTCATAATAGAAATTGGGTTATTAGTGTTGGTTTGTAGATCATTTTGGATTACTAATATTATGATTTTCCTATGGTCTTGGGTGATTTCTGTTTGTGATAGTGTAATTAAATACACTTTTCATGTTCAGAGCGTTCATAATTTTATGAACATAGAGAAACACGTGGTCTATAGTGTATTTGATCATTTGCATTCTGGCATGATAAGTGAATTTTGTGAGACATATAAAGAATATTGTTTTGTCTCATTATAAGAAATTACACTCGGAGGTAAGCTTGTTCCCATTAGTTGAATGTCATCTTAATTTTGGTTAGGGACATTAAAGTATGTTACCTCATTGGTACGGAAATTGCTATGTGTTAGATCTCATATTTAGTTGTGATATAAGGTGAAGTGTTTCAAATCTTTACTTCACATTGTCAATTGTATGTAGGTCAAATTTTCATCATTAGATGAAAATATGAGGCTATCATCTTTTGGATAGTGAAACTCTCGTGCTCAATTTAAGATTTCAAATCTTTATTCTGTAGAGCACGATAGCCTATTGAATTATATCTAACCTATATTAAAAGTTGACATCAATGAATATATCATTGTTTCGACATATGAAGTTGCAATACACTTCTCTAAGGTAAACTAAAGTTGTGATGGGTTGTAGGGCTTAATAGCTTTATTTATCACCATGACTTGAATTTGTCGGGTTTGTATAGGGCAAACCATTAAGTTTACTCATTATGTCAAATTTTAGATGAGATCATGATATAGTAAGTGTATTTTGTTCAATATTTTGGATGGCTTGAGTATTCGTCTCATATTTTAATATCATCCATTATTATGGCTTCGTATCCTTACTAAAGCTTATATTGTCCACAAAGTTTTTATAATTGAGGATAAAGTATGTTGTTTATGATAGTATAGAACAAAAGACATTTATGATAAGAAAATATATGTCATTTTCTCCTTGAATGATCCAATCACACTTGTTTGTACTATCGTGTGATTGAGTGGGAGAATCCCGTCGAAAATGACATTTATTAGTATCCTAAGGAGTTAAGATCTATTTGAACATTGTCTAATATTGTTAGATGCTCTTCAAGGTTGTCATTTTGACAACATTGTGTTGTGGAAAGAATCATGCTGAAATATTATACATTTGGGTTTGACCTTAGTGTGACTAGAGCTTAAAACTCCTGATGTATAATTTTGGTCAAATGAAGTGTTCATATGTGAATAGATATTTTGATTGATTCTTTCGAATCACAAAAGGTTGATTCACATGTTCTAACATAATGTGAAGTTAGAAGCCATAAGGATTTTGGGAAATGCTGATTGAGTGGGAGTGATTGTTCTAAATGATTAATCATAAGGTGAATTGCATCATTCTGCTTTTCATTGAAGAAACTTAGTTGATTCTAAATGGAATATGTTATATTTCATATTAAGAGAGTCAATTATAGATTGATCACATGTTGAGGACAATCACATATGGTATCTACTCATTTCTAAACCACTAATTACGTAAAAATAGTGGGAGTAAATTTCTCAATTATTAAAACCTGATTCTATTTTGAGTTGTGTGCATTAATCTATCTGACAATTGGTTGGATGAATTAGTTCTTTTGAACATTATTATATTATGAGCATTAGCCGCATTATTACATCCTGAGAAAATTCATGTTTGTACTAGTCTTTTGTTATTCATTATAGAGTTCCATATTGATGATTGAATAAATCACTTGGGAACTCATTCTTGTTATGATGAGCAAAATAAATCTAGATTTGTTGTTGAGAATTTTCTCTATGAGGCACTTAAGATTATCAATTCTTCTATACAGTTACTGAAGAATTTTGTGCCCGTTTTGTTGATTGTAGCTCATGATAGAAACATGGTTTATTTAACCATTATAGTGCTTGTCATTTGTGTGATAAACCACTGAAATGTACACAACATGTGTTGGAGAATAAAAGCACTGAATAATTGTTTTCGGTTAGCAAGTATTTATATGGATTTTGTAAGCTTCTGATTTGTTATACTGGTTTACATTGTAATGATGTTTTCGACCAGTGGGAGTATTAACCATATTTTAGAATTGTACACTTGCATTTTTGTTAGAGCTATACATATGACAAATAGTTTCCTTAAAAGGATACGTTGTATGATTTGGTGAATCTCATATCGATATAAGAGGTTCAATGAGATCATCTATGTCAGGATCTCGTTAAGCTTGCATCAACTACCTTTAGAGGTGAACTTGTGGATTGATTGAAGTAGCTCATTATGGATGACCGAAAATTTTGTGTAGTTAAGTCACAGGCTTTATGAATTTTGGCCTATGGTTTGTTGGTCGATGTTGCTTCTGGCCAAAATTTTGACTCATCGCATCCTCACTCATATGAGGAATGATTTTGATGATGAAATTAGCAAATCGACATTTATGGGACACGTTGTCAGAGGTAAGCTAGCTATAAGATGAGTGTCGAGTAAGTAGAATAATATGAGAATAAAGATTGTGTATTTTGCCGGCTTATGTTATCTCACAATCATATTGTACTCATATTTAACTTATTGACACATAAAGATGATTCGTCGAATTCTCGAAATTTGTCAAAATTGGCATCATAGTGATGTAGCAATTACATGAAAGTGCACGAGTTCATGTATGAGTGAATCCATTTGGATTTCGGGACCGTAATGACATTTTGATTAGTTCATTCATAAAAGGTTTACTTGGTGGTTGATATTGCACATTGTAATTTTGGAAGGAGTGTTTGTTTTTATTGAGCATAACCGCCATAGTTCTTATGTTAGTATTGATCGATTGAAGTTGTGTTGATAAACCAAAGAGTGACATTTTGAGCATGCAAATTCGTTGTCACTCATTAATGATGTGCCGACATAGCTTTTCGGGCCAAGTGGGAGAATGTAAGAATTATCATTTAGTAAAAGATAATTATATGTGGCCCTTAAGTTATTTAACAATTATGTCGGTAAATATATTATTGGTTTATTATCTAATTAAGGGTATTATGGGAAATCCTATGATGGTTAGGGTTTTCATCCGGAATATTCCATAATGCTTTAGGTCCCTAGTCTTGCCTATATATAGACTGCCTGTGTACCATCGGTTGGTGATCATTCAGAAAATAGGCATAGACCAGAAGATCTAATAGCACCATATGCTGTCATGTGCATATGGAGTTCTTCTCTATTTCAGGGCTTGGATCACTGTGGCAAAACGGAGTCGAATAACAATGGATGTAGAAACGATCCAGATGATTTCTTCCGCTTCCGCTTATTCAGGTAATCTGAATATATCGTTTTCTATCAAACAAGGTAAAACAGGCCAGACGCCTGTTTAAAACTCTATGGACGCCCGTCCGTAACCAAACGCCCGTCCACTAACCTCAGACGCCCGTCCGCCAAGAACAGCTACATCCTGAATCAAAAATCTGACCTCAAACGCCCGTCTGCCTAATGCAGACGCCCGTTTGAGCTACTGGGGTCTCGGACGCCCGTTTGAGCTACTAGGGTCTCGGACGCCCGTCTGCCTAATGCAGACGCCCGTCCGCCCTGGTTTTTCCCAAAACGTTAAAACCTTCACAACTCGATTTCTGAATCGTTTCCAACCTAATTAACCTCAATCTCAACTCAGTAAAACATAGAAAACATATCTAAACGTCTATGATCCTTTGATCAAAGAAAAAGCACAACTTTCTTGCATCTACGCATCATAAATCTTGATCTAAACCTCAATAACAATATTTTGAATTGTAGGAAGAGCCTCTTACCTTTTAAGAAGCAAATTCCAACTCCAAACCACAGAAAACAGCAGCAAAACTGATCCTTTTCTGCAGGAAAACATGTGTGATAAATCCAAACTTAGATTAGATTCAATCACATGCTTCTAAACGACAAAAACTATGAATTGATGATTTTGAATCCATCAAACTCGAAGAAGAACAAAGCTAGGGTTTAATCATACCTTATCAAGGCTTCAACTTTTTGATGTCACAACGTTGCTCTCTTCACAACGATTCCGGTGCTCGACTCTGATCTGAAAACCGTCAAGAATCGACTTAGCAATCGATGAAAAATCCCTCAGCCCTAACTTGCTCTCTTCTCACACGCAGAAGACAATTTGGAGGTGGAAAAGTCTGATTAAAGATTAAGGGGCTGATTAGGTTGATTTTTCCTTAAATAGGGAAAATCCTAAAATTACCTAATTTCACTGATTTTCCTTATTCACCCTTATTAAACCAGATTTTATTCCTTAAATATTTACATATATATCTCGAAAATATATACATAAATACTCAAATTATTAAACTCCTAATAAAAGGAACCGAGCCCAATATTTCGTTTTCGCAAAATGACACGTCTGCCCTTTCCCGAAAATCGGAATATTACAGTGTGTCTTCAGCATTAAAAATCGACATTAAGAAAAATTAAATACCTTGTAGAGATTTTTTGTTGTGGAGTTGTGTCAATTTGAGGGAAATAAATTAGGGATTTGAAAGAGAAATGAGGGGAATGTCGATGTTTAATCGTTTAGATGAGATATGAAAGCATGCGTGGCTGCCAGGTTGCATCATAAAACATTTAGTGGACGTTAACTTAGACGGCTAATTATATAATTATCCTAAAATTGAAACAAAATACAAACATAAAGGACCAAAAAGTCATTCAGAAACATCAGGTGTCTTAAAATTGAAACATAATACAAACATAAGGGACCAAAAATGTCATTCAGAAACATAAGAGTTATTTTTGAAACAAAACTAAAACATGAGGGACCAAAAGAGTCAAAATCCCTTCTGAGAAATAAATCTGATGTCTGCGATATTTTTAAAAGTTTTAAAATGTACATTGAAAAACAAAGTGGATATGAAATTAAAACTTTGAGAATAGACAGAGGAACTGAGTATATTGTCTGTGATGATTTTCTTGAAAATAATGGAATCAAACATAAGAGGACTGCCAGATATACTCCTCACCAGAATGGAGTGGCATAGAGGAAAAACAGAACGGTCATGGACATGGTACGGTCTATGATGCCTTCTAAGAAAATGCCTAAATCTTTTTGGGCAGAGGCCGTTGCTTGCGCCTTTTATGTCTTAAACAGGTGTCCTCCTAGAAGTGTACCAGGTGGAAAACACCATATGATGTATGGACATGGAGAAAACTAAATATAGGACATTTGAGAGTGTTTAGTTGTATTGCTTATAACCATGTCCCTGATGTTTTGAGAAAGAAATTGGATGATAAGTCTGAAAAGTGTATATTTATTGGATATTCTCATCAAACAAAAGAGTTTAAGTTGTTTAATCCTAAAAAATAAAAAATTGTTATCAGCAATGATGTTATATTGGGCCTACGTGGAAGCCCAATGTGAATCCACATGGCTTCTTTCTAGGCTTGGCTTATCATTAATCTAACTCAGAAAAACTCAAGAACGATTAAGATTCCATATTTAGGGCAAAACTGCACATTTATGAAATTGAGAATAGTTGGTGTGGAAACGTTGCTCTTCTCGCGGTGATCAACCTTGTCTACTACGGTCTGCACAAACGAGCAACAGATTAGCCGCGTGATTGAAGATTCTTTTCTCCCCCTTCCTGCTCTATTGCCGTCGCCTCATTTCTTAATTTTCTCAGAATTTGCCATGAAATAAAGTGGGGGGATTAAGGGATTATTTTACATAAATGCTAATTATTAAAATCATTTTTAATAATTAATCCTTTTAATTACCAATTCCCAACATACTGTAAATTGAGTTTTGGTTTTGGTTCTTCGGCATCATCACCAATTCCCCACATACTGTAAATTTCGCATCTTTTTACAGTAAAGATACAATAAAATAAATTTGTGAATTCAAGTGCTAGCATAAGTTTTTCTTTCTTGTATGACAATTAAAGTAAAATTTATTGAATTAACCTAGCCCTTTAATTATATAATCATAACTCTAATGGATGCCAAGTGTGATATAGATTAATGGTAACTATGAGAAACAAGAGTTCACCTAAATTATACAGATCTCTGTGATTAGGTAAAGTTAAATGTCACATATTTCGATGCAAAACGAAACCCTAAATTCTAGAGAAACTAAAAGAGAAATCGATTACAAAAAAATGACAGATACACGCGGTGATTACTTTAGATCTCAATTTTATGCATTGAGAATTTAGTGCTCTTTCTCTTACTTTTGGATTTTAGAAATTCATTGCGGTGTCAATTTCGGTGGTATTTTGCTGAAAATGGTGATTCGGTCTTCTTTATGATCATATGATTACATTTGGTTTGCAATTTTCTTTTTTCGAGCTATTTCTCTTTCTATTCTCTTATTCCACATATTTTCGGTTGATTATATAAAGATTTTCTTATTTAGGATAACATTGTTTTTACAGTTGTGGACTCGAATTTCGGAACGAGTTGTTATACTAATCACAATCAAATGTGTTTGATAAGTGATTTATGCAACCACTTAATTTATTAATTGCATCTCTATTTTCTTAAATTTTAAGTGATAAAGTAACAAGATTTTAAGTCTGCTTATCATCACGTTCTACATTGAAATACATAATTAATTCGAATATGATCATTATTACTCTAATAATCGTTCGAGGCAATGGTTCAAAAGGACACAAAATAGACTTAATTAGACAGATAGAACACTAAACATTTAATTGATATTAAGGACACAAAAATAATAGGCCGACAAGATTAACCTCCTTTGGAAAAGAAAAAAAGAATAGAAGAAGACATGCTGTCAGTGTTAGAGATAATGACAAGATTGAGTTAGGATTTGTTTAAATAATTATGTTTGAATTTGAATTATTTAGGATATATTATTTGGTTTAGATAAACTTCTTTTTATCATTGATTAGGCTATAAATATTGTAATGTTCTATCAGTTTTATCAATGCGATACAATTACTTTTACCATTATTCTGTCAGTCCACTCTTCTCCTGTGATGTTGGAGGAAATTCACTAGAGATCTTTGATGTAGCTGTTACAAAGATTCCTAAGTTGTTTTTCCTTCACCAATAACTATGGCTTCACAAACTGAAAACTGGGAACAGGTAGGATTGCTGCTCCTGAGTCTTCCACTGGTCCTTGAAGGGTAGGATTGCCTCTTCACCAGCTCCACCACAAACAACAGTCTTTCACACCCAACAGATGCTTCTTTGTTTGGCCAGGTTCTTTATAAAATAAAGATTGAATCAAATAAATGATTCAGTTGCAGCAGCTTGATTAGGATGATATAATCAGCAGCTTGCAGTCTTCAAGTGTGTAATCTTAATGTAGCTTGAATACAGAATGCACTTGAAGAAATTCTCTAGATCAGCAGCTTTATGCTCAGTAAGTTCAGCAGGGTGTTTTTCAGCTCAGAGTTATCTCTTAAAGTTTATCCAAAATTCATCCTCTTATTTCTGAGTTGAAAGTCCTCTATTTATAGGCAAGAATGCATGTGACTTGTATTTGAAATTCAAATGTAACCGTTCCTTGTTTTTGTCCCATCTGATTTGCATTCTGTCTTTATTCATAGGGTGATCGATAATCGCCGTAATTCCTTTTGACAAAGCGATCATCCCACCCTTTGACTTGTATCCAATGGATAAAAATTATGAATCATCCCAACGTTCTTTTAATCTCAGCCTTTGATTTCCTTGAAAAGTCAGAGGTAGTTGGCTGTCCTTATCCATGTAATCTACCAATAATCTTGAATTAATCGAGGTATTATATCAGCAGGTTCATCAGTCTGCTGAGATACATATCAGTCTGCTGAACTCCAATTTTCTGTGTATAAAATACAATGCAGCTGATTTCTTTTATCTAACTTTTATTTGTGAAGTTAGATTACACCTTTTTAAAATATAACCAAGTTCCAAACATCATCCAAATTATGGAACTTAGACCTTCTACACAAGGTATATGTGATCAGTTTAGGTCATCACAGACTTGCCTAAATTCTGATCCCATATCCTTGACTAAAATTACTAAGTTTCATCCCTTAGCCTTCTGTAACTGAGTTTGAACCCTCAGCCTTGATCTTGATCCACAGATTCCGACTAGTCTCTTGACCTATCTACCCATCGATCTAGACTAGTCTGCATGTGTGAGTAAGTCGGTGACCATTACTGATGCTTGTTTGATCAAACCTATTTATGAATCAAACTCTAATAAACCTATACAATTAATCTAGACATCTTTTGCCTTTGCACTATAATGACTAGTCCGAACTCATCATCAAAACTAAGAAATAAGTCCAACAATTTCCCCTTTTTGGTGATGATGCCAATACTACGACCTAATGACAAAGCAAAAGATATAAAACAAAAACAGAACAAATATAGTCATCTTTCATTATAATCATTTGTTCAAAAATATTACAGTCTAGAATCAGCACAAACATAAAGCAGTTAAAGTATGCTGATCTATTGTCTTCTTTCTCTCTCTTGTCTGGCCTTCTCAGCTTGTTCTTGGTATTCTCTCGATTTCTTTCACCATATCTCTCATCCAATCATTTTCAATCGAGAGAAGTCAATATGAGGGTTTACATGTTTCCACCAATGCCATGCTTGAGGTAGAGTAAGGGATATTTGATTTACCACAAGCCTAACCTCATATACACTTCTTTAAATTCATTCACTGAATCATTTGCCTTTGTGGTAGGTATACCAATGCCACTTCTACCAACTCTGTGTTTGGCCCTCAAGGATTTGATTCTTGCTTCCCAAAACTTAAGTCCCAAAAATAAGTTCAGACCTTCATGAAATCCCTTGTCATGATAGGGTCTATGTCTGTTATTGTATACCTTCTTGTATTGTTGGAGAAGCTCATCAGTGAGTGGAAGTCTGCCAGGTGCTGGTTGTCTGAAAGCATTTGTATCAGCTTCCCATCTCTTCTTTGCAAAGACTCTAGCAGCTTCTTTTGCTTCTGCTGTTGCCTCTTCCCCCTTATTGACATCATCAACAAACCGGGATAGCAGGCCATGCACACTTTCCTGTGTGATAACTAGGTTGCTTAGTTGGCCTTCAATGATTTCAGTCCTAGTATCAATTGCTGTAATCCTTTCTTGCATTGTTTGCTCCAGCAAAGTTATCCTCTCAGTAAATTTAGGATCGAGCACACAGAAGAGTTGTTGTGCAAAGAAGCAGCTCAGTGTAGCGACAAGGTTGTCAAGTTTCTGATGGATGGAAGAAAGTTGGTCTTTCAGAAACTGATCTTTGGCAATATTTCCAACCTTGATTCCCTTTCCACATCTAGTATCGATTATTCACAGCATTTTGAGTAGATGTGAAGTTTGAAGCAACTGTGGCAGTAGATTGTCTGTTTTCATTCACCATCTTCATCAGTTCTTCAAATCTTTCTTCCTGTCTGTCCAGTTGAGTCCTTAACTATTGCATATCATGCCTTACAGTCCTCAACTCATTCAACACTTCTGGCACTTCACTGGTCATCCTTCATCCAGTAGTTTCATCAGCAGGCTCCTCAACATTGTACTGTGGCCTCTGATTGCTCACAACCATTGCCCAACTCCTATCTAGTCCAGCAGGGTTAGGTCCTTCATATTCCTCCAGAATAGGATCAATGGAAGGTTCCTCAAAAATAGGGACAAATGCATGTGGGGGATTAATATCAATATTTTCTTCTTCAGGCATCTGGAACTCCTCATCACTAAAGTCATAGTCCAGCATCTGCTCATCCTCATTAACAGCAGTCTGCTGACTATCTTTCCCTTCAGTGGTCTTGCCTCCAGTAGGCTCCACTACAGCAGCCTCTTCAGCAATAGGGGTTTCCTCCAAACCCAAAGTCTGTTCCAACCTTTGTCCAGTCTTTGTTTGAGACTCAGCGACTGCACCTCTGTTCCAACCTTTGTGCAAGTCTTTGTTTGTAGCCCAAAGAACTGCTACCTCCTCTTCAATTCTCGTGGATTGAATATAGCCTCATTATCCACTTGGAATCCTTCGCATGACCAATCTTGTGCAGGATGATGGCGATTTTAGTAAGAATGCCCTCAAAGTCAAATCCATCTTGATATTCAATGGACTCTTACGAAAGTGGCACTAGGTTCATTGAAATCGTGAACTTTTTCTCCATCCAAATCCTCACTCTGTGCAGCTTCATTTTGTGCAGTAGGCTCTACAACAAAGAATGTACTTGGTTCATCAGCCAGCCTACTAGCACTAAGATTAATTCTTCATTGATCAATGCTTCCAGATCATCCATGGTGAGATCTCTGTAGATCCTCATCCATCTCTCCGGATCTCATTGGCCCTCGGCAGACTTACGATCCTGATGGGTTCTCGCTTCTATGATATCGGTGGCTTTTTGACCGGTAGCTTGAGCTTGTTGTTTCTCTAGCCACTCCACTTTGGTCTCCCCAGAAACATAGGTGTATCATCATCGAATCGATGAATCACATGCAGTGTAAACTTTGGATCTCTCGAACATAATAGCTCCACTTTTCTTTCCTTCATCCAAAAGATCCATCACCTGGATTGCAAAGATGCTAGTGTCTATCAAATCCAACAGTCGTCCACACCTAGTTGCTCAAATGCCCATTCTTCAAATCCACTCATTGGATCAAGAATTGGTTTTCGTCTTTTGTAAAATCCAAACTTCCCTTTGAAAGTAGTTTTGCACCTTTTTGAAGTTAGGATCTACTTTGCCCTTTTTAGATGCCTTCTCATATGGCATAGATGGCTTTCTAATGGCAGGTTCAGTAGCTTGCTGGCTCCCAAAAGCTTCCACAAGTAAGTTCATGGTTTCTTCAACAGATGTTTGAAAGTCAGTAGATTGCTGAGATTGTAAATTTGTGCCTACTACTTCCAACTGTACCACACTTGGTTCCCCCTGACTTACATGCTCATCAGCAGGGTTAGCAGCAGACTGCTCTTCCCCCTGAGTTCTTGCAACAATTGCAGGGTCTTCAACCAACTCTTCAATTACTTCTTCAACTACCACAGCCGGTTCAGGTTCAGTGGTTTGTTGTGGTTCTTCAGTAGATACTACAAAGAGGCTCGTGGTCGATGATCTGCTGTATATCTTCAACAGATTGCTCAACAACAACCTGTCCAGCATCAATAGACTTGACAACCTCTTCAGGTGAGGAGTCAGTAATCTCCACAGGCTTGATTATGGTCAAGGGCTCAGCCTCAATAGCCTCTTCTTCCTCTCCTACTGATGCCTCTTCTTGGGCTCTTTGTGCCTCCAAGCTTTTCATTGCTTTCCCTTTTCCATGTTTCTGTTTATGGATAATTTCTTTTCTCCTCTTGGAAATGGGTTCATCATCCTTCTCAGCCACAGTAGACTTCATCTTTCTCACGGCTTCCTTCCATTGTTCCTCGAATTTCAACAAGATTTTCCTTGCAAAGAATAAAGAGGTCGGTAACCTCCATCGAACCCTCAAAGCAGACTCAAGAAGGTGTGTCTTTGTTTGCTTCCTTGTTTTCTTTGAAGGCTTTAATACTTGATTATCTTTCTTGTATCTCCACCTTTTCTTTTCTCAAGAGCTTTCTTTGGTGCAAAGAGTTTAATGATTTCTTTTAGGTTGCTTTGACTGCTCACCACCAAAGATCACCATCATCTCCATCATTATCATCATCGCCAGCTTCTCCAAAGAACCTCTTCATCATCATCTAGACCAGAATAGCATCATCAATTTCCTTCTTGTATCCAGATCGATTGATCTTTTCGGATGCTACATCGAGGATTTCCAAATGATTCAAAGAGGTGCGAATCATTAATCCTAAAGGCACGACCTTGGATTTTCTCTTTCCTTCCTTTTCTTCCTTGGCTACCTTCTTCATGTAATGGATGAAATAGCCGCCCAATCGAACTTCATGCTCCTGCAGATGATTATCATCGGCTCTATCTTGGAGTCACGATAGAGTATCCATACTTCCAACCGGTCAAGTATGTTTTTAGCAATGAGTTTGCTCAAAGAGTTGTATTCATATCCAATATGTTTGCGGTTGATGCTGGAATGGATTTGGTGGCTGCATTTGTTTTTATTTGATCTACAAACGCCATCTTGTCCAATCCCATTGCTTCAGGATTGATTGAGCCATCCACCACTTCATCAAATCCAAAAACTTCCCTCAGCAGACTTGAGGAAATCTCTATTTCTTGTCCATTTACAGCCGTTTTAAATGCTTCATCCCTTCCTCAGTATTTGAATGTTTCTCCAGAAACTGACAACATTTGTATATGAGATTGTCTCGAGTCTTATGTTCAACACATTCTCAGACCGGCATATCTCCTTATTCTTCGACCAATGTTAATGGCCAATTCAGTTCTGTTTGCATCCACAACAAAGCCTCTAACACTTTGGCTTGATTCAATCTGGACATCAACATTTTCCGCCATTTGTATGAGAAGAGTGAGATGAAGAAGATTGATTCTCAAATCTGTGTTCACACGATGTAAAAATCGTAGTGATAAAGTAGATTTTGCAAGTAGAGAATCTCTTTGAGATATAGGCTGTATAAATAGACAAGTGGGTGGTTGTAATGGCTGTCGATTACCGCGTACATTGATGCTTGACCACGATTAATCTGAATAAATACTGTCTTGACACGTGGCCCATTACTTCTCCATAATGTTTGTAACCGTTAGATCGTGTTAACTGCGGTTATAAAGGATGAAATAAATATCCCGCCAATTCTGCTTTTTGACTTTAATAACTTTGACTGTGTAACGTTCCATTCAGCAGGGTAGTCCTCAGCAGGGTGGGCACGATCTGGCGATAAAGGTGCTTCAATGACCTGCGATCAAGTGACTCTGCTGATCCTTGTTTTCTCCTTGTTTTGTTCAATTGATAATACAAGATGAAGTTTAATACCAATGACTGATCTGTCAAGTGAGCTCACCCAACATGACAAAGACCAATCCCCTTGGCAACCTCATTTGCTCAATTGTCCAAACATAAGTACATGGAATTGTTGATACCAATGACTAATCTGCTAAGTGAGCTCACCCAACATAGCAAAGACTAATCCCCTTGGTGAATTCCAGTACATTGCTGAATATCAGTCAACTTTGATAATTCCAAGTTCAGTCCTTAATTTGGCAAATCTTTCACTGTCAAGTGGTTTAGTGAAGATATCAGCAAGTTGATCCTCAGTAGGGATGTATAGAACCACCACATCTTTCTTTTCAACATGATCTCTTATAAAATGATGTCTCACATCAATGTGCTTGGTTCTTGAGTGCAAAACAGGATTTTCTGTGATTGCAATTGCACTTGTGTTATCACACATAATTGGAATTTCCTTTTCTTCAATTCCATAATCCCTTAATTGTTGTCTTAGCCATAGTACTTGTGCACAAAGAACTTCCAAAAGAACAATGTATTCACTTTTTCAGTGGAAGTTGAAATAGAATTGCTTTCTTTTGAACCAGGAGACCACGATCTATTTCCCATTAAGCAGTGAGTTCTGAGGTGCTTTTTCTATCAATCTTGCATCCAAAGATAATCTGAATCCGAATAGGATATAACTTTGAAGCTTCCTTCCTTGGAATACAATATCCCTACTCCCAAAGTCTCTTTTAGGTACTTGAGAACTCTTTTGACTGCACCTAAATGACTTTCTTTAGGTTTAGATTGAAATCTTGCACAAACACCTACAAACAAAAGGATATATCAGTCTCTTTGGCGATAAGGTATAGCAGATCGCCTATCATCCTTACGTATAAGGTCCGATCAACATCTTTGCCTTCTTTATCTTCATCCAATCGATATTTGTACTCATAGGGGTTGAGTTTTTAGTGCTATTTTCCATACCAAATTTCTTCAGCAACTCCTTGGTATACTTGGTTTGATGAATGAAGATTCCATCTTTCATTTGTTTAACTTGCAATCCCAAGAAGTAATTCATTTCTCCCATCATACTCATTTGAAATTTTCTCTTCATTAGATTTGCAAACTTTTCACAAAGTAAATCATTTTCAGAACCAAAGATTATGTCATCAACATAAATCTATACCAGCAGGGTGCTGTCCCCTTCACTGATTCTGAAAAGTGTCTTGTCAATGGTGCCTTTTGTAAATCCATTGTCCACCAAGAATTGAGATAGAGTTTCATACCAAGCTCTTGGTGCTTGTTTTAATCCATAAAGTGCTTTGTTGAGTCTATACACTTTATCTTCTTGATCTTTAACTTCAAATCCAGGAGGTTGCTGTACATACACTTCCTCCTCTAGAATGCCATTCAGGGGTCGATAGGGGTTTAGTGGCTGTTGTTTCTTGTAGCATATAACCTCAGGGGTCTTATGCTACTTGAAATCAACAAATCTAACCTCTTCTCAACACTTTGTAGATACTACTCTTGATCTTTGTCTAGGATTTTAACTCTTGTAGTTTGCATACCTTGGTTTTATATATTTACATTTAACAAAAAAAAAAATGCACTTTTGACATCCATTTGATATACTTTGAAGTTCTTATATGCAACATGTGCCAAGAATAATCTGATAGCTTCCAATCTTGCAACAGGTGCATAAGTTTCATCAAAATCTATTCCTTCTGCTTGAGAATAGCCTTTTGCAACTAGTCTGACCTTATTCCTTACAATGGTACCAGATTCATCAAGTTTATTTTTGTATACCCACTTAGTACCAATGATATTTGCATGATTTGGCCTTTCAACTAGTGTCCAAACTTGATTTCTTTCAAATTCATTTAATTCTTCTTGCATAGCAATTATCCAATCTGGATCTGAAATTGCTTCTTCAACAACTTTAGGTTCCATTTGAGATAGAAAGCAAGTAAACATAGCTTCCAGTTGTCTTCTAGTCCTAACACCTTGTTGTACATTGCCAATAACTTGTTGTGAGGTGATTCCTTAACCATTATGGATTACGGTTATTTTGATTATCGGGAACCTCATCTTGAGTAGGTCTCTTGTGTAGCTTCTTCTACAGGGGTTGTGAGATCCTTGAAGCGCTTCGATTGTTGCATCGAGTAACATTACCGGCGAGGTGTTAAGAGTGTGATGTCGTAAACTTTCAAGTCATTGAATCTTTCCAAAACTTCAACACAACTGGATCGCTGACTTGTTGATTCTCAAAGAGTTCACAATCTTTATCTTCCATACCGATAAACTTAGGTTCATCAAACACCACATGTATTGTTTCTTCATGTTTTGTTGACCTTTGTTCAAGACTACTGAATGCCTTGTCGATGAAGAATATCCCAAGAAAATTCCTTCATCGATTTTGGTTGGAATGTTTTCAAGTGTACTTTGTGATTTAGGATAAAACACTTGCTTCCAAATGGATGGAAATAGGATATGTTAGGTTTCCTTCCATTCCAAACCTCATAAGGTGTCTTGGCAGACTTCTTGTTTCTTGATGTTCTGTTTTGTGTATAGCATCTTTGTATTGTTGCAAACCCAATATCTTTCGTGAAAAGAATGCTTCACAAATCATTGTTCTTCTGCTTCCTTTAAAGTCCTGTTTCTTCTTTCAAAGAACCCATTTTCTTTGAGGTGTACCAGCAATGACAAGTTGATGTAGTACACCATTATGTTCACAATATTCTCTTATTACCTTGTTGAGAAATTCAGTACCCTGATCTGATCTTATCTTTATTACTGTTAAAATTTTCTCATTCTGTAATCTCTTCAAAAGATTAGGCATGCTTTGAAGTGTTTCACTTTTCTTGTTCATGAAGATCACCCAAGTGTATCATGAATAATCATCCACAACCACTAAGGTGTATTTCTTTCCAGTTACACTTGTTGGAGTTATAGGTCCAAATAGATCCATATGCATTAGCTCCAACACTCTATTAGTTGATTGTTTAGTCTTTGACTTGAAGCTTGACTTTATCTGTTTACCCTGCTGACATGCATCACATATGGCATCCTTTTTGAATGTGATCTCAGGTAAACCAATCACCAGCTTCTTCTTCACCAACTGATTGATATCATCAAAGTTTAAGTGATTCAACTTCTTGTGCCATAACCAATTTAGTTCGGACTTGGTATGCACAATCAGTGAGTTCTGAGGCTCGATGAGACCAATCCACAACATACATGTTCTCGTTGTCTTCTACAAAGCAAGTACAACTTGATCACCTCTTTCACTAATGAAAATACAGTTGTTTTTGTCAAAAGTGACCTTGTATCCCATGTCACGTAAATTGTCCAAAGGCTCGACAAGTTGTAGTCCGATCCTTCCACATATGCAACATTCTTGATTGTAAGTCCATTTCTGATAAGTGTGCCATATCCTCTTGTATATCCAGGTGTATTTTTGTTGCCAAAATTCACCCTTGGACCATCTTTTGCCACAAAGTTTGTTAAACAGTGCTTATTCTTTGTCATGTGTCTGGAACATCCACTGTCAAAGTACCAGACACCCTACAAAACAAAGTTAATGCATTTTAGGTACCCAAACATGTTTGGGTCCATAGTGGTCAGTGGCAAGCATGACCCTTGGTATGTTTCCATAAGGTCTTCTCCTGAATGTGTCATACTTTGGTTCATACTTTGGTTCATACATGTATTCCACACATCCATAAGTTCTAATGATGAGGTTGTGTAGGAATCACATATGTTTTTCGGCCTTTTGGTTTATAATCTTTGTTTAAAGTGATTCTTGGTGTTAGAAGCATTAGTATAACCATTTGTTTGTTGTCTGTTAGAGAATGACCGATAATATGGAGTCTGCATTGAGGTCTTGTGTAAGCCCTCTGGCACGATCCCATTGCCTAGGTTTTACCCTAGCTGCATGGTTATACTTGTTGTTTCTAACAGTAGGTTCAGGAGTATTCCAATCATCATTAGTAGGGAATAGTCTACCTTTCCCCCTGAGATAAGTATCCCTTGAATGATTAACATTTTTGGGTTTAGGATTCTTATCCTTGGAATATTTCTATATCTTACCTTACGTGGTTCGTGAGACTTGGTAGCATGTCGCTATCAAGAAGCTTAGAAGGCACAAAGCAAATTCTATTTTTAGATTTACTCTTTTTATTAGGAGTCGTTGACTTCTTTGACTTCTCGATTTTGCTTCCTTGAAGCATTCTCATTGGATTTTTCCGCCAAAGAACCTTCTTTGGGAGTTGGGTCTAGTGCAGTACAAACTTAGGACCACCTCGGTACTAGGTTCGATTACCTTCTTGGATCCACTCTTGTTAGATTGTTGAGTTCCAAATCCAAGCCCTGTTCTATCACCATAGGGCTTTCAGATTTGTATGCAAAGAGAGGAACAAGATGGTTCAAGTGAGATTCGTGGGTCTTTGGATGATCGTGAGCTTACACCGATTCTGGTCCAACATCTTTTTCCTTACCTTTGAGAACCCTTAGTTTCGACTTTCAATCTTCCAACTTCTAACTCAAGAGCTTCTTTTCAGCCTTCACAATCTCATAACCAGATTGTATTATCCTCAATTGATTAAGGATGGCATCCAAAGTCTCATTGTTGTCAGAATTTCTAGGATTTGAACCACAAGTTGATTCACAATCACTTCCAGCAGGAGTATTGATGGATCTGATGATTGTATACCTCCTCGATTTCATCCATATTGGCCATCAAAGCATAATCTTCCATATCGAGAACTTGATCTTTGTGTCATCCGATTCATTTCCTTTTTGATTCAACTTCATACCCTAATTCATCTTCAAACAACCATAGCCTTCATGCCATATCTTCTTTGTTGACTCTTGGTCTTGGTGAGTCGGACAATCAGTCCAAAGTGTCCAGGCTTCTTGCGGTTGAAGCAAAGATAGTCGAGTTCCTTGCTTTGTTTTAACTCAGACATTCGAGTTTGAAGTGTCTGGTTTCTTGCAATGAAAGCACTGAGATAGTCATTATCTTTCTTTGACTCCTCTTTCTTTCTTTCAAGAGGCCTCTTTGTGAAATTTCTTGCGAGGGCCTTTCCGGTCTTCATCATTTCGATTTTCTTGCTCAAGAGGGCAATCTGCTCTCGCATCTCATCCAGAGATCATCTTGTCCTCCCGATGTTTCTTCTTGATGTGAAGCGGCTAATGCAGTTGGTCTTTGGCTCTTCCTTTTCTGGCCTCGGTACAAGCTTTTGCTAAATTCATAAGCCTTGAGATCTGAAAACAACTTGAAGGTGTCTTCTTCATGCAACTTCCTCATTTCTTCTATTGCAAATACCTTCATTTTCCAAACATCTTTTGCAGTAGAGCCTCCAAGATTTTGGTGTTTATTTCTTCTTTTGAATAACTTACACTCGGCGAGGTAAGTTCATCCAGATTGCATTGAATCTTGATTCCATTTGCTCAATGGTTTCATTTAGCGAAAGATCTTGAACTTTTGGAACCTCTTTCCGCCACTATTGATTTTATTCTTCTTTATTGCATCGGTGCCTTCACAGATCGGATGTATCTTGTCCAAAGTTCCTTAGCGCTTTGCAATCTTTAACCTTCATGTACATATTGCTATCCAAAGTTCTATAAATGATATCAATAGCAATGTTGTTGAGGTTTGCTCTTTTGCATCTTCTCGCATTCCATTCTCTTTTGGTTTAGGAATGTACTCGGTTGTATCACCCATTATTCTTGCCTTGGTAATCTCAAGTGGTCCATCGGTTAGTACATCCATCACTCATCATGAGTTGCGCAAGGTATGCTTGCATTCGACGTTTATACTCATCAAATCTATCAAGAGAACACATCAAACATAGTTCTAGCATCTTGGGTGTTGTCCATGATGCAAGTCTTTGAAAATCAAGAACTTGAAAGAAAGTTTTAAAGAATTTTCACAAGCACAACAAGTAGGATTACTTGAGCGAAGCCTTCGCTCCGATACCAATTGTTGGTCCCTTGAAAGGCTTTGGTTAAGTTTAGAGGGGGTGAATAAACTTAACACTTAAAACTTTTGGAGTTAACAAATTGCAACTTCGATCTGCGATACTTCAGAGTCTGTTGTGACTTCTTCGTGAGCCTGGCCGATAAACGATGAGTCTCACTTGATAGTTCAGTTTGTTGAATTTGTGCAGCGGAATTATATCAAAATTAAGCCTTAATACTTGTTGTTAAATATGATACTAAGTATTAGATACTCAGTAGTGCAAGTGTGTGATTTCAGTTGCTAGATTCAGTAGGTTGATGTGCAAAATAAACTAAGTGCAGAAATTAAATGCTGAAAGTAAGTAGGCAGATTTTATAGTGGTTCCAGGTGGTGTAATCCTGTCAGTCCACTCTTCTCCTGTGATGTTGGAGGAAATTCACTAGAGATCTTTGATTTAGCTGTTACAAAGATTCCTAAGTTGTTTGTCCTTCACCAATAACTATGGCTTCACAAACTGAAAATTGGGAACAGGTAGGATTGCTGCTCCTGAGTCTTTCACTGGTCCTTGAAGGGTAGGATTGCCTCTTCACCAGCTCCACCACAAACAACAGTCTTTCACACCCAACAGATGCTTCACTGTCTTCAGCAAGATCTTTATAAAATAAAGATTGAATCAAATAAATGATTCAGTTGCAGCAGCTTGATTAGGATGATATAATCAGCAGCTTGCAGTCTTCAAGTGTGTAATCTTAATGTAGCTTGAATACAGAATGCACTTGAAGAAATTCTCTAGATCAGCAGCTTTATGCTCATGAAGTTATTGAGGTGTTTTTCATTTCGAGTTATCTCTTAAAGTTTATCCAAAATTCATCCTCTTATTTCTGAGTTGAAAGTCCTCTATTTATAGGCAAGAATGCATGTGACTTGTATTTGAAATTCAAATGTAACCGTTCCTTGTTTTTGTCCCATCTGATTTGCATTCTGTCACTATTCATAGGACTGACACTGTCAGAATTCCTTTTTGACAGTGCAGTCTGTCCACCCCTTTGACTTGTATCCAATGGATAAAAATTATGAATCATCCTAACGTTCTTTTAATCTCAGCCTTTGATTTCCTTGATAAGTCAGAGGTAGTTGGCTGTCCTTATCCATGTAATCTTCCAATAATCTTGAATTAATCGAGGTATTATATCAGCAGGTTCATCAGTCTGCTGAGATACATATCAGTCTGCTGAACTCCAATTTTCTGTGTATAAAATACAATGCAGCTGATTTCTTTTATCTAACTTTTATTTGTGAAGTTAGATTACACCTTTTTAAAATATAACCAAGTTCCAAACATCATCCAACTTATGGAACTTAGACCTTCTACACAAGGTATATGTGATCAGTTTAGGTCATCACAGACTTGCCTAAATTCTGATCCCATATCCTTGACTAAAATTACTAAGTTTGATCCCTTAGCCTTCAGAATCGAGTTTGAACCTCGGCCTTCGTCTTGAGTCTTCAGCAGATTCTCGACTAGTCTCTCGACCTATCTACCTCATCGATCTAGACTAGTCTCTGCGTGTAAGTCGGTGACCATTCTGATGCTTGTTTGATCAAACCTATTTATGAATCAAACTCTAATAAACCTATACAATTAATCTAGACATCTTTTTGCCTTTGCACTATAACAGCTAGTCTGGCACTCATCATCAAAACTAAGAAATAAGTCGAACAGAGTCGGATTAAAATGCGGTTATAGTTGATAACCAAATAAGGAAAGTTTATCTCTAGACTATAAAGGTTATAGTGGTAAATTAATATGGTGGTATTTATTTATTATGAATAAATAAAATACAAGATATTAATTATATTAATTAAAGAATATTCCGGAAGCCAATTAATTGGCATATGGGGCGCCACATCTTAGGTATAAGGATACACTTGGATTGTGCACTTTAATTAATAAGATTGCCATAATATTAATATAAGATATTAATTGATTTTGGAAAAATAGATTTATGGTAATAAGATAATTCTAATCAATATATGATATTGGCAAAATAAATTGTAATTAAAGAGATAAATCAATCTAGTTGATTTTCCTTATTTTATTGGGAAAATGTTTTTTTCTCCTCCACACAACTTTGGGGCGCCACTTCCTCATATAAAGGAAGTGGGTGTCAAGCTCTTTTGTACATCATAATTGCAAGAGCTCATAGTTCTTGTGTAAAATAGAGAGCAATCCATAGTGAGTTTGTGAGGAAGAAAAGGGCGGTCTAGCAAGCTGGAGTTTTCCGATAGCAATCAGGAGGATCCCGGCAAGGGGTTCGTGTGGATTAGCGATAGAGGCCGGACGCGTGGGACGGCTTGCGCGATTGAACTACTCTCCGTTGGCGGTCAAAGCGATGATCTAGTAGATCATCAAGGTATAACCGTCAAACTACTTAACGTGTTTATTGCATTAAACGAAGAACGATCTAGAAAAAGGAAATCAAATTTAAATTCCGCTGCGTTAAACTAGTGATTTCCTAACAGTGGTATCAGAGCCAGACTTTGAGCTTAATCAATAAGCATAATTTAAATGCGTAGTATTTAATCAATAGATGCAAGATTTAAATCACGAGACGTTGAAACAAAAAAAAAATTAATTAGGGTTTATGGGGCTCGGCCGACCGGTGGCCCTCCTTCCTCTCTGCGGCGGGCGGTGGCCCTATGGTTGCCGTCCGTCGGTTGTCTTCTTCCAATGGGGAGATCGACCCTTTTTCGTTTTGTGATATTTATTGTGCATAGATATCTCGTTTGTTTAGTTGTATCATATGACCAACCAATGGTTCAAATAGTTTGGGCCATTGGGAAACCATATGGCATGTTGGCCTTTCCAAATTTTGATTTGGAATAGGCCTAGGCCCTTTTCAAATATTTGATTTATAAAAGGCCTAGGCCTAGGCCACTTCCAAAATTTTGATTTTGGAAACGCTGAGCAAAAAACCCAATAAACCCAAACCAACCCAAAGCCCAAACTGAACCAACCCGAAATAACCCAAACCAATTGAAACCAATTGTTTTGGGTTGGTTTTTCACCCAACCCAAATGCTATTGGGTTGGGTTGGGTTTTTTGTTTCTTTCTTTGGTTCAACCCGACCCAACCCGAAAAAACATTACAAAAGATAATTCTATTCATGGCCAATGAAATAGGGTTATCTCTAGTCATTATAATTTTCGATCAACATTTATCGTGTGGCGGGATAATTGAAAATGGAGAAATTTTTGTTAGACATAAATAACTATTTGATGAATTTAATATTTTGTTCATATAAATCATGAACATATTTTATTACATTTAAATTTTTATGTATGCTTTTCTTGACGTTTAACTACTATTTTTTTTACTATCTCCATATGTTATTGATTGTGTTGTAAATTATTGATTATTACCAGGAACATGTGGTTTTTAAATTGGAATACGTGTAAGGATTTTATAACATGAAATTTTGATTATAAATACATTGTTTATGGCTTAAAACCCGAAACCCAACCCAACCCAACTCGAAACCAACCCGAACCAAACCATTGGGTTTTAGTATAATTTGGTTTGGTTTGGGTTAGTATTTTGGTAAACCAACCCGACTTATACTACGTAAAAACCCAACCCAAATGAACCCAACCCGACCCAAGCTCAGCCCTATTGGAAAGTGGCCAGGCCTAAGCCAAATTTGGTTTTGGAAAGGAAACAAATAGGAGACTTTATAATTTTAATTTATTTTGAAAAGTTCGAATTTAATTGAAATTAAAATCGATTAAAAATTAAATGTTAATTTTAAATTTCGATGATGTCATATAATTAATTAAATGTTATTTAATTATTTGATGTGATAAAATAAAGACGCATGAGTAGTTAAAATTAGAATTTAATCTTTTTCATAAGATAAAATTGTGTGAATTAGATGTAGATATAATGTGATTATATGGACCCCGATTGATCATGGACTTGACCAATAGGATAGATGAGAATGTTTTCTTTATGTTGGTTTTTGAAAAATTGTCCTAGGCCGTTATGAAGAACGTGACATAGTTTACTTTTTGCATTTATCCCATTCCCGTTAGCTCTCCCCCACAAGTGTGCGGCGAGTGTAATTATTTATTATGTAACAAGAATGGAGCAAGAAGTTGAAGACCAATGAGAGATAAAGAACCCATTGCGTACAGCAATAAAGATCATATTGACGGTTGCAGATACCCTTAGTTTGTGACCCGCGGTTTCGTCAGTTTGTATTCGAAACCGCACCTTGGAAAGGTCCATGATCATACCGGTTATTTTGTGCGCGGAATGTTGTGTATGTTTTACTTTATATGATATAGTAGTAATATGCACATAGTAGATGAGACCATAATTAAACTAAAATTAATTAAGTGAATTAATTTAAAAACTATTCCCACATCAAAAATCAAGTCGGAATTGCCTCCCATATTATAACGACGGTGAAGAGCCCTTGTTGGACCCAACTCACCCCCAAAGCGGGGTTGACCTACCACGGGTATATCGTCGTTATCGAGATATGATCGAAAGAGATCTCATGAATATTGGGGTTATGACTCAACTAAGAATTCTCTCGTCCACCAGCCAAAGCGGGGTCGTTTGAATTTTAGAGGCAAGGGTTTGACTATTTTCATAAGATGAAATATTGTCAAAGAGTTGACTGGTCAAACAACAAGATTCGTATAAGATATGATCGACAAATCGTTGTCCACTGTTTTAATTATTTTCGCCCATCACCAAAGTTGGGGTCGAGGTAGTTCGATGGGATCTTGGCCACTAAAGAAATTATTTTCTTGAAAGCCAATTGGGAGTAGTTGGCTAGTGGGAGTAAAAACCTTATAAAATTTTAAGTGCAAATTTTGGGTTTTTTTATACATGAGCTTTTACTTATTCTATCTTTATTTATTGTTGTAGAAAATGTCAAACAAATTGAACCTTCATTTTATCATCGAAAACAAGCTTGACGAAACTAATTTTCTCGATTGGGAAAGAAACATCAAAATCGTTTTGAGGCACGAGAAGATTGGTTATGTCTTGGATGAGGCCCTGCCGGAAAAGCCCGCTGAGGGTTCGGCTGCAGATGCTGTCGAGAAGTATAACAAGCACTGTTCTGACAGTACTAATGCTACATGTATCATGCTTGCTTCTATGACACCTGAACTGCAGAAACAGCATGAGTCTATGGACGCCTATTCAATCATGGTCCACCTGAAGGAACTCTATGCTTCTCAGTCTCGCACGGAAAGGTACGAGGTCTCGAAGGCCCTGTTTGGTTGTAAGATGGCATCTGGGACTGCTGTGGGGTCACACGTGCTTAAAATGATCAGGTACATAGAGAGGCTTGGGAAGCTGGGCCACAAGTTGGGGTTATGACTCAACTAAGAATTCTCTCGTCCACCAGCCAAAGCGGGGTCGTTTGAATTTTAGAGGCAAGGGTTTGACTATTTTCATAAGATGAAATATTGTCAAAGAGTTGACTGGTCAAACAACAAGAGTCGTATAAGATATGATCGACAAATCGTTGTCCACCTGTTTAATATCGAGAAGTATAACAAGCCTTTGACAAGCGACTCGATGCTACATGTATCATGCTTGCTTCTATGACACCGAATCGCAGAAAGCTTGACATGAGTCTATGGACGCCTATTCAATCATGGTCCACTTGAAGGAACTCTATGCTTCTCGGTCCTCTTGCTTCGAGAGGTACGAGGTCTCAAGGCCCTGTTTGGTTGTAAGATGGCATCTGGGATTTGTTGTGGGGTCACACGTGCTTAAAATGATCAGTACATAGAGAGGCTTGGGAAGGTGGGCCACAAGTTGGAGCGAGTTGAGTATTGACTTGATTACGTAATCTCTACCGATTCATTCTCGCAGTTTGTGATGAACTATCACATGAACAAGATAGATTGCTCCCTAGCGGAGTTATTGAACATGTTGAAAACCGCTGAGGGCACTGTGGGGAAGGGAAAGCAAGTGTAGCTGGTCACTTCACGCAAGGGCAAAGCAAAAGCCCAAAAGAAGTCCAAGAAGGCGAAGGTTGCACCTAAGCCAACACCTAAGATAGCAAAAGACAAACCCAAGGATGCTTGCTTCCATTGCGGTGAGACCGGACATTGGAGGAGAAACTGCAAAGGCTTATTGAGCACCAAGAAGAAGCATTTTGATGCTTCGACTTCAGGTATATTTATGATTGAGATCAACATTACTTCTTCTAAGTCTAACCACTGGGTATTAGATACTGGTTGTGGTTCTCATATTTGTACGAATATGCAGGGACTAAGAAGAACTAGAGATCGGAGGAAAGGAGAGGTGGACCTACGCGTTGGAAATGGAGCAAGTGTTGCTGCGCTGGCCGTAGGAGTTCATTTTCTTTTATTGCCCAATGGGCTAGTACTAGAACTCAATAACTGTTATTTTGTTCCTACTCTTACGAAGAGCATTATTTCTATTTCTGCATTAAATGTTGATGGATTTTCTTACGTTTGAGAATAAATGTTGTTCTTTTTCACGTGATGGAATCTTTTATGGTACTGGCATACTTAGCAATGGTCTCTACATATTAGATATGAATGTTGACGTCTTAATATAAATAACAAGAAAGCCAAAACAAATTACTTGAATGAATCCTACTTATGGCATTGTAGACTTGGCCATATAAATAAGAATCGCATTTCCAAACTCCATAAAGATGGAATGTTGGATCAATTCGATTACGAATCGTTTGAAACATGCGAGGCTTGTTTACTTGGCAAGATGACAAAGTCACCTTTTAGTGGCAAAGGGATCCATTGAATTGCTTGAGCTCATACATACAATGTGTGTGGCCCAATATCAATTCAAGCCAAAGGAGGATACTCTTTTTTTAATCACCTTCACTGATGACCATTCCCGCTATGGTTATATATACTTAATGAAGTATAAGTCTGAAGCCTTTGAAAAGTTCAAAGAATTCAGAAGTGAAGTGGAGAAACAACTAGGTAAAGAAATCTAAACACTTCGATCCGATCGAGGTGAAGAATACCTAAATGGAGAGTTTCAAGATTATTTGAAGGAGAATGGGATTCTACCTGAATGGACCCCTCCCGGGATGCCACAGATGAATGGTGTGTCTGGGAGGAGGAACCGCACCTTGTTAGACATGGTGCGATCCATGATGAGCTATGCAGTTCTCCTAAAATCATTTTTAGGGTATGCTCTAGAAACCTCATCCTATACACTGAACCGAGTTCCATCAAAGACGGTTGACTCTACACCATACGAGGTATGGACTAAGAGAAAACTGAGCCTAGGTCATCTAAAACCCTGGGGTTGTCCGACTTACGTGAAGCGGATGATGCACGACAAATTAGAGCCTGTGTTTGACAAATGTCTATTTGTGGAAATCCTAGAAACCAAAGGGTACCAATTTTACCATCCCGAGGAACAAAAGGTGTTTGTTGCCAGGACTAGCCACTTTCTAGAGAAAGAGTTTATCCTGGATAGGGTCAGTGGGAGTAAAATTGATCTTGAAGAAATTCGAGAACCACTTACAGATAAAAGTCAGTTGATGGAAGTAGAGGACTTGCCACATACAGATGTGACACCATCCTCTACCGTGGACACACTAGCACCTCGAAGATCTACCAGGGAACGCTGTGAACCCGAAAGGTACACTGGCGTGTATCTCATGGAAGATGAGGACCCTAGAACTTATGAGGAAGTGCTATTAAGGCATGACAAAGAGAAATATTTGGAAGCCATGAATTACGAAATGGAATCCATGAAAGACAACCAAGTTTGGAACTTAGTTGATCCACCGAGGGAATAGTTCCCATAGGGTGTAAATGGGTCTTTAAGAGAAAGACCGACATGGACGGTAACGTGACTACCTACAAAGCTAGGTTAGTGGCAAAAGGTTATAAGCAAAGACAAGGACTTGACTAAGACGAAACCTTTTCGCATGTTGCCTGATGACGGTCAAATTGTACCCGTTATTTTATGATCTTTATCCCCGATTCTAGTTTAAAAGAGCTTTAATGTAGGGATAATAAGTCGTAATATGCCTAATTTATATATACCCCGAGTTACGATTCGTTATTCTACATTTTGATGATTTATTGCATTATTTGGTATTACAAACTATGTTTTTATTTAATATATGCAGTGAGTTATTCTGGACGGATTTCGGAGAGGAATTAAAGAGATTTCAGACAGTGCAGAAGCCCAGTACGAAGGAAAAGAGAAGCCCAGAAGCACAGGACACTCGGTCAACCAAGCATGATCACTCGGTCGACCGAGCCCACCTATTCGGTCTACCGAGCCACCCAAAAGCCCAGCAGAAGGTCCAGCATGTTAGTAAGGCGGTTAGGGTTTAGTGATTTCGATTTTACGTCGGTTTTCTGAAGTCGGCTGAGGCCTCTATATAAACACTTTGTCATTAACAATATTAGACATCAATCTTTCAATCAAATACATACATTACAATGTAGCATTAATACATTGAAGGTTTTTCAACAATGTAGGGGCTTCGATATGTAAGCCTTTATATTTTCTGTCTTCTTTATTTTCCGTAATTAATCCCCCGATTTATCGTTTGAGTTGATTATTCATAGCTAGATGATGTAGATCTAGGCTATGACGTTAGGGAGGTGGAGATACCTTGTCTATGAGGATCACATACCCTACGTCCTCTACTTAGTGTCTATGTATGAATCGGTATTGCTTAATTAACGTGTATCTATGTTAGTTTATATAATTGCTTGACGAATTGCTATTTAATCCGTATTGTATGAGAAACGCTGAGAGATAGGTTCGAGAGATGTAATCGGGAGTTGAAATTGTTTGGGTGACCGATTGTGTCATTCGGTCGACCGAGCTCTACATACTCGGTCGACCGAGCCCCTTTTACCTGTTAATCCGCCACGTCTTTATGGTTAGGTTAGCGCAATAGAATTTATCATCTCAAGAGGTATGGCTACGGCTATGTTGCTCGTCTGTTTTAATTAGCGTATGATTAGGAAATACCAATATAGGGCTCTAGGTTGGCTCATGAATGATCTTCCGGGACTTTCAATGAGATCTAGGTAGGTTTTGTATTTGGGAATTGAGCTCACCTAGTTATACGTAAATCGTAGATTAACATGAGACCGCGCGGTAATTGTTAATAGGACAGAGACTGATGCGATCGTTTAGGAAGTATGCCTAATCATAGGAATGTTGCCTAGACGAGGTGTACGATTAATATCGGCATCCTTAATGTCGTAAGCGTGCAAGTTATATGAGATGGAAGCCTAAAAAGCGAAGTCACGTAATGTAGCACAGTGATCTAGCAACCTAACCGGTGCTAAGTCAAGTTAAAGAGGATGACTCCGTAGCCAATCTAAGATAGATACAAACGGATTGTGATTAATAAGTTCGAGTTTATTATATAAATTATCTAGGTCCAAACGATAAAGACTATAATTGGGGAGGTTAATTACGTTATTTGTCTATGTGTCGTGTCGTGTCAATTTATCTTTTCTTGTCCTTTGTTGGTCGTAGACCGCCTCTATGTCCTTGACATGTTTAATTAATTGTTTGTATATGAGATGACCCACAATTGGTTCCCTGTGGGATCGACCTTGATTCACTATGGCTATACTACGGTGGGCCTAGTCCTCTTGCTAGTATTGGTTTATGGTGGTCAAGTATATTATAACCTGATTGACCCCGATCAAGTTTTTGGCGCCGTTGCCGGGCAACCAACGGTCAATTTTATATATAAATACTTTTTATTCATGTTAAGTTTTCTGCTTTTGAAGTCTGTTTTACGCTTTTGAGTCCCTCGGTTGTATCGCTTCTGTGTAAAAATTCCAGAATCTGGAAAAACTGGTTTTGCTCCCAATGAGATCGCTTTCATTGTCGCCAAGCCTGGTCAGTTCTCTGGAATTTCGCGTGTCTGTTTATCTCCGTATGTTAATCCGTATGTCTGATAGCAGCATGGGAAACCATGTTAAAATAAGTCTACGGTTCGTTTTGTTTTTCTTCTGTTTGCAGAAACCAGGGAAAAAATAATCCGAGTCAGTAATTTTTCGCGGGCGCTGAGAAAATAACCCAGCAACATGTGGAGCTACGAATCTAAGATGGGAAAATAAATGGAAGCAACACCTTTAAAGCAACAAGATGGCTCCGAGAAAATAAATATTAAAAGTTTCGAATTATTCGTGGTACAATGTTGAAGGCAAGGTACTACCTTTTTTGCTTATGTTTTACTATCTTTTGGTTTTTTGAACATAAGTTTGTAAGATTAATTTTATTAGTGCCAAAGGTTCTGCCCCCAAATCTGTCTCATCTAGAGGGTGTAGGGAAACATGTAGTTGAATGGAAGCAGTGAATAAAGAGTTCCTCGTAGTTCTGTCAAAATCTCATTGTCCTATGCATGAGATTACTTCTACTGGCCATGGGAGCAACAATTTGTGTAGTTTTTAACAATTCTCAATCTAAAGAAGACGTTGAGTTTTGAGAGAGCATAATGAAGCAGCATTATAGAGGATGTGATTAAAATGGGTCCCTAGGACTAAATCTCCTTAGAATTCACTAATTCCTAAAACGAGCCGAGGTAAGAGCTTTGGATAAATGGTATGGATAAATGTCGTTTCCTAGGTCTCACAACCAAGGAAGGGTATTAATCCATAGCAAATGATGGGCCCACCTCTTATAGTGCTTGAAGGGTCAAAGTGCAGCGATCCAAGAATGATAACTGACAAGGATAATTTTTGGAAAGACGAGCTGAGGACTTTAAACTCAGAACTACTTCTTTAAAACCCTTAGGATTTCTTTTTAGGATTTTAGGTTTTTCTTTCTTTGAGTCAAATAAGAGTAACGTGAAATATGTTGAGGTTTTTTATTTTGCCGTGTTCCGATGGCCATTGGGCTAAGGATGTGCAAAACTTTTTTACTCAATATAGGCCACGTGAAATAGAGTTCCGTAGGAGAGTTGAGAAATTGCTAAAGAAAAAGAAATTTAGCAATCAACCTTAAGATGGAAGCATTAAGAGAGCTTGAGAATTATTGAAAATGTAACAGAGAATGATTGGTGTGAACAAGAACAATCTTGGTCAAATTCTAAAACTTTTTAGGTGATCCAAGTGAAAATCCAAAGTGATGTGCAATTCATTCTGCAATTATCCTTATCTTTCCCTTTACACTTTTTCACCTTCAAACTTTTAGATCCTCTCACCAATCTGTCCCAACAGTTCACATTTCTAACCATTCTTTCATCGCCTCTCTTTCTTTCCATCCGTTTCACTCTCCCACCTAATCTCATTCCTTTAAACAATTCTCAATCCCAAAAACACAATTTCTTACCCACCCTTTATCTTTTCTTACCCTCCTTATGTGTATCTTTTTCTCAACCCATTATACTCTCTACCTCCATCTTGTTCACAAAATACCTTTGTGTTGCGGAATTCGAAATATTGCTAAGCTTTAATGATTATCTTTTATCATTTTGATTTTCATGATCGTAGCTGGGGTAAGTGTGGCTTTGACCCTAGCTAGACTTCAAAGAGTTTTTGGTTCGATCACATACGACTTATCTTTCTACGGGAAGTTTTAAATTTCACACTTTTCCGACTATTCCGTCATTTCTAGATGATAAGTTTTGTTCTGAACTATCACACAGATACGACCTTGTTGATGACGGTTATGACTTTTATGTGATACATTGGGTTATTAGTAATTTCGAGGAGGTGCTACATCTCCCTAAGTTGTTGATATCCAATGCAAGCGAGAAGTGTCAGCGCTAAGTATTTGATTTTATCTTTAGCCAATAGGTCGCATTGAATCTGTTATACCTTACCAAGTTTCTCTTTTATACTGGACTGAATACATAGTGAGCCAGTCAACCTCGTGTTTTCCCCCGTGGGGTAATGCTTTGTCATCTTTGTCTTCTCCACCCGGTTTTAAGCGTATTTAGGCAGTGGAGGTTATAGATGAGGACTATTATCGTTAGTTGCTTGTTTATTTTTCTTTCTATTTAGTATATTTTCCTTTATATCGAGTCGTGTTATATAGAGTCTATCTTTAGTTGTATTACTATTTCCCTCAATTCTTTCCTATGTAATGTGTTGGATAATTGTGCTTCATTTCAATATATTCATACGACTTGGGACCGTACAAGGGATGCAAAATTCCTTCAGCACTTTCTGATTATTCCCTTTTTATGATTACTACTTTTTCGTGAACTAACCCTGTAACAAGTTTCGAGTTTCGTTTAAGATGTATGTTGCAGCGGTTATTTTTCTTCCTTGCAATCGGCCGCTGTTTTATCTGTTGGCATTTGCCGAAGTTCACAAGACTTGTTCCATTCCCGCGCTTATCCAGAGCTAAGTTCCTATTCTTGCTTTTTATTGTTATACATTGAGGACAATGCATGGTTTAAGTGGGGGGTACGAGTCACTTAGCTCACTTAACTTGCTCGAATAAGCTTCTATATATCAAATAATATAATAAATGAGTAAAATTTAAACTTTTAAACATAGAATCACATTTACTTTTGTGAAGTTCCCGAATATTGTATTTAATAAGGAAGGAACCATGCTTCATAAGTACGTGATCACTTTATACTTTTGCGATATAATTCTAGTAAACTTAATGATATTCATGTTATATGTTGCGAGTAGTTATTTATTATTCAATTACTCAATAAATGAATCGATGAATATTGCGCTTATAATAAAAATATAGAATTTTATGTGTACATTGCGTAGATGATTGGTTATGTAAACTTAGTGTCAATATCTATCTGCTGATGTATTCTGATATTCTTGCCAACAAAAGCGGAGTAATAAGCTTGAGACGTACCTGTGTTTTAGCAAAATGTTAAACACTGGGCTTGTAGTAACATTACCAAAGTAGCCTCGCGCTTGTGGTAATATTCGATGCTATGCTTGATCTAAGATAGGGAGATACTTTAAAAAGCTTTCTTCCTTGAGATTAGTAGTATTTGAAAAAATATGCAGAATTGAAAAAAATTCAACTTTTAAGAGGCTTTGAGTAGTACTCGGTCTCCAAGTCCAAAATCCCTATAGATACGCTCTTGCTTATTGTTCTAGTGCTTTAACCATTGCGAGGCTTAAGAAGTGGGAATGCTGATGTTGGTAGGTTGAGATTTCGAAGTTAGCATAAACTCTAATCTTGCTACATTTATATAAAACTAATGCACATGCACACATCACTTCGATTCATAGTGAGTAATGAATAATGGATATCTTATGAGCATAAATAATATGAGTTGATTCGAGTTTCTTGTGTTAGTATAATTTGACCATTGGAAAATGATTATATGGGGAATAACTTATTGATACTTTGATCGGGACGATCAAAGGCTAAGTGGGGGGTAGTTGATGACGGTCAAATTGTACCTGTTATTCTATGATCTTTATCCCCGATTCTAGTTTAAAAGAGCTTTAATGTAGGGATAATAAGTCGTAATATGCCTAATTTATATATACCCCGAGTTACGATTCGTTATTCTGCATTTCGATGATTTATTGCATTATTTGGTATTACAAACTACGTTTTTATTTAACATATGCAGTGAGTTATTCTGGACGGACTTGGAGAGGAATTAAAGAGATTTTGCATAAAGGCGAAGCCCATCACGAAGGAAAAGAGAAGCCCGAATACACAGGACACTCGGTCAACCGAGCATGATCACTCGGTCGACCGAGCCCACCTATTCGGTCGACCGAGCCACCCAAAAGCCCAGCAGAAGGTCCAGCACGTTAGTAAGGCGGTTAGGGTTTAGTGATTTCAATTTTAAGTCGGTTTTCTGAAGTCGGCTGAGGCCTCTATATAAACACTTTGTCATTAACAATATTAGACATCAATCTTTCAATCAAATACATACATTACAATGTAGCATTAATACATTGAAGGTTTTTCAACAATGTAGGGGCTTCGATATGTAAGCCTTTATATTTTCTGTCTTCTTTATTTTCCGTAATTAATCCCCCCAATTATGATTTATCGTTTGAGTTGATTATTCATAGCTAGATGATGTAGATCTAGGCTATGACGTTAGGGAGGTGGCGATACCTTGTCTATGAGGATCACATACCCTACGTCCTCTACTTAGTGTCTATGTATGAATCGGTATTGCTTAATTAACGTGTATCTATGTTAGTTTATATAATTGCTTGACGAATTGCTATTTAATCCGTATTGTATGAGAAATGCTGAGAGATAGGTTCAGAGATGTAATCCGGGAGTTGAAATTGTTTGGGTGACCGAATTGTGTCATTCGGTCGACCGAGCCTACACACTCGGTCGACCGAGCCCTTACACTCGGTCGACCGAGCCCTTTTTTACCTGTTAATCCGGCCACGTCTTTATGGTTAGGTTAGCGCAATAGAATTTATCATCTCATTAGAGTATGTCTCACGGCTACGTTGCTCGTCTGCTTTAATTATCGTATGATTAGGAAATACCAATATAGGGCTCCTAGGTTGGCTCATGAATGATCTTCCGGGACTTTCAGCGAGATCTAGGTAGGTTTTGTATTTGGGAATTGAGCTCACCTAGTTATACGTAAATCGTAGATTAACATGAGACCGTGCAGGTAATTGTTAATAGGACAGAGACTGATGCGATCGTTTAGGAAGTACGCCTAATCATAGGAATGTTGCCTAGACGAGGTGTACGATTAATATCGGCATCCTTAGTGTCGTAAGCGTGCGAGTTATATGAGATGGAAGCCTAAAAAGTGAAGTCACGTAATGTAGCACAATGATCTAGCAACCTAACCGGTGCTAAGTCAAGTTAAAGAGGATGACTCCCGTAGCCAATCTAAGATATATACAAACGGATTGACAGTTAATAAGTTCAGTTTATTATATAAATTATCTAGGTCCAAACGATAAAGACTATAATTAGGGAGGTTAATTACGTTATTTGTCTATGTGTCGTGTCATGTCAATTTATCTTTTCTTGTCCTTTGTTGGTCGTAGACCGCCTCTATGTCCTTGACATGTTTAATTAATTGTTTGTATATAAGATGACCCACAATTGGTTCCCTGTGGGATCGACCTTGATTCACTATGGCTATACTACGATGGGCCTAGTCCTCTTGCTAGTATTGGTTTATGGTGGTCAAGTATATTATAACCTGATTGACCCCGATCATTGCCATGTTAAAATCCATTAGAATTTTTCTCGCTATTGCAGCATACCATGATTATGAAATCTGGCAGATGGATGTGAAAACAGCTTTCCTTAACGGGAACCTGTCTGAGGAAGTGTATATGACACAACCTGAGGGTTTCACAACCAATGACGCCAGGATGGTGTGTAAACTGCAAAGATCCATTTATGGACTAAAGCAAGCTTCTCGGAGTTGGAATCTTTGCTTTGTTGAGATAATCAAACAGTTTGATTTCATCAAGAACGAAGATGAGCCCTGTGTTTACAAGAAGGTTAGTGGGAGTGCTATTGTGTTCTTTGTGCTTTATGTAGATGACATATTGCTCATAGGGAATGATGTGCCTATGTTACAATCAGTCAAAGCTTGGTTATCCAAGAACTTCTCAATGAAGTACGTGGGTGATGCAGCCTATATTCTAGGAATAAAGATCTATAGAGATAGATCTAAAAGGTTGCTTGGTCATGCCGCAATCCACCTACATAGACAAGATGTCTTTGAAGAGATTCAAGATGGCGAGTCCAAGAAAGGATTCTTCGCCCATGTCAAATGGGGTCTACTGTCAAAAGGAATGAGTCCTAAGACAGAGAGGAGGAAAGGGCACAAATGAGTAAAGTCCCTTATGCTTCGGCAATCGGGTCTATCATGTATGCCATGTTATGCACAAGACCGGACGCCTCGTGCACTCTTAGTATGACTAGCAGTACCGGTACCCAATCCAGTGAGGGTCTTTGGATTGTTGTCAAGAATATCCTTAAGAACATGAGACGTACTAGGGATATGTTCCACGGTTTTCGAACGGTGATTTAGTATTATGAGGTTACATAGATGCCAGTTTCCAAACTGACAAGGACGACTTTAAGTCGCAATCTGGATTTGTTTTCACGCTTAATGGCGGAGTAGTGAGCTGGAAGAGTTCCAAGCAGGAGACTACTGCAGACTCTACAACGGAAGCCGAATACATAGCAGCCTCGGAGGCGGCAAATGAAGCGATTTGGATGAAGAAGTTCATTCATCGAACTTGGTGTGGTTCCTCCATGAAGGTCCAAAGTGCCTCTGCATCTTTGTGATAATAATGGAGCGATTTCTCGATCAAATGAACCAAGGTCTCATCGTAAGTCCAAACATGTGCTACTGGCGCTATCACTTGATTAGAGATAGTAGATAGAGGAGATGAAAAGATAGAGAAAGTTCACACGGATGATAACATAGCCGATCCGTTAACCAAGGCATTGTCTCAAGCTAAGCATGAGAAACATGTTCACTTGCACGGGCTTAGGCATATGGGTGATTGTCTTTAGGCCAAGTGGGAGATTGTTGGAAAGGTGTCCTAAACCCAATCGGGTTGGACCGGATCCGACCGGGTCGGGTCATTTACAGTCTATTTAGTTCATGTAATAACTTTATTATGATTAATAAAAGCACTTATGTTATTATATATTGTTTATCTTCATATTATTTGTTGTATATATATAGTAACGCCCCTAGTGTCAAATGTGATAGAGAAACCATGATAGTGATTATGGTTGATGATATCTCTAATCACTATAACAAGATTGGTACTTAAATGTCTCTAGTCTTATATGTTATCAAATGGGACATTGATAGCATAATCAGACTAGCACGTATTGGATGTCTTCTATCTTTTAGAAGGTAGGGATAGATCTCGTCTATCGAAGTGTAGAGACATTTGGACCGTACGTGGACATGTATTAAAGAATGCGACGTTAGATCGACTCCACTTACATTAAGTGTCACACTATGTGGCGGTTGTGTAATTATCCTTTTGACCGGAGTCTTCATGGCATAACGGTGTGGATTGTCATGCTTTGACACTATTGAGATTTCTCCTAACCACGGAGCGATCATGCGGTAGTGATTGGGTATGATATTGAAGCATGCGGAGTATACATGATTGGTCGTCCGGGAATCGCGTATCCTATGATTGGGGTCGAATATCCGAAATGGCCTTCTTATAAGGAATGTCTAGCTCTCGAGAATCTTTGCAAAGTGGGAGTAAATGTGTTATTCCGAGAGAGCATGATATCCAGATTATAAGATACGATCGTTAATGTATCGACACTCGAGATACGATTGTGGGGATATTATTACAGCGATAGGATTGTAAGTTACACGGTAACTGCTTCACATGAAAGGTAGTAGTCATTGCTTTTGACTCTTCCGATAATTGGGGGTCATTTGTGTTGCTAGACGCTATCCCGTGATCGTTAGTATGAAGGGCATTTTAGTAAATTGCACTTTGTGTCTACGGCCAACATATTCGGAAGCCTATCGGGTCACACACATATGAACATCGAGTCGGATTAAAATGCGGTTATAGTTGATAACCAAATAAGGAAAGTTTATCTCTAGACTATAAAGGTTATAGTGGTAAATTAATATGTTGGTATTTATTTATTATGAATAAATAAAATACAAGATATTAATTGTATTAATTAAAAAATATTCCGGAAGCCAATTAATTGGCATATGGGGCGCCACATCTAGGGTATAAGGATACACTTGGATTGTGCACTTTAATTAATAATATTGCCATAATATTAATAGAAGATATTAATTGATTTTGGAAAAATAGATTTATGGTAATAAGATAATTATAATCAATATATGATATTGGCAAAATAAATTGTAATTAAAGAGATAAATCAATCTAGTTGATTTTCCTTATTTTATTGGGAAAATATTTTTTTCTCCTCCACACAACTTTGGGGCGCCACTTCCTCTATATAAAGGAAGTGGGTGTCAAGCTCTTTTGTACATCATAATTGCAAGAGCTCATAGTTCTTGTGTAAAATAGAGAGCAATCCATAGTGAGTTTGTGAGGGAAGAAAAGGGCCGGTCTAGCAACCGGAGTTTTTCCGATAGCAATCCAAGGAGGATTCCGGCAAGGGGTTCGTGTGGATTAGCGATAGAGGCCGGACGCGTGGACGGCTTGCGCACTGAACTACTCTCCGTTGACGGTCAAAGCAATGATCTAGTAGATCATCAAGGTATAACCGTCAAACTACTTAACGTGTTTATTGCATTAAACGAAGAACGATCTAGAAAAAGGAAATCAAATTTTAAATTCCGCTGCGTTAAACTAGTGATATCCTAACAACGTGAAGATGCAGTGACACCACACTTACTTTCGAGGCACTATAACGACATTCAACTATTTAGAAAGTCGATTATAAGGTAACGATTCGACCTCTACAAAATCAAACCAAAGAACCATGGTGTAGTGCCACGATATATGTCGTATGGTGTCATTAAAAACGCTGTATGAAACAAACTCTTACTGTATATGAATCACTGAATCCTGATTTTGTTTTTTTCTTATCATGAAGCTTTGAAAAGATTATATGTCAACTTCCATTTCAATAACATTTTCTTATGTGGCAATGAAATCTCATCTTTAAGACAATGCACTTTTTTAGACAATCGAAACACCAATCACCTAGATATCCAAACTTCATCACACAAAACCGGTTGACAGCAGTGCCGACAAAAAAAAACACACTAAACTCTGAACTATCGGAATGAAGATAGATCTCTGCTATCAGCATTTCTCGTATATGAGGTGTTTGATAAATAAAATAGCAAACCTAGAGTGTTGTTGTTTCACAAAGTAAGAATAATGTTTGGAATCAGCTGTATAATACTTATTTGGTACATTATGAAATTATGAAATATATACAACAACAAAGAAGAATTAAACCCTTGCCTCTAATTTTACTTTGTAAAAATTGTCTGCATAATCTTGAAACTTAGATGATTCAAGACGCAGCTATGCAGGATGAGATCACCCGATTGAGACAGCAAGCCGAACAAATAGCCCCTCATGGTGGGCCCTCCACCATAGCTCAGTTTGAATAACACCATAAGGATGGCAATCTTTCAAAACAGAAAACATCTAAGTAGTCTCAATCACAGGCAGCCAAGGCCACCCCTAGAAACACAACGTCGGAAACAACCAAGAGAAAGGGCTCGGCTCTAAATACTGAAAAAAAAATCCTAATGGACCGAGGGACTCCCCGGCATCTAAGCCACGTATTGTTGATGAGAGACAAATTAATGATCATTATTACGACATTTTACCCTAATATTGATACCACTTTGAGCATTATTGTACCAATTTAAGTCAATAATTACTTAATTTTATCCAAATATATAAATAGTGGTTATTATATAAATTATCGTATTTTTATAAGTTTTGTACCGGTTTAGTAACCGGAGTGTCGTGTCAGATTTACACGGGTATTTGTGGTATTTTTATTACAGATTTATGATAAACCAAGACCCCGAGTAACGACATTTATTTTTGAAGTCATGATCATATCTTATGAAGGTTATACGAGAGTGTCACTAAGTCAAGCGGTCAATCGAAGTGGTCAAGTGGCTAATCGATTTGATTTAGTGGTAATCGAGAAATATCTTCGACAAACGAATGGCTCATCAAAAAGACATTTTCTGAAGAAGAGTCCTTCATGAAAGTTATAGATCATTCAACGAGCTTTCCAATGCCTCTTAAATCATGTCATTTGGAGATCTAGAACTCAAGATATGAATTTTAGAATTTTTATTTCAAAATATAAAATTATATCCGGAAATTGGATAATTAAGGGGGATGAATGCAATCATTAGCCCGGCCCGGTCCGGCCCTTACCCGGCCCAGTCCGGCGGAATAATTATCGAAGATTGTTAAAATCGAAGCTTTGTTATACTACATCCGTTGAAACTTAATTCGATTCAAAGAATTGTAATCGGTAATATATTCTAATATTATTGCGTTTACTATTTCTATTTCTATTTATATATTATATATGTTAATTATGTTAAGCTAAAAATATATCTAGCCAAGATATGAATCTGAATTAGTTAATCTTTTGGTAAAATGAATGATCGACTAGTAATAATGATTAAAACCAATTATAATGAATCTCTTTCTATTTACACTTAAATGTACGAATAGAAAGACCGGAGGGTAAATTGGCAGTGAAAATGTGACAATGTAATCCGATTTCCTACCCGGGGCGATTTGTCTTGGGAGAGATAAATCTTATTAAAATTGTGCTCACGATATTATTACGTTAAATCACCTGTTTAATTGATATCTTAAAAGCGGCCGTATGACAAAAGCGGGAGTGACTCATGCTTAAGATGACATTGACGAGAGGACTAGACATATGACAATTTCATACGCTCGTGTAAGGAGGAGTTGTCTAGTTTAGAGTACACCGATTCATACATAATTGACCTCCTTGCATCAAGGAAAAGATCTGCTCTCATTCAATTTCACTACAAAAGATATTGATTCAAGAAAGTATTCTTGGCTAGATCCAAAATATATATATTATCTATTTTTATATTTATATATTTATTTACTGCTTTACTAACAATCTAACTAATCTAACTCGAGGAAAATGGTAAATACTGCGACTTAGATCGAGTTAATAATAGCTTCTTGGTGTTTAACCACACTTTGAATTATGCCTTCATTTCCTCGAGGATACGACGACTGACTCACTGTGGACTAGCACTACAATTTGACCCGGTACTGCTGCGCCGGTAAGGATTGATAGCCTAGAAAACGTCCGTCAGCTTTCTGGCGCCGTTGCCGGGGAAACGACGTGAATTCATTGTGTCTATGGTTACTACTTGTATTAGCTCAAAATTCTCGAGGATAAGTCAACACTCTTCTTATCACATTTCTATTTTTATTTTCCGTTGGTATCATCTACCTTCTTTTAGTTACCAATTTTCTTCTTCTACCAATTTCGAGTTATTTTCTATTTTCGATAGTAGAAAGTAAACGCGGTTCGTTTATTTTTGTTGGTACCTACCTATTGGTAAGATACCAATTAAAAAAAAAATACACTCGGTAAATACCGAGTGGATTCGGTAATTACCGAGAGAAAAAAAAATGTGGTTTTTTTTATCGATTTCGTGTTATTTTCTATTCGATATTTTCTATTCCACAAGAATTGTCAAATCGAGTTACGAAAATGGTCGAAACCGTTGGTAAAACACCTGAACAAGGGATTGCTCATGCTCGAGGCATGGCCAAAACCTTAATACCTCAACCTAATAACGAGAATCGAATAATAGAAATAATCGAGAATCGGAATAAGCATACTCGTCGAAACCATTTAACCCGAGACCTATATGTGATCGGACCGTAAGAAGGTACCAGATTAATAATCCAATTCGTTTACCCAATAAAGGAGCAATTAATTTGAAATAAAATCTCATCTTTTGTTTAATTGACACAAGAGCCCAATTTCTAGGAGAGGATGATGAGGATCCACATCATCATCTCTATCTTTCGAAGAATTGTGTAATACTGACCAAAAGTCATGGTGCTCATCGGGAATTAACGAGGATGTCTATGTTTCCTTTTTCTTTAAAAGGAGAGCACGAGATTGGTTTCATCACTTCCACATCATTCATTGACTAGTTGGGAGGATATTCAAACCGAGTTCTTAAAGCGATATTTTACTCCTGGTAGAAAATTGGAATTAATAGTCGAGATTGCTAACTTTAGACAAGGATCTGAAGAAACGTTTGGGAATGCGTGGGAAAGATTTAAAAAGCTATTAAGAGCTTGTCTCGATCATGGTTATTCCTTAGATATGCAAATCCAACTTTTACGTCGTAAATTAGGAGAGACTCACGTGCGGAGATGTAGATCATACATGTGGTGGTTCGTTAATGATGAGTGAAGCCCAAATAGTTTACGATGCTATAGAAAAATTTCCAAAACAATCGAATGTGGGAAACCGGTTCTAGCACCAGAAAAGTAGCATTTGCAGGAGAAAGTACATCGAATAGGAAATTTGAGTAGGAAATTTGAGTAGGAAATTTGAAGAATTTGAGTAGGACACATTATCATGACTTGAGTAGGAAATTTGAATAACCTTCTGGTTCTTCCATCCCTAATGACACATTATCATGACTTGAGTATTCATTTGGTAAGATATTTTCTGAGTTTATAGTTTTACTGGCTAATAAGCCGTCAAATTTCCTACTCAAATTCTCCAAGTGTGCTAGGACTTAATCGAAAATCTAATGGGTATGATGTCAACTCAAGCTCAAAATATGGAAACTATGATAACTTCTATAGGTACAGTCACTAAGGATATGAATATGTTGAAAACATCTATGAGTGGACATGATACCAGAATAAGAACTATAGAAGCTTCAATAAGGAATATGGAATATCATTTGAGTAAAGAGGGAGAACGTAAAAACAGTATACCCCCAGGAGAACTGCCAAGTAATACTGAAAGAAACCCGAAAGAGGTAACTGCTGTTATTACTAGAAGTGGAAGGATCTATGGAAGTAATGGATTAGTTAGAAAACATCAGAATTAATGAAGTAGAGAATGATTTAGATGGTAAATATGAGAAAAAAATGGAATCTAAAGAGGAAGAGGACATTATTGAAGATTTCCTAAGACAGTAATGATATATTGAACTGGAAGTAAGGATGAGGAATGGGTCAAGGTTCCTAGAATATTGAAAAATCCAAGAATGAGCGGGACCTTGACCAATGATCATGTTGAGAATGAATCAAGTTTGGAAAGGCCAATTCAAACCGAACCTTATCCGGCTCAACCCAAATTTCACCTCGATTCAATCGATAGGCAACACCATATCCAAAGTGCATATTTTGAAGAAAAGGTCTGAGAATGAGGACACACAATGTCCTCAAAAGGCACAATCATTCAAGGAAGCTTTACTATCTTCGTCTAATTATAAGGGTAAGGGAGGTATACATTCTAACCCTACTTTAATTGATCTTGAATTACTCCCCCATTCCCCGAAAAAGGAAATCAAAAAGATGAAGTTGGATAAGAGGTATGCATGTTTTCTTGACACTTTTCGGCACTTAACTATTAATACCCCTTTGATAGATGTTCGTAAGGGAGAGCTTAGTTTGGGAGTGAATGATGAGCGCGTTATCTTCAACATTTACATTCCATTGAAATATCCATGCACTACACTAGAATCTTGTTCTTGTGTGAACACTTTGTGTTCCCTTGTTTTGGATCGTACTAACACGCAGGTAATTGAAGAAGATGACTTCAGCAATAATGTGAAAGCTCGCAAACCCAAAGCTCGAAAATCAAAGGAAAAGGTCAAGAATCATTTGGATTGGTGGAAATTGTCTAATCTCTGTTGGAGACCGGTATTGAAGGAGGATGTGGTGCGTGAGGATGACCCACCACCAGTGCATTAGAAAACCGGAGCAGAAAGTCTAGCTATAGACTATAAAACGGGTACTATCCTTCCTATTTACTCATTAAGCATTTATTTCTAGTTGGTTTGTGTGCTTAGTTGCTACATGCTTTGGTGAGTAATTCTTAGAAGTATCCCATTTTGTTTAGTATATTATATTAGTTATTCATTATCATTTTGGTCGTTTAAGTTTGTCGAGCAAACGACGTTAACAAAAGCCCTACCGGAGGCGACCATAAAAATGTTAAATATAATAATTACTCATACTTTGGATGATACTTTATAATACTTGGATTGATTTTCATTTTGTTTCACCAAGTCTTAGGATGAATGTTTGAATGTCATTAAAAAAAGGGAATGATTAGGTGGTTATCCGAAAATCCCGATGGAGAAAAAAGAGAAAAATTCAAATGCGTCATTTCTTGGACTTAGGTTGTACGAACGATTTGAAATAACCCTTGAGGATCTGGGTATAAAAGACTCAGAGTTAATACTTTGCCATACGTTACATTTCATGATCTAGTCTGTTTTAAATTTCAAATAACGTGTTAGATGTATTAGTTCAAATACTATGGAATTGAGGAGGTCATAACTTTAACCCACCCACCCACCCTTTAATATCATCCGAGTATTTGTTTTGACTTGTTTTAGTGCACCATTGTTTTCCCAACAACTTATTTACACTCACTTTACATTAAGGACAATGTAAGTTCGTAAGTGGGGAGTGGAGTCGTTGGTCTAGCAATGGAATTAATGTTTATTTTGTATCAATAAATCCCTTAGTTTTCGATTTTTTTCGAGCATTATTTAGTTGATTAAAATAAATTGTATAAGGTATATATTTCATGGATTTGAAGATATAATGATCAATTTGGATGTGTATAACCAACGTGAACCGTAAGTGCATTGTAATTCCAAATATATTTGTGTAACATGAATTCCTTCACGTAAAGCCTTTGATATTGAAGCGGAAAATTTTAAACTGTATCCATTCAAGATATCTAGTGGTTTGCGAGAACTTAGTACCTAACTTTTGAATGTGTACTGTGAATATCTGAAGGTTTGAATGTGATAGGAAGGATATAAGTTAAAGAAGAATACCAAATTAAGATGAACTATCTATATGTCGGTTGTAGCTACCAATGATTTGAGTGCAGTAGGGCGTTATCACGAAACGTCCTATATCACTATGAGGTTTAAAAGCTCTCGATCGCTCGATGATAGTAGTCCAGCTAGGGTGTTATCACGAAACGTCCTATTGCTGGGAATGAAGGCATATGCTACAAATGTGGAAAAAAAAATGATAATATGGAAATATGGTTGAAAACTTAGTTATCTTCTGACTATCCCCAGAGAAATCGAATGATATGCTTTAGGGATTATCCTAATAAGTACATGGAAGGACTTTGTGTGGAAATGTTCTCGCTTTATACCTAGGAAAGTCATTAGGGTATCTGAATGGATATTTGTGTGTTTGCTTGAATTATTCAAGAGAGGATAGTGGAAATTGAAAAGGCTTGTCACACACACACTCTGTTATACATTTATATTGAGGTTAACGCCTGGTTGTAATTCTAATGGTTGCAGCATCTGGTTGTCCCTTATATCTTATATCTTCATGAATTTGTCCCACATTCAATTTGTTTTGTCGCTTGTTTTGCTCGAGGATGACCAAAAGCTAAGTGGGGAGTTGTGATGAGAGACAAATTAATGATCATTATTACGACATTTTACCCCAATATTGATACCACTTTGAGCATTATTGTACCAATTTAAGTCAATAATTACTTAATTTTATCCAAATATATAAATAGTGGTTATTATATAAATTATCGTATTTTTATAAGTTTTTATAGGTTTTGTACCGGTTTAGTAACCGGAGTGTCGTGTCGATTTACGGGTATTTGTGGTATTTTTATTGCAGATTTATGATAAACCAAGACCCGAGTAATGACATTTATTTTTGAAGTCATGATCATATCTTATGAAGGTTATACGAGAGTGTCACTAAGTCAAGTGGTCAAGTGGTCAATCGAAGTGGTCAAGTGGCTAATCGATTTGATTTAGTGGTAATCAAGAAATATCTTCGACAAATGAATGGCTCATCAAAAAGACATTTTCTGAAGAAGAGTCCTTCATGAAAGTTGTAGATCATTCAACGAGCTTTCCAATGCCTCTTAAATCATGTCATTTGGAGATCTAGAACTCAAGATATGAATTTTGTAAGTTTTATTTCAAAATATAAACTTATATCCGGAATTGGATAATTAAAGGGATGAATGCAATCATTAGCCGGCCCGGTCCGGCCTTATACCGCCTTGATCCGGCCCCTTTTAGCCTATATATACTTGCTTCATTAATTAAATGAGTGCTCTCTTTTCCTCCTTCTTCGTCCTTTCTTTTTTTCTTTCCTTCTTTTGCATACACTTTATATATATATATATATATATATATATATATATATATATATATATATATATATATATATATATATATATATATATATATATACATACACACACACACACACACACACGTCCCAAAATATATATATATATCCATATATATATATATATTTCATCTATCTTATTTTTCTTTTAGTTTGGTAGCTTATATATACATATATATGTATATGTATATATATATATGTTTTTATATATATAAATAAAGTAGTTATAAATATCAGCCAGAAATGGCGGAATAATTATCAAGATTGTTAAAATCGAAAGCTTTGTTATACTACATCCGTGAAACGAATTCGATTCAATGATTGTAATCGGTAATATATTCTAATATTATTACGTTTACTATTTCTATTTCTATTTATATATTATATATGTTAATTATGTTAAGCTAAAAATATATCTAGCCAAGATATGAATCTGAATTAGTTAATCTTTTTGGTAAAATGAATGATCGACTCTGGTAATAATGATTAAAACCAATTATAATGAATCTCTTTCTATTTACACTTAAATGTACGAATAGAAAGACCGGAGGGTAAAATTGGCCGAGTGAAAATGTGACAACGGAATCCGATTTCCTACCCGGGGGCAGATTTGTCTTGGGAGAGATAAATCTTATTAAAATTGTGCTCACGATATTATTACGTTAAATCACCTGTTTAATTGATATCTTAAAACTGGCCGTATGACAAAACGGGAGTGACCCATGCTTAAGATGACATTGGATGAGAGGACTAGACATATGACAATTTCATACGCTCGTGTAAGGAGGAGTTGTCTAGTTTAGAAAGTACACCGGTTCATACATAATTGACCTCCTTGCATCAAGGAAAAGATCATCTCATTCAATTTCACTACAAAAAGATATTGATTCAAGAAAGTATTCTTGGCTAGATCAAAAATATATATATTATCTATTTTATATTTATATATTTATTTCTTGCTTTACTAACAATCTAACTAATCTAACTATCTAACCCGAGGAAAATGGTAAAAACTGCGACTTAGATCGAGTTAATAATAGCTTCTTGGTGTTTAACCACACTTTGAATTATGCCTTCATTTCCCTGAGGATACGACCTGACTCACCGGACTAGCACTACAATTTGACCCGGTACACTGCCGGTAAGGATTGATAGCCTAGAAAACGTCCGTCAATTGTGTCTAGAGAACCTCTTGGAGAAATGCCCTAAAATCGTCCCAAATCTATCCTTATCAATGAGAGCCAGGGATCAATGAACTTACCCAAAAATGATCCTCAGAAAAGTGGTGCCAAAGGTCCAAGTAATACCAAACAATACCCTCCTGACACTGGTCAGGTAGATGATGGAAGCAGAATGGACGTTGACGCCCAAATTTCGCAATCTTTTGTTTGAAGAGAAAGGGGTAGCCGTGGTCTCCCAAACTCATAACCGTTCTTAACTTGATGTGGATCCTCTCTTGGAATTATAGGGGCTAGTTCGGGTGATTTCTTGAGGGAATTGTATAGCCTTCTCTTGTTGGGTAACTCATTTGTATTTCTTTGGTCGTTTTGGACCCTTTGATAAATAAATGATCATTTATATATAAATAAATAAAATAAAATAAAATAAAAACTTAGATGATTTCTTTCTATATTCACTTACCATATTGATCCATCTTGTTCTATTTGTCTTTACCTCATTTGGAAATTATAAGTTTTGATGCAGTAGGAGTATATGAATGCAAAGAACGCTGAGAATCCTACCAAAACAGCAGCAACGAAAAACGGCACCGGAGCCTGAAGGAGTTTTTATGAGAAACAAAAAGCTGCACCGGCATTGTGATTTGAGCATTTTTCATTAAAAGACCAACTGATTCAGTGATCATCAGTGGCGGACACAGGATCTCGGGTAAGGAGGGGCAGTAAAAAATTTAAAGAGACAAATAAAAGATTTAAGGGGGGAGCAAGATACATACTACATATATATTAGGATTTTTTTGATTATAAGAGGTGCAAGATTGGCCACTTTAATTGTAGTATGTAGATTCGCCACTGATGATCATTCAATCCGTAGAAGAAGCATTCCATCCTATATATACCAAACGGATTAAGACGAAAAACTCATTGTTCTATCATATGCAAAACACTTGAAGATAGACAGTCAAAATCCGAAAATACGAGTAAGCATTTACCCTTTTTCTGAAACACTAATCAAATCACAATCTAATTTAAGAATCTTCAAATACTCAACATCATCAAAACACCCCCAAAAGACCCCTTCCCCGCCGCAAGTGGATTAATTGCATCAAGGACAGAAATGAGGGCACACCCTTAATTGAAAATCATAAAAGTTGGTCCCTTTCAACAAAGTATCGACCTACATGTCAAAATTATGAACTGGGTTGATTAAAAATGGAAAGTAAGCAGATTAATCACCGATTGAAGCTACTAGCAGGCTTGTTGATGAAAAAAAAAAACAGAAAACTGTTACAAATATCTTTTTTACTTTTTTTTAACTATCATTATCATGTGATTTTATTTATATTTGTACTTTTGTTTTATGTTTTTTCAATTTTCAGCGTAAGTGTGTGTTGTACTAGGTATTTTTAAGGTGTTTTAGTGTGTGAGGAGTTTCTAGGGTTATTCTGTAATTAGGGCGATTAGGTTAGGTTCAGAGGAAATCAAAACCTATTTATATCCGTATAATGTTCCATCAGAAATCATTGTAAAATAATTAATACGGGTTCTTCTTCCTACTTCACAACAAAAGGTACCATCAAGTTTTATTTCTTTGAATTTCAGAGTAAATTGTCGGGACTTGTTTTATTTCTTTGAATTTCAGAGTAAATTGTTCTATCAAGAGCAATTGCTTTGTGTAAACTATCTTATTAATTGTTATTGACAACGCATCGAATCGAATCGAATCTGTTAAATAACACCACAGTGAAGTTCCACTTATTTAAGGTTAAATTTAAGGTCAAAATTCGGAGTTATTATTAATAAGATGCATTTGCTTAGTAAGATTTTTCAATGATTTGGTAGTGATCAGTTCTATTTTGCTCAATTTCAACTTTCTGTGATGTTTTTTAACCTGTACAGACATACATTGGTTGAAAGGAGCCTACATATTTTTATAAAATTTCTTATTTCAATTTGTTTAGATGATTTGATTTCATATCATTGTGTTCAGTTCCTGTTTATCCACTCTTTTGATGGATCAAACCAGAAACTTTATTTTCTATAATTACGAGCTGGCTCGTTTGGATTGATAGAATCAATCTGATTCCACAAATACACCTTGAGAATGGGTGGCATTCCGCACAAAATCCCCAACCGAATGGATATGAGGTTCGTTTGGATTGATGGAATGCATATTGTTTTTACAGACTTCTTGCCTCTTTGATAGTGTGCTTTTAGTATTTTATTTGGCTTTGTTTTGTCCTCTTTAAGTACCAGTTATGATAATTCTGTGCTCATTATTCTGTTTCTCTTCCCAGAAAATTGTATTTTTTTTTTAGTACAAATTAGACGCATCAATTGCTTGCATAGCCTGTATGATCATTGATCAAAAGGATTACAGTTATAGATTTGTTGTCAATAAAGATAATCAATTACATGTCATTCAGAGTTTTTTTTTTTTTTTTTTTCAGATTTCAACACAACGTTTCGTTATTTTGGATAATCTTTGATGAAACTGATGATTGGTACTGCCATTTTTTGGTTGCAGGTCTTGATTTTATTGTCTGCCATGGCTACAACTTGTATTCAAGACATCTAATTTGGCGTCCTTCGGTTGCAATATATGGAGAACCTAAAGTGTTTAGTCAAGGAAAAAATAGGCTCTGTTGTGTTCAGCATCAACCAGCTGCTGTTTCATCGAGGATTAAAAATTCCTCCTGCTTGAGTGGGCATAATTCCTTTGATTTTCACAATCGTTGTCAATGCTGTTATTTCGAAATCCCAAAATCCAATTCTAGGCGTCGTAGTAGAGAAAGGGTTAGTCGAATGGTGGTTCAAAAAGCAATGTTTGAGCGTTTCAATGTTGAAGCCATAAAAGTTATAATGCTTTCACAAGAGGAGGGAAGACGGTTGGGCCATAATTTTGTTGGCACGGAACAATTACTGTTAGGTCTTATTAAGGAGGATACAGGTATAGCTGGTAAGGTCCTCAAATCAATGGGCATTAACTTGAAGGATGCTCGTGTAGAAGTTGAGAAGATAATTGGAAGGGGTAGGGGGTTTGTGGCCGTGGAGATTCCTTTCACTCCTCGTGCTAAGAGAGTTTTGGAACTTTCTCTGGAGGAGGCCGAAAAACTAGGTAATTTTTTTATTTTCCATAGTTAACTAGATCTGCATATGTTGCATTTGCCTTGTACAATAAATAAATTTGATGGAAAGTGTTGATGATATTATTAGGACATAACGATATTGGCACGGAGCATCTGCTTCTTGGACTTCTTCGTGAGGGTGAGGGAATTGCTGCTCGAGTCTTTGAGAATTTAGGTGTTGATCCAAGTAACATTCACACACAGGTGATCGATCGACTACTTTATCACGCTTTTGAATTCAAGAAAGATTGTTTATTGTTTTTGTTGAGGGGATGTAACTTCATATTTCATATCAGTATTAAATTGTTCTCAAGTTGTGATATGGAGGTGAAAGAATTGTCTTTCTTTGATCCAGGTGATTAAAAAGGTCTCAAGTTCTGATAACGAGGTGATTAAAAAGGTCTCAAGTTCTGATAACGAGGTGATAATAGAATCCTCGTCTTTCTCTGATCCGAAAGCCATGTTTCGGCATTTTACAGAGGAAGCTATTATCGTTATAATGCTTGCACAAGAGGAGGCAAGATGTTTAGGCCATAATTTTGTTGGCACCGAACAAATCTTGTTGGGTCTTATTGGTGAGGGTACATGTATAGCTGGTAAGGTCCTCAAATCAATGGGCATTAACTTGACGGATGCTCGTGTAGAAGTCGAGAAGATAATTGGAAGGGGTAGTGGGTTTGTGCCCGTGGAGATTCCTTTCACTCCTCGTGCACAGAGAGTTTTGGATCTTTCTCTCGAGGAGGCCAAAAACTAGGTAATGATATTCTCTTTCCATAGAATATTAGAATGCAATTTTTCTATCATTAACCATGGTTATGATTCGTTAATCGATGGAATTCTTGATGATATATGTAGTAGGACTAAACTACTATGTTAGCCCTGAACATCTGCTTCTTGGACTTATTCGTGAGGGTGATGGGGTTGCTGCTCGCGTCTTAGCAAATTTAGGCGTTGACCCGAGTAACATTCGCGCACAGGTGAGTACTTTATCACGCTTTTGAATTCAAGAAAGATTGTTTACTGTTTTTGTTGTCTTCAAAGTTTCCTTTGGATAATAATTGATTTTCTAACCTTTCTTAGTATTCTGGATATTTAGTTTGTGCATTGTATTTAAAATTGTGTAAGTGGTTGAGGATGTAACCATACGGGGTTCGAACCTCCATACTCCAGTGTCAGGTCCAACTGTCCTTTTAAGATACTCAAGCCCTTTACTACTAGGCCATGTGTCATGTCCTGGGGAATATCAGTATTGTTCTCAAGTTGTGATTTGATACAGGTGATTAAAAAGGTCTCAAGTTCTGATAACGAGGTCATAGACTCCTCGTCTTTCTCTGATCCATTAAATCAAGTTTCCACAGATAAGCAACGAAAATTTCATCGAGGTTCATTGAGGAGTTGTACCAAGGTTCTATCCCCCCCTTCTCTTCATGCTAGTTTGTATTAACTTGGCAATGACACGATGTGGAAGGCCCTTACGCACTGACTCGTATACTCAATACTGATTTTTCAGGTTAAAAAACACGGGACTGCTCTTGGGAGGTCTGTAGATCTTGCTAAATTCAATGGTTATGATGAATTGATTTCTGAACTGGATCAGCTGTTTGAATTTAACGGTGAACTCAAGGCACGAAACAAGAACTGGCTGATTGTCTATACCGACGATGAAGGTGACCTGATGCTTGTCGGAGATGATCCTTGGCAGTAAGTTTTCCAGAGATCACCTACAACTTCTTGTCAACACTACATATTTATAGACCATTGACCATTGTAGGGACCCGCTGATTCATACGGATGATTCATATGGGTCCCACTCATCGATCAAATGGTCGACACGTGAGGTCGTTTGTTTTGCTTTGTTTATGTTGATACTTGTTAATTGAAGATGTCCTTGTTTTCGTGTAAAAACAGAGAATTCAGTAACATGGTTATAAAATCTACATATATACACGAGATGAGGTGCAGCGAATGAATCCAAAGAAGGGTGCATAACGGAGAAGCCTTCAAACTTCCATAAAGGCAGGGTGTGTTTTAATTTTACATAGGGGATGCAGCTGTTAATATTTTTTTAATGCAATTTTGCAACTTTTGGTGGAGTATTGTGTAGTGTTTGCTACTAGTAGTAGTTGATACACATACTGATAGTATTACTATAAGGTTATGTCTATTTTTTTATTTTTTATTTTTTATTTTTTATTTTTTTAAACCATTGACACATTGTACATATCCAGTTCTCATATTCCCCTGCTTTTGCTTAATAGTATAAGATGAACTAACGGAGGTGAGTTTACTAATTACTAGTCAGTGTTGTATTTTATAAATTTAAATCCAATTTTGCAACTTTTGCTGATGTATCGTCGTCGTGTAATCCACGTCTCCATGCATAAATGGCTGAACTGATTTTCTCGATTTGAGTTTTGAGTTACATAACCATAGATGTTAACAAAATCTTAGATGGCTAGATTGTAGCTTGTATTATAGTCAACAAATGAAAAAATGGTTGGCGCCTGCAATCCTTTCCCGTTAGTCAATATTTGCTCAAAGATACTTGATCGTGGAATAGATGTATGAATGTAGGCTATAAATAGCCATCTTTGGCATTGTAAAATTGCACCAAGTGAGAAGCTTAAAAACAAAACTTTTTATAATACAAAACTTTCTATAATACAAAGTGTGTCTTCAGCATTAAAAATCGACATTAAGAAAAATTAAATACCTTGTAGAGATTTGTTTTGTTGTGGAGTTGTGTCAATTTGAGGGAAAGAAATTAGCGATTTGAAAGAGGAATGAGGGGAATGTCAATGTTTTATGTTTTAGATGAGATATGAAAGCATGTGTGGTTGTCAGGTTGCATCATCAAACGTTTAGTAGACGTTAACTTAGACGGTTAATCAGCTAATTGTCCTAAAATTGAAACAAAATACAAACATAAGGGACCAAAAAGTCATTCAGAAACATAAGGTGTCCTAAAATTGAAACATAATACAAAAATAAGAGACCAAAAATGTCATTCAGAGACATAAGAGTTATTTTTGAAACAAAACTAAAACATGAGGGACCAAAAGAGTCAAAATACCTTCTGAGAAATAAATCTGATGCCTGCGATATTTTTAAAAGTTTTAAAAAATACATTGAAAAACAGAGTGGATATGAAATTAAAACTTTGAGAACAGATAGAGGAACTGAGTATATTGTCTGTGATGATTTTCTTGAAAATAATGTAATCAAACATCAGATGACGGCCAGATATACTCCTCAGCAGAATGGAGTGGCAGAGAGGAAAAACAGAACGGTCATGGACATGGTAAGGTCTATGATGCCTTCTAAGAAATGCCTAAATCTTTTTGGCCAGTGGCCGTTGCTTGCGCCTTTTATGTCTTAAACAGGTGTCCCCCTAGAAGTGTACCAGGTGGAAAACACCATGTGATGTATGGACATGGAGAAAACTAAATATACGACATTTGAAAGTGTTTGGTGTTAATTGTATTGCTTATACCCATGTCCCTGATGTTTTGAGAAAAATTTTGGATGCTAAGTCTGATAAGTGTATATTTATTGGATATTCTCATCAAACAAAAGAGTTTAAGTTGTTTAATCCTGAGAAATGAAAAGTTGTTATCAGCAAGGATGTTATATTGGGCCTACGTGGAAGCCCAATGTTTTGAGAAAGAACAGAGTTTAAGTTGTTTAATCCTGAAAAATGAAAAGTTGTTATCAGCAAGGATGTTATATTGGGCCTACGTGGAAGCCCAATGTGAATCCGCAAGGCTCCTTTCTGGGCTTGGCTTATCATTAATATAACTCAGAAAACTCAAGAACGATTAATATTCCATATTTAGGGCAAAATTGCAAACTTACGAAATTGAGTATAGTTGGTGTTGAAACGTCCTCTTCTCGCGGTGATCAACCTTGTCCACTACGGTCTGCACAAACGAAATTGAGTATTACTATAAGGTTATGTCTATTTTTTTATTTTTTATTTTTTTAAACCATTGACACATTGTACATATCCAGTTCTCATATTCATAGTATAAGATGAACTAACGGAGGTGAGTTTACTTGCAAGGACGGACCCAGGATTTTAAATCGGGGTGGGCTAATGGACTATATCAAGTTCGTCGGGTGGGTTGGATTAATAATATTTTATGGATCCGACTAGACTACACATATTTTTTAGTGTACTATTTTTTTACCCGGGTGGGCTTAGCCCCCCTCAATTTATACACACCTCCGTCCTTGTTTACTAGTCAGTGTTGTATTTTATAAATTTAAATCCAATTTTGCAACTTTTGCTGATGTATTGTCGTCGTGTAATCCACGCCTCCATGCATAAATGGCTGAACTGATTTTCTCGATTTGAGTTTTGAGTTACATAACCATAGATGTGAACAAAATCTTAGATGGCTAGATTGTAGCTTGTATTATAGTCAACAAATGAAAAAATGGTTGGAGCCTGCAATCCTTTCCCGTTAGTCAATATTTGCTCAAAGATACTTGATCGTGGAATAGATGTATGAATGTACGCTATAAATTGCCATCTTTGGCAATTGGCATTGTAAAATTGCATCAAGTGAGAAGCTTAAAAACAAAACTTTTTATAATACAAAACTTTCTATAATACAAAGTGTGTCTTCAGCATTAAAAATCGACATTAAGAAAAATTAAATACCTTGTAGAGATTTTTTGTTGTGGAGTTGTGTCAATTTGAGGGAAAGAAATTAGCGATTTGAAAGAGGAATGAGGGGAATGTCGATGTTTAATCGTTTAGATGAGATATGAAAGCATGTGTGGCTGCCAGGTTGCATTATCAAACGTTTAGTAGACGTTAACTTAGACGGTGAAAAAAAAAAAATACAAACATAAGGGACCAAAAGGTCATTCAAAAACATAAGGTGTCCTATAATTGAAACATAATACAAACATAAGGGACCAAAAATGTCATTCAGAAACATAAGAGTTATTTTTGAAACAAAACTAAACCATGAGGGACCAAAAGAGTCAAAATCCCTTCTGAGAAATAAATCTTATGCCTGCGATATTTTTAAAAGTTTTAAAAAGTACATTGAAAAACAGAGTGGATATGAAATTAAAACATTGTGAACAGACAGAGGAATTGAGTATATTGTCTGTGATGATTTTGTTGAAAATAATGGAATCAAACATCAGATGACTGCCAGATATACTCCTCACCAGAATGGAGTGGAAGAGAGGAAAAATAGAACGGTCATGGACATGGTAAGGTCTATGATGTCTTCTAAGAAAGTGCCTAAATCTTTTTGGGCAGAGACCGTTGCTTGCGCCTTTTATGTCTTAAACAGGTGTCCTCCTAGAAGTGTACCAGGTGGAAAACACCATATGATGTATGGACATGGAGAAAACTAAATATAGGACATTTGACAGTGTTGGTTATATTGCTTATACCCATGTCCCTGATGTTTTGAGAAAGAAATTGGATGATAAGTCTAAAAAGTGTATATTTATTGGATATTCTCATCAAACAAAAGAGTTTAAGTTGTTTAATCCTGAAAAATGAAAAATTGTTATCAGCAATGATGTTATATTAGGCCTACGTGGAAGCCCAATGTGAATCCACGGGGCTTCTTTCTAGGCTTGGCTTATCATTAATCTAACTCAGAAAAACTCAAGAACGATTAAGATTCCATATTTAGGGGAAAAAATGCACACTTAAGAAATTGAGTATAGTTGTTGTGGAAACGTTGCTCTTCTCGCGTTGATCAACCTTGTCTACTACGGCCTGCACAAACGAGCAACATATTAGCCGCGCGATTGAAGATTCTTTTCTCCCCCTTCCTGCTCTATTGTCGTCGCCTCATTTCTTAATTTTCTCTTTGCCATGAAATAAAGTGGCGGGGATTAAGGGATTATTTTATATGAATACTAATTATTAAAATCATTTTTAATAATTAATCCTTTTAATTACCAATTCCCAACATACTATAAATTTCGCATCTTTTTACAGTAAAGATACAATAAAATAAATTTATGAATTCAAGTGCTAGCATAAGTTTTTCTTTTCTTGTATGACAATTAAAGTAAAATTTATTGAATTAACCTAGCCCTTTAATTTCATAATCATAACAATCATAACTCTAATGGATGCCAAGTGTGATATAGATTAATGGTAACTGCGGAAACAAGAGATCACCTAAATTATACAGATCTCTATGATTAGGTAAAGTTAAAGATCACATCTTTCGATGCAAAACGAAACCCTAAATTCTAGAGAAACTAAAAGAGAAATCGATTACAAAAAAATCACAGATACACGCGGTGATTACTTTAGATCTCAATTTTATGCATTGAGAATTTAGTACTCTTTCTCTTACTTTTGGATTTTGAAAATTCATTGCGGTGTCAATTTTGAGTATTTTCTTTGAAAATGGTGATTCGGTCTTCTTGTGGTCGTAACAATTACATTTGGTTTGCAATTTTCTTTTTTCGAGCTATTAATCTTTCTATTCTCTTATTCCACATATTTTCGGTTGATTACATAAAGATTTTCTCATTTAGGATAACATCGTTTTTACCGTTGTGGACTCGAATTTCGGAACGAGTTGTTATACTAATCAAAACTAAATGTGTTTGATAAGTGATTTATGCAACCACTTAATTTATTAATTGCATCTCTATTTTCTTAAATTTTAAGTGATAAAGTAACAAGATTTTAAGTATGTTTATCATCGCGTTCTACGTTGAAATACATATTTAATTCGAATATGATCATTATTACTCTAATAATCGTTAATTCGAGGCAATGGTTCAAAAGGACACAAAATAGACTTAATTAAACAAATAGAACACACTAAACATTTAATTGATTATAAGGACACAAAAATAATAGACCGACAAGATTAACCTCCTTAGAAAAAGGAAAAAAAAAGGACGGAAAACTCGAAGGGAAAAATAAAATAAAATATTATTTCCTTTTTTTTTGGAAAAAAATATTATTTTCTCTTTTTCTTTTTTCCGCAGAAAAGTTGGAAATAAATATAAGTTTTTTTTTTGTTTTTTTTTTGTTGTAAGTTTCTCTCTCTTACTCAACATTTCAAACGGTCGTATCGTTTGATATAAACTCCGATCATCGTAATTCATATTTCTTTATCCTTTTTATTAAGATATCTTATTAAATATTTTTTCGACTTAATTTTTGAAAATCAAAATTTTTTTCATAAAAATCGATGAGATGCAGTGGTACCGCGATGAAGAGACACCGCGATGAAAAATAAAAACAGAAAAAAGAACCTGGATGTGCCAAACTTAAAAAAAATTATCTCTTTTACTCAATTTTCAGACGACTATATTTTTTGATATAAAACTTCGATCACTGTACTTCTTTCACCATATTTCATATTTTTTCGTGCTCAATGATGTGAATCGAGCTAATAGGGGTGTAAGGAGCCGAGCCAAGCCGGGTCGTTACTCCATATGGCTCAAGCTCGTCTCGACTAGAAAAAAACACCTCGAAGCCGATCGAGTTAATTATAAATAGAAAAGTTAAAATTTGACTCGTTCAATATTCAATAAAACCTGGGTTGACTCGTTTAATATTCAATAAAACTCGGCTCGACTCATGAGCCCGGACAAATTTTGAAGAGATCATTTTTCTTTGAAAGGATTGTAGGCTTCATTTGATATTTTTCCGACTTAATTTCTAAAAATCGAAATTTTCTTCATTAAAATCGACGTGATACAGAGACACCCACCTTATGCAGCGATTTATGCAATGACACTTTATGCAACGATTTATGCAGTGACACCTAGCTTATGCAGCGATTTATGCAGTGACACCCAATGAGACCAACATTTTATGCAATGACACCTTATGAAGTGACACCCAATGACATCAACATTTTATGACGTGACAACTTATGCAGTGACATCCAATGACACTAACATTTTATGAATTGACACCCTATGCAGTGATACCCAATGACAATAACATTTTATGCAGTGACGCATTATGCAGTGACACCCCAATGACACCAACATTTTATTAAGTGTCATCTTATGCAGTGACACCCAAAGACACCAATATTTTATGAAGTGACATCCAATGACAACAATATTTTATGAAGTGACACCCTATGCAGTGACAACCAACATTTTATGAAGTGACACCATATGCAATGCCTTGCAGTGATACAAATATTTTATGCAGTGACACCTAATATGAGGCATATTGGTAGGATGCTTGGATGTTTTGTCGAAATGCTTTGATATTTTCTTCATAAAAATTGACGTGATACGGTGACACCGTGATGAAGTGACATGTGAAGATGCAGTGACATTTGACGATGTAGTGACACCACACTTACTTTCGAGGCACTATAACGACATTCAACTATTTAGAAAGTCGATTCTAAGGTAATGATTCGACCTCTACAAAATCAAACAAAGAACCATGGTGTAGTGCCACGATAGATGTCGTATGGTGTCATTAAAAACGCCCTATGAAACAAACTCTTACTGTATATGAATCATTGAATCCTGATTTTGTTTTTTTTCTTATCATAAAGCTTTGCAAAGATTATATGTCAACTTCCATTTCAATAACATTGTTTTTATGTGGCAATGAAATCTCATCTTTAAGACAATGCACTTCTTTAGACAATCGAAACACCAATCGCCTAGATATCCAAACTTCATCACACAAACCCGGTCCGGCATTTCCAAATTATGCACTGACAGTAGTGCCGACAAAAAAAACACTAAACTCTGAACTGTCGGAATGAAGATAGATTTCTGCTATCAGCATTTCTCTTATATGAGGTGTTTGATAAATAAAATAGAAAACCTAAAGTGCTGTTGTTTCACAAAGTAAGAATAATGTATGGAATCAGCTGTATAATACTCATTTGGTACATTATGAAATTATGAAATATAAACAACAACAAAGAAGAATTAAACCCTTGCCTCTAATTTTACTTTGTAAAAATTGTCTGCATAATCTTGAAACTTAGATGATTCCTTTCTATATTCACTTACCATATAGATCCATCTTGTTCTATTTGTCTCTACCTCAATTGGAAATTATAAGTTTTGATGCAGTAGGAGTACATGAATGCAAAGAACGCTGAGAATCCTACCAAAACAGCAGCAACGACAAAAGAAAAACGGAACCGGAGCTTGAAGGATTTTTGATGAGAAACAAAAAACTGCACCGGCGTTGTGATTTGAGCATTTTTCATTAAAAGACCAACCGATTCAGTGATCATTCAATCCGTAGAAGAAGCATTCCATCCTATATATACCAAACGGAAGCTTATTAAGACGAAGAACTCATCGTTTAATCATATGCAAAACACTTGAAGATAGACAGTCAAAATCCGAAAATACGAGTAAGCATTACCCTTTTTCTGAAGCACTAATCAAATCACAATCTAATTTAAGAATCTTCAAATACTCAACATCATCAAAACACCCCCAAAAGACCCCTTCCCCGCCGCAAGTGGATTAATTGTATCAAGGACAGAAAGAAATGAAGGCACACCCTTAATTGAGAATCATAAAAGTTGGTCCTTTTCAACAAATTATCGACCTACGAGTCAAAATTATGAACTGGGTTGATTAAAAATGGAAAGTAAGCAGATTAATCACTGATTGAAGCTACTAGCAGGCTTGTTGATGAAAAAAAAAAATAGAAAACTCATGGTCCAATAGGCAGGGCCGGCCCTATAGTGAGGCCAGAGAAACCGTGGTCTTAAGCCCAACGGTGTCGGGAGGGCCCAACGGTACATGTTTCGCTAAAAGAAAAAAAAATTCATGTAGATTCAATCAAATCCAACCTAATATAACATGTTAATTTTTTTTATAAAGGCCCAAATTTTTTTTACTCCTTTCATGAACTGATGCATGTATTGGTTTAGGTTTCGGGGGCGTTGCCCCCGAACCCCCACGAGTTGGCGCTGCTCCCTAGACCACTGCGAAGGGGCTCTACCCCCTCGACCCACCGCGACCTGACCGGGCAGGTCGAACCCCGTTTCGTTGCGATAACATTATTCGTTCGGCAACTCGTATGCAAGAGATTACAAAAAATATTTATGAAAAAGATATCTAACAAAAAGTCCCAATAAAAAAAAATTTATTTGGCCCAAAAAACTACTTTGTAGGTATTTTTGAGACTATCAATAAATTGAATTTTGTATTTACGGATGTTAAAAACGCGATAAGTATGTTTTCAAAAAAAAAAAAACAACTTCAACAAAAAGGCCCAATTTAGGGACTTGACCTTGAGCCCAAAATATGCCAGGGCCGGCCCTGGCAGTAGGTAGCGCCGGGAATCGGAACAAATGAAAACAAAACCTTAAAAAACAGTAAAATAAACAGAGTACAAGGAATTGGATGACGGAACCGGAAAGCAAGGAAAATAAGACCAATTAATAAAACCGCCGAGAAAACAGTGATTCTCCGTCACCGCCGTAGCAATGATTCTTTAGCAAAACTCAGTCTCTCAGAAAAAATAATCAAAAGCCTTTCAAGACGAGAGCAGAGCATGAGAAGCCAACGCATTTCTTTTATTTACTTATAAAAGGGTAGTATTGGAAAATTAATTAAATTGTGTCCTTATAAACAGTTATCTTTTTCAACTGTCCTAAGTATCTAATTAAGTCTCAAAATCAGTTCTTTTAGATTAATATCCATATGTTCATTACTCTAAGTCGAATCGTTACAAATATCTTTTTAACTTTTTTTTTTGAACTTTAAACAGTCATTCATTAATAATTAGCATCTGCCAAAACGACAGAGAGAATAGAAGATGGGGGGTTGGATCCCCAATTACAATACCCAGATTTGACTGAGGGAAGATCAAACCCTAAGGATGCTAATCTATCAGCCACCCTATTACAATTTCTGGACACAAATTTAAAACTACAGCCTTCAAAGAACCGGCTAGCACGATTGATTCTAGAGGTGAGAGCACCCAATGGAGATATGTCTTCTTCATCTGAGTTAAGCCTTGCAACGTTAATCGAAGAATCAGATTCAATAACAGTCCTTCCACTCCAGAACCTTGCAGATTCAAGAGTTCCATAGAGGATGGCAAAACATTCTGCAAATTCAACCGATGCAACACACCCCAAATTGATGGAGAGAGCGGAAAGGAGCAATCCATTGTGACAGCGAATGGCAATTCCGACCGTTCCAATGCCATTCTTGAACCCTGCATCAACATTGGTTTTAATGTAGCCAAAAGGAGGTTTCACCCACCGAGTGGATAAAGGTTCCGGATTTATAAAATCGCAGCAATCAGAAGACACCTTCTGAAATTCAGAAAGGAGAGAACTTGCATGATACCAAATTCGAGATGGAGACGGTACACAAGCCTTGAAAATGGTGTTGTTTCGTTCCAGCCAAATAAACCACAGGATAGTGAAGAAAACCTAAACATCAGCAACGGCTCCAGTAGAAAGAAAAAATGAGAAGTCAATGAAGGATCCATGTTGCAATTGAGCCACAGAGGAGAAGGAAGAGCACTCTCTCCAGAATTTTCTAATCCAATGGCAATCAAAAAAGCAGTGGGCCCAAGTTTCCACAGATCTGTGGCAAATCGAGCAAATACCGTTGGTGAGTCTCCGTTTTAGCAGATTGGCCCCAGTAGGAAGTGAGTTCGAAGCAATTCTCCAGACGAAATATTTGATTTTTGGCGGAATCTTCATAGACCACAGGTAATTCCATGCCTTCCTGTTATTTATATCTGAGGATGATTCCCCAACTGAGCTCCCAATTGATCTAGAGTGAGATTTTTTTTGTCTTCATAGCTTGCTTGTAACTAGATTTAACAGTGTAAACACCACGGTTAGAAAAATGCCAAAGTAACCTGCCATTATAGCAATTCCTGCAAATAGGTGTAGAAAGGATAGCCTCAATTTCATGTGGAATGAAGAGATGCTGCAAAGTCGTAGTATCCCATTGCCCATTAATGATTAATTGGCTAACAGTATGATAGCCATCCTTATTACCCAATCCTGTAACTTTGAAGTTTGGTTCTAACTTAACCCAAGGATCATTCCAGATATTAATAGCATCTCCTTTTCCCACAGCCCATCTAAGTCCAGAACTAAGAAGATCCTTGCCCACAATAATGCTCCTCCAAATGAATGAGGGTCTGCTGCCCACTCTTGCCTCAAGTAGTGAAGAATTCCTATAGTATTTAAACTTGAGAATGGAACTGACAAGGGAGTGAGGGTTAACCAACAATCTCCAACTTTGTTTAGCAAGCATGGCTTTATTAAACAAGTTTAAGTCTTTAAAGCCCATACCTCCATGATCGTTAGGGGTGCATATTTGATCCCAAGAAATCCAGGAAATTGAATGTTTCCCCAGCTCCTTATCCCACCAGAACCTTCTGATCATCACCAATAATTCGTTGAGTAGCTTTTTGGGTAGATAGAAGCATTGCATGACATAGGTAGGAATGGCTTGGATCACAGCTTTAATGAGAACTTCTTTTCCAGCAGGAGAGAGGTATTGAGCTTTCCAACCATTGAGTTTTCTCCAAACCTTATCTTTCAGAAACCTAAAAACTTCATATCTGGACTTCCCAATCAAGAATGGGAGCCCAAGGTATCTCCCTTTAGACTGACCAACATGAATACCCAGGATGTGTGTGATCTCTTCCTTAATTTCAGCTCCTAAATGCCTGTTAAAGTATAAATGGGACTTAGAGAGGTTTACCTGCTGCCCTGAGAGGCCTTCAAAAGTCCTACGGATTCTCTGTATCTCCAAAGCATTAGAAAGATATGCTTTTGCAAACAAAATACTGTCGTCAGCAAAAAGAAGATGGGATAAGCAGGGCCCATTGGAACCAAATCTAAATGGAATTAAATCTCCCAGCATAATGGATTGTTTAATTAGGCTTGTGAGTCCCTCAGAACAAATAATAAAAAAGAAGGGAGATAGTGGATCTCCTTGCCTTATACCTCTAGTAGGGGTAAAATGCTGGGAAGGTTTTCCATTAACTAGGACATTGAAGGAGGCAGTGGTTACACATTTCATAATGAGCTTGACAAAGAAGTCAGGATAGTTCATCTTCACCAATATCCTCTCTAAGTATCCTCACTCTATTCTGTCAAAGGCTTTGACCATATCCAGCTTTAGAGCCATCTGTTGTTTGCTTATTTTCCCCCCACCATTAAGAGTATCGAAAGCCTCAAAAACTGCAATAGCATGTCTGTGATGAGCCTGCCTTTCTAGAAGGCACTTTGAGATTCATCAATAACTGAATCTAGAGTCTTTTTCAACCTATTAGCAATAGTCTTAGCAATAATCTTATAAACAGTGTTGCTAAGACTTATAGGCCTGAAATCTTTAAGGACAGAAGCTTGGGGGTTTTTGGGTACCAAAGTGATATAAGTGTCATTAAAACCTGCAATATCAGCTCCATTGTTTAGAACATTTAGGAATAAGGGCATCAAATCATCCTTGTAAAGTTGCCAATGCTTCTGAATGAAGATGGCTTGCATACCATCAGGGCCAGGGCTTTTCCTCCCTGGTAGCTGTTTGATAGCCCGCAACACTTCTTCCTCAGAAAAAGGTATTTGCAAATCTGTGACCTGTTGAACAGTGATTTGATTGATAGGTAAGCTGTTTAAGACATCCATATTTCTTGTACCTGCATTAGAGGAAAACATAGATTTATAGAAGGTTCCTGCATATTCTCTTAGCTCTTCAGGATCAGTGAGAATAGTGCCATCCTCAGTGGTGAGTTGATCTATATTGTGTTTTTCCTTCCTTTGTGATGCTTTCTTATGAAAATAGGAGGTGTTCCTATCCCCAGATTTTAACCAATCACATCTGCCCTTTTGCTTCCAATAGTCCTCCTGCATATTGAGTAGAAGATCCAGCTCTTTCATCAAGTCCTTTTCCAGAATTACATTGGGATCTGCCTGCTGCTGTAGGTGAAGAAGCTTATCCTGTAGCTTTTTGATCTTCTTGTCCAGCTTCCCATATTTCAGAGAGCTCCAATGTCTGAGAGAGTCTCTGACCTGACTAATACCAAGGGCACAATCCGAAGCATTTGAGTGAGACACACCTTTCCAAGTATTTTCAGAGATGGTTACACTTTCCTCATCCTGCAGCCAATAGGGATCAAACCTTGCCACTCTACAGTTATTATTTGGTTTACTTCTTTTATAGGCCTGAGTAGAAATAAGAATAGGTATATGATCACTTCTAGCAGCAGATAAGTGGGTTACACTATAATTAGGAAAAAGAGTAATCCAGTCCATATTAGTGACAGCTCTATCTAATCTTGCCTTCACATTACCATTCGGCCAGCCATTATTCCAAGTAAACTTAGCCCCTAAGAATCCAAGGTCCAGGAGATTACTATCTTCAAGAGCTCGCCTAAAGTTCTCAATTAGATACCTAGGCCTAGAGACAGCCCCTGTCTTCTCACTCATATGTAAAACTTCATTGAAATCTCCTGCACAAAGCCATGTGACGTGGCCTTTTCTAGTGCTAATATCAGTCCTTAACCGACAGTGTATCGGGTCAAACTGTAGTGCTAGTATGGTGAGTCAGAGTGTCGAATCCTCAGGGAACTTGGTAATTCTTTTAAGTGTGGTTAAACACCAAAGAGCTGTTATTAACTCGATCTAAACCGCAATTTTATAACACAGATTACTACTATTCTACTGAACATAAAATAAATGCGTAATTTAAAAGTTATTCTAATATAATATATATAGATATATAAATATATATAGATGTACATAGATTGCAAAATATATATATAGATATAAATATATAGATACCAATATATTTATAGAACTAGACAGATAAGTTTATAGAACTAGCCAAAGTTTATATAATTGATTTATACGATCTTTTCAGGAAACGGAATGTGCTCGATCTTTCCTTTTATATTAGGTCCAATTGAGTGAATGAAACGGTGCACTCCACGAGGTTAACAATTCCTCCTCACACGAAAGCGTATGAAATTGTCATATGTCATTGTCATCGATTTAATCTCCACAATCGCCCCATGCTAATCTCGGTTAGTCTCGAACAGTAGTGAGTACAAATCTACCCCGGATAAAAGAGGTTATTCCGTTTGTCGACGGCCGATGTTATTCAAAAGGCTCCGGTTGTCAGGCGGATCGATTTAACTTTCGGTGTTAGTTTCAATTAAACTGTTGATTTTAACATTATTATGATCTCGAGCACAATTTTAATAAGATTAATCTTTCCTAAGACAAATCGCTTCGGTAGGAAATAGGATTCCGTTATCACGCTTTACGCGACGCCAATTTTACCCTCCGGTTTTTCTATCTTATATCTCATATCCTAACTTCTCCGGTGGGTTCATCGTTAGGTTATATGGTGCGATTCATCTTGGTTAATTACGTCAATCCGAATATTATCAATACGTTACGAGAATAGAAAAAGATTCAATTAACTCAATTTTAGTCAATTTTAATTAGACAAAGATTCCTTTACCGAAAAGATCGAAATAAAACGATTATATAACTTTGGCTAGTTATTAGAGTTAGCCTAAAAACATTATAACAACGAAAAAGATAAAAACAAACATAAATACTTAAGAAAATTTACTGATTACAAATCTTTGAATCGAGTTGTATTCTTCCGGACATTACAACGACTTCAACAACACCGAACTTCCGATAATTTCTCGAGCATTACAACGATACTACGAGATTTATTATTTTTGGGGTAAGGCCTATTTACAAACTACTACTAAACTAAAAAGAAAATAAGAGGAGAAGATATATATATATATATATATATATATATATATAGAGTAGATATATATATATATTGGTACATTCCGCTCTGTTTGCAAATGAGCTCTTTATATAGAAGTGAATTCCTTGGCCGGACCGGGCCGAGAACAAGCCGGACCAGTCCGGTGTAATGATGGCTTCCACCTCCCTTTATCACTCAGCATGTGCGAGGATTATATAATTATAATTATAATTTATATAACTTATAAAATTCATATCTCGAGTTCTGGATCTCCAAAAATCATGATTCAAGAGGCATCGGAAAGCTCTCGGGAAAATCTACAACTTTCGTGAAGGACTCTTCTTCAGATAATGTCGTTTTGATGAGCCATTCGTTTGTCGAAGATATTTCTCGATTACCACTTAATCGAATCGATTAGCCACTTGACCACTTCGATTGACCACTTGACCACTTAAGCAATTCGATTGACCATTTAAGCTCGTGACACTCTCTAAATCCTTCCAGAGATATGATTATACTTCAACATGTCGATTCTCGGGGTCTCGGCTTATAAATCTGCAATAAAATACCACAAATACCCACGTAAATCGACATTTATTACTCCGATTTACTAAAATCGGTACAAAATGATAACTTTTACTATTGTTACTACTAACTACTCTAAATTATAAAGATTAATATTTCATACTATTTATACCATAATTTCATATATTTTATATAGAATTCGTTGATAAAACATAATAATATAACGTATATTTAATCATATAAAAGTAGTATATCAACTACTCCCCACTTAGCTTTTGATCGTCCTCGAGCAATAATAAGCGGTAATAAAAGATAATAGAATTGATCAGATTATGATTTTTAATGTAATTTATATTGTCAATATTATAAATATATTACTCATTCTAATTTAAAATTGTAAGAAGACAGAAAGTGTATATAACTTAAATAACTTAAACATTAAATATTATTTAGATGAAATTGTACATGTAATACTTAATAAGTATAAATAAAATATTAGAATTATTTTTAATCGCAACTATTATGAAATTCTGGAATCGGAAACTTGGTCAGGTAGTCGACAAAAATGGCTTATAAAGTTTAGGCTCAAGATGTTGGTTAATCGGAAAAAGGAAATCAAAAAGAGAAAGAAGCAAGTAAATGCGACGCATCTACATCTTCATATTCTTGATCAAAAAATAATCATCGATTAATAGCATCCTCTTTTTTCAGATTTTTTTCTCTTTTTTTTTTTTTTTTTTTTTTTTTTTTTTGCAAATTAAGAACTAAAAGCGTGAGTGTGTGTAGAAAATCAAACTTACAAGCATTGCTTCATCAAGATTGATCGGAGTACTACTCTTTCGATCGAAAATTACAAGTCCGGTTTCCTTAAACTTGTAATCATTCTTGAGATCTTATGATTCGACTTTTTCTTTTTCATTCTGTGCCTTCATTCCCAGCAATAGGACATTTCGAGATAATACCCTAGCTGGACTACTATCATCAGGCAATCGGGAGCTTTTAATCCTCATAGTGATATAGGACATTTCGAGATAATACCCTACTCACTCAAATCATTGGTAGCTACAACCGATATGTTCTTTTTATTTTTTTTAATTTATCGATCACAGATAAGGAAGATACCTGGTGTTTGATTAATTCTGTGTAAATATGGTGCTTCGTTCTTAATTCTTTTATAGAATATTAACATATCCGAACTTATTACCAAAATCGACTATCTTGCAAGTGTCATGAGGTAAGATCGAATATACTAATACTTATCTAATTTTTCCAATCTCAGCATATACCAAAACTTAGCTTTTATGTCTTCATCTCTTTTCATAAGTACGTACAAACTTGCGGAATTTCAAGGAAATATAGACCAAAATTAGCTAAAGGTCGGTTATTTCTAGCTAATCACAAATGGCAATTTCAAGTGAGGTCTTGATCACTCTAATCAAGGTGAGGTAGGAACAAAATTGGAAATTTATTTAGGTGAGCTTATTTGTTTTATAGTTATATTTTTGTGGTGCCAAAATCGACATCCCTAGTCCAATTCCAAACTCATAATTCATTTTTGAAAAGAAAATGATTCTAAAAATTTTACTTATAATTATCAACATACTTATATAATTTCATAAAAACAATATCTAATATTAATTACTTAATTATATAAACTTAAAATCTTATTAAAATCTAAATTAGACATAAAATATAAGTATAATATATCTAATATAATATACTTAATTAAAAACTTATTCTTCCAAATTATATCATTTTTTATTCATATTTATATATTAACTACTTAAAAAAATTAAAAATAAGTAATAAAATTTTTTGCTAAATTTATAATTTATAACTATTTTCGAAAATTTTAATGAATTTTCTAACCTAACTCTACTCCCCACTTACGAAGTGGCATCGTCCCGATGTTCAATGAGTATTAAATAAGTAGGTTTGAAAATAGAATTAAAATTATCTATTATCGTTATTATTGTGAGTTCATTTTTAGCGTATACTAATTATATAACAAACAAACTTTAAAAAAAACTGAAACATATATATATTAAACAAGATAGATTATTACAAACTTAAAAGAACAACATAAACTTAACCGAACTAAAAAACTTCAAACTTAACTTAATTTAACTCATTAAAACTTAAACATTATAAACTAACCACCAACCAACCATCTAAATCGTAGACGAACAACCCGGTGTATCAACCGGTAACAAGCCAACTCGATTATCTCTAGACGGAAAAATTTCATCCGTCTCAAGCTCTCCAACTCCATTCATTTGAGTACACAGACGCGAAATCATCCAAGCATTAGGCATAGGTTTCCCCCTACTGCCTCTCGTGATTGCAAACTCCAACATTGTTCTTTGAATCAAAATACCCCAATCGACAAATTCACCAAATGCCAAAGCAAAAAGTAGAAGCATTTCATTATCACTAAGGCTCCCGAAATCCCAAGTAGGATACACCCTAGAGTTAATGAAATGTTTCCACGCCTTTAGGTGTGGAAGTAAAGCACGTGTAGACAAATCGTGATTTGTGTCGAAAAGTGGAAACAGACATTGGAAAGACTCATGGACTTTGTTCAAATGATTATACGAATTTTGTAAGCCCCATTTCATCTCAAAATGCTGCATCGTAACGGGTGGAATTTTGAAAAGTTGGTTGATAATAGAAGAAGAGAAGGGAACAGCCACTCCTCTTACCGAGACAATTTGAGTTATATCGATCATGTGCGTCGTCATGAGGCGTAATAAAATTCTCAAACTATCGAGACATTTATCCTTCCTCTCGTGTATCTTGTTAACTTCTTCCACCAAATCCTCGAATAATCGTTTTACCCCATCGATCAATTTTATCGACATTTAAACCTTTCTCCAACTGGATTGGAGAATTAGCAAAACGAGGGTGTAAAATGATATTCTCGTTAGAAGCTTGAGACTCCGGAAGATCCGGGGTGTGATGCTCGTATGAATTGACAGAAGGAGATGATTGGTTCGACATTTTTAAAAGCTAGATGAAAAGTAAAAAAATTGAAAGTAGATAGAAAGTAAAGATATGGAATGGTTTATCATGCCTTGACCTCTTTTAATAGATAGAAAATTATACATACGTGGATGCACTAGACGGACTCAAGAATGATTCACCTCTTTTTCCTTCACGGATCGGGCCGAGTCTAGGCCGGACCGGTCCGGCCTCATCCTTCTTTTACTGAGGACAGAGGTAAAAGTCAAGTTTGTGTTTTGTTTTTTTTACTTCACGTGTGGAATAATCCTTACATCCTTGAAGATATTTCATAAAGACTCATCTATCTTGATACGAACGGATAAAACGACACATTATATTTTTGTAAAACGACGTAGTAATGATACAAAAATTATTTTTGGGTTTTTTTTATAGTTTTTATAAAAACTAAAACGATTTAGAATGCAAACAAAATTTTGATAAAACGACTATAAAATCAAAATAAACGAAAATGAAAACAAACCAATATCTAAATGAAAAATGTCGAATAAAACGCATACAGTAAAAATGTTTAATCAAACATAGTTATGAAATTCAATCTTCTTCATAGCCTTCCTCAGGATCGACATGAAAGCTTGAACTCGAAACGATCGAGAAACGGGTGGTCGAATCGTAGTCGTGGTCTGGATCGAACTATCAAGACCCATCGAACTCATGCCACCGTGATGTGTGCAAACTCAGTGAATCCTCCCAACTAGACATCATTTGGTCTCACGAAACACTGTCGAAAATACACTGCTCCACTAGATTGGCTCCCAAAAGGATATGACGATGGATGAAAGCTCGAAGGTGGTGGAATAGGTGTTACCCAATCTGCAAGGTATAAGGATCTCGACCGACAAGGTGGATAGGCGGGATCATCAAAGGTAGGATTACGAAGCAACCGCCGTTCCTCCTTAAACCTCTACGAATATCATCACACCATTGCCTATTACTTTCAGCATACAAAGCCATGTTGGCTTGACCACGTGCAACGTCTGATACTAAAGATTGAAACATATCATATGTGATAGTGTTGGAGAAAGGAGTTTGTTGAGGCTGACTAGAAAAAGATGGAAAAGAGGAAGAAGATGTGGCTGGTGGAAGTGGTTGAGTTTGACGGCTTCTAATCAAAGAGCATATACTACCATCCGGAAGCCTAGTCAAACTTGGTCCAATCAGATTTGCATCCGCAGAGATAACTTGTCATTAGGCGGACTGGTACTCCCACCCTACGACATAAATCGAGATAAAACATGGGAAATCTGAGATGACTCCTCAGTCCGGGCGATGACAATACTCTCAAAAATTCTTTTAAACATGACCTTTCCAACATCCACCTTAACATCATTTACCATCGCCCAAGCGATACAAACATCTTCCTTTCCATACGCAGTATGTTTACTAGAAGGATAGAGAGTGTGGCTAATAAATCTTTTAATCGCCCTTAAACCTCTAATACACTTCCCGTAGTTAAATCTATTTTCAACCCACACAGCGGTTGGGTCAAAAGCATGCTGAGCTCTCAGGGCAGTCTGCTCAAAACTCGCAGGATCATTTAAATTCCAAACTACCCTGTAATCTTCCTCATCAGGAAAAACTTCAACTCCTAGAATTGCATTTATAACTTCAGGGTTAAAAGGAACATTTCTGGCTCTTAGGGGTACAATTTGCGACTTAGTCAGCTCATCTTGTGACAATGTAGATAAAACTGAATAAAACTCAGCTACTAAAGTCGTATTAATCTCCCCTTCTCTTCTGGCTGCTAGTTCTAACCACTGACGTTTTCTAAAGATATCTTTAACTTCATCACCTAAGTCATCCAAATCTAATCCTTTTTCAACCAAGACATCACATTTACTATAAATTTTCTCATACGCTTTCTTAGCCTCAGGTGATGCTGTTTTATCAAAGCTCACGGCTTCTTCTTCAGGTGACAAAAGTATTGTGCCTACGACCGGAGCTGATATAGGAATGTTTGATTTTCGTTTCTTAGAGATTCTTTTACTCGACTCAGCCATTCTACGATATTGGTAAAGCCAATCAACAAAAAAAACAACAAAAAAATAAAAATGTCACAACACACTCAAAAATCAAAACAGTTGAAATTAATCTAAAAAATTATGAAAAATACGAAATTGATAACTAAATAAACTAAATTATACCTTAATATGAAGAAAACGTTGAAAAGTATCGCCGGAAAAGTTGTTAAGTCGCCGGAAAAGAATGTAGCTCGTTTTTTATCCTTTTTGATTTTTTTTAAATTTGTGTAGAAGAGAAGAGATGAAAAGAGGAAGAAATCAAGTAGTGGTAGTGTGAGAGGTGAATTTTTGTGGAAGAATTGATAAAAAATTTCGAGTGGTGGGGTTTGGTGTGGGGTGCGGCTGCAAAATTAGGGAAGAAGAAGAAGGAGAAGAAAAAAAGAGGGTCCCCGTCTTTTTTATGATTTTAGACCCCGGACCGGTCCGGGTTAAGGCCGGATCGGTCCGTGCCCATTTTTTTCACTTTTTCGAATTTTTGTACTTTTTATGATTTTTGATTAAAACTTATAAAAATTCTAATACAACTTAATTAAAATCTTAAAGATAAGTTTATAATAATTTTTTAAACTTAAGAAAATCTTTAAAAATAAAATTTGAAGGAAATCTTATAATTTTATAACAATTTTTAAAAATTTAATAAAATCTTTATAACACTTTAATAAAAAGGCTTATAAAAATTTAATAAATTTATATCAACTTTTATAAAACATCTAAATAAAAACTAAAAAATACTTTTATAAAACTTTTATAAAACTCCTCAAATTTCATAAAAATCCAATTTTATAAAATTTTCAGAAGTTATGCGAAAATTTTATAAAATAAAACATAAGAAAAGACTCGAAACTTAAGGGGTTCCTACTTCTTCGATTTCTAAATCCTCCAAAGTTCTGATGTAACGTTCAATCAACCTAACTCCTAAAAACGAAGCATTTGAATTATCTCTCGGAATTCCATCGGGATTTTCGGATAACCACATAATCGTTCCCTTCCTAACAATATTCAAACACTCATCCTGGATTTGGTTGTGTTTTTCCCACAGCATTCAACATGTTCACTTTTTTCCTGATTCTCGCATCTCATCGTAAATTTTGCCCTTCTTTTTATCGCACTCCTTGATGTTCCATTACAAACTTCTTTCAATCTGATCTCTCTCAACAATTTCTTATTTTGTTCAAAAACTAAAGCTTCTATAGCAAACGCGACATCTTTATCTAGGCCTAATTTCAAAAGTAAAACAAAAACTCCTAATCTATCTAAAAAAGGCATCCAGTTCTTTTACGTCTATCCGGTAAAAGATTTTAAAAGAGTTTAAACATAAATAAAAATACGAGAAAAGTAGAGTAAAGATAGATAACACCTGGTATTCGGCTGATCTCAGTTTCTCTGCTTTTCAGTTCTTTAGTTTTTCTGCTTTTTCAATTTGTCGGGGGATCAATCAGTAGCATTACTTCTTCTTTCAGTGTGATTCCTTCTCCCTCCACAAATAACTATACTCTGTGGCCATTGGCTATAAAAGTTGTATTTCCATCAGTTAGTTCAATGACTCAGCATTTGTAAACCCGTGTTACTTTAAATGGACCTGTCCATCTTGATTTAAGCTTACCTGGAAACAACCTTAAACGTGAATTGTACAAAAGCACTCAATTACCTACATGGAACTCACGTTTAAAGATTTTCTTATCATGGAAAGATTTCGTGCGTTGCCTTGTAGATTCGAGCATTTTCATAAGAATCGAGACGTAAATTCTTCTAGTTACATTAATTGAAGCAATCTATGATCACCGACAGCCTTAGGATCGAAATTTAGAAATTTAATAGCCCAGAAGGCTCGGTGTTCTAACTCAACTGGGAGATGACAAGACTTACCAAAGACTAGCTTATAGGGAGAACAACCAATTGGTGTTTTAAAAGCTGTTCTATATGCCCATAATGCATCATCTAATTTAACTGCCCAGTTTTTACGATTTGAATCAACTGTTTTTTCCACGATTCTTTTGATCTCTCTATTTGACACCTCTACCACAGACCACGGGTTTGCGGATGATAGGCGTTCTAACTTATGCGTTACACCATATTTTTCAACTATCTTAGTAAATGGTCTATTACAAAAGTGTGACCCTCTATCACTAATGATTGCCCTCGGAATGCCATATCTGGTAAATATATTCTTTTTAAGAAATCGTATGACAACTTTGGTATCATTAGTTGGAAGAGCTTCAGCTTCTACCCATTTCGAGACATAATCTACCATTAGAAGAATAAATCTTTTTCCAAAAGATATAGGGAAAGGTCCCATGAAATCTATACCCCAAACATCAAATAACTCACATTCTAAAATAGATTGCATAGGCATTTCATGTTTTTTAGATACATTTCCCCATTTTTGACACGATTCACAAGATTTAACATACTTATAAGCATCTCTATATAGTGTAGGCCAATAAAAACCACATTGTAAAACTTTAAAAGCAGTTTTCCAACCTCCATGATGACCTCCTGCCTCACGATCATGACAAAATGACAAAACACTTAAAATTTCATTATCAGGCACACATTTTCTAATTATCCCATCCGAACATTTACGGAAAAGGTATGGTTCCTCCCAGTAATAAAATTTTAAGTCATAAAAGAACTTCTTTTTCTGTTGCCAAGTCCAATGAGACGGAATATAATCACAGGTTAAGTAATTAATGATATCTCCAAACCAGGGTGATATTTCCTTGGAAGGAATTCTATTCTTTAATAACTGCATGGTTGAAGGAGTATCTATTCTAAATAGTTGTTCATCAGGAAATGAATCCTTAATTTCAATTCCTATTTCTTCATTTTCCATTCTACTTAGATGATCTGCTACTACATTCTCACTTCCTTTTTTATCTTTAATTTCAATATCGAATTCTTGAAGTAAGAGAATCCATCTAAGAAGACGATGTTTAGCATCTTTCTTACTCATTAAATACTTGATCTTTGAATGGTCTGTATAAATTATTACCTTAGAACCAACAATATACGATCGAAACTTATCTAAGGCAAAAATTACAAAATACGCATTCTTTTTTCAGTAGTTGCATAATTTAGTTGAGCAAATGTTTAATGTGTGGGATGCATAGTAAATAGCTTTGAGAATTTTGTTATATCTTTGACCTAAAAACAGCTCCTCCTAAATTTAAATCACTTGCATCACACATAATCTCAAATGGCAAACTCAAACTGGTGCTACTAGCATCTGGTGCAAAGATCAACCTCGCTTTTAAGGTCCTGAAGGCTTCCATACATTTACTATCAAAGTTAAAAGGTACTTCCTTTTCAAGTAAATGACTTAGAGGCTTTGCTATTTTTGAAAAATCTGCAATGAACCTTCTATAAAATCTGCATGTCCGAGAAATCCTCTTAGGGTCCTTAAATTAAGCGGTGGAGGTAATTTTTCAATTACTTCGACTTTAGCTTTATCAACTTCAATACCTTCTTCAGAGATTCTATGACTAAAACAATTCCTTCGATACCATTAAGTGGCATTTTTCCCGCTTTAGTACTAGATTGGTATCTTCTGAGCGTGGTAACACTCGTTCTAAGTGTAACAAACAAACTTCAAATGAATCTCCGTAAACACTAAAGTCGTCCATAAAAATTTCTAAGAATTTCTCAACCATATCAGCAAATATAGCCATCATACACCTTTGAAACGTAGCTGGTGCATTACATAAACCAAACGGCATTCTTTTATAAGCAAAAGTTCCATAAGGACAAGTGAAAGTAGTTTTTTCTCTATCTCCTGCTGCAATGAATATATGTGAATATCCTGAATAACCATCTAAGAAACAGTAATACTTATGTCCACTTAAACGTTCCAACATCTGAACTATGAATGGAAGTGGATGATGATCTTTCTTAGTATGATCATTTAGTTTTCTAAAATCAATGCACATTCGATAACCTGTAATCTCTCTTGTCGGAATCCATTCATTATTTTCATTCTCTTTCCTTTGTGAAACCTCCTTTCTTTGGTACAACTTGAGTTGGACTTACCCATTCACTATCTGATATGGGAAAAATTATCCCCATTTCTAATAGCTTAATGACCTCTTTCTTAACAATTAACTGCAAATTTGGGTTGAGGCGGCGTTGCGGTTGAATACAAGGTTTAGCATCTTCCTTCAGAATTATCTTATGAACGCAAATCTCAGGGCTAATACCTCGAATATCGGCAACTGTCCATCCAAAAGCTTTCTTATGCTTTTTCAACATTCTAAGTAATTGATCTTCTTGTTGCTCAGTTAAAGATGATGAAATAATAACCGGTAATAGATTATTAGTTTCAAGAAAAGCATACTTCAGATTTAAAGGTAACGGTTTCAATTCCAGATTCTTAGGTGGATCTTCCAGTGATGGTTTAAGAACTGGTCCTTCTAGTTCTAATTCCAAATACTTATGCCATGATGGTTTAAAAGTAAAACTTCCTTTATCTAGAGAAAGAATTATCTCTTTCATTTCGGTGTCTTTCTCCTCTTCCTTATAGATAGATAGAGTTAAGCATTCTTCCAATCTGTCTTCAAAAGTTGGTAACTGATTATCATAGACAGAATGAATATCTTCTATAAAAGAACATGATTCTGGTGATTTATATGGATGGTTCATAGCTTTGAAAATATTGAAAGTAACTTCATCTTCATTGACTCTCAGAATTAATTCTCCTTTCTAGACATCTATTAAAGTTCTTCCTGTAGCTAGAAATGGTCGACCTAAGATAAGCGGCGCTGAATATCCTTCTTTCATTTCCATAACTACAAAATCTACTGGAAAATAGAACTTGTCTACTTTAACCAATACGTCCTCAATAATTTCTTTAGGGTATTTAATCGATCTATCTGCCATCTGCAGAGTCATTTCAGTTTTCGTAAGCTTTCCTATGCCTAGCTTTTTATAATCCTCATAAGACGTGAGATTTATACTAGCTCAAGATCACATAAGACCTTCTTAAATGTAAATCCTCCAATTTCACATGGAATGGTAAAACTTCCAGATCTTTCAGTTTAGCGGTAACTTATGTTGCAAAGCTATGCAGAACATTCTTCATTTAGGCATATATTCTCATATTCCTCTAATTTTTTCTTGTTTGTGAATATCTTTCGAGAAACTTTCCATAAGCGAGGCATACTAATTAGAGCTTCGATAATGTGGATATTAACATGAATATGATGAAAAGTATCAAGGAAACGAGCATACTGATCAGTTTTATCTTTTAATTTGATCTTTAGGTGGGTAAGGTAAAGATTCTAAATCTATAACCTTTGATCCCAAAGTCATTTCTCTTTTCCTTTATCCTTAAACTTTTGAGCATTACTTGATCGCCAAGTATCAGGTTCTTGAATTTTTTCTTTTAAAACATTCCCTGAATCAATCTCTACTTCAGATTCCTTCAGTTCTTCTTGTTTCTCATCCTTGTTTTCATTATCCTCTATTCTAACATGTTCCTTGAATAAACTCCTTAAATCTTTATCCATGGGATCTTTCAAAATCCTAGGGATTTTTACCCATTTCTCACCTTCATTCTCAGGTTCCAAACTTCTATTCCTTTTCAAGAAATTCTCTATAGTTTCTTCTTCCTCATCAGTGAATTCAATTTCACCTTTAGTTTCATCATTCTTTCCATCTAAATCATTTTCTACTTCATTATTCCCGAAGTTTTCTACTCCATTACTACCACAGAGTTTTCTACTTCTCGTAACTACAACATTTACCTCTCTCGGATTTCTTTCAGTATTGCTTGGTAATCCTCCAGGAGGTCTACTATTATTACGTTCACCTTCCCTACTCAAGTGATCTTCCATATTCCTCAATGAGGCTTCTATCGTTCTCATTCTGGTATCATGTCCACTCATACATGTTTTCATTGTACTAATATCTTTAGTGACTGTACCAATAGAAGTCATCATTGTTTCCATATTCTTAGCTTGAGTAGATACTACACCCATCATATTTTCCATTAGTTTTTCCCATTTTTCAACCCCTTCTACAGGTTGAGTTGAACTTTGAGTTACTGGTATACTTTGAGTGGTATGTTGAGGATATGATCTAGGTAATGATTGTAAATTCGATTAGATGTATTTTCTTGATAAACTTGATTATTATTCATATTCTATATGGATTTGGATATGGCGGTTGTCCTTGCTTACTAGGGTTTTCGGACCATCGATAAGTAGGGTGATCTCTTCTAATAGCATTAAACGAGTTTGAGTATGCATTGTTCAAATTCTATCTTTCTTTCAAGAAAACTCACCTCCTCTCTTGAATATCCTGTTGGTTCTTCGATCCCTATTGATATATTATCCTGATTTGAGTATTCGATTGGTGTACTATTTTACGAACTTTGGTTTTGTTAGATTGTAGGCCATCAAATTTCCTACTCAAATTTTCTAAATGTGCTAGAACTTCCGTATTAGATGTACATTCTCCTGCAAAAGTTACTTTTCTGGTGCTAGAGCCGGTTTCCCACATTCTGTTATTTTTGGAAATCTTTTCTATAGCATCGTAAACTATTTGAGCTTCACTCATCATTAAAGAACCACCACATGCATGATCTACATCTGCACGTGAATCTTTTCTTAATTTACGACAGAAAAGTTGAATTTGCATATCTAAGGAATAACCATGATCGGGACAGGCTCTTAACAATTTTTTAAATCTTTCCCAGGCATTCCCAAGCGTTTCTTCAGATCCTTGTCTAAAGTTAGCAACCTCGACTTTTAATTCCAAATTTCGTCCAGGAGTGAAATATTGTTTCAGAAATTCAGTTTGAATCTCCTCCCAACTTGTAAGTGAATGATGTGGAAGAGACATAAACCAATCTCGGGCTCGTCCTTTTAAAGAAAAAGGAAACATAGTCATCCTCGTTAATTCCTTATGAGCACCTTGACTTTTGGCTGTATTGCACAGTTCTTCAAAAAGATAGAGATGATGATGTGGATCTTCATCATCCTCTCCTAGGAATTGGGCTCTTGCGTCAATTAAACCAAAAAGATGAGATTTAATTTCGAAATTATTCGCTCCTTCATTGGGTAAAAGAATGAGATTATTAGTCCTGGTTTCTTCTTATGGTTTGATCACGAGATGAGTCTCGGGTTTGGTGGGTTATTACGATTATTACGGTTCGATTTCGATTATTTCTATTATTATTATTATTATTAGGGTTAACAGGGTTTTGTCCATGCCACAGAGCATGATCTAGCCTCTGTTCATTTGTTTCATCACTAGTTTGACCATTCTCGTATTTTTGTTTGAAGATGATTCTTGGTCAGGATTTCCCTGACTAGTATGACCACGTTTACTCTCTACTCTTAACTGCCTTTCGTAAGTATTTATGTCAGGCTTATAAGGAGTGAGTGGGGTCTTACCACTTCTGGTCATCAACTAACGAAAATAGAAAAATGCTCGACTTTTATAGAGAAAAAAAAAGGAAAATTGGTAACTAAAAGAAAGTAGATACCAACGAAAAATAAAATAGAAATGAGATAAGAAAAAGTGTTGATTTATTCTCGAGAATTTTGAGCTAATACAAGTAGTAACCATAGACACAAAGAAAGAAATTAGCGACGTGTTCCCCGGCAACGGCGCCAGAAAGCTGACGTGGCCTTTTCTAGTGCTAATACCAGTCCTTAACCGACAGTGTATCGGGTCAAACTGTAGTGCTAGTGTGGTGAGTCAGAGTGTCGAATACTCAGGGAACTTGGTAATTCTTTTAAGTGTGGTTAAACACCAAAGAGCTGTTATTAACTCGATCTAAACCGCAATTTTATAACACAGATTACTACTATTCTACTGAACATAAAATAAATGCGTAATTTAAAAGTTATTCTAATATAATATATATAGATATATAAATATATATAGATGTACATAGATTGCAAAATATATATATAGATATAAATATATAGATACCAATATATTTATAGAACTAGACAGATAAGTTTATAGAAGTAACCAAAGTTTATATAATTGATTTATACGATCTTTTCAGTAAATGGAATGTGCTCGATCTTTCCTTTTATATTAGGTCCAATTGAGTGAATGAAGCGGTGCACTCACGAGGTTAACAATTCCTCCTCACACAGCGTATGAAATTGTCATATGTCATTGTCATCAGTTTAATCTCCACAATCGCCCCATGCTAATCTCGGTTAGTCTCGAGCAGTACCGAGTACAAATCTACCCCGGATAAAAGAGGTTATTCCGTTTGTGTCGACGGCCGATGTTATTCAAAAGGCTCCGGTTGTCGGCGGATCGATTTAACTTTCCGGTGTTAGTTTCAATTAAAGCTGTTGATTTTAACATTATTACGATCTCAAGCACAATTTTAATAAGATTAATCTTTCCCAAGACAAATCGCCCGGTAGGAAATAGGATTCCGTTGTCACGCTTTACGCACGGCCAATTTTACCCTCCGGTTTTTCTATCTTTTATCTCATATCCTAACTTCTCTGGTCAGTTCATCGTTAGGTTATATGGTGCGATTCATCTTGGTTAATTACGTCAATCCGAATATTATCAATACATTACAGAATAGAAAAAGATTCAATTAACTCAATTTTAGTCAATTTTAATTAGACATCATTCCTTTACCGAAAAGATCGAAATAAAACGATTACATAACTTTGGCTAGTTATTAGAGTTAGCCTAAAAACATTATAACAACGAAAAAGATAAAAACAAACATAAATACTTAAGAAAATTTACCGATTACAAATGCTGAATCAGAGTTGTATTCTTCCGGACATTACAACGACTTCAACAACACCGAACTTCCGATAATTTCTCGAGCATTACAACGATACTACGAGATTTATTATTTTTGGCGTAAGACCTATTTACAAACTACTACTAAACTAAAAAGAAAATAAGAGGAGAAGATATATATATATATATAGTAGATATATATATATTGGTACATTCCGCTCTGTTTGCAAATGAGCTCTTTATATAGAAGTGAATTCCTTGGCCGGACCGGGCCGAGAACAAGCCGGACCAGTGCGGTGTAATGATGGCTTCCACCTCCCTTGATCACTCAGCATGTGCGAGGATTATATAATTATAATTATAATTTATATAACTTATAAAATTCATATCTCGAGTTCTGGATCTCCAAAAATCATGATTCAAGAGGCATCGGAAAGCTCTCGGGAAAATCTACAACTTTCGTGAAGGACTCTTCTTCAGATAATGTCGTTTTGATGAGCCATTCGTTTGTCGAAGATATTTATCGATTACCACTTAATCGAATCGATTAGCCACTTGACCACTTCGATTGACCACTTGACCACTTAAGCAATTCGATTGACCATTTAAGCTCGTGACACTCTCTAAATCCTTCCAGAGATATGATTATACTTCAACATGTCGATTCTCGGGGTCTCGGCTTATAAATCTGCAATAAAATACCACAAATACCCACGTAAATCTGACACGACACTCCGATTTACTAAAATCGGTACAAAATGATAACTTTTTTACTATTATTACTAATAACTACTCTAAATTATAAAGATTAATATTTCATACTATTTATACCATAATTTCATATATTTTATATAGAATTCGTTGATAAAACATAATAATATAACGTATATTTAATCATATAAAAGTAGTATATCACCGTGGCAGGTTTGAAACAACAGAGAGCCTCCTTAGCAAGTCCCAAGAAAAGTGCCTCAGAGAGTGTTTTGGGTTCCCATGAAACCCAGTGAACCGGAAGACCTTGCTGTCAAAAGTGATAACAGAGTCAATGTGGCCTTTTGAACTACATAGAATATTGACACTAGTAGAAACATTCCACATAAGAGAGAGTCCTCCTCTGGTCCTTTTACTGCTTTCATGATGACCAGAGGCAAACCCAAGAGTGTTCATAAGTTGATTCATTGCTGTTGAAGAGAGTTTAGTTTCAGAAAGAAAGAGAAGGGAAGGGGAAGAGTCTTTAATCAGGCATTTAAGACTAGGAACTGCCTTGGGGTTGCCCAATCCCCTACAGTTCCGACATAAGAGATTCATTGTTGAAGGTGGACCTGTTGAGCAGTCTCCACCTTTTCAGAAGTTAGTTCCAGTTTTGGTTTCTTCGGTGAGGAGGTAATCTCCCCATCAGCTTTCCTTTTCCCAATAAAAGTTTCCAGATTGGTAATATCAGACATAGGTCTATCTGTGCTCTTATGATGTCTTTTAAAGGTACTTTTGATTGCAAGAGGAGGGGTGGTTGTGGCTTGGCTAATTGCTTGAACAAGTGTGATTTGGTTTTCTAAGTTTGCTTGTTGCTCAATGGATCTGGGAGGGACAGGTAGAGCCTGTAGGTAGGATTGGTTAGAGATGATTTCCTGGGTATGAGTTTGTTTTTTTTGGCATTTTCTGGTTCAAGGAGTTGCAGGTTTGTTGGCTGAAGGTTCACATTGCTAGTCAGAGTAGTCCGAGGCTCGAATTGAGGACAGAGGACCAGTTTGTCATTTAGTTGATTGCTAGGATGGAAAATAGGTATAGGGGTAGATGATAGTTCCAAGGACTGATGTGACAATGTATGGTGTAGAGGGTTTGTGCAGCAGGTTGAGAGAGGTTTATTTAGGGAATGGGTAGATGGTTCGGGTTCGGGAGGATATGAGGTAGTTGAGATAGGGACAGAAACCTTTTCTGCAGTATTTTTGTTTTTTGTGGATGGTTGGGCAGTGTGAGTGACCAGGTTGGAGGTATTGTCATTATCAGAAAGGGACAGGTAAGTAACTTTTTCTGAGTTGTCTGAGGTTGACTTTTGACTTTTGTTTGTTTGACCAGGGGTTTGACAGTTTTTTGGCAGGAAATCTGAAAATTTCTGGGCTGGAATGAGATTTGCAGGATGCTCATTAGAGATTGTAGAAGCAAGGCAAGGGTATGATTGAGTTTCCATATCCAGAATTCTGAATTCTTGCACCAATTTATTATGTTTTGTTGCATTCAACCAGGTACCAAATCTTAATTCTTTTTCATCTTCCAGGTTGAACTCCTCAGTAGTGAGGGGGCAATTTGTTGCAGTATGGCCAAGAATACCACAATAGTAACAAAAGGTAGGCAACCTTTCATATTGAAAGAGGGCTGTTAAGGACTCATAAGTATTGCTATCTTCATCAAAGGTAATGGATAAAAGCTGTGGTAAAGGTTTGTGCAGGTGAATTTTGGCTCTGAATCTAAAGGAGAGATGGTTTGTGCCAATTTCTTCTCTGATTTGAGCAAAGGTACAATTAGAAAGACCAAGAGCAATTTTCTTACCAACATTTTCAGTGTGCATATGCATTGGCAAACCTTGCACTTGCATCCATAATTGGGACTCAGCAAACTCTTCACAGTCAGCAGAAAGAGATGGTTTCCACTGTTGCAAGACCAGAAGTATGTTGTCAAAGCACCAAGGACCCTCTGTCAGCACCCTCTTATGGTCTTCAACAAGCTCGAAGAGGAACTGGTAGAAATTTTTCTAGAGTTTCACCACCTTGAATTTAGATGTTCCCCAAGATTTTTCCATAGCTATTCTTAGATTTTTGACTGGTATATCTTTGTTAGAGATGAATTTCCCAAGAAGACTTAGGCTGTTTTTATTAAGACCTTCAGAGATGTCATTGGGTTTTATCTTTGTGGTAGAAGAAGGGGTTTCATGAATTTTGAGATTGGAGAAGAGTTTGTGTATATCTTTGGTATCCATGGCTCGAGCACAAGCCAAGGATGGCTAGAGGAAGACTCAAAAGAGTTGGAGGAGTTCTAGAGAGAATGGGGGAGCTCTCAAAGAGAGAGAGTTTTAAATTGTCTGTTTTAGTACTATACTTTTTTAACTATCATTATCGTGAGATTTTATTTTATTGGTACTTTTTTTTTGGGAAACTTAAAAAATTACGCTAAAAAAGATATTATTTGTGTTGTATCTCTCAAAAGAATAACATTTGTAAAATATGTCTGAAAAGCTTTTCGTAGTTGATTTGCTACGTATTCGCTGCGAAAAAACTACGAAAACCCACGAAATACTTTTCAGGTATATTTTTTCAATATTATTCTTTTGAGGCATACTGCACAAATAATATGTTTTTTAAGCATATTTTTTCAAGTTTCCCTTCGTTTTATGTTTTTTCGATTTTCCGCGTAAGTGTGTGTTGTACTAGGTATTTTTAGGTGTTTTAGTGTGTGAGGAGTTTCTAGGGTTATTCTGTAATTAGGGCGATTAGGTTCAGAGGAAATCAAAACCTATTTATATCCGTATAATGTTCCATCAGAAATCATTGTAAAATAATACTGGTTCTTCTTCCTACTTCACAACAAAAGGTACCATCAAAGTTTTATTTCTTTGAATTTTCATAGTAAATTGTTCTATTAAGAGCAATTGCTTTGTGTAAACTATCTTAATAATTGTTATTGACAACGAATCGAATCGAATCTGTTAAATAACACCACTGTGAAGTTCCACTTAATTTAAGGTCAAATTCGGAGTTATTTTTAATAAGATGCATTTGCTTAGTAAGATTTTTCAATGATTTGGTAGTGAAATGGGGCAGCTTTGCCAGGTGATCAATTTTATTTGATTACGTCTTCTCCCTGTTGGCGACATTGTCTATTTGGCTCAATTTCAACTTTCTTTGTTTTTTTTTGTTTTTTTTATTTTATTTTTTTTATTAACCTGTACTGACATACATTGGTTGAAGGAGAGCCTACATATGTTTATAAAATTTCTTATTTCAATTTGTTTAGATGATTTGATTTCATATCATTGTGGTCAGTTCCTGTTTATCCCACTCTTTTGTTGGATCAAACCAGAAACCATTAACTTTATTTTCTATAATTACGAGCTGGCTCGTTTGGATTGATAGAATCAATCTGATTAAATGCAACTGAATGGATATGAGGTTCGTTTGGATTGATAGAATGCATATTGTTTTTGGTACGGAATGGAATAGAATCAGTTTACAGACTTCTTGCCTCTTTGATAGTGTGCTTTTAGTATTTTATTTGGCTTTGTTTTGTCCTCTTTAAGTACCAGTTATGATAATTTTGTGCCCATTCTTCTGTTTCTCTTCCCAGAAAATTGTATTTTTTTTTAGTACAAATTAGACGCATCAATTGCTTGCATTGCCTTTATGATCATTGATCAAAAGGATTACAGTTATAGATTTGTTGTCAATAAAGAGAATCAATTACATGTTGAATATGTCATTCAGAGTTTTTTTTTTTTTTTTTTTCAGATTTCAACACAACGTTTTGTTATTTTGGATAATCTTTGATGAAACTGATGATTGGTACTGCCATTTTTTGGTTGCAGGTCTTGATTTTATTGTCTGCCATGGCTACATCTTGTATTCGCACATCTAATTTGCGTCCTTCAGTTGCAATATATGGAAAACCTAATGTGTTTAGTCAAGGAAAAAATAGAAGAGTAAGCATGCTCTGTTGTGTTCAGCATCAACCAGCTGTTTCAATGAGGATTAAAAATTTCTCCGGCTTGAGTGGCCATAATTCCTTTGATTTTCACAATCCTTCTCAATGCTGTTATTTCAAAATCCCAAAATCCAAGTCTAGGCGTCGTCGTAGAGAGAGGGTTAGTCGAATGGTGGTTCCAAAAGCAATGTTTGAGCGTTTCAATGTTGAAGCCATAAAAGTTATAATGCTTTCACAAGAGGAGGGAAGACGGTTAGGCCATAATTTTGTTGGCACCAAACAAATACTGTTAGGTCTTATTAACGAGGATACAGGTGTAGCTGCTAAGGTCCTCAAATCAATGGGCATTAACTTGAAGGATGCTCGTGTAGAAGTCGAGAAGATAATTGGAAGGGGTAGGGGTTTTGTGGCCATGGAGATTCCTTTCACTCCTCGTGCTAAGAGAGTTTTGGAACTTTCTGTGGAGGAAGCCGAAAAACTAGGTAAAATTTTAATTTTCCATAGTTAACTAGATCTGCATATATGTTGCATTTGCCTTGTACAATAAATAAATTTGTTGGAATGTGTTGATGATATTATTAGGACATAACGATATTGGCACGGAGCATCTGCTTCTTGGACTTCTTCGTGAGGGTGAGGGAATTGCTGCTCGAGTCTTTGAGAATTTAGGTGTTGATCCAAGTAACATTCACACACAGGTGATCGATCGAGTACTTTATTACGCTTTTGAATTCAAGAAAGATTGTTTATTGTTTTTGTTGAGGGATGTTAGACTTGTATTTCTTTGATCCTGTAGGTGATTCAAAAGGTCTCAAGTTCTGATACCGAGGTGGTAATAGACTCCTCGTCTTTTTATGATCCATTAAATCGGGTTTCTACAGATAAGCAACGCAAATTTCATGGAGGTTCATTGAGGACTTGTACCAAGGTTGTCCCCCCCTCCCCTCCCCCTCCCCCCTCCCTCCTCCCAACTTTTCAGGCTAGTTTGTATTTACTTGGCAATGATATGATGTTGAAGGCACTGACTCCACTCGTATACTCAATATTGATTTTTCAGGTTCATAAACAGGGGATTGCTCTTGGGAGGTCTGTAGATCTAGCTAAATTCAACGGTTATGATGAATTGATTGCTGAACTAGATCAGCTGTTTGAATTTAACGGTGAACTCAAGGCACGGAACAAGAACTGGATGATTGTCTATACTGATGATGAAGGCGACATGATGCTTGTCGGAGATGATCCTTGGCAGTAAGTTACCCAGCCCTCACCTACAACACTGTGTCAGTAGACCAATGACCATTGTGGGACCCGCTGGTTCATACGGATGATTCATATGGGTCCCACTCACTCATCCATATGGTTCAAAGTCGTGGTCTCGGCAACCGACTCGGAGACCACTGAGCCACATAACTCATCGCGTAACGGTATCGTTTCGGGCGAGACGGGTTTTCTCCCATATAAAATGCTTTAAAATTTTGAAAAAAATCTAAAAAATTCAAAAAGAAATATGAATAACTAAACACAACATCAAAATGTCCCAAAACAATCATCAAGATCATTTCTTTTGATTAAATACAACAAAACATGCGATGCCGCGTTACGTTTTAACATGAGTATTTGTGGTTGTTTGTTGTTTTAATATATATATTTGTGGTTTTGATGTTTGGTTTTGTTTCTTTGTCTGGGTAATTAGCATCAGGGATTTAATTAGGTTTTGTATGCTTAAAAAATTGAAGAAATTTAACAAAAAAATGTAGGAGTTGTGGTGAATCAAAGCTGTGTTGTGTGTTGTGAAGTTTTGCTATGATAATTGTGTATGTTTTTTTGTTATAAAGAGGCTGGAAAACTGGATAATTATTGAAGGTATGTGAGTTGTTTTGATTCTTGACAATTGACAAAGTCACATGCATACTATTCATCTGTAAAGAAGTAAATAGTAAAGATTTTGTCTGCTACTATGCTTTTGGAGTGAAGTTTATTGTCAAGATTAGCTGAATATTGTGTATGATTGCTTTTGCTTTATCCTTTTTCATGTTTCCAATCGAATCGATCACTAAAGTTCCACTTAAATCAGACTGACTCGGCCGAGATTGGCCGAGTTTGGCCGATACGTACCCGATTCAAGTTTAAACCGAGATGAATCCGTAACTTTGTACCGGTATGCTCCGAGTCAGAGACGAGTTGGCCGAGTCGGCCGAGACTTTGAACCATGATTGTCGACACGTACATAGTGACACAATGTTTTTCTGTTCAATCAGGTAATTTGTTTTGCTTTGTTTATGTTGATACACTTGCTAATGGAAGATGCCCTTGTTTTCTTGTAAAAAAACAGAGAATTTTGTAGCATGGTTCGCAAAATCTACATTTATACAAGAGAGGAGTTGCATCTAACCTCCAAGTCTAGGCGTCGTGAAAGGTTTAGTCGAATGATGGTTCCAAAAGCCATGTTTGAGCGTTTTACTGAGAAAGCTATTAGAGTCGTAATGCTTGCACAAGAGGAGGCAAGAGGGTTAGGCCATAATTTTGTTGGCACCGAACAAATTCTGTTAGGTCTTATTAATGAGGATACAGGTATAGCTGCTATGGTCCTCAAATCCATGGGCATTAACTTGAAGGATGCTCGTGTTGAAGTCGAGATGATAACTGGAAGAGGTAATGGGTTCGTGCCCGTGGAGATTCCTTTCACTCCTCGTGCACAGAGAGTTTTGGATCTTTCTCTTGAGGAGGCCAAAAAACTAGGTAATTTTGATATATGTTTTTTTCCGGACTCTGTCCTTTGTTTGTTTGGTTTGGGAAAATGATGGTATTCTCTTTCCATAAAATATGTGAATGCAATTTTGTTGGAAGTGACCTTTTTTCCCTTTGTTACTGTAGTTGTTTCTGTTCCTTTTTTGTCTTCTTTAATTACCCTTATTCTAATTAAGGGTTAATATAGAGCTATTATTTTTGTCCTTTTCTTAGCTGTTTGTTGGTTGGGCCACTGTCCTTTTATTACCGTTGGAACACTGTTCTCGGCACCCCTTTTATCCAACTGACTGTTGGATCCCTTCCTAAGAGTATATAAGGAAGAAGGTAGTTGTAATAACATGTAATGAGTTTTCTATTCTAATAAACAAGAATACTTTCCTCATTGCTTTATTTCTTACTAATTTTAACATTAATCATGGTTATGATCCATTAATTGATGGAAATCATGATGATATATAGTAGGACAAAACTACTATGTTGGCACGGAGCATCTGCTTCTTGGACTTCTTCGTGAGGGTGATGGGGTTGCTGCTCGCGTCTTTAAAAATTTAGGCGTTGACCCAGATAACATACACACACATGTAAGTACTTTATCACACTTTTGAATTCAAGAAAGATTGTTTATTGTTGTTGTTGTCTTCAAAGTTTCCATAGGATTAAGCATACTTTAAATGAGAAAAGGGATTTGACTATTTGAGAGAAATTTAATGTCTATTATAATTCATATTGATTTTCTAACCCTTCTTAGTATTCCGGATATATAGTTTGTGCATTGTAATTAAAAGGGTTAAAAACCTTTTAGCCCCTCGTGGTTTGTCAATTGAAACGTTTGCACCCCTGTGGTTTAAAAATATACTCTTTGCCTCCTTGAGGTTTTTCAAAAACCGTTAAATAACAATTTCGGCAAATACTAGGAATATTCCGTTGGAATATTCTTGACTTTATTGTTTTTCCCGTTTTGCCATTGTTTTTCCATTATCCAAAACATTTGAATTCATTTCTCATCATCAAAAAAGCTGGATTACTGGAAAATAAAAGATACTACGCCGATGATGCGTTTTCCGGCGATTTTGGAGTTTCCAATCTCGATTCCAGCAATTTTGAAAATTCTGATCTTGATTCTGGGGAATTTGAAGTTTTTCATTGGCCTTGTTTATTGCTTGAATTGCTCTCTTCAGCTGCTGAAGTGGATTACTTTCAGCCGAAGTGGGTCATAAACAACATCGACGTTTTAGAGAAGTGGTTCTAACAGATGATGCAATGCAACAACAGTCAATGCACCAATGTATCGGTGACGAACTCGCCTCTATCTCCGAACACTAGTGCCGGGTCAACAGTGACGAACTCGCCTCTATCTTTGCTTGATGTAATGAGCTTCAGCATCTGTTAATTGACCGCTTGAGCTAAAATCGAAATGGGTTGATTGAACAAGACCAAGAAATGGAAGAATAGCTAGAAAATGGAAAAAAGATGTGGTTTTTCTTCATATTGCATGAGACATGTTGATGAAAGAGTATAAAGTGCTTTTTTTTTGTGATTTTAAATTTGAGGTGTTGCAGCAAAAATTCAGGTGGGATACTGTGAGAGAATAATGAGGTTTCTTGAATAATGGTGGCGGTGGCGGTGGCGGTGGTGGATGGAGGAGCGTCTGAGAGAGAATGAATTGGGGTGATATTTTATTAGGGATTTGGAGGTTTTGTGGAAGAGAAATAGGGAGAAAAGTTGAAAATAAACACCCACAAATAAAGGACAGCTCAAAGCCGATTCTCTTACACAAATCGCCGGAAAACGCATCATCGCCGTAGTAGCTTTTATTTTGCTAGTAGTCTAGCTTTTTTTTTGGAATGAATTAAGATGTTTTGGATAATTGGATAACAATGGCAGAACGGGAAAAACAATAAAGTTAAGAATATTCGGACGGAATATTCTTTAGTATTTGCCGGAATTGTCGTTTGACGGTTTATGGAAAACCCCAAGAGGGTAAAGAGTATATTTTCAAACCATAGGAGTGCAAACATTTCAATTGACAAACCACGAGAGGCTAAAATGTTATTTCCCCTAATTAAAATTGTGTAATTGGGTTCGAACCTTCACACTCCAGTGCCAGGTCCAGTTGCCCTTTTAAGGCACCCAAGCTTTACCACTAGGCCATGTCTCATGTCCTGGGGAATATAAGTATTGTTCTCAAGTTGTGATAAGGAGGTGATAGACTTGTCTTTCTTTGATACAGGTGATTAAAAAGGTCTCAAGTTCTGATAACGAGGTTATAGACTCCTCGTCTTTCTCTGATCCATTAAATCAAGTTTCCACAGATAAGCAACGCAAATTTCATCAAGGTTCATTGAGGAGTTGTACCAAGGTTCTATCCCATTTTCTTCATGCTTGTTTGTATTAACTTGGCAATGACGCGATGTTGAAGGCACGTAGGGCACTGACTCGTATACTCAATGAATATTGATATTTCAGGTTCAAAAACATGGGAATGCTCTAGGGAGATCAGTAGATCTTGCTAAATTCAACGGGTACGATGAATTGATTTCTGAACTGGATCAGCTGTTTGAATTTAACGGTGAACTCAAGGCACGAAACAAGAACTGGCTGGTTGTCTATACCGATGATGAAGGCGACTTGATGCTTGTCGGAGATGATCCTTGGCAGTAAGTTTTCCAGAGATCACCTACAACTTCTTGTCACTACATACATATTTATAATGGTACCATTGTAGGACCCGCTGATTCATATGGATGATTCATATGGGTCCCACTCACTGATCAATGGTCGACACGTAGGTCGTTTGTTTTGCTTTGTTTATGTTGATACTATTTGTTAATGGAAGACGTCCTTGTTTTTGTTGTAAAAAACAGAGAGTTTTGTAGCATGATTCGGAAAATCTACATTTATAAAAGAGAGGAATTACAGCGACTGAATCCAAAGAGGGTGCATAAAAGAAAATCCTTCAAATTCCCTACGGCAGGGCGTATTTTAAATAGGAGATTCAACAAGTATTGGTTTTAATGCAATTTTTGCAACTTTTGGTGGAGTATAGTATCACTATAAGGTTATGTCTATTTTCTTTTTCTTTTTTATTTTTTTATTTTGGCTTTAAACCATTGACACACTGTACCTATCCGGTTCTCATATTTCCCTGCTTTTGCTTTATAGTATAAGATGAACTAACGGAGGTGAGTTTATTGGTCAGCAGTTTATAAATTTCAATCCAATATTTGCAATTTTTGGTGGTGATGTATTGTCATCATGTAATCCAGTTGGATGATTTTCTTTTTCAAGTGATAGTAGACCACGTCTCCATGCATATATGGCTGGACTGATTTTCTCGATTTGAGTTTTGAATTACATAACTGTAGATGTGAACAAAATCTTAGATAGCTAGATTGTAGGTTATATTATAGTCAACATATGAAAAAATGGTTGGCGCCTGCAATCCTTTCCCGTTAGTCAATATTTGCTCAAAGATATGTTTACACTTGATCTTGGAATAGATGTAAGAATGTAGGCTATAAATAGCCATCTTCAGCATTAGACATTAAGAAAAATTAAATACCCTGTAGAGATTTTTTTGTTGTATAGTGGTGTCAATTTGAGGAAAAGAAATTAGGGATTTGAAGGAGTAATGAGGAGAATGTCGATATTTAATCGTTTAGGTGAGATATGAAAACATGCGTGGCTGTCAGATTGCATTATCAAACGTTTAGTGGACGTTAACTTAGACGGCTAATTAGCTAATTGTCCTAAAATTGAAACAAAATACAAACATAAGTGACTAAAATGTTGGAGTTTTGTTTGGAAGTTTTTTTTTTATATCACTTCACCAATCATTTATTATAATTCTCTTATCAATCATTTCTTCAACTACAAATAAAAAATATTAAATCATATTTCATCATTTCACTTTATCTACTTTATTACCTTTTTTACCATTATTTTATTCATTATACTACTTTAGTTCAATTTCTCTCACCAATCATTTCTTTATCTACACAAATTTCAATTAACGTTTTAACTTTCTAATCATTACTTCAATCATTTTTATTATATTTTATTATCAATGAGTATATAAAAGACAACTCCGAAAAAACCCCAACCCAAAACAAATGGAGCCCTTTGAAACAAAATACAAACATAAAAGACCAAAAATATCATTCAGAAATATAAGGGTCATTTTTGAAACAAAACTAAAACATGAGGGACCAAAAGAGTCAAAATCCCTTGTGAGAAATAAATCCGATGCCTGTGATATTTTTAAAAGTTTTAAAAAGTACATTGAAAAACAAAGTGGATATAAAATTAAAACTTTGAGAACAGACAAAGGAACCGAGTATATTGTCTGTGATAATTTTCTTGAAAATAATGGAATCAAACATCAGATGACAACCATATATATTCATCAGCAGAATGGAGCGACAGAGAGGAAAAACAGAACGGTCATGGACATGGTAAGGTCTATGATTCTAAGAAAATGCCTAAATCTTTTTGGGCAGAGGCCATTGCTTGCGCCTTTTATGTCTTAAACAAGTGTCCTCCTAGAAGTGTACCAGGTGGAATACTCCATATGAAGTATGGACATGGAGAAACTAAATATAGGACATTTGAAAGTGTTTGGTTGTATTGCTTATACCCATGTCTCTGGTGTTTTGAGAAAGAAATTGGATGATAAGTCTGAAAAGTGTATATTTATTGGATATTCTCATCAAACAAAAGAGTTTAAGTTGTTTAATCCTGAAACATGAAAAGTTGTTATCAGCAGGGATGTTATATTGGGCCTAGGTGGAGGCCCAATGTGAATCCGCAAGGCTCCTTTCCGGGTTGGGCTTATCATTCTAATTCAGAAAAACTCAAGAACGATTAAGATTATGTATTTAGGGCAAAACTGCAAACTTACGAAATTGAGTATAGTTGGTGTGGAAACGTTCCTCTTCTCGCGGTGATCAACCTTGTCTACTACGGTCTACACAGACGAGCAACAGATTAGCGGCGCGATTGAAGATTCTTTTCTCCCCTTCCGCTCTATTCTGTCGCCTCATTTCTTAATTTTCTCAGAATTTGCCGTGAAATAAAGTTGGGGGGAGGGTGATTAGGGGATTATTTTACTTAAATACTAGTAATTATTAAAATCATTTTTAATAATTAATCCTTTTAATTATTTAATTAGGTTAAATATAAATAGGATTTAAATGAATAAAAACCCATTTACAATTTTACTCTTCTTTAAAAATTTGGGGTGTTACATCATGAGGAAATGTTCAGATGAGTAGGAAGTCCCACAATATTGATCCAAAACTCTGCATAACCCATCAAAGGTTTCCCATTGATCATCCCATCGGCGCAGGAGGGGAAGAAGCCATCAAAACACCAAAGCCTGTAGAAATCTAGGCCCAAACACATATAAGAGGAGGGGCCTCATCCCCAAAACCTAGGTTATGATGTGATGGAAGTCCATCTTTTAATATGGTGGGTGATATAATATCAAGTGCCCAATGTGGGACAACTTTAACACGCTCCCTCAAGTGTGGGCCTAGAGCACTCTTAAGGCCAACAAAGAGGCCCAGCCCAACACTTGCACAATAAATGGGTGGCTCCGATACCATGTAGAAATCTAGGCCCAAACCCATATAAGATGAGGGGCCTCATCTTCAAAACCTAGGTTATGAGGTGAGATAAATCTATCTTTTAATATGGTGGGTGATACAATATCAAGTGCCCAATGTGGGACAACTATAACACGCTCCCTCAAGTGTGGGCCTAGGGCACTCTTAAGGCCAACAAAGAGGCCCAACACTTGCACAATAAATGGGTGGCTCCGATACCATGTAGAAATCTAGGCCCAAACCCATATAAGAGGAGTGACCTCATCTCCAAAACCAAGGTTATGAGGTGAGATAAATCTATCTATTAATATGATGGGTGATACAATATCAAGTGCCCAATGTGGGACAACTTTAATAAAGCCCACCTTTCAAAACTTTGTTTAAAACGGATTCAAGATAAAAGGAAACAAATCGATTGTAATTACCTTTGAGATTGATAGGTATAAAAACAAATGTGTTCCACGATTTGCTTAAAGCCGTTTAAAGCCCTCTAGTCCCAATTTCCTTAAGTGAGAAAAACTTCCCGGTCAGGGATGTGTTGTGCATGGCTTCTCCCTCTTTGATTTGATTTTTTTTAGTGGTGAATGATTTGATTCAATTGGGGTTAACGAGAGAGATCATAGAAGGCCTGTGATGGATCTCGGGGGCAGTAAAAAATTTAAAAAGACAAATAAAAAATTAACCGGGGGTGAAACAAGATGATATTACATATATTAATAGATTTTTCGGATTGAAGAGGCGATTCAATACTCTCTCACTATTATATGTAGATCCACCATTGTTAGGGTTGGGATAGGAGAGCCGTTCTCAGAGAGTAGTATTCTCCGGGCGAGGCATCTAATAACAAAATTATATGATTTTAATGGTATGTTGAAATGTTTTTTCATATTCCAAACATAAATATGCTGTGGTTTATTTTTTAATTTTTATTTTTTTAAGTTATGTTTCCTGTTATCTTACTCTTAGTAAGAGCAAAAAAACCCAGCCCTAGGAATGAGCCACGACAGCCTTTTTCTTTCCTTAGGCAAAATTTCTGCTCTCTCGACACGTGGTAAGAGTAAGAGATAACATTATTATTAACCAAAAACAAATATATAGTCAAAAAGAAAAAAAAGGACGGGAGTGGTTCCCTTTTTCGCCGGTGGTTGAACCCGTCTTTCCAGTCCACCGTCCACCTGCCTCCAAATGCTATTCAACTCTTACCTAATCCTCTAGGTTTTCACATCATGAAGAAAAAATCTACCTTGCACAGTTGGAATGGGAATAATGTTATCTGATTTGAAAGACATATGACATAATGAAGAAAAAATCTACCATGATGACATAATGTTTTATCTGATAAAGAGATATGGATCTTTATCTCATGGTTCAAGAGGAGGGAGAACGAAAACCAGCAGTCCATAAAAATCACTCTGAAAGAACGATGATTCCGCCCTATCTGCTGTGTACAAATTCAAAATAGGATGTGTCTGTTCATCTGTCCCCTTCACAAGTTTGGGCACATACAGTTTCAACCCGTGAATTGTCCCTTTTTGCAATCATGTTTATATCCATAGGATTTTAGCAGGGACGATGCAAAATTGAATATATATTCGAGATGGAAAGGTTTGGTCCAGGTACAAGGTTGTTGTGTTTGAGTGTTTCCTCTTGATTTTTCCTTCTTTTATAACAGGACTTTAGCATTCATTTTGCAATACACTCTTCTTCGGTTTCTTTTTGCAGATTCATTGTTCCAGAGCCTTTTTGCAGTGTTTTCACTTCTTCACCTACCATTGGTGGTAATTGTTTGAATATGTCTTTACTTCTTCTTGCACTGCTTTTTGCTGTTGTTAGATGATATAAATGCTTTACAGTTCTTCTTCTTCTACATATAATGATGTACTCTTGCTTATGTATGTATGTATGTATGTAGGTAGGTGCCTTTGCAGACCATGAGTTCTTCAATAGGTAAATGTTGTTACATTTTGTACTATTTAGCTATTTACTTTTTCTGCACTGTAGAAAGTAGAAGCTGAAAGGAAGATTATTTATGATTGCCAATGAGTTTATACAAGGTATTGTATGCATAAATACAACACACAATTTTTTGGGTCAATGTTTTTTTACTACAGATGCTGTTTCAAGCTTGTTAGCATCGGTCAGACAAAAACAATGAATATTCTATCATTATATCCGATATTTATGTAATCAAATAGCACCGTGATTAAAACTTATGGCCAGCTACTTTATCATCGTTTGTGCTTTTTTGGCAGTCTAACAATTTCCATGTGGTATTGTTTTGTTTTGATGTTTAATGCTGATATTGTGTTATTGGGGTCATTGATCTTCTACTGTCACATTTTCCATCCATTTCATGTACAGTTCACGTGCTCTGGTGATAATGTTAAACTATCAAAATGCTTTCTTTCCAAGCCAACTCTTTTCATATTGCTTAATAATTAGTTTCCTGCTATGCTTTGCTGCGGGGAAAAAGAATGGGTAAAGGAAAACAAGCTTAGAACATTCACCGCTGCTTTAATACTCCCAAAATAATTGCTTCCATTTTTTAACTTCATCAACACTGGTGAATTCAAATGCACACTTGAAAAAACAAAAAGAAGGCATACATGAGCTATGTGTAGCAAATTATAATTTCGTGAATAGTATATGTACGTATATATACCGTGACGTAAAGTGGTTGTTTCGGTATTTGTTAGTTCTTTCTTGTTACTTAGGTTATAGGTCAAATGTATGCACTGTGTGTGTAGCCATGGTGGCTGCGTTTCAATGGAGAAGTTCCATCATGGATTTGGCTTCTAGGTTTGTAGCCATGGTGGCTGTATTTGTCTATGGCATTTTGTTATTGTAGATCCGAGGCTCAAACGAATCAAGGATGAACTTGATATGCATTCCGCCATTCTCCTTAACAGGTTTGTGTTTGTTCTAATTTTTAATTTTCTTTTCTTCCTATGCTGAACTGTATGTCTGACTCGTTGATTTTGATTATATGAGAATTTAGTGAATACTGAATAGTGGATTATAATTTCCAAATGGCATATGCATTTGAGGTTCATATTCTTAGAATTTATGTGAGTTTTTTTCAAGGAGAGCGCCGAAAGTGATTCCAACTGGTCCAGCAAGCAGAGCTCTATGGTTGTAAATACTTAAATTTTTGTGCATGGGTGAACTTTGCTTGATAACAATTTTTGTCTTTCATTGATCTCCAATACTGCTATTCATGAATATAATCTTAATTGTTATTTTTTTGTACTATATCTCGGTGATTTTTAAATGCAGTGGAAGCACGTTTCAAATACAAAGTCGGACGTACAATCACCTCTACAGGTATCTATCAGAGTTGGTTTTTGGGTAGGTATTGTTAAAATACTTGCTCTTACAATCCTCAAATGGAAACGTTTTTTATATTTTATATACCTTTGGCATATGGTTATGCAAGGTTTACTCAAAATGTTGTCCAAATGATGAATACTGAAAGATAATGAGGTCCAAAGTTATGTCTTGCTATATCTTGTGTCGTGGTCTTGCTCAATTTTCCCCCTTTTTTCGCATTCTATGAACCTAGAATATTCAAGGCCTTCGCCTTGAATGGTTTCAATTATATTGCTTTACTGATATATTATACAAAATGGGAATAATGGGAATAATGTTATCATCATGAACATAGTTTTTGATGTTGTAATTTATTCTCGGTATGAACCTGTTGCAGGTATACTAAAAATGAAAAATAAATTGCACAATTGATTCAGTCCAAGGCTTATAAGAATACCGATTTCTTGCTGCCGCCACCAGTTGATGAAGTTGACATTGTCCTTGTAGGCAATGTGATTGCTTCTATTGATGTGGTATGCAACTTTTAGCTTATGATATGCGTGTTCTGGATCAATGTGCATTGTCATTAATTTTGTTTCTCTTCGTGTACAGCTTAAGACTGTTGGGTTTGTGCAAAGATAGAGCCAATGCCAACGCATGAATCATTGTGGTACAATGCTTGTGGTGCAGTGGTGGTTATAATAAATCAATTACAGCGATGGTTAGTGAGAGCCTTTACTGCAACTCTTGTGATGAAGAGAAAGAAGTTATACCGCGGTAAAGGCGTAAATTTGTGTTGCCAATAATTTACTCACCTTTATAGTAATTAGTTTGAAACTACCAATGTTTTTTTTTGGGTTTTTTTAATTTTGTGGGATGAAGCTGTCACATGGAGGTTTTCTTAAACTACACAACTGGAACACTTAGTGGTACGTTATTCTCACCGGATGTTGAAAAGATGACAAATTTTTCTGCGGTCCAGATCAAAGCAGCAGAAGACGAGGTATTTCTGTGACTATATACTGGCTATTCACCAAGAACAAACAAATTTGTAATCTTAAACACTTAACGTGGTGCATAAAAAAAACTATTGAGTTGTTGTTTTCTTATTTTTTTTAGTATTCTTCCTTTTTATATGCACAAATTATCTGTCCATCATGTTAATGAAGTTTTGATGGCCATTTTGAGTCTTTACGGAAGAAGAAGATGAACTCTTTTATGACAATTTTTTCCCAAGGTGCTTCATTGACTCAACAGATTGAAACTCTCGTACACAAGAAATAAGTGTTTTGCTTTGTCAAGTACTTTGACAACATAATTTTGTGGCAATACTGTGAGGAAACATTCCATACTAAAGCTTTACACCGAAGAAGTCATTTAAGCAAGGCAAGCTGCAGTTGGTGCATTCATTGAGACTGGTGCTCCCTCTCAGTTGGCTGGTGCAGGTGTTGGAACAAGCTTAGGAGATGAGTAGCTTTTTAGCCCAACAACAAAAGAAATCCTTCAGGAAATCGAGTATGAATCTACTGAGAATACAATGCTTGGCCTGCAGCCTCCGGTCACAATAGGACCTTGCTGTTTGGTGAGAATTCAGCCAAGGAAATTGATGATTATGCAAGTAGTGTAGCCATTCCACTAAGTGAAGAGCATGGTGCTGCAATTCCTGTTGGTGAAACTCCAATAAAGAAAAGCAAGAATAAGGGAGAAGAGAAGCATAACTAACTCAAGTTTTGTCATCTATGACTATGATTAATGTTGTTGTCTTGTATCCTATTTTGCTTAATAGTCCAGTTGGTATATTATAACCATTAGTGCCAACACCATATAGTACGTAACGGTTCAATAATATACATAACTTTGGGCCTCCATGATTAAAAAACTTGCTTGTTTTGTTATAAACCCTCAAAATGAATGTTGACTGCGCCTGCAGTATTTTGTGTGTTTCTGTAAAATATGTCATATCATTGATATGGTAGGTAGCAGCCTAATTAATCTATGCATTTATGTATGTAATATTGTGTGTTGTTTTTTCCCTACTTATTTTCTTACGTGTTAGCCCAATACTCTGAATCATCTATTAATAATACACATTCTGTAGTGGGCATTCCGTGCTTTGCACGGAATATAGTATCACTAGTTCTATTAAGTAAGGGTGTGTTTAATTGGGTATTTTTCGGTGTAGTAGTGTGTGAGGAGTTTCTTTATAATAACTCCATAGTTTTCATCTAGATTACGGACGTAAGTGATTCAAGCTACTCGTGAGTAGCTCGAGATCGATTCGATCCAAAACTCAACTCGACTTGACTTAAATTAGCTCGGATTCGAAATCGACTGGTCTCGACGATTAAACAGACGATACTTGAGCAATGCAATACGATCGACTACCTGTGAGTAAGCTCGAATTAATATATATCCCTTCTATATTAATAAGAAGAGGATTTTGGTGAATTGATGACACTTGTTTTTTTTCTACTGGTTGGTTTTTTTTCTTTGTTCATTGTACCAAATTTAAAATATATATATTTTTTTATTTTTACTTGTTCATGGCAAATTGAGAATAAATTTGTTTTTTTTTTTTTTGAAAAGAATGGTTTGAGTTAAATTGTTCAATTTTGGATGACTCATTTGTATCACATTTTAATGTGCGAATATATGTAAGAAATGTATATTATTTTCAAAATATAAAACCACGATTTCATTCTTAATACACGATCTTCAGATCATATCAAAAAATTGTGTTGACGTTTACATGAAATCTTATAAATTTCTTAAAATAAATTCATTTCAAAAAAACATATCGTTTTGTACACTGATATATGACTTATTTCAAGATATAAGCGCCATTTACACGTTATTCCTCTGCGATCTTTATATCATGCCTAAAAATATTTGGTTTGACAATTACATGAAATATTAAAATTCTTGAAATGAATTTTTTTTTCGTAAAAAAAACATATCGTATATATAAAATATTAAATATCCTGAAAAAAAATAATTTCGGCCACAAATATTGTTAAACTGGCTATAGTGTATTGTTGATTTAATTTCTATGGAAATTCGAATTGTGTAGTTACCATGGCCGTTAAAATTAGCCTAGATCTGCGAATACAAAAAAAGGGTTCGGTAGTATCGAAAGGTGTCGATTTTGTGTCGTGGAGTGTTGACAGTGTGTTAGATTTTAATTAATATTCATTTCATCAACCGACACCTGTTGGATATGGCGTCGGGGTGTATCGAAGCGTGTCGTGTCGTGTTTTTGGTAGAACACGTGTTGTTGCAAATAATGTCGAAGATAGCTTCATTTTTTCGGTTAGAATAGATTTAAGTATTAATTGAAAAAAAATTGTTCAGTGCTGTCGAAAAATATCCATACGATATCGGGAGGTGTCGAAGATGTGTCGGATATTCATTTCATCAACCGACACGTGCAAGACATGCCATCGTAATGTATCAGAGTTAATTAAATACAAACCGGGGCAACGCTCGTGCGGAGCACGATTGTTTATCTTCCTAGTTTATACATACAAAAAGCATATATGAATATCAATACATGTACACATAAAAGTTTTCATTGAATTTATATCATTTGTATCTTGTGGTTTATCAAATATTTTGTATTAAATACATTTGGTGCACAATAAAATATTATTTTCATATTTAATATAAAACATCATATAGTAACACGATAAGCTCAATGAAAAACTCGAGCTCGGCTCGAGTTCTTAACTTTTTTTGGAATCTCAGCTCGAGTTTGAGTTCGAAATACTCGTGTTTGAACTCGAGTTTGAGAATATTTTAAATTATTTGACTCGTTTAGAGTAATATTAAGTTCGATTGGACTCGTTCACTCCTGATCTAGATGGTGATTGATTCGTGTTTTCCTTTTTTTTTATATATATTTTATTTATTAATTTATTTAAAAATCTCTAATTGATTTGGATATTCCATCATAAATCGTTGAAAATCTCAATACTTAATTATCTACCGATTGTATTCCCTCCCAAATCGTTGAAAATCTCAATACCTATTTATTTCCTATTCCGTATTGTATTCCACCACAAATGGCTGAAAAATAATTTCGATATTCTGTTCCTAGTTTTACAAAAGAAGTTATCTCTCAGGTAAACATCTTGTTTTATTTCTCTGAATTTCATTGTTAGGTTTAAATTGTTTATCAGGATTTTTTTTTTTCTTGCTTTCAGTTTTCTAATATACGGTGCAGTTGCCCCTTTTTTTTTAAACCCACTCTTTTTTTTCTTTAAGGGTAATCGTCGTTTTACTTTGTTTTTTATTTTGTGTTTTCCCTTTATGTACCAGAAATAAAATATTTTTTTTAGAGGACCATGTAGAAATAATTTTGTATATAATATAGAACAATCCCTTTTAGTAAATAGGTAGGGTAGCGGTAAACTTTACCATTGAGTTAGTCCCTTGATTTATGTCCTCCACAAAAACTAATCATAAATTAAATCATAATAACAGGCCTTCAAAAACAAAAAAAAAAAGGTTTTTAAAAGATATATCAGATATTGAGACTGTTAAATACCTCAACAGGAGCATTTGCTTCTGATACATTTTTGTTTTTATCCATTCAAACCTTACATTTTTTTAATTTTACCCAATATATATTTCCGGCATCATAATCTCTATTACAATATCTATAATTATTAAATTATATTTATATAGAGAGATTATCTATTTCGAACCATAGATGCAAAGTAAGATGCACTTCTGTATTTTTTCAATTAATTTGTTAAATACAGATTTATAAGGATTTACTATATATCTAATGGAAATGCTTAACTCTATCATAGTAAAAATTGAATTTTTTGGTTTGCAGGTCTTGTTTTTTTTTCTGCCATGGCTACAGCTTCAATACAAATATCTAATTTGCGTCCTTCACTTGCAATATATGGAGAACCTAATGTGTTCAATCGAGGGAGTACTAAAACAGTAGGCATGCACCGTGTTCAACATCCATCCGTTTCATCGAGTATTATTAAATGTTTCTCCGGCTTACATGGGCATAATTCCATTGATTCTCACAATCGTTCTCAAAGCCGTTATTTGGAAATCCCAAACTCCACGTCTAGGCGTCGAGAAGGGGTTAATGAAATGGTGTTTCCAAAAGCCATGTTTGAGCGTTTCAATGTTGAAGCTTATAAAGTCATAATGCGTGCACAAGAGGAGGCAAGACGGTTAGGCCATAATTTCGTTGGCACCGAACATATTCTGTTGGGTCTTATTAACGAGTGTTTTATTGTTGATGAGGTCCTTACGTGCGTTACTTTGAGTGATGCGCGTTTTGAAGTTGAGAAGTTGGTGATCGGAGAGGGTAGTGGTTTTGTGGATGTGGATATTTATTTTACTCAACGTGCCGAGAGACTTGTTTCCGGACTTTCTTTGGAGGAGGCCCAAGAACTAGGTAATTTTGATTTATTTTTTCCAGCATATGCTGCATTTTGCTTATACAATTTTATTTTTCTTTTGATGATATATTGACATTTAGGACATAACTATGTTGGCCCGGAGCATCTGCTTCTTGGAATACTTCGAGAGGGTGAACAAAGTGTCGGTGCTCGCGTCCTTGAAAATTTAGGTGTTGATCTAAGTAAGATTCGCAAACAGGTGAGTACGTACTACATATGTAATATCACACGTTGCTAAGGTGGAAGAAACATTACCTCCTTATAAAGTTGTGAGACATAAAGCGCTCTTGTCAACTCGAATCACAATAGTCTGTTGAGTGAAAAGATAGAAAAGATACAGCCTTGTGACCCTTCATAATACTTATGAAATTTACTAATTAGTGCATTGTATTTCAGGTGATTAAGAAGTTATCAGGTGATTAATCATTCTTTGATCTGGGTGAACAAGTGAAGAATTAATGGCGTGAATCTGTTTGGGCCATATTAGTTAACTACTTTTTCCTTCAATAATTAACCATGATGATCTTGATATTTTATATGTTATTAGGGTTGGGTTTTATTTATCCCCACATATAACATGCATTGAGAGACGTCATTGAGGGTGTCATTTTTAGCTTAGAAAGTCTTAAAATTTGGTTCGGGTTTTGCCTGGCTCTTGTTTGGGTACATTTGAATTTGTAATTTATTTTAGGCTTTTGGCTATTTTGTTTTTGTCTAATTATTAGAGTCGAGTAAAGGCCAATATGCCCCTTTATTTTAAAATTGTTGGAAAAAAAATATCAATCTAGCATTATGTTTAACATCAAATTCAAGCAAAAACGAAAACAGATCGAAAATAGGATAGAAAAATTATTGATTGAAGCGAGTCGTCACTTCACTGTTTAAAGATGTTTTTTGCGTTATCCACGATTGTGCATAGCAGTAATGCAATCTTCTCATAAAATATAAATATTGAACTTCAATTAGAAGAAGACGACAAACCGATCATTTTCTGTAAATCTCTTCTTTACTCAAATTTATGCAAGTATTTTCAGTGAGACATGAATCAATGCAGAATCGTTAATCTCTTCTTGACTCAAATTTACTTAAGTATTTTCAGTGAGACATGAATCAATGCAGAATTTTGCCAGGCAAAAATTTCTCATGAATTTTTCTCTCTCATTTTTCACTCAAGTCTTGGGATTATATAGGAGAGTAAGGCCCTATCATTTACCGGTTGCAACATTTAACCGAAAGGATACAATCTTACGTGGTTGTAACCTTTCACCAAACCGATGCATCCCTCCGTCATTTTAGCATTAAATTTGAATTCTCCAACAATAAGGATAGAATATATATGAGCATGGGTGTATGCCCCCAGCAGGGACGAATCATGTGGGCTAGGGGTGGGTCACGTGACCCCACTGAGATCCGGGGATTTTTTTAGTATTAAAATAATTTAGTTTTATTGTTAAAAATGTAGTTTTATGTTCCGTGACCCCCCTGGAACAAATTTTTGGATAAAAAATATAGTTTTACAGTCCGGTGACCCGAATGGAAAAAATTTCTAGATCCACCCTAATGGAATGTGAGTTAAGATAGTGTCAAACTTTGGAATAACTTTCCGTGTTTCATTCACGATGTGTCATTTATATAGTAATTACAAGGGTTTACCACCTACGTATAATGACTAAACTACCCGTGATAAAATAATGGAGTACAAGCAAATATATATACGCTAACACCCCCCTCAAGTTGGAGCATGTAGGTCACAAATGCCCAACTTGCGAAATAAATGTAAGAATGGACGCTTGCCCAACGCTTTAGTAAAGATATCCGCTAATTGCTCATCCGTGTTGACATGACACGGGGCAATGAGGCCATCTTGGATAGCATCCCGAACATAATGACAATCGACCTTGATGTGCTTCCTGCGCTAATGGAACACGGGATTCTGAGCAATATGCAAGGCGGATCGACTATTAGAGTAGAAATCAATGGCTCGGAGATGAGCCACACCTAGACCCACGAGGAGTGCCTTGAGCCATTTCAATTCAGAGGTGAGAGCCGCCATCGATTGGTATTCGGCCTCAGCAGAAGAGCGGGACACGGTATGCTCTTTCTTGGTGTGCCAAGAGACTGGAGAGTTCCCAAGGAAAACGTTCCATCCCATAAGCGAATGACACGTCAAGGGGCAACTCGCCTAATCAGAATCACACCATCTAGATAAAGTCAAATTACAATCGCTGCGCAGCAGAATGCCTTGACCCGGACATGCTTTCAAGTAACGGACCGCCTAAATGGCGGCGTCCTAATGTTGATGAAGCGGGGATTGCATAAATTGAGCCAAAATGTGTACAGTATAAGCCACGTCGGGGCGAGTAAAAGATAAATAAATGAGACGACCAAACAGTCGTCTATACCTCTCCGGATCTTCACACAAAGGCCCACTAGCAAGGGCGAGAGTATGATTCTGCTCAATAGGGAACCTAGCAGGTTTGGCGTCCAATAATCCGACCTCAGCCAGAATATCAAGAGTGGATTTGCGTTGACACAAAAAAATCCCTTCCGGATTTCATGCCACCTCGATGCCAAGAAAGTATTTCAGAATGCCCAGATCCTTCATATGGAAACAGTCACCCAAATATGTCCTAAAACGAGCAAGAGCAGAAGAGTCGTTACCCGAAATAATCAAGTTGTCAACATAAACAAGCACATTAAGCTACACCTTCCCCAGGTTAAAAGTGAAAATGGAGTAATCGGAGTATGATTGGCGGAAACCATAAGACTTCAAGCTAGCGGCAAACTTGGCGAACGAACATCGCGGTGCTTGTTTCAGACCATAGAGGGATTTCTTCAATCAACATACTATACCTGGCCGATTGACAGTAAACCCATGCGGCAGTTTCATGTACACTTCCTCATGCAAATTCGCACGAAGAAAGGCATTGTGAACGTCCATTTGATGGAGTTCCCAATTTTTCGCTACCGCCACTGCGAGAAAAACACGAACCGTGACCATTTTCGCCACCCGTGCGAAGGTTTCGTTGTAGTCGATGCCTTCGACCTGATGGTTGCCAAGAACAATGAGGTGAGATTTTAAGTGTTCAACTGATCCATTAGCATTGCATTTATTTTTGTAAACCCATTTACAACCATGTGCCTTTTTCCCTAGAGGCAGGGCCTCCATAACTCACGTGCCATTATTTTTGAGTGCCAGTATTTCCTGATTCATAGCATTTCGCCAGCCCGGATCCGGCATTGTCTCGGTGAAGTTACGAGGCTCAGTCCGTGCCGTGATAGCTGCAAGAAATATGCGGTGTCGCGCATAAAACTTGTCACAATTCACAAAATGTGCTATAGCATAAGGATTACCAAAGTTACCTGACGAAGACGGTGAATGAGAGGATGGACTCGTGTTCCGTACAGTGCGTGTGACATAGTATTTGTGCCATGCTAGAGGTTTTTAGTGTGCATGCCGCGTTCTAGAGCAATAGAGCCAGAGGGTTTGTGAGAGATCGGTTTGGTTATAGGTGAGGCGGAGCCAGAGGGGTTGTCCGGATTCACAGTAGATGAGGCCTCAGTCTCAGGGCCATCGAGGAGGTTTCCATGTCATTCAAAAAATCATCATCAACCCCAATGGGAGAAGGTGTAGGAAGGTGTTCGGGCACAGTGGATTTATCAGCGAAAGGAAATTCGTTCTCATGAAATTTGACATCCCGAGAAACAAAGAAGTCACCAGTAGCGAGGTCGTATAATTTCCATCTTTTTTTCCTATTGGGGTAACCAACAAAAATGCATTTTCTACTTCGAGGAGCGAATTTATTTCCTTTGGCGCGTTGATCATGAGCGAAGCACAATCCACCAAAAACACGAAATGATCAAAAGACGGGGCCGTGCCGAATAATATTTCATATGGTGTTTTGTTGTGTAATAATGTCGAGGGAGTACGATTTATCAAGTGGACTGCACCAAGAATACACTCTCTCCAAAACATAACAGGTAAGTTTCCTTGAAACATCAAGACTTGTCCGACATTAAGAATATGTTGATGTTTGCGTTCGACTCGTCCGTTTTGTTGAGGTGTGCCAGCACACGACGTTTGAAAAATTATTCCATTCGTATCGAAATAGTCCAACATGCTACGGAAATCCGTGCCATTATCACAACGCACTAATTTCCCATGTTTTTCAAATTGACGTTTAACCATTGAAAAAAATGAACAAAAAGACTTATGAACTTCGGTTTTCGAATGTAGCAGATAAACCCAAATAGCTCTAGGAAAATCATTAACTACAGTAAAATAGTGTGCACCACTAGAAGAGGCAGTCGATGAGGCCCCTGCTGGATATACAGAAACCCGAATCCGGATCCGATCCACAATTGGATCGTCAGATCAGATTCACAGCACCGATCGAGACACTCGATCATGCACAGTGGAAGCTACAAATTAAATTCGCATGCGATTTTACCACGAATTTAATTCACATAATTAATTAACAATCTACAAGAAGGTTAGTAGATTTACCTCAACGGAAGGAATAATAAATCGACAGAAAGAGAAGCCACAATCTTCCGGATTGTATCTCCAAGCGACGACTGGTGGACGTCGATCCTCGCCGTAGAACCTCCTCGAATATGCACAAGAAAAACCCTAGGATTTTTTTTCTCTTAATGACTAAAACAAGAAACTAATTTTTCTCTTCCTTTTATTATAATGTGGCGCAATTTTGGATGTGATATTTTGTTGGGATGAACTCTCTTTATATAGGAAAATAACTAGTAAAGAGAGAGTTATCATTTTCACACCACAATTACCTATTCCCACAAGGAAAAGATATTTGCCAAAAGATAAGAGATAATTCCCAAAAAATCAATCTCTTATTTTTCCATTAATTATCCAACAAATAGATAATTAATTAATTACACATGTGACATAATCTAAGAAAATTTCTTCTCCTAATTTATCTACAATGTGTGGCGCCATACTCATCATTAAATTAATAGAAAATGTCTTTTCTATTTTACATATTATTTACCAAATAAATAATATTGCATATTCATTAAATAGACTAACTATTTAGTTTATTCTCGAGGTTCCATAAAACGAGAAAACACTCGCGTGTTAGGAGCCAACCCGGGGACTGACGATACGATATGCCACCCTTCCACGTGGAATTATCTGAGTGGTCCAGCTGGAATGTGGAAGAGGTCCAGGTATGACAAGGATGTCGAGTCGGGTGAGCCATCTCGACATGATCAAGATTATTTACGTTATGAGTTAATTATGTAGAAGGCTTCCACATTGGCATGACCATGTCGATGTATATCGAGCTGATATCTAAGAAGTAACTTGGACAGGAGGCCAAGGTCATATTTGTCAATAGACTAAAACCGCCCTAAAGGTGTAGGCGTAAGAGGGACATGTGCCTATAAATACATACATCCCAGAACTACGTTAGGCTTGATTCCTGGATTCAAAAAACAGATACGTAGGCAATTCAAGATACATTCTTGAACCCCGGCCATACAATATAAAAACCACCATCTTTCCATAAAGGCACCATCTTTTCACATTGCATCTTCTTTCTATTTTCACCCCTAGATTCTAAACAACCTTGACACATCATTGGTGCTTTATTTAGCATCATCACTGGCGCTAGAAGGAGGGCCTCTTTTATCTATCGGTGATTTAGAGAGAGAGTAGCACGATGGCGCCGTCAACAAGAAGAAAAGCAGCAAGAAGAACGCATGCATGAATGAAGAACACACTGCAGACTAGAGCCAGCAGGAACAAAACGATCATCGCCCTGAAAAGCCCCACCGGTTCTAAGGTCTGCGTTTGTGCAAACACAGAAATCACGCCTTCCTCCCCAGCCTGCGGGACGTTGCGGACCACTTGGCATCATTAGATGAAGAAGCACTTAAGCGTGTCGTAGCGTCCGTATTTGTTGAAAAGGGTTCCGTGACTTTCCGGACGGGCAACCTTTAGACCAACCAGGCGAGAAAGAGTTAGAAAAGCGAAGGGGAAGAAGCTGGTGGATATTCGAGAAGAATGTGAAGACGAGATAGAAGTCAGTGCCACCAACTATAAGAGGCGGGTCGCGCAAGAGAAGCCTTTAAGAAGGGTCGAGGAAAGTATACGAGACGAGTTCAATCGTATCGTTGGTAAGGATCGAGATATCGATTGGCTTGAGTCGCTTTTGTTTCGAGATCGAGCATTACCCGATGCCCGAGTCCTTCAAACCCCAAAAATGGATCCCTATGACGGCTGTGAGATCCTCGAGGATCATCTATATCGATACATATCGATGATGAGGCTAAGAAACGCGAACGACGCCATGAAGTGTCGAGCGTTTGACACTTTGTTAACGGGTCGAGCTCGAGAATGGTTCCACAAACTGAGACCCGGGTCGATTTCTAGCTTCGTGCAGTTGGGGCAAAAGTTTCGCGACGCGTTTATTGGAAACAAGAAGTTTCATCTAAGTTCTACCCATTTGACCAACATCAAGCAAGAAAGGAATGAGTCAACTATCGATTATATGAAGCGTTTTAACCTCGAAGCAATGAAAGTCCACAATCTCAATGAGACGCTTCAGGTCAATTTTTCGATTCTGAGGATCAGGAACATGAAGTTATACGACAAGTTATCTAGAAAGATGCCGAAAGCATGGGACGAATGTGTGAACATAGTCCATAAATTTTGCCAAGGTGAGGAGGCAAAGGCGCTTGCACACCATCTCGCTTGGTCTCAACTCGAGAAACGACACCCGTGGCCAGACCAAAGGTCAGCCTAAGAATGAAGGGAAAGCCAGTGTTTTCGATCGGATGACAGCACCAATTACAGATCGACTTGGGAAGAACGGAAATTTGAAAGATAGAGACTTCATACCCCTTAATCGGTCTCGGAAAGAAGTGCTAGCCATCATGATAAAAAAGAACATTGCTCGGACGCCCAAACCGATATCAAAGGATGTCGAGAAGAGGAAAAACACCCACAAGTATTGTGATTACCACCAAGATGTGGGGCATGACACAGAAGAATGTTTTGATCTAAAGAGAGATATCGACGCTGGCATCCAAGAAGGACAACCCGACGAGGTAGTAGACAGATCGGAGAAAGATGATCCCAAAGGGCGTCGTGAGTATAAGAGGAAGAATTATCATGGAAGAAGAGATCGATCTCTGATGTATAACATTTATATGATAAAAATTACGATGTTTTATATACGTTATCGACTCTTTTTATATAAAATATAATAAAATATAACGATAATCTTATAAAATATTAATAGCTATGAATAAATCTAAATACTATAAAAATCTAGTAAAAATGATAAAAGTTATAAATTTTGTACCGGGTTAATAACCGGAGTGTCGTGTCGATTCACGTGGGTATTTTTGGTATTTACAGACCTTAGGTAAACCAAGACCCCAGTGACGACATTTTATGGAGTAAAATCATATCTTTTGAAGGAATAAAGGAAGTGCCACGAGATTTAAAGTTCAAGTGGATCGGTGGTTCGTGACGCCGTATCAAGTTATATTTTCAACGAACAAATGGCCCAGTAAAAGGCATTTTCTGAAAAAGAAGTCTTCATGGAAGTTATAGATCTCCTCAAGAGCTTTCCAACGATCTTGAATTATGTCATTTGGAGATCCAGAGCTCAAGTTATGATTTTATCAAGTTTCGGATTAAGATTGAGAAAAATCTATCCGGATCGATCCGATTTACCTCGGATCGATCCGAGGAGGCATAATGATTATCCAAAGATGTGGCCCCGCAGAGAATATCCTGGGATAATATTTTTTATTCCCGGATCGATCCGCCCTTTCTCGGATCGATCCGGCAAGGGAAAAATTGCCTATAAAAGGGCAAAGATCGCAGATGCAAAAAAGAGGTACCAAATATATTTCTTTTACCTCTTTCTAGTAGTAGTAGTATGTATATATATAGGCCTTATGCCATAAATAAAGTAGTATCTCATAATGCTCGAGAAATTATCGGAAGATCAATGTTGTTGAAGTTGTTGTAGCATCCGGAAAAATACATCTTCTGATTCAATCGTTGTAATCGGGTAAAATTTCTAAAGTATTTATGTTTGTTATGTCTGTTTTTATTTTCGTATAATGTTAGTAGGCTAAATCTAATAACTAGCCAAAGTTATGTAATCGTTTTATTTCGATCTTTTCGGTAAAGGAATCTTTGTCTAAGTAAAATTGAATAAAATTGAGCTAATTGAATCTTTTCTATTGATAAAGTTTGACTTGAAAGAATTCATAATCTAATTATGAATTGACACCTCGTAATTAAGTTATGAACTCGTTAATAGAAAAACCGGAGGGTAAAATTGGCCGAGTGAAAGCGTGACAACGGAATCCGTTTCTATTCGGGGCGATTTGTCCTAAAAAGATAAATCTTATTAAAACTTGTACTCAAGATCGTAATAATGTTAAATTCATCAGTTAATTGAAACTTAAACCGGAAAGTTGAATCGTCCGGCCTTGACAACCGGAGCCTTTAAATAAAATTGACCGTTTGACGAACGGAATGACTCCTTTTTATTCAAGGGTAGAATCGTACTCGGGACCTGTTCAGAAAAACCGTAACAGTTGTGGATTTGGACTGATGACAATGGACATATGACAATTTCGTACGCTAATGTGAGGAGAAATTGTTAACCTTAGGAGTGCACCGTTTCATTTACTCAATTGAACCTAAAGATCGAGCACATTCCATTCACTGAAAAGATCGTATAAATCAATTATATAAACTTTGGCTAGTTCTCTAATAATATATTTGGCATCTATATATTTATATCTATATATATACTTTGCAACTTATGCATATCTATATATATTTATATATCTATATATATTATATTAGAATAAATTTTAATTTATGCATTTATTTTATTTTAAGTCATTAGTTATCTCGTGCTATAAAACTGAGATTTAGATTGAGTTAATAATAATTTCTTTGGTGTTTAACCACACTTAGAAGAATTACAAAGTTCCCGAGGATACGATACTCGACTCACCATACTAGCACTACTGATTTGACCCGATACAATCGTCGGTTAAGGACTCGGTATTAGCACTAGAAAAGGCCACGTCGCTTTCCTGGCGCCGTTGTCGGGAACGACGCTAATTTCTTTTTTTGTGTCTATGGTTACTACTTGTATTAGCTCAAAATTCTCGAGAATAAGTCAACACTTTTCTTATCTCATTTCTAATTTTATTTTCGTTGGTACTTACCTTAAAGGTAAGTTACCAAAATTTTTTTTTTTTTTTTTTTTTTTTTTACTACTACTATCAATTTCGTGTTATTTTCTAATTTCGTTAGTTGATGACCGAAGTGGTAAGGCCCCACTCACTCCTTATAAGCCTGACATAAACACTTACGAAAGCGGTTAAGAGTAGAGAGAAAACGTGGTCATACTAGTCGTGAAATCTCGACTAATCATCTTCAAACAGTAAATACGAGAATGGTCAAATCGGTGATGAAACACCGAACAAGGGCTAGAACATGCTCTCAGGGCATGGACAAAACCCTCGTTAACCTTAATAATCAAAATAATAATAATAATAGAAATAATCGTAATCGGAACCGGAATAATCGTAACAACCCAAGAAACCCAAGGCCTATCTCGTGACCAAACCATAAGAAGAAATCGGACTAATAATCCCATACTTTTACCTAATGAAGGAGCGAATAATTTGAGATTAAATCTCATCTTTTGGTTTGATTGACGAAGAGCCCAATTCTAGGAGAAGATGATGAAGATCCGCATCATCATCTCTATCTTTTGAAGAATCGTGCAATACTGACCAAAAGTCAAGGTGCTCACAAGGAATTAACAAGGATGACTATGTTTCTTTTTCTCTAAAAGGACGAGCCCGAGATTGGTTTATGTCTCTTCCGCATCATTCACTTACAAGTTGGGAGGAGATTCAAACTGAATTTCAAACAATACTTCACTCTGGACGGAATTTGGAATTAAAAGTCGAGGTTGCTAATTTTAGACAAGGATCTCAAGAAACGCTTGGGAATGCGTGGGAAAGATTTAAAAATTGTTAAGAGCGTGTCCCGACCATGGTTATTCTTTAGACATGCAAATTCAACTTTTTCGTCGTCAGAATTAAGAAAAGATTCACGTGCTGATGTAGACCATGCATGTGGTGGTTCTTTAATGATGAGTGAGGCTCAATTAGTTTACGATGCCATCGAAAAGATTTCCAAAAATAACAGAATGTGGGAAACCGGTTCTAGCACCAGAAAAGTAGCTTTTGCAGGAGAATGTACGTCTAATACGGAAGTTCTAGCACATTTAGAAAATTTGAGTAGGAAATTTGATGAATTACAATGAGAATAAGAACCAAAGTTCGTAAAAAATAGTGCACCAACCGAATACTCAAATCAGGATAAAATACCACTAGTGGATTGAAGAACCGACAGGATGCTCAAGAGAGGAGGTGAGTTTTCTTCAGCAGCATAGAAATTTAAACAATGCTTATTCAAACTCGTTCAATGCTATTAGAAGAGATCACCCTACTTATCGATGGTCTGAAAACCCTAGCAAGCAAGGACAACCGCCGTATCCAGTTCCATATAGGAACTTGAATAATAATCAAGTTTATCAAGAAAACACATCTAATCAGAATTTACAATCATTACCTAGATCCTATCCTCAACATACCACTCAAAGTATACCAGTAACTCAAAGTTCTACTCAACTGCAGAAGGAGTTGAAAAATGGGAAAAACTAATGGAAAATATGATGGGTGTAGTTTCTACTCAAGCTAAAAATATAGAAACGATGGTGACTTCTATTGGTACAGTCACTAAGGACATGAGTTCAATGAAAACATCTATGAGTGGACATGATACCAGGATGAGAACGATAGAAGCCTCATTAAGGAATATGGAAGATCATTTGAGTAGGGCAGGTGAACGTAATAACAGCAGACCCCCAGGAGGATTACCAAGTAACACTGAAAGGAACCCAAGAGAGGTAAATGTTGTAGTTACTTAGAAGTAGGAAGCTCATGGAAGTAATGGAGTTGAAAACCTTGGGAATAATGAAGTAGAAGATGACTTAGATGGTAGGAATGATAGAACTAAAGATGAACTTGAATTTCTGAGATGAGGAAGAAGAAATTATAGAAAACTTCTTGAAAAGAAATAAAAGTTCGAAACTGAAAGTGAAAGGGAAAATTGGGTAAAATCCCTAAGATTCTCGAAAGATCCCATGGATAAAGATTTAAGGACTTTATTTAAGAAACATGTCGAATGGAAAATAAGGAAAACAAGGATGAAAAACAGGAAGAAATGAAGGAATCAAGTAGAGATTGATTCAGAGGAACAATTTAAAAGAAAGAATTCAAGAACTCAAACATGGTGATTAAGTAATACTCAAAGGTTTAAGGAAAAAGGAAAAGAGAAACCGACAAAGAGCCAAAGGTTATAGATTTAGAATCTTTACCTTACCTCCTAAAGATCAAATCAAAAGGCAAAATCGATAAGAAGTATGCTCGTTTCTGGACACTTTTCGTCATATTCAAGTTAATATCCCATTATCGAAGCTTTGATTAATATACTCGCTTATGGAAAATTTTCAAAGAAATTTCACAAACAAGAAAAATTAGAGGAATATGAGAATATATGCCTAAATGAAGAATGTTCCATGCAATTTCAAGAAGATAAGTTACCACCTAAACTGAAAGATCTCGTAGTTTTACCATTCCGTGTGAAATTGGAGGATTTTGTTTAAGAAGGTCTTATGTGATCTAGAGCGAGTATAAATCTCATGTCTTATAAGGATTATAGAAAGTTAGGCATAGGAAAGCTTACTAAGATCAAGTGACTCTGCAAATGGCGAGATAGATCGATTAAGTACCCTAAAGGAATTATAAAGGACATATTGGTTAAAGTAGACAAATTCCATTTTCCAAGAGACTTTGTAGTTATGGAAATGGAAGACGGTTATTCAAGCACCTCTTATTCTAGGTCATCCATTTCTAGCTACAGGAAGAACTTTAATCGATGTTCGTAAAGGAGAATTAATCTTAAGAGTCAATGAAGACGGTTACTTTCAATATTTTCAAAGCTATGAATCATGCATCATCGTAATCATGTTCTTTTATGTAAGATATTCATTCCGTCTATGATAATCGATTACCAACTTTTGAAGACAGATTAGAAGAATGCTTAACTCTGTCTATCTATAAAGAAGATGAGTAAGACATTGAAATGAAAGAGATAATTCTTTCTTTAGATACGTAAAGTTTTACCTTTAAACCACCATGGCATAAGTACTTGGAATTAGAACTAGAAGGACCGGGTTCTTAAATCGTCAATAAGATCCGCCAAAGAACCTGGACTTGAAACCATTACCTTTAAATCAAATATGCTTTTCTTGAAACTCGATAATCTATTACCGATTATTATTTCATCGCCTTTAATCGAGCAACAAGAAGATCAATTACTTAGAATGTTGAAAAAGCATAAGAAAGCTTTTGGATGGACAATTCTTCGATATTCGAGGTATTAGCCACGAGATTTGCGCTCATAAGATAATTTTCAAGGAAGATGCTAAGCCTTGTATTCAACCGCAACGCCGCCTCAACCCAAATTTGCGTTAATTGTTAAGAAAGAGGTCATTAAGCTATTAGAGATGGGAATAATTTTTCCCATATCGATAGTGAATGGGTGAGTCCAACTCAAGTGGTACCAAAGAAAGGAGGTTTCACGGTGAAAGAAAATGATAGAAATGAATGGATTCCAACAAGAGAAATTACAAAGTTATCGAATGTGCATTGATTTTAGGAAACTAAATGATCATACTAAGAAAGATCATCATCCACTTCCATTCATAGTTCAAATGTTGGAACGGTTAAGTGGTCATAAATATTACTGTTTCTTAGATGGTTATTCAGATATTTACTGATTTTCATTGCAAGCAGAGATAGGAGAAAACTACTTTCACTTGTCCTTATGGAACTTTGCGTATAAAAGAATGCCGTTTGGTTTATGTAATGCTCCAAACACGTTTCAAAGATGCATGATGGCTATATTTTCCGATATGGTTGAGAAATTCTTGGAAATTTTTATGGACGACTTTAGTGTTTACGGAGATTCTTTTGGTAAATGTTTGTCGACTTAGAAAGAGTGTTGCAACGTTGTGAAGATACCAATTTGGTCTTAAATTGGGAAAAATGTCATTTAATGGTATCGAAGGAATTGTTCTAGGCCATAGAATCTCCGAAATAGAATTGAAGTTGATAAAGCTAAGGTTGAAGTAATTGAAAATTACCACCACCCGATTAATCTAAGGACTCTAAGAGGATTTCTTGGACATGCAGGATTTTATAGAGATTTATTGCAGATTTTTCAAAGATAGCAAAGCCTCTAAGTCATTTGCTTGAAAAGGAAGTACCTTTTAACTTCGATAGTAAATGTAAGGAAGCTTTTCGGACCTTAAAAGCGAGATTAACTCATCGCACTAAAGTGCTAATAGCACCAGATTGGAATTTACCGTTTGAGATTATGTGTGATGCCGTTGATTTAGTTGTAGGAGCGCTTTTAGGACAAAGATATAACAAAATTCTCAAAGCTATTTACTATGCATCTCATACGTTAAATGCGGCTCAACCGAACTATACAACTATGTAAAAGAACTGCTGGCTGTAATTTTTGCCTTAGATAAGTTTAGATCGTATATTGTTGGTTCTAAGGTAATAATTTATCTGCACCATTCAAACTTTGAAGTATTTAATGAGTAAGAAAGATGCTAAACCACGTCTTCTTAGATGGATTCTCTTACTCAGGAGTTTGATATTGAAATTAAAGATAAAAAGGAAGTGAGAATGTAGTAGTGAGATCATCTAAGTAGAATGGAAAATGATGGAGAAAAGTGGAATAGAAATTAAAGATTCATTTCCGATGAACAACTTTTTAGAATAGATACTCTGGTCAACCATGCAGCTTATTAAAGAATAGAATTCCTTCTAAGGAAATGTCACCTGGTTTGGAGATATCATTAATTACTTAACCGTGATTATATTCCGTCTCATTGGACTTGGCAAAGAAAAAGAAATTCTTTTATGACTTAAAATTTTATTACTGGGAGAAACCAGACCTTTTCCGTAAATGTTCGGATGAGATAATCAGAAAGTGTGTGCCTGATAATGAAATTTTAAGTATTTTATCATTTTGTCATGATCGTGAGGCAGGAGGTCATCATGGAGGTTGGAAAACTGCTTTTAAAGTTTTACAATGTGGTTTTTATTGGCCTCACGCTATATGAGATGCTTATAAGTATGTCAAATCTTGTGAATCTTGTCAAAAATGGGGAAATGTATCTAAAAACATGAAATGCCTATGCAACCTATTTTAGAATGTGAGTTATTTGATGTTTGGGGTATAGATTTCATGGGACCATTTCCTATTTCTTTTGGAAAAAGATTTATTCTAGTAATGGTAGATTATGTTTCAAAATGGGTAGAAGCTGAAGCTCTTCCCACTAATGATACCAAAGTTGTCATACGATTCCTTAGAAAGAATATATTTACACGTTATGGCATTCCAAGGGCTATCATTAGTGATAGAGGTTCACACTTTTGTAATAGACCATTTACCAAGATAATTGAAAAATATGGTGTAACGATAAGTTAGGAACGCCCTATCATCCGCAAAAAAGTTGGTCGTGCAGAGGTGTCTAATAGAGAGATCAAGAGAATTGTAGAAAAGACAAGTGGATTCAAATCGAAAAAAAGCGGCGATTAAACTAGACGATGCATTATGGGCATATAGAAATGACTTTTAAAACACCAATTGGTTGTTCTCCTATAAGTTAGTTTTGGTAAGTCTTGTCATCTCCCAGTTGAGTTAGAACACCGAGCCTTTTGGGCTATTAAATTTTTGAATTTCGATCCTAAGGTCAGCCGGTGATCATAGATTGCTTCAATTGATGTAACTAGAAGAATTCCGCCTCGATTCTTATGAAAACGCTCGAATCTACAAAGGAACGCACGAAATCCTTTCACGATAAGAGAATCTATAGTCGTGAGTTCCATGTAAGCGATCGAGTACTCTTGTACAATTCACGTTTAAAGTTATTTCGTGAAAGCTTAAATCAAGATGGACAGTCCATTTAAAGTAACGAGAGTTTTCAAATCTGAGTCGTTGAACTAATCGATGGAAATACAACTTTTATAGCCAATGGCCATAGAGTAAAGTTATTTGTGGAAGGAGAAGGAACCGTGACCAAAGAAGAAATAATGCTACTAATCGATCCTCCGACAAAGTAAAAGCAGAGAAATCAAGAAACCGAAAAGCAGAGGAGTTAAACTCATTAATACCTGTGTGCTATTTATCTTTACTCTACTTTTATGTGTTTTATTTATGTTTAAAGTAGTTTCGTCTTTTACCGGATAGACGTAAAAGAACTGGATGTCTTTTTTAGATAGAATAGAAATTTTTATACTGCTTTTGAAATTAGGCTTGGATAAAGATGTCGCGTTTAGAATAGAAGCTTCAGTTTTTGAGAAAAACAAGCAATTGTTGAGAGAGATCAAACTGAAAGAACTATGTAATGGAAAATCGAGAAGTTCGATAAAGAGAAGGGCAAAGTTTTTAAGAAGGTGCAGAAGCTGTGGAAAAAGTGAGCATGAAGGGAAATGTAGGGAAAGCACAACCAAATCCCAGGATGAGTGTTTGAATGTTGTTAAGAAGGGAACGATTAGGTGGTTATCCGAAAATCCCGATGGAGATCAAAGAGAAAATTCGAACGCCTCATTTCTTAAGGTTAGGTTGATAGAACGTTACATCAGAACTCTGGAAGATTTAGAAGTATTGGAATTAGGACCCTCGTGAATTTTGTAATACTTATAAAATTTGTATATAACTTTTGAAAATTTTATAAATAGGATCTTTATGAAATTACTTAAAAGTTTTATAAAGTTTTTATAAAAAGTTTTTTTTATTTTTGTAGAAGTTTTATTAAGTTAAAAAAAAAAAAAAAAAAAAAAAAAAAAAGAGAGAGATCGGATCGATCCGACCTAACCCCGGATCGATCCGGAACCTGAAAAAACCTAAAAAAGGGACGGGGACCTCTTTCTTCTTCTTCTTCTTTTTTTTCTAAAAACAGCCGCCCCTCCCCTTCTTCCCCAATTCGAATTTTTTCCTTCAAATCATCACACACCATCACCATTAAACTACACCACTTCTTAAACTTTTCTCATTTTCCACTCCTCTCTTCAAATTTGCATTTACATTGAAGTAATTTTCAAGGGAAAGCTTCAACTTTCATTCCGGCGACTTTCCATCTTTTCCGGCCAAATTTCAACCTCTTTAAGCTTTGTAAGGTAACATTGTAGTCACTTATTTTCTTAATTTCGTTTTTTATGCAATTTTTATTTTTCAACTGCTTTTGTCACTAACATTTTTACTGTTGTTTTGTGTTGTTTGTTTTTTTTTTTTTTTTTTTGTGTTGTTTTGTTATTGTGTCACTATCGTAGAATGGCCGAATCATCCAAAGCTAGTAAAAACGTAAACCGTGATATCCCTACCCAAATTCCAGCTTATAGAAACTAGGCCTTTAATGAAGAAGAATTGTCGATTAGTTTTGAAAGAACTGCTGTCATTGTAGCTAAGAAAGCATTGAAAATAAATTTGGACAAGTGTTTAGTTGCAACAGAGAGGGCTTAGACTTTAAAGATTTGGGAAGGAGGTGAAAGAAATTTTTGAAAGGCGACATTGGATGGAGTTAGCCGCTTTAAGGTCGGGAGAGATTAACACCACCTTAGTAGTTTGAATTTTATTCTTTGGTAGCAACTCACAATGCTACGGATGAAGGTGAGTTAACCTCTCACAACTCGAGAACTAGACAAAGGCCGTTTACTCTCACATTATTAATGCTATTTATGGTATTCGACATACCGGAGAATGAGGATTATTATACGCTTTGGAATTTGATGAGCCAAACAGACTTTGATCATATTGTTTCACTAGCCTGTAATGAGTTAGATCCCACCGCTGCCTGGCATGAAAACAAAGTTTTCCTATGGGAAATGTATCCGGGATATGAAAGCCATTAAACGCTTTATCAGGTCACACTCTTTACCCGTCTCGGCATTTTACATCTTTTGGTAAAGAGGATTTGTGTATTGCTTGGGCTATAGTTAATGATGTACTGTGGATATATGCAGAGTGATGTGTAGAAGGGCCAAGGAATTTGCCTCGATCGCTAGACCAGCAAATACATGCCTTTTCCGTGTTTTATTTCTTCCTTGTGTCGCCGATAGAGTCCCCGAGCTCCCAAATGATAATTTGATGATGGTAGATGACACACTTATCGGTCCTAGTTTACCACTTAGGCCGGCGGGAAGAATAAACTTTTGGACCCTAACCGTCGGCCGACCTCAAATTTACTCCATCTACTCGCCTGTCCCTCCTTCATCCAGTCAAACTCAAACTCATCTTCCCAATACCATCACTTACGATATGTTTCAATCCATGGCCTATGATGTTCATCGTGCTAATGCCAATATGGTCGCTTTTGCGGAAAGGAATAAATTATGGTCTCAAGATTTACGCCAAGGCATACGAGGCTTATATCAAATGAATATATTGCAGTAACCCTTCCTATGCCGAGATGGATATTCCGCGATTGCAGACTCAGCCTTATACCTTGCCCGATTTCATTCCACCGATGCCACCACCCTCGGACTTCCAACAAATGCCGATTCTTTTGGATTTCAAACTAGTGGTGTAGAGATTTTTCGATGTGTACTACGGCAAATGCGACATCGTCGAATGGACTGGATCTCGATCATTTGGCCATACCACGATGAGATGGGAAGCACTTTTTCCGATATCACGAGAGAGAGATGAGCTCGATGGGACTAGATAGCTCGGTACGGATGTCAACTTATTTTCAAGATCCATCACAAGAATCGACTCGTTCTCAAGCTATGCCAAGTTCAAGCCACGTCGAGCTGAGTGATGAAGAGGAGTGATAATTTTTAAACATTCTATGGTTTTTGACATTGAAACAATTTTATTTATCGTGCACTTTTTCTTTTTTTTTCGTTAAATTTTAAGTTGTTTTGATCATAGTAGGATTTTATTTTAATACGATTTTCATGTTTTCATTTCATATTATGGTATTAAGCATCGTGTAGTAAAATTTATCGTTATAACATGAAAAAATGATGAACCAAAAATAGGAAGAAAACTTGTCACCTAGAAAAACTAGGCATTTTTCAAGCAAAATCGACTCGTCTCGTGAACAAGAATGTTCCGGATCGATCCGCTTTTCACCGGATCGATCCGACGTGAGTATACCGACCGACAACATTATCGTCTGAGGCCGGATCGATCCGCCCTTTCTCGGATCGATCCGAAAGTACAAAACGCCGCAGTAAAGTAGATCTTTTCTACTTTTGCTTGATGGATGTATTCTATAAAGGAAAAGAGCAAACAAACCAAACTTTTGCTCATTCTTTCCTTTCTTCTATTTAAAATCTCTCAGATAAGAAATGTCTAACCGCCTCTCTCCTCGGTTAATAGTTATGAGCCACATCGCCTGATGGTGTGGTCCCCGGCGGCATGCCTCTTGTTTTCATAATGACGCCCCGAGACATCTAAATTTCGTCCGTTCTCCTATTCTCGATGGAGAAAGGCTTAAACAACGAAAAAAATTGATCGGTGGGGACGTAATCTAATCCGAGGTTGCGGGTGGAAAAAGTTGATAAGGACTCCTGAGGTCGAATAAACATTCGGTTGTTAGAGATTTCTTTGCGCCTCTCACCGAGATAACGATGTGAGCCTCATCTCAACTTATTACAGTTAGGGGAATCGTTATTTCATTTTCACCAGTCATCATAAATCAAATCTATCAAATTCCACCATGTACTTTTGATCGAAACCCACACTTCGAGTTTCTTTGGGAACTTGGGGATGCATATAATGTTGTAAACCGTCATCTTTGCGAAGCCTTTCATTCAGATTTCCGTTGTTTGATCATAACTATGATTCATCAACTCTGGCTTTACCCTCATTTAAGCGGCATGGAAACGCTTCATTAATTCTCGGATCTATCCAACTAGAGATTTTTATGGGGTTACGGATGATGAGATGCTGCTGTTGTATGCGTTGACTGTGGGAGCATACATTGATTGGGGAGTTTTGATTTTTAAGACTGCAATTAATTTTGCAGTAGAAAGACGTAATAGGGGAAAACCGCTACCATTTGCCTGGGTTATCTCTCACCTTTGTATCCAACTGAATCACGTGCTCGAGTTTGCTATCGACGAGATTTTTCCATCTCGTGATTCTCGCTAGATTACTTCCGTGGATACTCCCGGATGTTCATCTACGGTTTGATAATCGGTTAGAAGTTATGTTGTTGAGTTGGTAGTTGTTTAAATTAGTTGTTTAATCGCTTGTTGTTGTTTGTTACTTTTATTTATAGTATGTAATAGTGTTTAATATATATGTCATTTTCTTTAATCAAAATAATATATGGTTGCTAAAAATAAGAAATAATAATCAAATCATATAAAATTTTAATTTTATTTGCAACCTATTTTTTTTTATTTACTCATGAACATCGGGACGATGTCATTTCGTAAGTGGGGAGTGGAAGTAAGTTAGTAAATAAAAATTAAAATTTTCTTATATAAATGTATACTTAATTGCTCAATACTTAGTTTGATTTTTCTTGAAACAAAATAATTAGATAATATATAATTAATATGAATAAAAACAATATAAATTGGTAAGAATAGATTTTAATTAAGTAAAATAAAGTAGATATATTATAATTATATTATATATGTCAATTTTAGATCTTTATAAGATTTTAAGTATATGTAACTATACATAAATATTATCAAGTAAGTTTCATATGAAATTTTAGCAAATATACTTATATTTATAATGAATTTTTTAGAATAATTTTCTTTGTAAAACGAAATATGAATATGGAATCGGATTAGGAATGATGAGATTTTGACACCACAAAAATTACCTCAACCTTGATTAGAGTGATCAAGACCTCACTCGAAATAGCCATTTTTGATCATAACCGACCCTTGGCTTATTTTGGTCTACATTTCCTAAAAATCCCACGAGTTTGTATGCATTTTATGAAAGGAGATGATAGCATGAAGCTAAGGATGGTGTATGTTGAGGTGAAAAAAAAAAAAAAAAAAAAAAAAAAAAAGAAGAACAAAGCACCATATTTACAGAGAATTAATCGAATACCAGGTATCTTCCTTATCTTTGATCGACAGATATCGGTAGTAGCTTCCAATGATTTGAGTGCAAGAGGGTGTTATCTAAACGCCCCTATATCACTATGAGGTATAAAGCTCCCGATAAAAATTCGAATCATAAGATCTCAAGAATGATTACGAGTTTAAGGAAACCGGACTCGTAATTTTAGATCGAAAGAGTATTACTCCGATCAATCTTGATGAAGCAATGCTTGTAAATTTGATTTTCTACACACACTCACGCTTTTAGTTCTTAATATTGAAAAAGAAGAGAGAAAATCTGAAAAATAGTTGGAAAAGGAAATTTTATTAATCAAACTGTTTTTGATCAAACGTGAAGGTGTAAGACGCATTCGACTTGCCTCTTTCTATTTTTGATTTCTTTTTCTATCTTTTCGATTAACCAATGTCCTATCCTAAAAGTATTAGCCATCTTGTCAATTACTTGACTTAGTCTTTGATTCCAAATATTTCATATAAGTTGAGATAGGAAAATAATTCTAGAATTTTAATTATATTTATTGAGTAGATTTTGTGAAATTTCATTTGAATAATAGTTGATATATAATTTATCAAAGTTATCTACACTTTTATCTTATTAATTTCTAAGAAAGATATAATTAATATGTTTATAATATTGAAATGATATTTTACTAATTTAAAATTTTTATCTACCACTTATATTATTTTTATCGTAATTTTTATATATTATCGCTTATTTTGCTCGAGGACGATCAAAGAGCTAAGTGGGAGTAGTTGATGTATAACATTTATATGATAAAATTACGATGTTTTATATACGTTATCGACTCTTTTTATATAAAATATAATAAAATATAACGATAATCTTATAAAATATTAATAGCTATGAATAAATCTAAATACTATAAAAATCTAGTAAAAATGATAAAAGTTATAAATTTTGTACCGGGTTAATAACCGGAGTGTAAGTGTCGATTCACGTGGGTATTTTTGGTATTTTACAGACCTTAGGTAAACCAAGACCCCGAGTGACGACATTTTATGGAGTAAAATCATATCTTTTGAAGGAATAAAGGAAGTGCCACGAGATTTAAAGTTCAAGTGGATCAGTGGTTCGTCGCGACGCCAGACGTTATATTTTCAACGAACAAATGGCCCAGTAAAAGGCATTTTCTGAAAAAGAAGTCTTCATGGAAGTTATAGATCTCCTCAAGAGCTTTCCAACGATCTTGAATTATGTCATTTGGAGATCCAGAGCTCAAGTTATGATTTTATCAAGTTTCGGATTAAGATTGAGAAAAATCTATCCGGATCGATCCGATTTACCTCGGATCGATCCGAGGAGGCATAATGATTATCCAGCATGTGTGGCCCGCAGAGAATATCCTGGGATAATATTTTTATTCCCGGATCGATCCGCCCTTTCTCGGATCGATCCGGCAAGGAAAAATTGCCTATAAAAGCGGCAAAGATCGCAGCACAAAAGAGGGTACCAAATATATTTCTTTTACCTCTTTCTAGTAGTAGTAGTATGTATATATATAGGCCTTATGCCATAAATAAAGTAGTATCGTCATAATGCTCGGTAGAAATTATCGGAAGATCAATGTTGTTGAAGTTGTTGTAGCATCCGGAAAATACATCTTCCGATTCAATCGTTGTAATCGGGTAAAATTTCTAAAGTATTTATGTTTGTTATGTCTGTTTTTATTTTCGTATAATGTTAGTAGGCTAAATCTAATAACTAGCCAAAGTTATGTAATCGTTTTATTTCGATCTTTTCGGTAAAGGAATGCTGTCTAAGTAAAATTGAATAAAATTGAGCTAATTGAATCTTTTTCTATTGATAAAGTTTGACTTGAAAGAATTCATAATCTAATTATGAATTGACACCTCGTAATTAAGTTATGAACTCGTTAATAGAAAAACCGGAGGGTAAAAATTGGCCGAGTGAAAACGTGACAACGGAATCCAGTTTCCTATTCGGGGGCAGATTTGTCCTAAAAAGATAAATCTTATTAAAACTTGTACTCAAGATCGTAATAATGTTAAATTCATCAGTTAATTGAAACTTAAACCGGAAAGTTGAATCGTCCGGCCTTGACAACCGGAGCCTTTAAATAAAATTGACCGTTTGACGAACGGAATGACTCCTTTTATTCAAGCGGTAGAATCGCACTCGGACCCGCTCGTAAAAACCGTGAATAGCTTGTGGATTTGGACCGATGACAATGGACATATGACAATTTCGTGACGCTAATGTGAGGAGAAATTGTTAACCTTAGAGTGCACCGCTTCATTTACTCAATTGAACCTAAAGATCGAGCACATTCCATTCATCAAAAGATCGTATAAATCAATTATATAAACTTTGGCTAGTTCTCTAATAATATATTTGGCATCTATATATTTATATCTATATATATACTTTGCAACTTATGCATATCTATATATATTTATATATCTATATATATTATATTAGAATAAATTTTAATTTATGCATTTATTTTATTTTAAGTCATTAGTTATCTGTGCTATAAAACTGAGATTTAGATTGAGTTAATAACAGCTCTTTGGTGTTTAACCACACTTAGAAGAATTACAAAGTTCCCTGAGGATACGATACTCTGACTCACCATACTAGCACTACAGTTTGACCCGATACACTGTCGGTTAAGGACTGGTATTAGCACTAGAAAAGGCCACGTCAATCTCCCAATCGGGGCAATCAAAGGCGTAGAGACAGTCATCCGAGCCCGTGAGAAGGATAATCGAGAGATGAGCGCCGAGGACGATAGAGGGAAGATCGGGAATCGAGATCCTTATGGAGATAACCGAATCGGATATGGCGTGAATACGATTGTGGCGGAACATGATTTAGACCGACCCCGATCAAGTCAACCCGTTATGGACGGGTCGAGAGAAGCCAAGAAGTTGAAATTCACAACAGAGGTAGGATATGGACCTAGAGATGATGTCCCAAGTACTTATGGCCGCAGTGAAGGCTTAGTCATAGAAGCAGTTATCAGTCGAGGGCTAATAAAGAGAGTCTGTATCGATAGCGGGAGTGCTGTGAATATCCTATACTATTCAGCGTTCAAGGCAATGAAGTTAAAAGATGAAGATATAACACCATTGTCCACCCCGCTATTCGGTTTTACAGGGCAGGCCATCCATCCTGTTGGATCTATCAACTTGTTAACCACGTAGTAGAGATGGTGAGAAGGGCGAACGATGGAGATGACGACGTCGTAGTCAAGGCCCCTTCAGATATAATGTAATATTGGGTCGACTCCGCACTTTATGATTTGAGAGCAAAGTGATCTCCACCTACCATAACAAAGATGAAATTCCCACATGGCATGGCACCCACGAGGTAAAGGAGATGTGGCGGTGGCCGTGAATTGCAACCTAGTAACGATTAAAGGAAAGGGTGTAGGCAAGTGTTGGTTGAAGAGTTAATCCTCGAGGAGGAAGAGGACAAAAGTTGGGTTCGGTCGATCCAACGGAAGAAGTTCGAGTTTGGAAAGAAGAAGAAAGCCGTGGAGTTCAAGTCGGGAAGTGGATTCCACACCCGATGTTCAGACGTTAGTCGATCTCCTGGTTTAGTTTCGAGATGTTTTTGCATGGAAAGCCGACGACATGCCGGGCCTCTCGGTGACATTGCAAAGGCACAAGCTCAATGTCGACTTACGAAGAAACCGTGAAACAAAAGAAGAGAAATCTAGCACCGTAAAGAAAGGAAGCAAATAAAAAGAAGTCGACAAGTTCTTTGGTAGTGGGATCGTTAAAGAAGTAGTATATCCGCATCAAGTTAGCCAACCTGGCCTTAGTGAAAAGCCCGATGGAGCTGGAGGATGTGCATCGACTTTACAGATCTAAACAAAGCTTGCCCAAAAGACTCTTACCCACTCCCCAAGATCGACTAACTTGTCGATTCGACCTTAGGGTTCGAAGTTTTTGGATTTCTAGATGCGTATCGAGGTTACTATCAGATCCTTATGGACCCCAGAGATTCGAAAAAACAGCTTTCATAATCGACTTGGGACATTTAGTTCACATTACGATGCCGTTTGGTTTAAAGAATGCGGGAGCAACATACCAAATACAGATGAACAAGATTTTCGAAAAATTGATTGGACGGAGCATGGAAGTCTATGTAGACGATTTGTTAATTAAGAGTAAGTCTCTCGATCAGTTTATAATCGACACGAGAGAGGTGTTCGAGGTCCTTCGTTCTGCCAACATGAAACTCAACCCAAAAAAGTGTACGTTCGGGGTCCGATCAGGAAAGTTCTTGGGATACATGATATCTAAGGATGGAATTAACGCGAACCCAGACAAAATCAAGGCCCTCCAGAACATGCCAGTGCCTCGAAGTGTGAAGGAGGTACAAAGATTAACGGGTCGGATGGCAGCTCTCAACCGTTTCCTATCGATATCGGCACAAAGGGCCTTGCCATTCTTCAAGATTCTAAAGAAAGCAAGTCCCTTCCAGTGGGATGACAGGTGCCAAAAAGCTTTTGAAGATTTAAAGAATTACTTGTCAAACCTGCCCACCTTGGCATCACCTCGAGAGGGAGAGAAGCTGTTAGTGTATCTTGCTGTTTGTGAAGAAGCAGTGAGCGCGGTATTAATTCGAGAAGCGGAACAGGGTCAGGTACCAATCTATTTCGTCAGCAAAGCCTTACATGGGGCAGAGCTAAGATATTCACCAGCTGAGAAGCTGGTTTTGGGTCTAGTCCATGCGTCGAGGAAGTTAAAGCATTATTTTCAAGCACACCCGATCGTGGTAGTCACGAACCAACCCTTGAAACAAATTTTGGCGAAGCCCGAGACATCGGGTCGACTAGCCAAATGGGTGGTCGAGTTAGCCGGAGATGATATCGAGTTCACGCCTCGGACAGCTATCAAAGGCCAAGCACTAGCCGATTTCATTGCAGAAGGGTTATCGATCCAAATAGAACAAGAAAAACAACCATCAGAACAGCAGTGGACCATTTACGTTGATGGTGCTTCTAGCAAGGAAGGAGCAGGAGCGGGGTTGTTGCTGGTTAGTCCAAGAGGAGAGGAATTCCCTTATGCGCTTCGATTTGAATTTAAAGCCACTAACAATGAAGCGGAATATGAAGCCATGATCACGGGTTTGAAGTTGGCAATCAAGTTAGGGGTCGAGGACCTCCCGTATATCTGATGACTCACGGCTCGTGGTAAATCACATCCGAGGGGGTATGAGGCTAAAGAGGAAACCATGAAAAGCTATCTAAAAGTGGTTCGAGACTCGATGTCAAAATTCAAGAATGTTCGTGACGAAAGCGGTACCGAGGAGTGAGAATAAACGAGTGATGCCTTATCTAAACCCGGCGCCTAATTTCAAATCAAAAAGAAAGTCTGGTAGAAATGTTGTCGAGGCGTAGCTACGAGGAAGTCGATGTGCAACCAATCGATCGTGGGTCGACGTGGATGGACCCGATAGCCGCTTATCTAAAAATGGGATTCTACCATCGGATAAGTTTCAAGCAATTGGAAGGTACGATTACAAACAATACGAGATATGCATTATTTGATTATGTTCTTTACAGAAGTCATTCGTAGCGCCGGATGCGATGCGCGTCGGAAGAAGAGGAGCATATCTTCTCGAGGAAATACATCGGGAGTATGTGGAAATCATTGTGGGGCACGAATGTCGACAAGGAAATGTAGGCTAGCAGGTATTTCGGCCCTCAATGCAGAGGGACGCGAATGAGTTGGTTATGAAGTGTAGAGCGTGTCGATTCATGATGTGGTAACGATCAAAGCAAGCTCAAGAGATGAATGTCATCGAGTCCTGTTTTGGCCGCTCGATGAGTGGGGTGTCGATATAGTAGGGCCTTTGCCTCGAGCCCCTGGAAATCTAAAGTTTGTTGTGGTCGCGGTTGATTACTTCACCAAATGGGTTGAGGCTAAAGCCCTTGCTGACATCAGAGCTGCAACCATCAAAAAAAATTTGTGGGAAAATATTTTATGCAGGTTTGGAGTCCCCAAGTACCTGATCTCGGACAATGGCACTCAGTTCTTGGATGAAAGGGTGCAGAGCTGGCTCAAAGAGTTTGAGATCGAGCATAGAACGACATCCGTGGCTCGACCTCAGTCGAATGGACAAGTCGAGCAGACCAATAGACAGCTGAAGTTCGGTCTGAAGAAGCGATTGGAAGATGAGGGACGCGATTGGGCAGCACAGTTGCCAAGCATCTTGTGGTCATATCGAACTGCACCCAATGCGGCTACTCGAGAAACTCCTTTCGCAATGGCCCACGGGTGTGAAGCGGTTATACCAAAGAGAGATCGGGTTGTCTTCACCTCGGTTCCGCTTATAATATCGAGACAAATGGGGGCAATCTCAAGCAGCGAAAGATGATATCAAGAAAGGAGAGAGGTCGATCGCATCGAAGTGGTCGAGTATAAGAGAAAGATGTCACAATACTATAACGCTCGAGTAAAGTATAAATATTTCCAAGTTGGTGACCTCGATTGAGAAAGAATGAAGCAAGCAGACAGGACCCAATAGGCAAACTCGAGCCGAATTGGGAAGGCCCTTACAAGATCCCGAAAGTCCATCCTAAAGGGGCATATCAACTTGGAAGATCGACGGAAGCACAAGGTTCTCGAACCTGGCACGCCACTAATCTTAGAAAGTATTATGTGTAATTTTCATTTCCGTTTTGGTGATTGTAATGCGTCGAATCGACAATCAAGGCTTTATGTTTGCAATTTATGTAATTTTCCTTGAACCATCATAGCAAGCACCCGTCGATACGATGTACAAAAGTTTTAATGCTTCACTCCTAACCTGCTAAAGGCCATGATGCAAGGCAATCAGATGGAACGACTCATACTTAAAGTGCACCATGAGTCATGAACTCATGTTTTCACTTGGCGGGAATAGAGGGAATTAAGTCGATATGACTACACCCTAATTAATCGTAAGGGAATTAAGTCGATATGACTACACCCTAATTAATCGTAAGGGAATTAAGTCGATATGACTACACCCTAATTAATCGTAAGGGAATTAAGTCGATATGACTACACCCTAATTAATCGTAAGGGAATTAAGTCGATATGACTACACCCTAGTTAATCGTAAGGGAATTAAGTCGATATGACTACACCCTAAATAATCGAAAGGGAATTGAGTCGATATGACTACACCCTAATTAATCGTAAGGGAATTAAGTCGGTATGACTACACCCTAAGAAAGTCGCAATGATATAAAGATAAATCAAAAAAGGCAAGGATCACAAGTTGAATAATTAGACGAGGAGAGTCAAGTAAAATCCAGCTGAACAAATTCATCAACAAAAAATAAAGCAAAGACAAAGAAAGTAAATGTTTGAAAAGTACAACCAAATCGAATAAATATTGTTTTAAACTCAGGGGTTAGGGGGGACCGAGTCGGATGCATTGGGGTCAGTTTGATCTTCAATATCGACATCCTCCTCACCCTCTTGGTTCAGAGCGCAGGACCACATACTTCTCATACAAGGAGACACCGGATCGAGATCGTCGAAGTATCGGCCATATCGAGGATAGCTTCAGATTCATATAAGTGCGCCTTTCCGACACTAGACACTTCAAATTCGGGAAAGGCGGCCTTCACTTCGCTCAGCGCATTCATGAAGCCTCCTTCATCGCTTGAGTCATCAAGAACATCATTTCGTTCTTGAACTCTGAAGAGGCCAGATAGTCCTTCCTAGCTGTCTCCTGGCGGGCTGCAAAACTGTCGACCTCGAATTGAAGGTCATCCCGAGCCTTGATGGCATTCGCCAGTTCGGTCTTTGTGGCCTCGAGCTCTAATTTTATTTTGGTCAATTCCCATCTCTTGCAGCAAAGCGTCTTCTCCGCCTTGGATAAGTAGAGTCGAGACGCTTCGAGATCAGCCTCAAGAGTCAAGCGTCGCCCATCTATCTTCTTTACCGATGCCTCAAGCTTCTCAATTTTGGCACCGCTTTTATAGTCTCCTCCTTTTCCACGAGGAGGCGAAGACTCCATCCCGACTGTGGCCACTTGAGTCATTAGCCGAGCCTGCAAAAAATGAGAGGCCTTAAAATGAAAGATCTTGAGATTATAAAAGCCTCAAAATTATAAAGAATTAAAGGCTTACAGCTCGCATGGTTTTAGTAAACCAACTGCTGAACTCTTCAGGAGCCATGGCCTCCAGCTCGGTGGTAGAGGTCTCCGGAATCATGTCGATGCTCTGTGGCCTCGGTGGTGGAATGATGCGAGCCTCCTTCCCAACACCATGTCGGATCTCGAGAACTTTTAGGCGTTTTCCTTTGACGAGGTTCTCTCTCGCCGCTTCTCCGCCACACCTTCGTCGGGTTGGTTTCTTAAGATGTCGATGACGGCGAGAGTCCCAGATCGAATCGGAGTCCTTTGACTCCCGAAGAAGGTCGCCGAGCCGGATACGGCCTTCTTCGATCCGATGCCGACCAGCTCTCCGAATTTTCTTGGGATCCGCTTTTTTCGGTCTAGCACCTTGGTTGACGATTCCATCTCTCGAGAAATACTCCACCGCAAAAGTCAAAATCATTATTAGTATATAATCGAGACGGAAATAAGTAAATGAAAAAGAAGTATAATAATTCGATAAAATAACGAAAATCCTACACAAAGCCGGACTTCTTCATCAAGCTCCATATAAGCGCTGGCCCGCCGCCTCGATGTCAAGATAAGCATATAGAGTGTGCAGTTCCGAGTTGCAATATCGGGACGCACTTGTTCAAGCACTCCACACGACACGGGTGGATCGGAGTCAAGCTTGTCATGCCACTTCTTAGGTCTTTGGTGCCAAGTATGTATATCGAGGTCACCAAGACCGTGTCGGATAAAGAAGAAGTTAGGTTTTCACGCCGTGAGAAGATATGGCCTTCCGAACAAATTCGGGACCAAAGGCGCTTCGAAGGTATACCACCAGCGTCCGTCTTGCGCCCCAGGATCGAATAATATTGTCGGAACAAAGACCGTGAATTCGACTTTAGCCACTCGACATGCCAGGACAAAGCCCATGAGGCTTCTAACACCATTCGAGCCAATTGAGCAACACATATATCTGGTAGTGTCGAAGCACTTCGATAAGACACGGATCGAAAGGATATCTTAATCCTTCCTTTAGCTGCGCTTCATAAACGGCGCAAAAACCAGGAGGAGGATCACAAGCAAATTGATTTTGGCCTCGAGGGACTTGCATGTTGTTAGACGAATACGGAATATCAAACCTCTGGCATAAACCTTTGACCTTTCCCTCTGTTAGGGCAGATACGCATCCGTATGCTCCCTGACCTTTCATTCTGGTTTGACGTTTCGTAGTGCGTCGGGAAGTCGATTCTTCTTCCCCCCTTACCTCCTCTCCTTCTTCTCCGGTAGACTTCTGGCCGGATGTATTAAGTTGTTCGGAAACCGTTACCTCCTGCGATTCGTCTTCGGACACGGCGATTTCCTCTAAATTTTGAGAATCGCTCTCACTCACCGACATGGGAATGGGAAAAGCAAAGAAAACAATGAAATAAGAAAGAAACGGAGGAAGTTCAAAGCTTACTTGCAAATTTTGTATGAGGCAGGAAAAATGGATGAGAATGAGTAAGTTTAGACTCTTCACCGGCTTGGGACTCCTTTTATCTTCAAAGATCTCCAAATGATTCGAAGGGGACGGTTTTTGGCCGTTATAAAGGAAATATCGCGTATATCAAGGGTTTCCAACCAATGAAAACGCTTCGTTTCCTGCGCCCATTTAATTCTGATGCAGAATGACGTCATCCTATGGAAGCCTATGGCGGTTAAGGTGTTAGCCCAAATCCCGCCAAAAGAAGGCCTCGAATTGAATGACTTTTTCAAATTTTCAGATCCGACTTAAGCATCTTAAAGAGGCCTCGTCAGATCTGGGGGGCTTATGACGATACGATATGCCACCCTTCCACGTGGAATTATCTCAGTGGTCCAGCTGGAATGTGGAAGAGGTCCAGGTATGACAAGGATGTCGAGTCGGGTGAGCCATCTCGACATGATCAAGATTATTTACGTTATGAGTTAATTATGTAGAAGGCTTCCACATTGGCATGACCATGTCGATGTATATCGAGCTGATATCTAAGAAGTAACTTGGACAGGAGGCCAAGGTCATATTTGTCAATAGACTAAAACCGCCCTAAAGGTAGGGCAGAAGAGGGACATGTGCCTATAAATACATACATCCAGGAACTACGTTAGGCTTGATTCCTGGATTCAAAACAGGATACGTAGGCAATTCAAGATACATTCTTGAACCCAGCCGTACAATATAAAAACCACCATCTTTCCATAAAAGGCACCATCTTTTTCACATTGCATCTTCTTTCTATTTTCACCCCTAGATTCTAAACAACCTTGACACATCACTGGTGCTTTATTTAGCATCATCAGGGACCATGGACCTATAACCAGTAGCTACAATAAATTGAATAGAATATTCATCGAACAGAATATTTCTACTCAACTCATTAATTCCGGAATTACGCCACCATAAATCTGAAACTGAACTCTATCGATTATAGATATAACTTATTCTCAAAACGTCGAGTCGAGTCGATAAGTGTCCATTGATATAATCATTACATATAAACTAACCCTCCATAGACTATCCGTAATGAAGCCAGATTATTTCCGTAAACCTTCTTCAATACATCTTATCCTTATTTACTATTAACCCACTAGTGATCAATTAGTTCATAACCAATACGAACTCCCGGGATCGATCAGTTTCTAGGATTAACAAACAAGGGGATTGTCTTTCTACTTACCGCAGGAAGGAATGGATTCCATATCTGTGAGACACACACTTCTCACTGATTCCAGAATAGTGCCAACGTGAAAGTGATTCGGACCGCGCCTCTTAGTGATCCTTAACGAACACATCAAACCCTATCCTGAAACCATTAGGAGTATGCAATCACTTTAGGATTAAGGTTAATCCATATACGATCATCTTGTGATTTAATAAGATTTCTCAATCACGGAATTATATGAGAAACGCAGATTAAATCGGTCCAGTCCTATATGACTCTCATCATATATAAATGCCCCACTTAGACAACCAATGTCGACGGTCCGGATAAGACGGTCACACCATAAAGTGTTCTGGGTGCATTAATGGTGGTTTAATCAATAGACCACATACTTTGATTAACTTCACCACGGACTAACATTTCAAGTGTATAACCATAAACTTAATCCTCATGTGTGACACACACTAAGGTATATGGCTACATATGATACGACTTGGGGTTTTCAGCAGTGTATTACTTATAAGCACAAAGCAAATAATAAGATGAGAATAAATCTGTCATTTATTAATTATAAAAACAATTACAGAAATTGTCTTTCGGGCGCTATTTCCAACAGCCCCCACAAATCACAAAGTATGAGTTCAAAAATGCAACTAACTTTACTGTCACTAGTAGGAAGACAATCACGAGTCTGTTTTGCATGTGGACAAATGTCACATGCTTTATTCAATATCTTAGAACCACTAGAACTGTATTTAAGTGCTGGAACTAACTTGGTAATTTTTTAGATGCCCCATTCGTCAATGCCACAGCTCAAAGAGAGACGCACCCGAAGTAGTCACCACACACACAGTAGGAACATTGTTAAAATAGTAGAGTCCATCATGTCGTTCACCGGCTCCAATCAGGCTCCTCGAATGATGGTCTTGTATGGCACACAAAGAATCAGTGAATCGAACAAAGCAATCTGAGTCATCGATAAGTTGTGACACCGATATTAAATTGCATAATAAAGTAGGCACAAAAAGAACACGCTCAAGAACGATTTTATCCATAAATAAAACTCGGCCCGCTTTAGTAGCCACAACTTGGTCCCCATTTGGCAACCCAACCGTACATGGAGGAACATTTATAACATCGGTCAGACACAAATCGTTACCAGTTACATGATGAGAAGCCCCGAGTCAATGATCCATGACATAGCGGAATACTTACCCATCCTACTATCGATTTGATGGTCGTTAATCATGTTGAGTAAAACCTGCAGTTGGTCGGGCCGCAAATCCGCCAAGTAAGTTGTCAGACCTGGTTTTCCTGCTACAGAAGTGCTTGCAGCCATTTTATCATCGCCGGAAGTCCCCAGCACCGTATTGGCTCGAGCTCCAGAACCTTTGCTACAACCGGTACTTGTACTCACAACCGAAGAAGACGATGGAGCAGCAGTTTTCCCTTTCCGATTCATGTCACCATTCCGGATAGCCATGGATTTTAAAACAAGTGCTCATATCATGCCCAGATTGCTTACAATTTGAGCAGTAAAGTTTGGACCCGTCCGGTTGGTCAAACCGAGGTTTCGAACGATTAACCTGTAAAGCAAACACTTAGGTTTGAAGATCCTCTTTTTCAGTCCATCCACATGCAACACCTCGAGACTGCTCCTCTTGCGTAAAGGCGAGATAAGCCTCGTCTATGGAAGGAATTGGGACCTGAGACAAGAGATTGGATCGCACAACTCCGTACCAGTCGTCAACAATACCAATTAGAAATTGGTGAAATTTTTCTTCCTCCCTGTCTTGCTCAAACTTTGCGGCCACACCACAGGTACGGAGTCCGCAAGTGCATCCATGTAGCAGTTTTAATCGGGAGAAATCATCATACAAGGCCATGAGGGTGGTATAGTAGTCTTCCACTGATATAGCCTTGGTTTGCTTGCAATTAGTAATGGTTGCCCGCAATTGTTGCAGCCGAGGTCCAGTGGCAATACAGAATCGTTTTGCCAAATAATCCTATAATTTCTTGGCATCATCGAAATAGGGAATCGTAGAAGCAATCTTCGGTTCCATGCTCCTTAAAATCTATGAGACAAGCATCGAATTAACTGTGTCCCAAACTAGTAGCTTTTTATTCTCCATCGGTTTGTTGACGGAACGATTAACAAACCCACGGAGAAGAAAAAGCTGCTGGATTGGGACACGGTTAATTCGATGCTCGTCTCATAGATCTTGAGGAGCGTGGAACCAAAGATAGCTTCTACGATTCCCTATTTCAGCGAAGCCAAAAAATTGTGGGATTTTTTGGCAAAACGATTTTGTATTGTCAATGGACCTTGGTTGCAACAATTACGGGCGGCCATTACCGATTGTAAACAATCCAAAGCTATGTTGGTGGAAGAATATTATACCACCCTCATGGCCTTGTATGATGATCTTTCCCGATTAAATCCGCTGTATGGATGTACTTGCGGGCTGTGTACCTGTGGTGTGGCTGTGAAATTTGAGCAAGATAGGGAGGAAAAAAAATTTCACCAATTTTTAATTAGTATCGATGACGATTTGTACGGAATTGTGCGATCAAGTCTTTTGTCTCGTGTCCCGATGCCTTCCATAGACGAGGCGTATCTCGCCTTTATGCAAGAAGAGCGGTCTCGGGGTGTTGCACGTGGACGGGCTAAAAAAGAGGATGTCCAAACCGCAGCTTTTGCCTTACAGGTTGATTGGTCGAAACCACGGTTTGTCAAACCGGACAAATCCAAACTTTACTTGCTCGAAGTGTAAGCAATCTGGGCATGATGTGAACACTTAAGAGGATGCTAGATTGATATTTTCTACGATCGGGAAACTTGAAAAATAGCCTATTGCATCACCAAGTCTAGGCCTATCTCGAACCAACGATCCCAACCTTATTACTATTATAAAACCTGCATATTTTCAGCAACAAACAACAACAATAACACCCAAAATCCGTTTAAAGAACGCCCTTAACTTTTAGTGATTTAGAAGCGGATCCAAAAGTGAAAACTTAAAGCAACCTAGGATAATTAAACGACACACTACGATTAAACAATACTCTATTCTATTAAAGCACATATTTTTCCTCAAGAACGGTCAAGATTCCAAATTTATGGCTAAACTGAAAATTTACCGAATTGCAAACAATTAGTGTGGAAACGTTCGTCGCGATGAGACGATGATTTCCGTCTTCTGTGGTCTGCCCAAAATCCTGACGGATTAGCCGCGCGATTAAAGATTCTTTTTCTCCGCTTCCAGGCATCTCCGCGTTGCCTCTCCGCGCAATTCCTCGGGATTCACGTGATATAATAATATGAGAGATTAAGAAAAGTTTTTTCCTTTTATAGGATTAATAAAATCCATAATTAAAAAACCAATAAAATAATCCTTTTATGATAATTAAATCATTTTTAATTAATTAATTAGAATAAATAGTAACTAGGTTATAACTAAATAACCAATTACCATTTTTACCCTTTAATGAAAACTCGGGGTGTTACTACATCTATTACAATTACGAATGTGGAATTATTAGAGTTGTTAAACGAAAAGAGCAGCTCGTGAATAAACTCTTGTTCGATTCGTCGGTGTTTGTGATATTTCGTTTATTTAGCTTAACGAAACAAACTTGAACAATATCACAATTTCGTTTCTTAAATAAACAAACATGTGTTCAGGCTGGTAAGTTCGATTATGTTCCAGTGAGGGGTTCGAGTTCCAGTGAGGACAAAAAATGTTCGTGTATAAATTTTGTAACGGTTAAAAAATGCTGAAACTGATAATGAAAGAACTTGCCACCATCGGTTCGAATCTCAGTGGGGCAAAACAAAAATACGTGCGCCGTGTATTTCGTATCGGTGGTTTTATGGTGGTCTGCGATCACCACGCCATATCATTGTCACCAACGAAATTGTTTATAAGAAGGTAAAAACGTAAAACATTGGGATTTATATTTTACACGCGCCTCACTGTTGTGTTTTGTTTTTTCTATTTGGTTTCTGATCACGAAGCTCATACTTTGGTCGGTGACCATAATAAAATTTCCGATTTCGTATTGACGAAACTGATAATGAATGACTTTGCCGCCACGTTACCTTCTTGTAAATGATACTCCATATACATATATTTTTTTAAATTATTATTTTCTTTTGCCACAAGTTTCACTGGCGACGCAGAAACAGGTCGGTGATGCGACCATACCTATAAAATACTCATCTTGTTTGTGTCTTCTTCTCTATCCATATCCACCACAATCTCTGTAATTTATAAGAAACTTACCAGCTAGTTGCACCTTTAAATTATCCCCCAAAAGGAGAAGAACAGAAAAAGAAAAAGACTGTTTGGAATTATGTGGATCAAAGCTGGAGTTTTGGGAGGTAACATCCTCTTCCTTTTGCTGCTATTTATTTTGTATTTGTATCTACTCCATTAATTTAATTTGGTTTTCAGTTGGGATTTGTTAATTAATTTGGCTCTCTTTTTTAGTCGAATTTTTATGTTATTCATGCTGCTGTTGATCGGTGATTCTTCAAACAAGATTCTTTTTACTGCATACATCTATTAGTCCTGCATACATCTATTAGTCCTGCATGTATGTTCGATTTGATCCTCTTTTTTCTATATAAAAGAATGAAATGAAGCAGCTGGTAGTGTTTGCTATGATGAGGGGAAGAAAACTGCATTATGTGAACAGAAGTAATACAATCTGCACACAAAAAATGGGTTTTTTTTTTTTTTAGTTATATTTATTTTGGTTCTAATACACAACAATGTCAAAATGAATGAGTTTCAGAACCTGGAAGCAGATCTTCCAATTTGGGGTTATGGACCATGGCAGTGCTGGGAATTACAATTGGTATTCTTCTCGTAAATGGGTCAAATACTTTAACGGAAAACCCGGTGTATTGGCACGAGAAGAAAGTGACAATGATGATATTCCATGTGGAAAACTAGGTGTCTTGGCACGAGAAGAAGGTGACAATGGGATTGACCGATTACCTGGTGATATTCCATGTGAAAAACTAGGTGTCTTGGCACGAGAAGAAAGTGGCAATGGGATTGACCGACTACCTGGTGATATTCTATGTGATATTGTTTCAAGGTTAAAAACTATTGAAGCTTCACAAACAAGCATTTTGTCGAAAAAGTAGAGGAAAATATGGACCATGAGCGGTAGTTTGATGTTCTCCTGCCCTGGCACACTTCAACATCAAGCCTATTACGATTATATTTCTTACCATGATCGGCATAGATTTTTGAAAGGCGTCGGTCAATGCCTACATCTTTACTCCGGTCGTAAGTTGAAAAGGTTTTTTTATGCATTCTTGCTTTTTGAATGTTTATACATTTCGTCATCTTGTACGGTGGACGAAAACTCTTGCTAGGCTTGACGTTGAAGAGCTTTATCTTGGCCATTCTTGTTGGACATCAAATGGTGAGCCGGTTAATCGAGCGTTTGTCTTCTCGTTTAAGCTTATCGATAGATTAAACAGGTTAAAGTATTTAGATTTAACTTCCTGCTATGTGAAAACGAATTTTGTCCGTCAATCCAACTCACTCGTGAGGTTGAATTTGCGCGGCATGCCATTGCTTAGTCACGAATTGTCTGACATTTTAATGTCGTGCCCTAACCTTACAAATCTATGTTTGGAACGTTGTGAATTGCCTCTGAATCTAAGAATCTCTGGGCCAAACCTCAAGTTGGAGACTTTTCGATTAGCTGCTTGCTATCATGTGCAAAAACTTGAGATCTCAGATATCAATATCGTTGAAATCATGATTGATATTCGTAGCAAAGTTGAAATTTCTTTGTCTTCCCTTCGAAAGCTCGAAAGTCTGCATCTTAGGACTCCTGGGATGCATTACAGTTTCAAGGATCTGCCTCCGTTTAAGAACGTACTTATTCATGAAGCTGAAGCAGTATGGAAAGCAGTAAGGGCATACCTAAAAGGGAGTAATATTTCCAGGCATGCAACAGTGGAGTTGGAATTATTTTAATTTGGGATGATGACGGTTTTCATCCCGATGTTTCATTTTTGTCCTACAATTTTACTGATCCGGTATCCCTACGCAACCTACACAAAGATCCTGTGATTGCCCTCAAACGTTTCAAGTGTTTGGCAACGTTAGGATATTATGTCTCCTTACAAAAGGTTGTCCTTACGGGGAAGCTTGCGTGGAAGTGGATCTATGGAATTTCGCACCAGTTTCGCTTGTATGTTGCATTTTATTGTATGTGTTTATTCATGAATATGTTTGATATGTGCTAAACAATGATGGATGCAATTTTTTTATGGCAAAGACACACAGGTAGGAGGGAGTAAATTGCAAAATTGGTCCCGTAAGATAGTATAGCAGAAAGAATTTTAAATCTCCGATTTATTTATCAGATCAATTTCGTCCGTGTGTCTTTTAAAAAAGTTGCAATTTCAGGACATTTTTTTTTTTTTTTATCATTTTGCCATGTTGGCATTTAATTGCTGACGTGGATCACATGATTTGGCAAAGAATACCGCGTAGGATCAAAAAAATCCCAACAAAACATATTTTCATCCAAAAACTCAATCCCAATTCGCAGATGGGGCTGGAAGGGTCGACTGAAATTGTTCGAGTATTTCACTTTCATTCCTTCAGATAAACGATAGCAGCCGAAATTTGTCATTTAACCACCGACCGTGGCCCCTAAAGGAGATGGATTGTAAGTGATTAATATCACTGTTTTGTTTAAGGAAAAAAGTGATGTTTTCGTTTAAAAAAATGATTTTGTTCCTATCATGTAGCATTTTTTGTTTGGTTCCGTTTATAACAGGGAATGATACTTATGATATATTTTATACAATGATGAACACGTTGGATTTTTTATTTTATTTTTAACTGAAGTTACACAAAAAATGATTTTGCTCCTATCATGTAGCACATTCGTCACTCTTTTAAAACACTTGCTTAATTCACTTCACTCCACTCCCAACAAGAGATAATTGATATCATTATCATTATTATTATATCACCACCTATATGCAAATTGCAATGCATGATTTTCTTTCTTATATTATATATGGGGTGCACTGCAGCAATCAGTGAATAAATAAATTAATATCTACTTCCCTGCTTAATTTGCCTTCATTTTATGGTCGAATGAAACTATCCATGGAATCATATGCCACATCAGCAATTAAATGCCAGCATGACAAGATAATTGAAAATGTCCTGAAATTGCAATTTTTTTTAAAAGATACGGGACGAAATTGATACAATGAAATCGTACTGGACTAAAATTGCTACCACCCTATACTTACGGGACCAATTTTGCAATTTCCTCAGGTAGGAGGTCTTGTGTGTAAAAGAATAAGACAGATGGTTCAGTGGCCAGTTTTGCGGTATAAACACCTTAAACATTTATGAAACCAAACTAAAACGATTTCAAGACTAAAATTTCTTCGATCCGGTTTGGTTCAGCAGGAGATTTTAAAACAAAATTTGTTCGGTCATGTTTTGATTTAGCCTGTTTCCAGTTTTTTACGGTTTTCATTAACAAGTACATTGCAAGGTGCCTACAAAAGTTGACTTACAACAGAGAAAGATTTTATTGGCTAACTTTGAGTGTCCCTTATGCAATATTGACGAGGAGGATGAACAACATTTATTTATTTTGTGTAATTTTGCTAAAGTTGTAAGCAACAAGATTCACAAATGGTATAATCAACAAGTCTTCACTTTCTCTGATTGGAAGATTTTCTGTACATATGTTGTTGGTTAAAATATCAATCTAACAATTTTAACAAGAAATTTGAACACATGAACATGTATAGACCAAAGTTAATAAAATGGGACAAGAAATCTTATTGACAGAGGCGAGTGTAGCACTCTGTCAATAAGACGTTTTTCTCCCGATTATTTGCACACGGTAATGACAGTCGTCCCTCAAAATACAACAGTTATACATTCTTCGGATTGTTGTACTTTATTGAGAAGAAAACGGCAAACCGATCATGTTCTGTATGTCTCTTCTTGGCTCAAATTTATGCAAAGTATATGTATGAATAGTTTTAATGAAAAAACTGACCAGAATTTTGTCTAAGAAAAATTCTTACGAAAAAAAAAACTGCATTCTTTTTCATAAAATGATGGGGATTTATAAAAGAAAAGTGTCCGATCATTTAAAAGTTGCAATCTTTAACCGAAAATTAATTTATAACATTTAATCAAAAGGATACAACATCTTGCGTGGTTGTAACATTTACCGAACCGATACAACCCTGCATTATTTTAGAATTAATTTTAATTCAAGTACGTAGGTGTCTGTTGTGACACTTGTGAACGTGCTTGTTGTGTCACTAGGTGTTGCACCCCTGACTCAGTTATATGGTCCTATGCTTGGAATGATACTAAGACAGGAGAACCTTGGGTGTGTAACTCGAGGTTCTTGGAATGGTCAAACTAGGTGGTGTGTCGTAAACTCACCAAAAATATATCCCTTTTCACTCTATAACTAGTATAGGGTAAATAGGGGGTCGAACCCACAGAAAACGGATGATTATTTCAGTTTGGAACGGATAAAATAATATGAGTAATTCAGATAATAAAAATAAAATAGTAACAGGTGTCATAGATGGTGATAGTATCAACCGAATAACAACGAAAGAAATAATAATTTAGTATCAAATGAGTTAAAGGCTCCAGCTAAAATAGTTATTTCCATCCTGGTTTACTCGATTGATCATCGACGCAAGAATGACTCACTAATTTATTAATAAACTGGTTATAGCCACCGACAACCGCCAATCGATCAATATCTCCTAAAGTCGATAATTAATACACGGTCGTTAATTATTCTCTTACTGGAAGACACCCCTAGACACGATCATAATAGTTTGGAATTCCATAAGCCTTCAGATTCAAGAGAGCCAATTCAAGGTATTAATCCAACCGGATTAAGTTTAACCTAGATTATTCATCTTCATGATAGTTGAGTCTACGAGCTACAAACCGGTCAAATTATATCACTTATCACTACAATAAAACCAATAAACGTTGAAGTATTTATTGTTTTAATTGGTTCGACTAAATATTAAATCAATTATCCTGCATAAACAACTAAATCAATTTAAAGTCATCAATTTTATGTACCGAAAACGAATTAATATCAATAAATTAACGAGGATGAAAATCAGTTAGACCTCACAATCGTATCAATCGAAATTTCAATACACTTTAATTGAAAAAAAGAAATTTAATTACACATCATGAAATAAACAAAATAACACAATTGTAATTTTGAAGTACCTTCAACGGAGAAATAAAATAAATTCGACTTCGACAAAGTACCAAAATAAAAGTCGCTGCCCTCTGTCCCTTTAGTTCAGAAAAACATGCACAATAATCACCTCTCCCTTAATCTTTCACGTGGCCTCATTTTCGGTGTTCCCCAATCTATTGGTCCAAAATAAGTGGCCCATCACCATTCTTGAATAATCCAGCCCAAAGGAATATAATAAATTGCAGTCAACTATCATGCAACACATAACTTGGGCCTGATGGCTTTTAATACATTATAGTACAATGTAATCACATTATTATTTTCTTCATCGCTGTAACCACTTCTTCTATATCTCCTCACGCTTTACCTTATTCCCTCTTCCAATTTCGTTAGGACGTCTGTAAAACAACATTAGAAAACGCTGTAAAAGCAATATCGTCCACACAATAAACCTAAAAAATGCAACCAAAATACCCACTAAATATGTGTCCATCAAATTCCCTCACACTTGAATGATACTAGTCCCGAGCATCCTACGACTCTACTAAACCATGAAATGCAAATGCAAAAGCACCAACAATATCCAAGAATGCACGTCCAAACTTCTTATCTACCTCACATGTCATAATTCAAGTCGAACGGTGATCAAACAATACATATCACACTAGTATTCATTCAACTCACATTATCACATTGATTCACAAATTTTGGGAAAATCAACAAACCCCTACTTGCCCTCACGGATAATCGCTCAGTCAAAATTGGTAACCGGGACAATTCACTCACACTCAAAATCAACGCCAATACTAAGCATTCCCATAAGTTTGTATGTCAATGTAATCTCCAGCACTATGTATTCAAGTTCAACACACCAATCATGGGGGCTAGGGAACAAAATCAAGGTATGGAAAAAGAGATAATGTGGCTAAAATGTGTCGAAAAGAAATTCAAGAAAATGATCACATACGAATCATCAAACATATGAAATGCTCCAAGATACCAATAAGCACAATACTTTGAATCCACACACTATTATATTCTGGTTGCACTACAACTTTTTTTATCAGTTTTTTTTTTTTTTTTTATACATGAAAAAATTGCAGCCTTCTAAGTTCCTCATCTCCAATAAAACAGCACGAACAGTCAATACATTGCAAACATTTTATTTAGGAGAACCAAATACGAATTCAAGTTTAATAAATATATCATTAGCTACAAGCATCTAAGAGAAGTAGCATGTGATCACTCTTTAATCCTTGATGACACAAAACGAGTATAAAAAAGAAGGGATATCGTAAGAAAATAGGCCAACGGTTTGATTTTTTTCAGGAGCTTATAAAAATAAAAGGGTCAGGCTAGACGGGCTCACTAAGTGGTACAAAATATGGGTAGGCTAACAAAAGTGGGTCTCAAAGGGTTTAAACCTAAGTGCCTCAATCACTTTAATGTGCAGGACCCGAAAAGCGTAGTCTCGAAAAGTATATCAATGCAAATTCTAGAATGTCATGGAATTGTCTTGATGCCACTCAAAGGAAAAATGAGCGAGTGCGCTCTTTGGCAAAGTAAACCTCACTTTTAAGTAGCGTTAAAGTTCGACGTTTTACTACTAAAACTCATAAACGATGGTCATAAGGTGAGTGTGTATCAACAAGAGTGTGTACTTACATTGATTCTTCACCGCTTGATTCTTATTACTTCAAGCAAAATAGAACTAAAAGGTTGGTAAAGCGCCAAAGCATGTGCATTCTTGTTGCTAAGAAGTCCTAAAGTGCAACACTAACATTTACATGCTAGACCCTTTTTTAATTTTTTTTTTTATATGATGACCTAACATCTCCCCCACACTTGAAAGAGATAGTGTCCTCAATGTATGCCACTGAACGATGGAAATGAGGTGATGCACAACTAAAATGAGGTATGAAGAATGGGATGAGAAATTACATCTACATGCCTCAGACAAAGTAAAATAAAAATAATAAAAAGAAATGACAATGAGGGAATTACTTGAGGAGTTGGAAGGTCTATGGGGATTTATCGACCAAGGCTTGAACCATCTCCTGTATATTGTCCAATTTCGCCTGTTGCGCTACAAGCATGGAGGTCAAACGGTCCACTTTCACGGAAATGGAATGAATTGAATCACTAGAGTTAGGTGGGCCAACATCGTCAACATCATCAGACACAACGCATGTCGTCTTGTTCTTTCTCTTCTTTGCTGCTGTTTCACGCCAAGATGGACAAGGGGCGACAGATTTGGAGTGGGAGAATCGCTAGCCAGCATATACCAATCACGCAAACAAGCTTCATTCAACCACTCAATATCACAAGCTATGTGCAAATTGTGATTCTCGGGATCAATGCGGTTCAATTTGATAGCAATATTAGTGATCAAGTTGCCGAAAATTAAGTTTGTATGCCTATGTTCATACTGGTTTTGCACAACAGAATTAAATTGTCCCGCAATCCAATATGCAAATTTAGTTGACCCTATTCACCATACACCACAAGATAAAATTCAGCTTTGGAACAAATGGTGGGACTAGGTAATCTGCCTGAAAACTAAAGACCAAGAAACGAGGAGATAACGCAAGGCCGGGTCCAGCCACCTATTTCGATCGACCGAAACTTCCCGCCAATGCACAGCCCCTCCGCCATCACAACTCCCAGCACCGAAGCCGCAAAAAGGACAACTAGAATGTGGCGCACCCTCTCTACCGCCGGCTGCAACGCAATTGAATGGTCATTTGAAATTCCCCAAAAGCTTCAAGACAGGTATGATGGTATTGCTCCTAGACCTTTCTACCTTGTAAGGCCATTGATTTTGAATTATTGAGTAAGTGTGATTTAAAGCAGAATGTTTGCGCCTGCTTGTCTGTATGGGTTGGGAGGGTACTTAGCATTGACTAGGCCGGCTTGTTATGAATTGACCCAAGAATTCTATTATTCCTTTGTTTTTAACAGGAAAAAGGGCATCACCACTGAAACTTCAAATGTGATTCAGTTTCGTTTAATGAACTTGTGGTATAATTTTTCCTTTTGAATTCAATGTTGTCTTGGCTTTTGCAACGTGTGAACTAGTTACCTCTCCGGACTTTGCATAGTACGAGTGTCATTTCCGTCCTGACTGCTGAGGGCTATAAGACTGTGACGGATCGTGGTCATGCATATCCAATGCGTTGACTAACTGTCCTCAAAGTCAGGAAGGAAATCACATTTGTACTATGCAAAGTCCGGAGGTAACTAACTAGTACACGCGTCACAAAACCAGGGCAACATTCAACATTGAATTTAAAAAGGGAAAACTTATATCACACGTCCCTTTTTTCTTGTTAAAAGAATTAGAATATAATTTTTGGGTGTATTCATAATATGCCAGAGTACCTCCCAACCCACGTTAGACATTAGATCCAATGTTCTGCTCTAAATCACACCTACTCAACATTCGAAATCAATGACCTTACGAGGTAGAAAATGTCTACGAGCAATACTATCATACCTGTCTTGAAGCTTTTTGAGAATTTCAAATGACCATTCAATTGTGATGCAGCCGGGCAGAGAAGGTGCGCCACATGCGGGCGGAGATCAGAAATAGGTGGCTGGACGGCACGTACATGGGATTCAGTGAAGAGCAGGTGTTAGGTGGTGGCGATTTGGCGGTTCCCGGCGAGGGTTCCGGTAAGGGTGGAGGCGGTGATGGTGGAGTGGCTGCCACAGCTCGCCCCTTGAATCTGGCTTCCTGTTTGGTTCTTGCCATGGCTAAATAAAATTGAAGTGAAGAAACGGAGAAACAGAGATGAGTGGATTATGGGTATGGCTAATTGTTGGTGAAAGAAAGGTGAAGCAATTAACGGCGGGGAAGAGGGACGGGAGGTTTGGTGGCTGATTGGGTTTGGGAATTATGTTAATGGGTGGACAAAAAAGGAAAGAAATATAATAAGGCAAAGGTTAGATACGGTTGTTTGGTCTAAGGTTGTTTTATCATTTTTTTTTAATGTCGTCGGGCTCCTTTAAATGATATGATCACATCATTTATTTCGTGTCCTCTGTTTCTCATCCATATTATTTTATTATGGTAACACATATCTGAATTCGCTATGATGACATAATTGTTCTTTGCTCTGTGTTTCTTGGACCGAAAAATGTTGAAAACACACCTTACAATCGATGTGATCAAATCGTAAAAAATTTACCACTGTTTCTATGCCTTCACCATAGCACCTTAGCCATTTTCCTCCTGGAAACTGCATATAAAAAACACTCAAAACAAGACATAAATCCGCACAAATATGATCAATAAAAGAAGCAAAAATGAGGGGGTTGCTCCCATCTAGCGCATTTCTTTAACGTATTTGGCTAGACAAAGTTTCTCAACACTTCTCAGTCATAAACTGGATCCGCTAAGTCAATCTCTTCTACCCTAGAGACTTTAACTCCCTCAAAGTAAGGCTTAAGTCTATGTCCATTCACCTTAAATGTCTTGTGCGTTTCTAGACTCTTAATTTCCACAACACCTTTAGGAGATACACTTACCACAATGAACGGTCCCATCCACCTTGATTTTAACTTACCAAGCATAAGCTTCAGTCTCGAATTAAACAATATTACTTTCTGACCTTCGCAAAATTCCTTGTGCCGGATTAACTTGTCATGCCACGACTTTGTTCTCTCCTTATACATCCTTGCATTCTCATACGCCAACCGTAATTCCTTTAACTCTTGTAGTTGCAATTTTCTTTCCAACCCTGCTTCCTTTAGACTCAAATTGCATTCCATTACGGCCCAGTACGATTTATGCTCTATAGCAACAGGTAAATGACACAACTAACAAAAGACTAAACGATATGGTGGCATTCCAATCAGTGTCTTGTAGGCGGTGCGATATTCATCTAAATGTAAAATTCAGTCCTTGCGGTTTGGATATAATCTTCTCCAGAATGGTTTTTATTTCTCTATTGGAAACCTCCGCCTGACCGATGGTCTATGGATGATATGTAGTGGTTACTCTATGGTGCACTCTATGGCTACTTTATTGCAAAAATGAGTTCCTTGATCGCTAATCACTTCTATCGGGATCCCAAATCGACTGAAAATGTAAGATCTAAGAAAACCACACACAACCTTGGAAGAAATCCATCAAAGATTTCGCAAAACAATAGTGGTCGTTGGGGCATTTCATCCCTAGAAGAAATGTTACCCACCTTTTGACATCGAGTACAGCTTTTTCAAAAGGGATAATAATATTTGAAAAGAGTTTCCCAATAAAATCCATTGTCAATCACCTTTCGTGTTGTCCTCTTGGGTCCAAAATGACCTCCTCACACCAATTCATGATTACGCTTATAATGTAATGAATCTCATCTTCACGAATGCATCTTCAGATCACTTGGTCGGAACCAAGCTTCCACATATAAGGCTCATCCCATATATAGTATTTGGATTCACTTTTCAATTTATTTCTCTTGGCAGTGGGCATATTCGAGGGAAAGACGCCTGCAACTAAATAATTGACAGTAACTGCATAACACAACTACTTACCTAACTTACTTGTGGTGTGGAAAAGATGCTCATCCGGAAATGTCTATGTGATATGTATCAACTCTTCATCCTTCACGATTCGGCTTAAATGATCCGCTACAGAATTCTCCACTCATTTTCTATCCTTGATTTCAAGGTCGAATTCTTGCAATAGAAAAATCTACCGGATTAATCATGGTTTGGACTCTTTCTTCATCATCAGATACTTCAATGTTGCGTGGTCGGTGTACACTACTACCTTGGAACCCAACAAGTAAGATCTGAACTTCACGAATGCGAACACTGTTGGAGAAAATAGAGGGAAAAATGATTTTAATCATTTATTTAAAAGGCGAGTTCGATAAGACTTTTATTAAAGTTACCGAGACTTTATTAAAATCATTGGGATTTTAAATCATTCAATTCGGAGTACGGGTGAATGAGATATTAACGCCTTAAGTTGGAACATGAGTGTTTCAATGATGATAGTTGATGATTGGTATAAGCTCCCAGAGAAAGGGAGAGAGTTCAAGAGAATTTTATGCGACGATGTCTCGCTAAAGTTGCTTTGGCCCTGGTCCGACCGATCCGATATGATCAGTCAAGACTTGATCTGAGGTAAAGGATCTCGACTCAGACACGACCAGATTCTCATATCCTCGACCAGGATCTTTCGGATCGATTTTTACCTCCCGACCAGGATCTCTCTCTCGACCGACCAGATCTTTCCGATCAGATTTTAGCTCGACCAGGATTCTCGGCTCCTGCCAGGATCTTTCAGATCGAGATTTTAGCTCTCGACCGTGATCTTTCAAATAAGGATTTTCATATCGGATCATGATTTTTCACCTCGACCAATGTCCGATACCTTTCATCTTTGTAAACCGTTATCATCAATAAATGAAGTGAGTGGGAGTTATGCAATAAATGAAATTAATTGCATTTACATTCTCACTTCTATATAAACAAGTCCTCACAAGATGGAAAAAATACACTAAGTTCACACAAAGATCACAAAGATACATACATTCCATTGCTAGAATAGTTGTGCATTCATAAGTGAAGAGGTTTTGAACATCATAAGAGTTCATTGAAGTTCAGAGTTGAAGTACCTCTCCATCTGAACAGGTAATTGGGTTATCCTGGGAGACAAGTGCTAAACCGTGGGTACTGCCGGAGCATAATTGTCTTAAGGACAGAGATTAGCTCGTCCCAATCACATATATATATCCTTATTGTTTTCTTTTCTGTTCTGTTGTTATCTACAGTTATAATAAATTGTTCTTCATCCTTTCTGTTCTTTATTTTAATTTCACATTGTATACTTTGGGTATAACAATCTTAAGACAATTCTTTTCAGAGCCTCTTTGCTCTAAAAAAATATATCTTTGTGAAATTAAAAATAAATTTCTTATCGCAATAGCTGCGGTAAATAATCTAGAAATACATCAAATGGATGCAAAGACTGCTTTCTTAAATAGTGAATTGGAAGAAGAAATCTATATGGAACAACCCGAGGGTTATGTGGTTCCAGGTCAAGAACACAAAGTATGTCGACTCGTTAAGTCATTGTATGGGCTTAAGCAGGCGCCAAAACAATGGCACCAAAAATTTGATCAAACGATTTTATCAAATGGGTTTAAAATTAACGAGTGCGATAAATGTGTTTATGTCAATAACACTTCTAACTCCTTTGTGATAGTATGTATATATGTTGATGACATGTTAATCTTGGGAAGTACTCATGATATAATCATGAATACTAAGAAAATGTTAACAAGAAACTTCGCTATGAAGGATATGGGAGTTGCAGATGTAATTTTGGGGATTAAAATCTCTAGAATGTCGGATGGACTTGCATTGTCACAGTCTCATTATGTTGAGTCTGTTCTAAAAAGATTTAACGTCTTTAATGAAAGTCCGATAAAAACTCCTATTGACTTGACTATGCACTTAGTCAAAAATAAAGGAGAACTCGTGTCTCGCTTAAAATATTCACAAATCATAGGTCGTCTCGATGTACATAACCAACTGTATTTTAGACCGGACTTAGCATGTGTCAGTAAATAAATCGAAAGGAGTTTACCAAAGAATCCAAATGAGGATCATTGGAAAGCTTTGAATAGGGTACTGAGGTACTTAAAGTTTACAATGAATCTGGGATTATGGTATACAAGATATCCAACAGTATTAGAAGGATACTGTGATGCAAATTGGATATCAGACTCAAAAGATTCAAAAGCCACAAGTGGATATGTATTCACTATTGGTCATGGAAATACACAAAGCAAACATGCATAGCTCGTTCCACGATGGAAGCTGAGTTTATTGCATTAGACAAGGCAGAGAAGAAGCGTAATGGCTTCGTGATTTTCCCAGAGGACATTCCATGTCGGACTAAACCTATTGCTCCAATAAGCATACATAGTGATAGTCAATCGGCTATAAGTCGAGCACAAAACAAGTATGTATAATGGTAAGTCCCGACATATACGCCGCAGACATAATACTATTAAACAATCGATCTCTAATGGCGTGATTTCCATCGATTTTGTTAGATCGAAGGAGAATCTTGCGGATCCGCTTTTACAAAAGGTTTACCTAGAGATCAAATGTCAAAATTGACACTCGGAATGGGATTAAAGCCTATTATGACATAAACTTTGTAATGGTAACCCAACCATGTTGACTGGAGATCCCAAGATCACGGTTCAATAGACAACTAAGTTATGAAGTTTCCGTGAACACTTACCCATTCTCGTGAATAGGAGTTTTATCATCGCTGGTATAAAGGTTAAGTGAAAATTTTTAATGATTCCTATAACTTGATTAAATTCGAGTAGGGTATGGCAGAATACTCTTGATAGGAGGTCACCTATGTAAGTGTGAAGTGGGGCCGCTTCTGTGAGAATTCAGAGGCTAGAATTTTCTAACGCACTTTCTGAAACCAGGGTGTTTCATGGCCAAAATGAACACAATCATGAGAACCAAATATGGTGTTAGAGAAATATTGTGTGAGTACTATTGTCCTGGTTTTACAATAAAGGTGAAGATTCAAGACATAGTTCATCGAATAGCCGAGTAGATCCGATAGTATTTCACTAAGGCAGTGTTCAAAGCTTAAGCTACCTCTCCTGATGCAATAATTTTCTGTCAGAAATCTCTTCAGAGTCAGCATATGCATTAATATCCATTCATGTGGGGGATTGTTGGAGAAAATAGAGGGAAAAATGATTTTAATCATTTATTTAAAAGGCGAGTTCGATAAGACTTTTGTTAAAGTTATCGAGACTTTATTAAAATCATTGGGATTTTAAATCATTCAATTCGGAGTACGGGTGAATGAGATATTAACGCCTTAAGTTGGAACATGAGTGTTTCAATGATGATAGTTGATGATTGGTATAAGCTCCTAGAGAAAGGGAGAGAGTTCAAGAGAATTTTAGACAGACGATGTTCTGCTAAAGTTGGCCTGACTGGGTCTGACCTGATCTGATATGATCAGGTCAAGACTTGATCTGAGGTAAAGGATCTCGATCACTCCGCACTCGACCAGATTCTCATATCCCGACCAGATCTTTTCAGATCGTGGATTTTTACCTCCTCGGACCAGATTCTCGCCCCGACCAGGATCTTTCAGATCAGGATTTTAGCTCCTGACCAGGATTCTCAGCTCCTGGCCAGGATCTTTCAGATCAGGATTTTAGCTCCTGACCAGGATTCTCAGCTCCTGACCAGGATCTTTCAGATAAGGATTTTCAGATCAGATCATGATTTTTCAGCTCTTGACCTGAATGTCTGATACCTTTCATCTTTGTAACCGTTATCATCAATAAATGAAGTGAGTGGGAGTTATGCAATAAATGAAATTAATTGCATTTACATTCTCACTTCTATATAAACAAGTCCTCACAAGATGGAAAAAATACACTAAGTTCACACAAGATCACAAAGATACATACATTCCATTGCTAGAATAGTTGTGCATTCATAAGTGAAGAGGTTTTTGAACATCATAAGAGTTCGCTGAAGTTTAGAGTTGAAGTACATATCCATCTGAAGGTAATTGGGTTATCCTGGGAGACAAGTGCTAAACCGTGGGTACTGCCGGAGCATAATTGTCTTAAGGACAGAGATTAGCTCGTCCCAATCACAAATATATATATCCTTATTGTTTTCTTTTCTGTTCTGTTGTTATCTACAGTTATAATAAATTGTTCTTCATCCTTTCTGTTCTTTATTTTAATTTCGCATTGTATACTTTGGGTATAACAAACACTACCACCATAAGATTATTTTTTGCCGTGCTGTAATTACACTGTGCTTTCTTGAGGATCTTGGACGCTAGTATATCATATGGCTATTTCTTTCAACTCTTTGCCCGAATCGCCTCTAACCGCATAGTCACTAGCGTCGACATAATCTCAAATGGCGCTCCCAACTGAGGATCGAATAATAATAGGCGGAATGAGCCTTGCTTTCAATTCCTCAAAAGCTTCTTTACATTTCTCATCGAACTCAAATCGCACTTTTGTCGCAACAATCTTGATAAAGGTTGTGCAATCTTTGAGAAATCCTTTATGAAGTGCCGTGAGAGCCTGCATGTCCAAGAAAACTACGAATATCTCTTACATTAGTGGGGTGAGGGCGCTTGGGTGATTAAATCAACCTTGGCCTTCTTCTACTTCTATACCTCTAGTGATATTACATGGCCTAACACTATTCCTTCTTGAACCATGAAATGAAATTTTTATTATTACAAGGTTCGTCTGAATGCATCTTTTAAGTACATTTCTAAGGGGTCTAAACATTGAGTGAAGGAATCTCCATAGACTGTGAAATCATCCATTAATATCTCGATGCACTCCTCAATCATATCTAAAAATATGCTCATCATGCATCAACGAAATGTCCTGGTGCATTGGACAATCGAAAAGGCATTCGACGGAATGCATATGTCTTATTTGGACATGTGAAGGTCGTTTTTCTTGGTCCTCATGGGCTATGTTGGAAATAAAATTATGTTTTGATGATGATTCATCCTTTATTATTTGTTTTGCTTAAACCCGCTTGATGAAGTGTCATAACTAGTCGTTAGAGTGCAAAGCAAAAGATGTCTGTAAACCGAATGTATAGAATTTATTGTAGTCCGATTATTATATAGGTTATATCGGACAAGCAATGTAATAGATAAGATTCAAAAAGTAAATCGAAAGACAACCAAAATCAAGACTAAAGAACTATGGATCAAACTCGCTTATTGAAGATCAAGAACTCGAGGATCAAACTCATTTTATGTAAAGCCGAGACTATAAGTTTAGACTTGTGTAAGTCTCGTGATGGCCTAAACTGACTTTATAGATCTTGTAAAGAAGATCTAAGTTACATAAGGACAATGTAACCTAGTTAGTACAATAAGATTTTAAAAGGTGTACTATAATCTCACAAACAAAGATCAGATAAAGAGCTAGGAGTACTCAAATTATGAAGAAGAGTAAAAACTGAGTTAATGCTCCTTAACAGTAAGAACTGAAAACTAAGGAAACCCAGTTTCAACTTAGCAAGACAGCCAATCAATTTTACAAGGAAATCAGAACGTTGAAGATCAAGCTATCTGATTTGTTGATGGACTGTCAATTTTCAGAAAGGACACTGACACTCAACGTATACATAGCAGGACCACCAAAGGCTATAACAATTCAAATTTCAAACGTTGGAAAAACCCTTATAAATTAAGGACCTTGCATACATGAAAAGAGAATGAATCCTGGCAAGTTTGTATACAAGTTTTGAAGCTTAAAAGTAGAGTTCTAAGATTGAAAATCTTCAAGAAAGATAAGAATTCAGGGGGAAAGAAATCCTGCTAAGAATTGCAAGAAAGATCAAGAAATCTTGTAAGTGTTCAAGCATTCAGGAAATCATCTAAACAAGACAACACTTGAAGAAACAGAGCTCACTGTGCTAATTATATACATCAAGAAGAAGAAGCTCACACAAGTTGAATCATTCACTTGATTAAAGTATCAACTTTGATTTTATCAAAGGTTAGACTGTGAAACACCAAGAATGTGTGAAGGATGGTTGAGGTGCAGTCAGGAAGACTGTGTTTGTGGTGGAGATGGTGAAGAGGCAATACTACCCTTCAAGGACCTGTGGAGCCGACTTAGTGACACAACATCTACCTGTCAAGGACTAAGGCTCGAAGATTGTGAACCTAGGGATTAGCGAAGGACAACAGTTAATTTACTTTGTGTCTTGTAACGTTAACTCAAAAACTTAGTGAATTCCTCCAACATCACGGGAGAAGAAAGGATCGCCATGATTACACCACCGGAATCTACTATAAACTTTGTGTTATTTACGCTTTGAAGAGATCCCCAATTGACTTTCTACTCGATACAAATCCAACACTTTATATTAGAAACTCGCTTTTAAAAGATTTTCCAAACTTGCATCATGGATTCACGTAACCACATTAAGTTTGCTTAGTTGTTCATTTTTTAGATTTGATGGATACAAAAGTAAATTGCGTGCTCTTGTTGTCGATACACATGAGAAATTATTCAAGTATTCAATAAAGATTCACTTATTGCATCAAGCAAGAATGATATCATACAAATAAATAGTTTTGACTTAATCTCGGCTTTTTCCAATCAAGTGTTGCATGTGGACTCACATAAAAATGATGAAGAAATCATCTTGTTCAAACTTATCTCACTAAACAAAACCTATGATCCAAACAGAGGCAAACATGCTATGATTGAAATATGTGAAGAAGCCAATACTGAAAATGTATTGATCAAATCCTATGAGGTAAACACTTTTACATCTAAATGTTCCAATGCCATGAACAATCATAAAAATTCAGAGTTCAATGAAACTCTTGACATACTCCTAAAGGAATTAGAGGAAATTCAAAAGAATTATGAGAATGTCAAGAAAGAAAGAGATTCACTGAAAACTGAAGTTTTAAGATTGAATACTGAAATCAATCTTATCATGTCTAATAGCATAACTCAAGAAGTCAGTTCTACTGATGATATAGCAGAGGTGATAAATATCACTGATTCATCAGTTAAAGTTCAGTTCAAACCAGGAAAGCCTTATGGTTACAGCACAAAGCTTAGGGTTTGACAATCAACAAATTTCTAATGTCGACCAAGTTCAGTGCACCTAAGTTTGTTGTTGCACAAAAGTCTGTAACTCGTAAAACTATTGAAACTATTAGAACTAATAAAACTCACCAAGCCCTACTTCAAAATTTGAAGATCAGTTGGTTGTACTCAGAAAATCGACACATTTTGCTGTAAAAACTTTAACATGGCTAGAAATTGTAAACCGACCAACACCGCTAATGCACCAATCAAAACCAAATTAAATATGCCAAAGAATGATTTTCATTCTAGAATACTAGATTCGTGGGAAGGAAAACTCTTTCCTACTCATGAAGATTGGAATGTTCATACTCCTATTGCTAGATCAACTCGCCTACAAAGTTCATAAGGTTAAGCCTCAATATAGAAATCACAATCCAAGACAACAAAATTATGTGAACCGATAGATCCAACAAAAAGAGTAGCACCTTTAGCGAGTCTAAAAGTCAAGAAAGGTATATGAGAGAAATGAGCTCAATCTTTAAGATGTTCAAAAATCTCAAAAGGAAATTAACTCAATCAAAAGAAAACCATCCTCACATGGTTCAAAAGTCAATTCAAAATAGACCAAAAAGGAACCAAGAAGGTATGAGTACCAAAGAAAATCTAATTTGTTTTGGCAGAAGGAAAACCGATACTTGAAGATTCATCAAAAATGGCGCTTTGATAATACTCAACAATTGGTATCGCTTTCACCAGCTTCTCAACTTTCAACATCAAGATTGCGACTCACAAATGAGAATTGCATAAATTTGAAGAAATACTCGCATCGACGCTTTTACTAATATAGTCTACACATGTCGTAAAACTTTATTACCTACGCTACCATAACCGCTGATTCCCACTACACAACACATTTCCGTATCTCAAGAGAATGACATGACTACGACACGACAAATTTTAGCCCATTCAAATTCCACCAACTGCTCATCTTATCAAGCCTATAAATACTTTCCTTTACTAATACACAAGACTTTTATCTTTCTCTCTTGCACCAAGAAACACTTGTTATCTACCTTCACCAAATCTTCTTAATCCTCCTCATAAATCACCAAGAATCATGGGTGACTTCAAAATTGAAGGTGAATGGTCATCACTCTTGATATTTCCTAAAAACACAACAATTCTTCTCTTGCACAACAAATGGAGAAAATACGTAAGATCAAAGGATCGAGATGTATTCGATGTAAAGTTGCAGAGTGTATGCCTCAGAGAGCATATGCCAATTCTACGAGAATGGAAGTTATTCTTATGACGAGAATTTTCTAGAGTACAGGACCACAATCAATAAGATACAGTTAGCGGTCATTGCAGATACAATCACAGAGATTTTTGGATTTGAGAAATCCACAGACTCAACAAGCTTCAAGTCTGAAAAAGGAGACAGAGAAAAACTATGGAAGGAAGTTGCCAAGCAACCCAAATTTGAATTATCACTCAATGGAATCGCATGTTTTCTTAAATTAGAGTTCATCTTTCTAACCCAAATGTTTGCAAAATGCATAATTGGGAGCGTTGGAACTTTCAACAATCTATCCGGAACCAAACTGGACATGCTCTACGTCTTTTGGTTTGAAGAAAAGTTCAACTGGCCGATGTACATATTTAACCAGTTGATTAATCAGTTCAACTATGAGTCCAAGTCGAGAAAGAAAATTGAGGTGAAGAAAGGCAGATTCTTCCAGACAAAGACGCTTGCACCACTAGAGCAAAGGATACTCAATCACTTTGAGGTTCCTAAAGTAGCTCTGACCGGGATTGTTTTTGGAAATATCACAATCAAAGATGAAAAGACAAAACCCAAGGCCACTCAAAAGGAAACTGAGATAAAAGTTGCTGAACCTAGCAAGAAAAAAAGGAAAGCCGACACCACGTGTCAGAGCGTAAGAAGAAAAGAAAAGAAGAAAACTGTCAAGGAAATTGCACAAGTTGAGGATATCGATATGCAGATTGAGAAGCCGAAAGAAATGAGAAGGAAAGCAGAGAAGGCTGGTAAGAAAAGAAAAGATGAAGGAACAATCGCTAGAAAAACTTATGAAGACTCAAAACGAAGGAAAACCGAGTCACCGGTTGAGCTAGCTCTTCGCAGACATCGAAAGTCGATCTCTGCAAGTCAAAACATAGAAAATCGATGAACAAACCCCATCAAGCCGATATAATCAAGCTCAAGAGAAACCTCTTTGGAAGAACTAGAGTTTGAGGAAATCATGGAAGATTATGATGAAATCTCACCAAAATTGCGTGGGTGCTAAATTTGATTAGAAAGCTCAATCCACTCCCTCAAGTCAAGATCCGGACTAAACTTTGAAGAATCGCTTAAGAAATCAAGCATCCGAGAATAAAGAAGATGTCGAGAAGTCTCAGTGCAACAAGAAGTTGTCAATCTTGTTGAATAAATCAAGAAGTAAATTAGAGAGGATAATTCTGAGAAAGAACCATCTTTGAGAGAGTTTGAGAAAGAAAAAGAATCTGAACCTAAGAAAGTTGAAGAACCAGTTGGTATCACAACTGAGAAAGCTGGATGAACCAATGGTGAACCAACCAACTGATAAAGAAAATGAACCCTCCATCATCATTATTGATACAGAAGTTGCACCCATCACAGAAGCTCATGTTGAACAAACATAAACTGGTCCTAACCTTGAGATAGAATAGAGAATCAAAGTTGATTGTTGATGAGCTAAAAATCTACCCTTCAAAAATACAATTTATAAAGACTCAGAATCGTGGGTAAACTAACTCTCTAACCATCAGAGTACCGGGTCGATTGTTAGAATAGCTACAGGAGGAGTTTGCAGGTCGATCCCAAGAGAAATGTGGTTGTGAGTACCAAAGAGAACGGTAACTTAGTCTAGAAAGCGATCAAAGTTTAGGTGGAGTGTTTATAACTAATGCAAAAGTAAAGATTATTCTAACGAATTTATCTCAGTGATTAAAAAGTATAGCCGAACCATGATCCAACAGTTATCTCCCCCACGGGAGAAACTTGATAAATAGTGTGTTTTATCCGATTCGGTTTATACGACATTCACGGGTGTCAACTCCCACCTGCGGTGTTAAGTGTCGAACAACTCTCACTTAACCCCTATACTTAGGCTTATTAACCTCCATTTGCAGAGCTAACTTACCTAATAAGGTTGACCGGAATAAAAAGTCATTGAAAAACCTCACAAAAGCATAGTTTTAACATGTCACTTAAGGTTGTCAATCTAACTATTAAAGCTATGTTTTAGTGATTCTAATACATGTTTCATTCATCTCGTAAAGATAAGAATCTCACATGTGCATAGTCCGGATCACATCACCGGGTTGTCAATCGACAATCAAGACTATGATTAAGTGATACTCATATCCTACATCTCACCGCAAAATACATTTATAAGCTTGATGTAACAATGAACAAGGTTGTCAATCTCATTCAAAGTAATTAACATGATCAAAACAAGTTTTAAAACATGAACGCTTATCATAAAAACGATTTAATTAAGCACAACACAACTCCCATCTGCCTCTCGACCGGTTGATTTCACCTGCTTTCACATATTTCTGGCCATGAAAAGTTTAAATACCCATATTAATCTGGAAAAAGGAAAATATACTATATATATACATATACATAGATATATATAAATACATAAGATAAATATATATATATAGATAGATAGATAGATAGTTATATATGTATATATATATATACTACATGCTACTAAACTGAAAAGAAAATTAAAAGAAGACAAGGGAATAAAAGATAAGGGAATAAAACAAGAGTGACAAGTGACAAGGGGAAAAGAGAATATGGAAGATAAGGGGAATATTTTTTATATCTATGTATATATATTTGTACTACTATTATATATATATATATATATATATATATATATATATATATATATAGATAGATAGATAGATAGATAGTTACATATATAGATATATATTAATACTACAAACAAAAATACAAAGAAAGAAGAAAATGAAAGGGACGAAAAGGAAAAAGGAAGGATAAAGGAATATTAGCTATGTATATATAGATGTATATATATGAAAGAAACAAAGAAAAAGATGAAGATGAAGAACAAGATGAAGATGAAGATATATATGGAGATGTATATATATATATATAGATACTAATACATATAGATATAGATATATATATATATATATATATATATATATATATATATATATAAGTACTACAAATAAAATAAAAGAGCAAAAAAGGGAATTGGAATTTGATATATATATATATATATATATATATATATATATATATATATATATATATATATGTGTGTGTGTTACTACAACAACAAAAGAAAGAAAATAAGAACAACAAAAGAAAGGAAATGGCCCTAAGGCAAGGGGGGCAGGAAAATGGATGGGAATGGGGGTATTTATAGGCTCAAAATGGGCGGTTCGAACTGAAGAGGAGGCCGGTTCGAACTGGCTCGCTTCTGATTCGGTAAAATGTCCATAACTTCAGTTGTAGACCTCCGATTGACGTGATTCAAAGGCGTTAGAAAGCTTATTTGAAGATCTACAACTTTGAAGGACACTTCTTCAGAAAATGCCGTTTGATGGGCCATTCGTTCGGTGAAGATATTTCGATTCCACTAAATCAATCGATTAGCATCACCGACCAAGACTTAACGATACTTGAGTTGTAGTAAGTCTGATCGACGTGATTCAAAATGCGTTGGACGCTTCTTCAAAAATCTACAACTTTCATTAAGACACTTCTTCATAAAATGCCGCTTTAATGAGCCATTTGTTCGCCGAAGATATAATTCGTTAGTGATAATCTTCACTAACCATCGGCTCGACTCGACTACTTAAGTTAGTGGCACACTCTTATATCCCTAAAAATACTCTTTTAGGTATCTTCAAAACGTGTCATTACTCGGGATTTTTGGTCAACCTATAATTCGCAATAAACCACTTTAAAATACCAAACGTAAATGATAATGACATTAGGAATTCTTAAACCGGTACAAAAACTAATAAAACACGATATTTTATAAAATATTCATGACTTATATATTTTATGAAATTTAGGAATTAAAGACTTCGAAAATGATACAAAAGTGCTCAAAATGATGCTCGAATGCGGGGTGAAAAGTTATAAAAATAATGAGTGAATTTTTTCGTCATCACAACCCCCACTTACCTTTTTGGTACGTCTCGAACAAAATAAGCGATAAAATAAAATGAATGAGGAAAAATTCATGAAGATATAAGATATAAATGACAATCGGATGATTGCAACCATTCTAATCATAACTACACGTTAACCTTAATATAAATGTATAACATAGTACACCGTGTGTATGCTCCTTTCAATTTCCACTATCCTCTCTTGAATAATTCAAGAAACGCACAAATATCCATTCAGGCAGTCCTAATGATTTTTCTAGTGATTATAAGCGTATGAGTTCCACACAACGCCCTCTCATGTACTTATTAGGATAATCACTAAAGCATGCTCATTCAGTTTATAAAGGGATAGTCGAGAAGATAACTAGGTTTTTTTTTTTTTTTTTCATAGGACACTTAATATATCTCAACTTTCATTGCCAAAATCGACTATCTTTCAAGCGTCATGGTGAGATCGAATACATCAATACTTATATAACTTTTCACTTAATTTCACGTAGTAGTGGCATATGCCTCATTCAAGCAATAGGATGTTTCGTGATAACACCCTCGCTGGACTACTATCATCAGCAAATCGAGGCTTTTAAACCTCATACCGTGATATGGGGCGTTTCGTGATAAGCATCACTACGCACTCAAATCATTGGTAGCTACAACCGGCGTATAAATAGCTCACTTATTTTGACATTCTTTCTATCACGTTCAAA